>JAZGTL010000039.1:0-600000 GCA_037349345.1 Oemleria cerasiformis | reverse complement strand
TGCACCTGATTCCTACTACTTATGTTCTTCATCCTTTGCCATCTGTCACACTTAGAACAAAAGTTAAAAGCGTCTTTAAATAAAGAAGGCCAAAAGAAACCAGATTGAAGAACCTTAAGTGTTGTTTTCTTCGCACCAAAGTGTCCTCCGCAAGCAAAATCATGGCTGAACTTGAGCATGCTTTGTTGTTCAGTTTCTGGTACACATCTCCTTATAATTTGATCTGGACAATACTTGAATAGGTAGGGGTCATCCCACAAATAGTGCTTCACCCATGAGAGAAACTTCTTTCGTTCCTGAAATGAAAGATCATCTCTAATCACTCCATAAGCAAGATAATTAACAAAATCAGCATTCCATGGTTCTTTTTCTTGAATAGCTAAGAGCTGCTCATCGGGGAATGATTCATTAATGGGGACAACACTTTTTTCTTTAGCACCATCATCAACTAGTCGAGACAAGTGATCAGCAACTAGGTTATCTCTTCCACTCGTATCACGAATTTCCAGGTCAAACTCTTGAAGCAAGAGTATCCACCTTATCAACCGAGGCTTAGCATCTTTCTTCGTAAGTAACTACCTAATGGTTGCATGATCATAATAGACAATCACTTTAGATCCAACAAGATAAGAACGAAATTTTTCTAAAGTAAACACTACAGCCAAAAACTCCTTCTCAGTTGTTGAGTAGTTGAGTTGAGCGTCATTCAAGGTTCTACTAGCATAGTAGATCACATGAGGTAACTTATCAACACGTTGTCCCAAAATTGCACCTATAGCATAATCAGAGGCATCACATATTAATTCAAAAGGTAAAGACCAATCAGGAGCCATGATAATAGGCAAAGAGGTTAGTTCACATTTTAGGGTTTCAAATGCATTTAAACACTCCTCATTAAACTTAAAAACAGAATCCTTAGCAAGCAAATCACAAAGAGGACGAGTTATTTTGGAAAAATCCTTGATAACCCGCCTATAAAAACCTACATGCCCAAGAAAACTTCTAACACCCTTAACTGATGTAGGTGGGGGCAAATTAGAGATGAGATCAATTTTAGCTTTATCAACCTCAATTCCCTTGCAAGAAATCACATGACCAAGTACAATACCTTGCTTAACCATGAAATGACACTTCTCCCAATTTAAGATCAGATTGGTTTCTTTGTATCTTTGAAGCACTAGAGAGAGATGGTTAAGGCAATTATCAAATGAGGAACCAAACACTGAAAAATCATCCATGAATACCTCTATAAACCTCTCAATCATATCTGAAAAGGTGGCCATCATGCATCTTTGGAAGGTGGCAGGAGCATTACATAGACCAAATGGCATCCTCCTATATGCGAATGTTCCGAATGGACAAGTGAATGTGGTCTTCTCTTGATCTTCCAGAGCAATGGGAATCTGATTATAACCTAAAAATCCATCAAGAAAACAATAGTATGAGTGGCCAGCTAATCTCTCCAGCATTTGATCAATAAAAGGTAAAGGGAAATTACCCTTTCTAGAGGCAAAATTCAACTTCCTGTAATCAATGCACACACGCCAACCAGTGGTCATTCTTGTAGGCACAAGCTCATTGTTATCATTCTTCACCACTGTGATCCTTGAATTTTCAGGCACCACTTGGACAGGGCTTACCCATTTGTTGTTAGAAATAAGGTATATGATACCCACATCAAGCAATTTCAACACTTCAGCTCTCACTACTTCTTTCATGTGAGGATTCAATCTCCTTTGTGCCTCACGAACTGGCTTGGCTCCTTCCTCCATTAGAATTCTATGCATGCACATTGTAGGGCTTATTTCTATGATATCTGTAATAGACCAACCAATAGCATATTTGTACTCCTTAAGCACTCTAATAAGCTTGTCTTCTTCCAATGGAGTTAGATCAAAAGATATGATAACTGGGAGGGTTTCTACTTCACCAATGTCAGCATATTTGAGGTGTGATGGAAGTGGTTTGAGCTCTAACTTAGGGGCTTGAACAATCGAAGGAATCAGGTGGGTGGCGGAGGGTAAAAGTGGTTTAATGGAAGGTTTAATGGAGGATGGGTATGCCTTCAAAACTTCTAAAGCAGCAACCTCTTCCATTCATGCATCCTCTTCAAATTCATCTTGTGGGTGAGTTAATGCCACTTCTAGTGTATCACCAGATTGAGTCAGCAAAAATTTAGAAACCACCAAAGAATCCAACTCATGAACATAAAAACAATCCAAAGTAGTAGAAGGATGAGTTAGAGATTCAAACACTTTAAACTGAACGGTCTCTTCTAGTACAGTCATGGTAAGCTGCCCATTATGTACATCAATTACAGTCTTTGTCGTGGCCATGAATGGTCTTCCAAGCAAGATTGGTAGGTCACGGTCATGTATTGGATCCTCATCCATATCAAGAACTACAAAATCAGCAGGCAAGATTAGTTTATGAACTTGAACTAGGATATCCTCTACAATACCTCTAGGATACTTGACTGAACGATCGGCAAATTGAAGTGAGATGGTGGTCTTCTTTAACTCCCCCAAACCTAATTGTAAGTACACCGAGTACAACATTAGATTAATGCTTGCCCCCAAGTCAAGCATGGCCTTTTCAATCATTTTGTCTCCAACGGTGGTGTTGATGGAGAAACTTCCTGGATCTTTCAATTTCGGTGGCAGTTTCCTTTGTAGCACAGCACTAACATTTTCACTCACCACAACCTTCTCATTTCGTCCATATTTTCTCTTGTGGCTATTCAGCTCCTTGAAAATTTTCCCATATGCAGGCATGTTCCTAATGACATCAAGCAAAGGCAAATTAATGTTCACGTTACTTAACAAATCATATATTTCTTTAAAAGACTTATCCTGCTTGCTTTTAGCAAGTCTTCCAGGGAAAGGAATTGGTGTTATATAAGGTTTTTCATCCTTGTGAAGTGGTTGATCAATTTGGCTTGAGTTTGCATGACTTGAATTCTTTGGTTGCTGCTTCCTCTCCATTTGGCCCCCCAAGTTCTTCTCTACCTTACTAACACCATTATCAATAATCTTACCACTCCTAAGCATTGTAATTGCTTTGGCTTGCTCTTGATTCCTTTGAATCACAAGTGGTTGGCTTGGCAATTTTCCAGGCTCCCTTTGATTAAGAGCATCTGCAATCTCCCTAGTTGAATCTCCATATTATTTAGGGCTGCAGAATGGTTTTGAAGCATGTTATTCGTTGATTGTTGGAATTGCAAAGTATTATGGGCAAGCAGCTTCACGGTGTCCTCGAGTGAATTGTTGGCTTTCGGTTGGAAAGAGGAACTAGCTTGATTCTGAACATTGTTGTTGTTGCTCCATGAAAAATTGGGATGATTCCTCCACCCAGGATTGTATGAGTTAGAGAATGGATCATTCCTTGGCCTCTAATTGTAGGAGTTTGTGAAATTGACATGTTCTTGTCCAATTTCTGGATAGGTAGGTCCAAAAGGGCACTCATGTGTGGTATGATCAAAGGCTTCACATACCCCACATGATTCCTTCATGTTAGACCTTGGTTGAGCAGCAACTAACGCATCCAACTTCTTTGCAAGCATAGATATCTGAGCATCAAGTTTAGCATCGCTAGAACCACTAATTTCAAAAATTACAGCTCGCTTACCCCTAATGTCCATGTGTTGAGTTTCCATGGCAATCTGTTCGAAAAGAGTACAAGTTTGTTCAGGAGTCTTGCTCTTCATGGAACCCCCTGCAAAATTTGTAACAATGTTCTTGCTCAAGAGGGTTAGTCCTTTATAAAAAATACGTATTTGTAAGTTTAAAGGAATGCCATGATAGGGGCATTGGAGAAGTAACCCATTGTATCGTTCCCATTTGACAGGACCCTTGCCGAATTTCCCCTCGAAACCCGAGAAAAACCCTGCTCCCGTCTGACAACCTAATAAAATTTCCAAAATACCCTTAAGTCCTTGCAAATATAGTATGAGAATTCTACCAAAAATCCGACAAAATCTCCCCTTAAGGACTAGTTAACACTGCAAATGCCAACAACACAGCATCCAACAATATAACCACAATTTTACACTCAATCCAAAAGGCTTATCAGAGCATCTAGGTAGGATAAGTAAATACATAAATAAATATCCTACTCAATAGTCTGGGTAAACGCGCAGTTGAAATGTAATGTCTCCGCCTCTGGATATGCCCACGTCAACTCAATAGCCTGGAAGTGATTTAAAACACCAAAGTGTGAGTGGACAAAAATAATCATTTAAAACTATTTCCGAGGAAAACATACATTTTCCCCTCCATGAGTAAAACCATACATGCGTAACATAAAATTCTTTTTCAATAAATCCCTTGTTTTTTGTAACACACCAGTGGGACCCACGAAAATCCGTATAATGAAAACATCATGTGGTCCACAACCCTGTTTTGAAAACCCTTCTCAAGGGAGTTTAAAAATCATTTAAACCGACATGGACACAAAATAGATCAAACATATTTTTCACTGCTCCCGAATAAAAATTCCTAGTCGTAGCTCAATACCCTCCACACACCCGATATACCTCGAGCTGTGCAGAATCCTGTATTATGCATAGATAGCCTCAATGACCTAGTGGAGAAATACCCCTCGACACCAGCGTCGGAGAACCCTCAACGATTTGATGGAGAAAAACCCCTCAACGCTAGTCGGAGAAAACGTTGATCCTCGGGGACAGTAAATCAGTGAAAACCAAAATCCATGTTTTGAAATCCTTGTTTCCTTGCCTAAGCCAAATTCATTGAAAAATTAGGTCTTTGCCCAAATCCAAGGAAATCACACATCCGGGTTTACCCCCAAAACCATGGACTCAAAATCTATCAAGTCAAAACCATGTAATAACAGAGTCCATAAAACCAGGCCATAGCCCAAAATATTGTTTTCACAGTAATATTGAAAACCCGTCTCCAGTCATCATTTAATAGCACAATTTCTACATTCCAGAAATGTACCACAAATGATATATAACAATATGTAATTCAAATATACCTTTATGCATGCATTATAATTTGTAAACCAAAGTCCACTCACCGATAGCTCAATTTCGAGTCGTACGCTCCTCTGAAGTTCCAAGAGCCGTATCGCCTATCAAAAGTAACAATCAGGACACCCAAAACTGCAGCCACTTTGGACACCCAAAACTACCCCTGAACGATGTCCGATTGACCCAAAACCTACACCAAAAGGTCCGAAACGTCGATACCTTGTCGACCCGTGTAGCCTTGACCCCAGAACCGGTCCGACATGCCGCCACGTGCTGCTAGAAGACCGGCGGTTCAGTCACTTGCCGGCTACATGGCCTCACGCGGCCACACAGTGCCACACGCGCATGCTGACTCAGCCGCTAGGTGGCATCCACCATGCCACATCAGCACCACCGTCTGACCGGAGACTCGCCGAAGAAGCCGACCGCACCGCCGTCCGTCGCCGGAAAACCCCATTGCAGGTCAAGCTTCAAGTTTTTCCTAACTTTCTCAAAACTGAACCGTTTTCACGAATTTTATGTCTAAATCCATCTACCAGAGCCCATGAATTCAAAAATGAACTCTAAACATGAAACCCATACCCGTGCTGGCCGGAAAATCGATTGGAAGGTTTCAGTTTTCCTTTCCTCCAATCGGTGTCTCCCGCGGCTGCCTCCTTCAGTAATGGGTACGGTTGTGCTCGCGGGACGGAGTAGAGACTGATGGGTTTAACCAACTAGGGCAAAGTCTCCTTGAACTAAAAGTCCAAATTGAAGTTTTTGTGTTTTGGTTTCAGTCGGTCGGTCGGTCACTTGGTGTCACGGGTTTGTGTAAGAAATGAAGAGATGAGAATGAAATGGCTTGTGAAGTCTGCATTAAATACATATACCCATGAAAATTACCAAAATGCCCCTGAACAATCTAGACCCGTAACTCGCTCGCACGAACTCCGTTTTCTATATGCTGCTTGTCTACGAACTCGTGAGTCTGAGACCTACACAACAATACCGGAAAAACTGTCAAATGTGTCTCCACACAAAATTGACTTCCGAACCCCTTTTGAAACCCAGGGTAATTTCGTCTTTTCCCAAAATAATTTACAACAATTTACGAATTAAATTTCCGGGTCGTTACACAGTGCCTCTGAGAATGGCTCATCAACTTGTTGTGTGAATGTCATGATTTGATCCCTCAACATATCTGTCTTGGTTGTAGAAAAGTACTTCTCTAGGAATTTCTTTTGAATCTCAGCCCATGTAGTCAGTGATCTAGGCCTAAGAGAATTAAGCCAATACTTAGCTCTCTCCTTCAATGTTTACGAAAACACTCTCATCCTTAATTTCTCTTCGGATACACCTGTCAAAGGAAAAGTACTCACTACGTTAAATAAGTCTTTTAAATGTGTAAGTGGATCTTGATTAGGTAAACCGTGAAATGAAGGAAGCATATTAAGATGAGAAGATTTCAACTCATAGTTTCGGGCTTGCGATGACAGCGTAATGCAAGAAGGATTTGGATCAATGGTTGGGATATCAAGGTCTCCTATGAAGTTCTCTGCTTCTGCCATCTCTTCCTCTTCCTCAGAGTTAGTGCCAATATTCTCGGACTCGGATAGATCCTCGTTAGAAAGATTTCTGTATGGCTTTAAGGTAGCAAGCTTTGCAGCCTTGAGGTTCTCTTGTAGGATGTTCAGAATTCGTTCATAATTGGTTCCCCTCGGATTGGCTTGTTTCCCAATGCTCTGGAATGCTTGCTTCTCGCAGATTTGACTTGTTTGAAAAAACTACTAGACATAAACTACCTGCAAATAGAGCAAACAAAACAAAATTAAGTAAACTAGAACTAAAACAGAAAATGAAAAATAGAAACGGTAAAATGCATGCTATGCTTAGATTGAATCAATCCTAGGAGGTAACGGCGCCAAAAACTTGTTGTTTAATTTTCCTTGCAAGTGCACAAGTTGTAGATGGTATTGCGGAGCACAAGTAAGGGTTATCGTGCCACGGAGACTGATTAGAATGAAGCAGAAACTAGCCTTAAACTATTTTATGTAAATGCAACAAAAACAGAAAATTGAAAGTTCAGGTTTTTTATTTGGTTTTGAATTAGTAACTGGATTACCTTAGAAGCAACTAAGTAGAGAACAGACTAAACAAGGAAGAAGGTTGATGATTAAAAGGCCTAGGGTCTTGACTTCACCATTACAATTCAATTCCATGTTAATTAAACCAAGTACAAATCAGTTTCACTAGCTAGTTTCATGGGTTCGTTTTCACTTACTTATGGTCAGTCGTGGGTGCCCGATCAAACCAAGTTCCTTTAACCATAATCTAGATGTGATGTCCAACATAGATTTCAATCAAAGAACCAATAAGAACAGGAAAACAATAGAACCAAATAACTCCATGGAATGGGTGTCTTCTCAGGATATTATTCATTCAACTACATATCGTCCAAACAAAGGTATGGGTGTCTACTTAGTATTTGGATAAGAAAACTAATGAACAATCTTAATGGTGATCAGACATCAAAATAGATTGTTAATTATCAATAGAGCATAGTAATTGAATCATAAAACACAACAAGAAGCTGAGAAAAACTTAAGTTCAATACATGGAATAAGAACTGCAAGGTTACATCAAAACCCTAGATATGAATTTATTTACATATCATGATCAAAGAAAGTATAAACACAATATGAAGCATGAGTGAAATCAAACTAAAAAGGAGAAGAAGGAACCCCTTGAAGCAATTCTGATGTCTAAATCCTTCCTCTTGCGTTCAACCTCTCTCTCCAAAACCAGAGACCGAGCTCTCTGTGTTAAACGGCAACAACTATTTCTGGATCAAAAAAATAAAAGATGCGGTTAGGGTTATTTTCCTTGTAATCAGAAACTAAACTCCTTTAAATAGGAGTGTAGAATCCCTAGAAGTTAGGAGAATAAATAGGAAATATCTCTGACTTAAAAAGCTCCTAATCAGACCTAAAACAAGGCAATAAAATCCTAAAAACTTTTTTCCTAACAAGGCTGAGACATGGGTCCTAAAAATCAGGCCCTTGTCTTATTTCTTGTCTGAAATCCTCTCTGCAATGAAGGTTCCTGATGTCTTAGACTTTCCTGGTGCAGCAAGTTGTGTTCTTGGCCCTTCTTGAGACTTCCTTGGACGTCACTTTCCTCTTTGGTATGCACAAGCCTTTCTTATGTTGTACTTTCCCTTTCCGGAAAGCTCTGGCCTTGCTTATGTGGAAAGGCACAATCTTGATATTGAAGACTTCTTCTTGGATGGCAACAAATATTCTTTCCTCCTTCTTTGACTTGAGTCCGAGAACGATTCATTATTTCTTCCTTTTCCACACTTATATGAACTTTTCTACTTCTGCACACTTCACAAGAATGATCACTTTCTACTATGGATGGCAATTAAATCACACAAAAGACAAGTAAATGAGCATTAGATGACATCAAAAAGATGCATGAATAATGACTTAACAAGCTTTCCGGTTCAAAATGGCCCAATCTTTGTCAGATTTCTCTTCCGGTTTCTCGCCAGCACAGTAACACCTCGTGCAAATCTTTGCAATAGTGGATGACCTCCATCAGTGGTCTCCATATGGAATAATTTGAAGAGGTGAGTTTGATCATCGTTGACGATGTTGAGGTTAACAATTCTACCATCACGAACAACGAGCCTATGTGGCTTTGATAGCACTTGTTGGGAAAGATACACAAACAAATAGATAATTATAATCCCAAGGATCAAACTTTTCCCACCCTCAAAATAAATTGAGTAAATAAATAGGCAGAAATAAAGTGGAAAAAAATAAGGGAAAGATAACACCGAAATTTAACGAGGTTCGACAGTGTGCCAACATCCTCAGACAACAGCCCCAAAATTTTTTCACTATGAATAATGGGATTACAAGTACAATCGCACTAAATGATGGATAAACAACTCTCTCTTGGATTCACTCAAGAGGATCTCACTTTCTCTCCTTATCTCATAAAAGAGGCTATCTCTATATTTCTCACACAAGGAGGAATTCTCTTCTTACTCTCACTTTGGTGGATCACTTGTTGCTTGAAGGATGATTTTAGAATGCTCGTTCCATCTCTTTATATAGGCAAGGATGGTGAAAAGCCATCGATGCATAGTCATGCATAAGTGTTGGCTCCAATTAATCTCCTGGTAATTCTCATCAGAATAGTATTCTCCATCAATAAGTGTTCTCCCTTGTTTTCAAGCACATCGAAGAACCTAGCCAATATTCCATCCATGCACAAACATCACATGTGCATTGGAATATCAAAGTCTATTCAATTTTTGGGAACACCATGATCATAGTAACTCTCCTCCACTTAATGGAGGGATTGATCCATCATCAATGCCTTCGACGGAGACGGCCAGTGCGAGTTATGCTCCATCTGAGTTTTACCTTCTCACCAACTACCACTCCTACTAAACCCTAGACGTGACCAGCAAGGTGGTTCTCAGCTCCGACCACACTGTAGTCCTCGTTGGTTGCTCTAATTCTGACTTTGAATAAGCCAATGGAAAGTATCCAGTTAACCGCATTTATTCTAAGGGCAATTTAGTAATAAGTTGAATAAAATATTAATATATTATATAAAGAGAGACTAAACAACTAGCACTACGGTCTTGTGGTTTCGCCTCTTCACTAATATGTGAGAGATGTTAAGTTCAACTCTCATAGATGCCGAGTTTGATATCTAATTAATAGCGATTTGTGTGGCTTAGTCCAAAACAAGTCCCTTTAAATTAGAATATCTTTGTATTGAAAACACAAAAACAAAAGAACTTAGGGTCCTATAAACTTAAACCTCTAATTACAATTACAAGAAAACTTAAAAGTTAAAGTCAAAGTAAAGGTGTTTTAAATATTTTGTATAAGAAAAAGTTAAAATAAAGGTGTTTTTGTGAAATATGGTTTTTTTTAACTCAATGTTGTAGAATTGGTTTTAAATTAAAAAGCACATCGCTACATCCCACTAGAGGTAAAGCCTAGAGATACCTAATAATGGGCAAACTATTTAAATGGACACAACCCACCAAAGAACAAAATAATAAGATTGACTTTAGGGCTTGCCCTTTAATCCAATTTTGATTTATCAAAAAAATAATAATAATAAGATTGAACTAACTTTGAAGACAAATACAAAAATTACAAGTCTAAACAAAAAACAAATCCATTAAAGAAATATTAAATTATGAGTTTTTCTTTGTTGGAAATTCATTAATAGGCATTTATTTTTTAATTTTATATGTTGTATAATAAAATGATTATAAAAAATAAAAAACCGCCTACTCCTCATTGCCCACCTACCGCGGATTGACTTTAAAGTGGAAAAGTAAGAAAAAGAAAGTGGTCAAGAAATGGAAATAGACAACGTAAGAAAGTAAATTCTCAATCTAGTTGCACATATGTCATAAAAAAGTATAATAAGGCGTATTTATGTGACTTTTGAATTGCTTAGGAAGAATCAAAAAAGAGACATTTAATTTTAATGGGTTTAGGAAAGTTTAGGATTTTGGATAATTTTATGTTCCTTATCTCATAAGGTATTAGTGAGCTTATCTTAGTTGATTAGGATTTTTTTATGTTTCCTTTAATTAATTTGGATCAAGTTTCTTATATAAAGGCCTATCATTGTACTATTGTATTGAGAACCTTTGTAAAAAATTTAATCAAATTTTAGACATTCTCAACATGAAGAAATCCAGTTGATCCCTTTATTAGATTTGACGCTTGTCAATCTTTCTATCTCGCTACGTGAAGTGGTATCAGGGTATGATTGTCATTCAGAGTAAGGATTTTTCTGGCTTAATGACAAATGACGATTGAAAACCTAACAACTTGAACGATGCTAGTTGTTCGAATTTAATCGGTAAATTAATTGCTAGCTCGTCAAGTTACATGAACAAAAAGAGCACATGGTTGTAACTATGACTAGCATAGAGGCGCTTATTACTTGATTTGCTGACAAATTAGATGACGGAAGACGCGTTGAAGGATTTGGATTTGCCCAAATCCAACGTCATCAATTTTATATCGAAGACGTTGTTTGTTTCAAAGAAACTGTGTGTTGAAGATTTCCTTCAATGGATTGCAGATGTAGACGAATTCTTTGAGACAATGGAGATCCCCAAAGATTCTAGTAAACATCTACGTACGGATTAATGGGTAGTGCTTATAGATCATGTAAGAGCATACGAAAATCTCAAGAGGAAGGCACGCAATGGTGAGAACACGGAGAGAGATGAAATGACTTCTCGTAAAACGATTATTGCCAAACGATAATGATCAATACTTATTCGATGGGTGTCAAGACTATGCACAAGATTATCCCAAAACAACAACTGAAGAGCCAAAAACAGTGTTATTGACAGATATAGTGAAGAAGAAAAAGAATATATGGAGAGAAAAGAATCAAAACCAACCCTTCAGCTTAATATAGAGACCAACGCAGGAGAGGAAAAGGAGAAGCATCCACCTCTTACAACCTATCATACAATCAAATTGCATGTTAAGGATGAAGTTGACTTAACCACTCAGGTTCCTATCACAATTGAAGATATAAAACATTGACTTAAATAAAGATTTAGTGAACCGTGGAAGAAGAAAGAAACTGTAAAAAAATAAAAAAAGGTAATTCCATTGTTTGATTTTATTGTAGTTAAGAAGAAATTCGAGAAGAAGAAATTCGAAAAGTTGAATTCTCTCAATTGATTCTCTTTGAAGTCAAACTCTCTCAATTGATTCTCTTTGAAATCAAACTCTCCCAATTGATTCTCTTTGGAAGTCAAGACGTCCATCTCCATGAAGATGTCATTGAGACAAATACAAAAACTACTATAGTACAATTGTACAAGGAGGTTTGTTTGTTTTGAATACACCAAATATTCAATATTTATTCACACACAACAACCAAACATCATATCCAAACAAAAATTACAACTAGAAATAGTAGCACATATTATTCTTATATTTACATAAAATATAAAGTTTATACTTATTTTTCGATCATCTCTCGCTTACTCTGTTGATCACTTCATCGCTTGGCCCTGCCCGCCCCGCTCCTCTCCTCCTCTTCCTCAGCTCCTCCAAACTGACCATGCTGCTGCTTCTTCCAACCACCATGTCTTTCGTTGTCTGCGCGATCTCTCTACCAAAGTCTCCCCAATTGCTCCCAGCATGCCCACATTCGACCCCTCTACTACTTCTACTTCAACCGGTGAGAGTGAGAGTGAAGTGGGGCAAGAGACTACTATACTACAATAGTACAAAGAGGTTTGCTTTGAATATACCAAATATTCAAAATTTGGAAAGACTAACAACTTTAACGACGCTGGTTGTTCGAATTCAACAGGTGAATTAACGCTCATCAAATTACGTGAACAAAAAGGGCACAATTAAGGTCGTAACTATGATTCGCATAGAGGCGCTTATTACTTGATTTGCTGAAAAATTAGATGACTGAAGACGCCCTGAAGGATTCTCCCAAATCCAACCTTATCAATTTTATAGTGAAGACGTTCTTTGGTTCAAAGAAACTTTGTGTATTGAAGCTTTTCTTCAATGGATTGCAGATGTAGATGAATTCTTTGAGACAATAGAAATCCCCAAAGATTCTGGTGAAAACAGCTATATACCGATTAATGGATAGTGCTTACAGATCTTGTAAGAGCATACGAACATCTCGAGAGCTGATGGTGAGAACATGGAGAAAGATTCAATGAGCGTCAAGACTATACACAAGATTATCCCAAAACAACAATTGGCGAGCCGATAATAGAGATTGACAGAACTAGTGAAGAAGAAAAAGGAAAGATGGTGGGAAAAGAACCAAAACCAATTCCCCCAGCTTAGTATACAAACCAACGTATATAGGAGAGGAAAAGGAGAAGCATCAATTCTTACAACCTATCATACAGTCGAATTGCATGTTAAGTATGAAGTTGACTTAGCCACTCAGGTTCCTATCACAATTGAAGATAAAACATCGACTTAAATAAAGAGTTGGTGGACTGTGGAAAGAAGGAAGAAACTATAGAAAAAGAAAAGGCAATTCCGTTGATGATTTTATTGTAGTTAAAGAAGAAATTCGAAAAGTTGAACTCTCTCAATTATATTGATTCTCTTTGGAAGTCAAGATGTACGTCTCGCTGAAAATATCATTGACACAATTTAAAAAATAATGCCAATTTGATGAAGCAGTCAATGATCAAGGTCTGTAATTGACCAAACAAGTAAATTTGAGATGCAATGGTCATCAGTTACAAAGGAGTTTGCTTTCCAATTTCCGTATTCCAATCTTGTTTATGGCATGCGATTCAAGGTAATTTCTTACAAGTATCAAGTAGTTCCATGCCTACAAAATCATCGATCACATCTCCTATAATCATACATGTTGACACTACATCTGACCAAGCAACGAGCCCGTACAGAAGATTTAAAAGATCACATCAAGCTCATTCCCAAGGCCCACTAACAAGGCTCACCATCAAAATCCATTACTAAAGTCCATCTTTGAGTTCCACCATCAAGACCTAATTTTTCCTATATAAAAAGCACTATCACCCTCATTTGAGGAATACCTACCCTCTCACTAGAGATACCACTCTCTCTCTAATCTTGAGAACTCTCCCTTCTCTCTAATCTTGAGAACTCTCCCTTCTCTCTACATTTATCACTCTCTCTCTCTAGAAGGCTCTAAGCCTATTGTATCATGTATAACTAAACACTATTATGCTAATGAGAATGGAATACCACCGTGGACGTAGCCCGATTTGGGTGAACCACTTACATGTTTGTATTCTTGGAGGAGTGTGTGTCTTCTTACTTCTAAATTGGTACATTTTGTGCATCAATAATTTAGCGCTGTCTGTGGAAATCAAAACAAAAAGCTATGTGATTCCCTCTCTTCCTCACACCTACAAGAAACCCGCGAGCCCAAGAACACCGAGCACCCCACTACAAAATATGCTATGGTCATCCAAGAAAGACATTTTCTCTCTGCCAAGTTTTCTCAAGCCATCCAGACACACTCGGCAGATCGTCAACGGTGCATTTGGCAGACCCCATAGGATGGAAGGCTGATGGGCGTGAGCCCAAGAGAAGGCTAACTGACACATGCCCATTAACACCCAACACCTCACCTACTGAGGAGGAACCCAATTCAGCATCAGCAAGAATGGGCCCAAGCCCAAAGTCTAACCTCAGCAAACAAACATACCACGGTCAGACCTACTGGTCGAAGCCCCCGTGCTCAACGTCGATCGCTGCTCCCTTCGACCGAGCGGAACTCTATCCGTTTCTGAGCCTCGCTATGCATATTGAATTTGGGCCCAAGCCTAATATGTATTCTCAGCAAGGAAAATACCACGGTCCATAACAGTTTAAGTTCCTCTCCAACAACACAACCGCCAGCATCTTCTTTGACGAAGCAGTGGTCTTCTCTACGAATACGACCTGTTTGCATCTTCTTCAATCCCCAGCAGACGACTTGATGATCGGTGATTCTCCAAGGTAACTCACTAATTGGCATGGGAACAAAAGGGACCCAGTTCCCCATCCTCATCTATCGAAAGTCTTCGCCAATCGACAAGTCTACGACTGAATTTGGTCACACGAATTAACCATGGCGCCCGCCAACACGCGCGACTTGTCAGCTCTGCACCTCCAATCCGACCCACCTACTCCGACCCACCACTCCGACAAGACTGATGCACAATCTGACAGAGCAGCATGCCATTGCAAAGAGCCAAGGTTGCAGACCACACCAGACCGGTCGGCAAGAACCTTCACGCCGACTCGTCTTCATCCTCTAGTTCCCATATGCGATATGCAGACCCACATGTAATCCCGTCGCACACCACATCCAATTAATGCTCAACATCCTACTCACATCTTGCTCGACAACCAAGAAACGCCCACACCTGCAATCCGAGCCAATCCAACAAGCAACACATCGCAGACATCGACGACACAACGTGGAGCCTCCAAACTGCAACCCCGCTCGGTGGAGTCGCTGCCGATCGGCGAGACTTTGTCACCGATGAATCTGGAGAATCTCCCTCCTCGCACGTCGTACCGAGCCATCAAGAACACAACCTCGACCCAACCCAGTCGCACCTCTAATTCGGCCCACTAGTCGTTTGTATACAAAGCTCCAATTCGACCCAACAGTAGTATTCCCCACAATCTCACGAGACCGGTCGGCAGATTTCATCCATCGAGATTGAAAGCCCCCAATTCATAGGAACCAAGATACAGAGCTCAAGGACTCGACGACGACATGCCTCCCGCCAACCACACACACCGATGAGTTGCAAGGACCTATTCACAGTAAAGAGAGCCGCATCTATATAGCACTAGTCGGTGGAGGATTAAACATAGAGCCATCATCACAAACAAAGCATGGAATTTTCAACTTACCGATCAGCGTCGAAATCAGCGACCAATTAGCAGCTTACATGATCTCCGATCGTCAAACTCCTCTACATCGATAGCTTTTTTGGTCCACCACACCGATCGCATCATCTATTTTCATCACAAGTAGGACTCCTATAGTCGAAGCCCCAAAACACACGCCGACCGGTCCCAAACACAATCTCACTGAGATCCCTGCCGATCGCTTTAAGCTATGAGCATAGTCCGACCCAGAACCCAGAGCACTCTGGCCAAAAGCTCTTTTCTTCTCTCTGTCACAACACAAGAAGCCTAACAATGAGAACCTTCACCGCTCGGCATCAAGTCACTACGCCGATCAGCCAAATACACTTGGCCGACCAAGAAAGACCATCCACCACTGCCATATGCCTCACACCCTTCATCACACCTCACCGAGCGGTCCACATGTGCTCTGACCGGCCATGTACTCATCGACCTCACAAATTTGAGCACATTCAATCTCGGTAAATTAATGGGCCGACCGGCCCATTCAATTCTTCACGCCAACCCACACGCGGGAGGCTTAATTGATCCCACACGATTGGTCGGCAAGCGGAAACCAGCCCAAAAACAAGATCATATGCACGATACCAATTCATCACGCCGACAACATACCTGCGAATTGAGTGTATTTACCACCTAATTTGATCAACCTGGTCAAGGCCGAACGAAGCCCCCAAAACCATACTTAGCCTCAGCTCAGCAAAATGCACAGCCCTAAACAGAGAACATCCATGGCCTATACTCCCTTGGCCTACACCCTCCTAGATGACCTATCTCCTCGGCCTACACTCTCCCTCGGCCTACGTCATTCCCAACCTATCTCCTCAGCCTACACTCTCCCTCGGCCTACATCATTCCCGACCTATCTCCTCGGCCTACACTATCTCCTCGGCCTACACCATCTCCTCGGCCTACACTCTCCCGCGGCCTACACCCTCCCTCGGCCTACACTCCCCTCGGCCTACACTATCTCCTCGGCCTACACTCTCTCGTGGCCTACACCCTACCTCGACCTACACTCCCCTCGGCCTACACTCTCCTCGGCCGACCGAATCGATACGACCCATGGATTCAGGACCGTTAGGACACGTGGCAGCACCGAGAACAAGGACATTAATCCTACATTGAAATACTCCACCAACAACATTCAATGCCACTATAAATACAAGAGTACCTCCCCTCAGAAAGGTAATGACATCTTTGTCCTTACACTGCCAAATCCCTCCAAACACTTGACTAACTTAAGCATCGGAGACTATTTGGCCGGCACCCCACCGGTACTCCTTTACGTCTATCTTCTCTTACTGCAGGTCTCCCTTCGCTCAAGGAGTGAGTAAAGCAAGTCTGGCGGGACACATCTAAGTTGGTCCATATCTGGCATCAACAGTTTGGCACCGTCTATGGGAATCTGTACTAACTCCTACGAGCTCACTTTCCACAAAGCCGTCCCAACATCCCTCAAAAAACCATGTTGGACGATCAAGATGAAGGGGTACTCAACAACAACCCCATCACACACAGAAGCCCACGGGACAACATCCCGGACAGGCTGAGACAGACGTTGGACGACCTCCAACGTGAAGTGGCGGAGCTCAGGGCTCACAACACCAAGATAGAGGCCAAGAACCATGTCATATCAGACCAATACGAGAGCACACTCGCCCTTGTGAGAATGTCTCAACAAAGAGAGTCGCGAGACAAGGGACCAGCCGACCTGGTGCATACCAACCTGATCACAGCCGAGCGTACCTCGGTCGAACAACCAGTTCTCGAGTTGGTCTCCCCGGACAAGCACAAAAGCCTACAGACTAGGATTCGACCTAGCCCATCTGGAAGCCGACTACTAATCCAGCCACAAAACGGCGAAGGTCCCTCTCAACCTAGAATCTACCGGGACGCTAGGCAACTGCTAGACAACCGACAAATCAAGATGGATCCTGTAAGTACCCTTCCCGAATTTTCCTCGAAACCCGGAAAGAACCCTTATCCCGTCTGACAGCTATTTTACTTCAAAATTTAAATACCCGAAATACCCTTTATTCTTGAATAATTTTTATTAAACCTTACAGGGTTCCCGACAGAACCTCGGTACTTACTGACCACTCCTACCTGTCAGACGCATGATAGTATACAGGTCAAAGCCAAGACCTCGGAATAGTGGTGGTTCAAATAGGAATGCCCTCTGACACCAATGTCAGTAGGTCAGACACTGCTGACATCTCTACTGGAATACCACAAAACAACCGACTAGTCTATTACTTGTGAACCAACAATAATTCGTCACTCTGGGTCACCGCCCACACCAACCCACAGACCCGGATGACGAAGTATTTTCATAGGTTGATTAATCACATGACAATCATCGTCAAACCATATTAGAGTCGAAATTATCCTCGGCTATCATATCGTATCCTCTGCCGGAATAACATTCGACTATCATATCACATTAGTCGGCATAACCCTAGCCACCAGGGTATCCCTTGGGGTGTGCTAGTCCTGTATCACAACTCTTTACAAAATCACCTTTTATATTGGAGGTTCACCGGGTTCACCGTCTCAGCGGATCCTTACCCCGGATCCTGGCCCCCCCTCAAATCAATACTGTTTATTTTGGAGGTTCACCGGGTTCACCGTCTCAGCGGATCCTTACCCCGACTCCTTGGCCCCCCTCAAATCGGTTTTGTTTATATTGGGGGTTCACCGGGTTCATCGCCAACAGCGGATCCTAGGCCCGGCTCCTGGGCCCCCTCAAATCGGTTTTGTTTATATTAGGGGTTCACCGGGTTCACCGCCAACAGCGGATTCTAGGCCCGGCTCCTGGGCCCCCTCAAATCGGTTTTGTTTATATTGGGGGTTCACCGGGTTCACCGCCAACAGCGGATCCTAGGCCCGACTCCTGGGCCCTCTCAAAACGATATTGTATCCAAAATCAATTATATATTTTGTTTATCATTTATCACAAATACAGTTCATAGACCCAAATAATTACCACGTCAAAACAATATCAAACCGAATCCAACAACCATATCATTTCTCACAACACACTTCCACTGAAATATTGGAAAAACAAATGTCCAGCAATCAATTATAAACTCCAGGAAATCATTGCACCCATACACAACAGTATTTAAATCAAAGATATTTATACATACATTACAATTTATAAATACAACCATACACAACCGTATTTAAATCAAAGATATTTATACATGCATTACAATTTATAAATCAAAAGTCCGCTTACAAACAGCATTCAACCCAAAATTCATGCACGCTCTAGCCTAAGAATCACCTACACAATAATGACCCAACTACCTTGACTTTCCGAGCTCAAAACCCTCTCCACGGTCAATACTTACCGTTGGGATTACCCAACCGGGCTCTAAATGAACTCCTATGGCGAAGAAACCAACAAAATCTGATCCGGAACGTCCCAAAACCCTAGTCACGCGCCGCCGTGACTTCGGGAACAGTCCCACGCGCCACCACGCGCCACCGGAAGGTCAGAACATGCGCTCACGCGCCGCCACGTGCCCTCACGCGCCGGTCATGCGCCTGCTACAGTGTTCACGCGCCTGGACCGATCCAACCCAGCCCGGCTCGACCTGACCCGGTCCAACTTGACCCGATCGGTTCACTCAACCCGACCGGTTCAACTCGACCCGACCGATTCACTCAACCCGACCGGTTCACTCGACCCGACCCGACTCGACCGGTCGCCGGAGAAGACGATCGGCTGCCGGTACAGTCGCCGAAGTCTGGCCGGAGAAGATGACCGGCAGCCGCCGTCGCCGCCGTCTGGTTTCGTCGGAATCCCCCATTTCCGGCCGAAACTTCAAGGTTTTACAACTTCTTCATTTCTTGACCGTTTTTCACGATCCACACATGTAAATTCATCCACTTTTCACCAGGAATCCAAATATGAGGTCAAAGTTTCTAGATCGTACATGGTTTGGCCGAAAAACGACCGAGAAGATTCGGTCCACCTCCGTCCTCCGTCCGTCGCCTACAGCGGTGCTCCCGCTCCGATGATTACACCAAAAGACTCGTGGGGTCGCGGGGGAAGATCCTTCCGGCCTTAGTTTCGGTCAAATCAGACTGAAATTCGTCCGACAAAAATGGTGATTCGGTGTTCGCACGGGAAGAATTTCGGGTAGGAGAGAGAGACTGCTTCGACCGATCTACCGAGGAGAGAGAAAAATATCTCTTATATAGTTCCAACTTTTCCAAAATTACCAAACTGCCCCTCAAGCTTCTAGACCCGTAACGAACTCACCGGGTCTCCGTTTTCCGCGTGCCGCCTATCTACGAACTCGTGAGTTCGAGACCTACGCAACAACCCAAGAAAAATTCCCAAAAGTACTGCTAATCTAAAAGTGACTCCCGAACCCGTCCAAAACGGAGGGTAAAATTGTCCAATTCTCAAAATAATTTAATTTCTGGTCCGGGTCGTTACAGATCCCCTCCGCCTGACCTACGCAACGTCGGACCCAAGGGCAATCGAGCAACACCCCTTACTCGTCTTGTCTACATCGGGCCGGCAAAAAATGGGACGTGATTCTAGCATGGCTCGTGACTGATAGGACCACGGGACAAGAGGCCCCGAGCCACGGCAGGAAGCACACGACCGGCAAACTCAAAACGAGATAGGCTCGACTGCAGGGAGCTACTCCCAGGACTGAAGAAGAAATCAAGATCGCCGAGAAAGAGGCGAGGGCCAATATGAGCACCGGCCGAATCCTCCTCCACCCCAGCAAGGCAATGCCCTGGTAGAAAGCCTCCTACGGCGGGTGAACAACCTTGAGGCCGAAAAAGAAAAGGGCAAGTCCTCCACATGGAAAAAAACTAGCACAGGCCCCTTCACCAACCGGATCCTTCAGTCCAGACGAAGGACCGAGGTAAAACCACTCAAGATAACTCCCTACACGGGGAAGGGGGACCCCGTCACCCTTCTAAACAATTATGTATCCGCCCTGGCATACAAGAACGTGACGGACGAGGTCCAATGCCTCATCTTCAGCTCCACTCTTACCGACGCAGCCCTCAACTAGTTCTACCACCTGGCTCCCAACATCATCGACTCGTTTGAGGAATTATAGAGAACTTTCCTAAACCAATTTATGATCCAAACAGACAAGTTGGTCTCCACGAAAGATCTCTTCTCCCTTCGACAGGGGGAAGAAGAGACGCGCCAAAAATATGCAGCCAGGTTCAGCCTTGAGTACTCCCGTTGCCGAGACACTGATGATAAGGCTGCATTCAACGCTTTCCGGAGCGGCCTTAAGGAGTCACCTTTCAAATATGTCGCCCACACCGAGGATTGGAAGGATTACAACGAAATCATGCGAAGGGCGGCAATCCATGCCAAGGCAGAATTCTTCCATACTCCTACCAAAGAGACCAAGGCACCCTCTTACCCGGCTCCCCAAGGAAACAGTAACCAGGGCAGAACCGGCCATGGTAGTGGCAACTACCACAATGATTCCTAACAATCGCATCAAGGAAATCGGAAGCTCACATATGATGTGCATCAGGGCAAGAGGGGCCGATCGTCACAACGGTGGGGGATTCAAGTAGAACGATGGCCATCGCCAGGAGCCACGAAACTTGGTAGGTGAACACACCGGACCACGGAGCCGGTTCGAGACTTATACTATCTTAAACTCCCCTTTGGACCATGTTCTACTCAACGTGGAAGGCATGATCCCTAGGGCTAAGCCAAGAAACCCCAGCTTTCGGCCCGCCCACAACAAAGATTCCTTTTGCCAATACCATAAGTACAACGGCCATACGATCGAGGAATGCATTGCTTTAAGAGACATTATCGAGAAAATGGTCTGCGACGGCAAGCTCAACCAGTTTTTACAGAATCCCAACCCTGCCAACGCAATCATGCAGCTCAACACGATCAGTGGTGGACCCCCTTTATCCGCCCCAATGACCTCCAACTGAGCAAAAAAGGACTTCCTTCGCGTAACCCGCGGTAGCCATCAAGTCCTCAGCATCGACTCAGGTCGTACGGCGAAGTCGACCAAGGGAGGGCCTTTTTGGAGGTGGAGGAAAGGGGCATCGTCTTCCCCTATGACGACCCCTTTATCATCCGCGCCTAGATCTAGAACTGCGACATGGGCAGAATACTCATTGACACCGGTATCTCGGTCAATGTACTCTTTTGGGAGGCCTTTAAACAAATGGGCATTAGCGAAACCAAGCTTGACAGAAAGGTCACTCCACTCCTAGGTTTCTCTGGTGACTCGGTCTTGCCTAAGGGGGTCATCTCTCTACCAATTTCTATGGGCACCATCCCTGCTGTGACCATTGTCATCACAACCTTCCTCGTGGTCGACTGCCCCATGGCCTACAATGCCATATTAGGAAGGGGGTTACTCAACCAGGCAAATGCCATAGTAGCAACACACTTTCTTTTGATGAAATTCCCAACTCCTGCGGGAACAGGACAGGTGAGAGGGGATCAACTCTCTCGTCGTACTTGTTACGCCACGGCCCTAACCAAGGTGAGCACACCGACTACATCGGACCAAGCGGAGACCTTATCCGTTTTCGAAACGGCCCTGGGTGACGACCCCATCAACCCTTAGCTCTTGGACTAAATCTGAGACACTCCTCCGGAAGATCCACGGGACATCACGAATATGCCACAGGCAGAACCTGTGGAGGAGACAGAGGCAATCCCTTTATCCAGCATACACCCAGAACGCACAATCTGGATCGTCTCCAGGATCCAACCACCCATCCGAGCAGCCCTCGTGGAGTTCTTGCAAGCCAATGCTGAGGTCTTTGCATGGTCTTACGCGGACATGCCAGGCATCTCCACAGATGTAATCTGCCACTGGCTCACCATTGACCCGTCATTCAGGCCGATAACTCAGAAGCAGCGTTACCACGATGCCGAAAGACAATTGGCCATGCAGGCCGAAATCACCAAACTAAGCACTATACACTTCATACGGAAAGCCATCTACGCCGTTGGGTGGCCAATGTAGTCCTCGTCAAGAAATCAGTGGGCTCCTGGCGCATGTGCATCGACTATACCGACCTAAACAAGGCATGTTCCAAGGACAATTTTCTCCTGCCCAAAATTGACATGCTGGTGGATGCCACCGCAGGGCACGAACTGCTCAGCTTCATGGACGCCTATTTGGCCTACAACCAGATCCTTATGCACCCAGGTGATCAAATACATACTAGTTTTAGAACTAACCTGGGTATCTATTGCTATAATGTTATGCCCTTTGGGCTGAGGAACGCAGGAGCAACATACCAGCGACTGGTCAACTTCATGTTTGCCGACCAGATAGGCAAGACGATGGAGGTCTATGTTGACGACATGCTAGTGAAGAGCAAAACGAACGAGGGACACATCCCCAACTTGGCAAAAATGTTTTCCGTCCTAAAGACTCTCAAAATGCGCCTCAATCCCACCGAATGCGTATTCGGCGTAGGAACAGGAAAATTCTTGGGCTACATGATCAGCCAAAGGGGGATCGAGGCAAACCCAAAGAAGATCAAGGCTATCCTAGACATGCAGGCCCCGCAAAATCACAAGGACATACAGCGCCTTACAGGCCGAGTGGCAGCTTTGACGCGCTTCATTTCCAAGGCTACGGACAAGTGCGCCCCATTCTTCAAAGCCCTCAAAGGCAAGGGCAGACTCATTAACTGGACAGACGAGTGCACTAGGGCATTCGAGGAGCTGAAGCAATACATGGGTCGGGCACCATTGCTGACCAGGCCCGACAACGGAAAGCCACTCTTCATCTATCTATCAGTATCTATTTCAACGGTCAGCTCGGTTCTCGTCACACGGAGGGACGAGGTCGAACACCCCATGTACTATGTCAGTAAAGCATTTCAGGATGTAGAAACGAGATACCCCGACCTTAAGAAGCTAGCCATGGCCCTTATAATCACCGCCCGAAAGCTTCGGCCTTACTTCCAGGCCTATGAGATCAAGATCGTCACCAACCGACCGTTGAGGCAAGTTTTTCAAAAGCCAGACATCTCTGGCCGTCTCACCAAATGGGCAATCGAGCTGAGCGAGTTCGACATATCCTACATACCAAGGACAGCCGCAAAAGGCCAAGCAGTGGCAGACTTCATCGCCGATTACTCATACCAACCGACACAGTGCATACCACCTGAGGTAACCCCTCCGCATGCACCCACCACAGTCGAGTCCCAGAGAGTCATCAAGGCATTACCCATCGACAGACAACGCCCCTGCTGGGCACTATATGTGGATGGATTGGCATGCCACAGTGGGTCCGGGGCCGGATTGGTTCTTACTTCCCCAGCACTTGTTAAGGTAGAGTACGCCCTCCGCTTCAGCTTCAAGACATCCAACAACGAAGCTGAGTACGAGGCATTACTAGCCAGCCTACGCCTAGCCAAGGACCTCGAGGCCAACCAGTTGATAATTTATAGCGATTCGCAATTGGTGGTGAGCCAAATCAACGACTTTGAGGCCAAGGACCCGTCTATGTCGCTATACTTGGAACTAGAAAAGCAACTTCTGCAAGCCTTCTCGGCTTACGAAATACACAAGATCCCAAGGTCCGAAAACAGCCATGCCGAAGCCTTAGCTCGACTAGCATCCTCACTAGACGAAAAGGAAAAGCGACAGGTACTTGTGGAAGTCCAACACGTTCCTAGCACGAGGAAATCACCAGTCTACACCATCAACACCAGCCCAACCTGGATGGATCCCATCACAGCATACCTTAGGGAGGGTACTCTCCCGAATGATCGGATGAAGGCCAAAAAGGTTAGGCGACAATCAGCTCGATACACCATCGAGCACGACCACCTGTACAAGCGCGGCTTCACAACCCCACTACTGAAATGCCTAACACCTGTTATGGGCGACTACGTCCTCCACAAAATGCACGAGGGCATTTGCAGTGATCACTCTGGCGCATGAACCTTGGCACAGAAGACCTTCCGACAGGGATACTACTGGCCCACCATGCTATCAGATGCAGTGGAACTCACGTAAAGGTGCGACAAGTGCCAGCGACACGCACAGATCCCTCACCTCCCAACCGAACCCCTCACTTCTATGATCAGTCCATGGCCATTCTCCCAATGGGGACTCGACCTGATCGGTCCGATGCCCGTGAGAAGAGGCAAGACCAACTATGTCGTAGTCGCGGTTGACTACTTCACAAAATGGGCCGAGGCAAAACCTTTGGCAACCAGTACAGCAGCACAGATCGAGCAATTCGTATACCAAAATATCATCTGTCGCTTTGGGATTCCCCATACAATCGTAACTGATAATGGGAGGCAATTTGATTGCAACCGTTTATGGACCTTTTGCGAAACATACGGCATCAGGCTCCTTTTTGCCTTGCCAGCACACCCCCAATGCAACGGCCAGGTAGAGGCTGTCAACAAATGTATCAAGTACAACTTGAAGAAGAGATTGGACGAGGACAAGGGCAAATGGACGGACATCATCAACGACGTTCTATGGTCTCACAGGACCTCATTCAAAACTACAACCAACGAAACCCCCTTCGCATTGGCTTTCGTTACGAAGCCGTCGTACCAGTCGATATCGGTGAAACTTTGTATCGGATAATCTTTTACGACCCAGAGCGCAACAATCGCCAACTGGCTCTTAACTTGGATCTCCTGGAAGAATGGAGGGAAACGGCCAACATCAAATAGGTTGCCTACAAGCAGAGAGTTGCACGATACTTCGACTCAAGGGTCCACCACAGAAGCTTGAAAGCAGGGGACTTAGTCCTACGAAAGGTCAGCCTTGCTACCAAAGACCGATCGGCCGGCAAATTCGCCCCTACATGGGAAGGACCCTACACAGTCTCCCGTATATGCCGAGAGGGAACCTACAAACTCAAAGACTCGAACGATAAGACACTACCACATCCTTGGAATGTCGACCACTTAAAATTTTATTACAAGTAGGCCAACGGCCAGACAATCATGTTAGGTTATCGCCGACCATTTTGTACACATTAATGGCATTACCAGTTATTCTCAATGAACGTCTTTTTACGAGGCACTCCCTCTTCAAATTCATGTGCAGTTTGTAAACATTTGTTTAGGCGTTAGCCAACGGCCTTACTTAAAGAATTTAAACATTTGTTTAGGCGTTAGCCAACGGCCTTACTACAAGAATTTAAACATTTGTTTAGGCGTTAGCCAACAGCCTTACTTCAAGAATTTAAACATTTGTTTAGGCGTTAGCCAACGGCCTTACTTAAAGAATCGGCCTACACAAATCTATTAGGATGACACTTGCGAACGATGAACAAAATTCATTTTTTATTATAAGTATCTTAATCAGTACATAGCCTTTTGGCCTATCGCCCTTCGGCCTACGGAAAATTACAAACACAAATTACAAATTCAAGGGGCAGCACGCTCCCCCCGGCCTTCACTAACGGCCTCACCCTCGGCTTGCTCGGCTCTAGCTTCCAACTCGGCCACCTTCGCATATGCAGCCTCCCGCTGAGCGGCCAACTGCTTCTCCAGCTCCTTTGATTTTAGCTCGGCATCCATCTTCGACTGAAGAAACCTCTCGGCCATCCTCTCCTTCTCGGCCACGGCCTCCATCTTCGTCTTCAGAGCTTGGCGCTCCTCAATGATTTTTTCCTTGGCTTGGCTTGCATGTCGAAGAGTGGTGAAGACTTCACCAAGGAACTGAAACGGAAGGAAACGGTCAAAAAAAAACATTCCTATTGTACTTACATGGGCCCCATTCCGCATCGTCTTGTCACACCAATCGGCGAAGTCCCTCGCCTTCAAAGAGGCAATCTCATCCAGCTTATACTACGACCCACGAACAACAGTGTTCATGAAGTCCAGCTGTGAGGGATGGAAACCAGTCGATAGTTGCCTCCACGTTTCATCTGGCTCATGAGTCCTCACCAGATCTGGCTCCCCGTCGGTCTTCAGGAAATACGACCGAAGCGGCGCATCCAGATGGGGCTTCCTCACTTTCTTGGGGACCCGTCAGCCTTTCAAGTCAGAGCTTATGTTCGAGCAGACTATCTGGCGAACGTTCTTAAGGGCTTCAATATGCCCTTGCCTCTTCTGCTGTAGAGCAGCGTCGGCATCAGCGGGGACATCTTTCTGCTTCCTCTTCATCCTTCTCTCCTCGACCATTAGCCGACGGTGCTCATTGGCCAATTCGTCCGCACTGATAACAATGATAGGCAGGGGTCGACTGGCGGAAGGAGTCGAAGACTCAACAGCCGGCGCCCCGGCCGAGTCCGCAGCACTTGGGAAGACAGGCTCCAGGGCCTCCCCGGTGACCGTGTCCACGGCATTGGGGGCAGATCCCTCGGACACGGAAGCCTCTACACGCAGCGTGACCTTCGATGCAGCCTTGGTCCGAATCGGTTTCCGATAATCCCCCTTGCCCACGGATGCCCCGACCTTCTCGACCTCCGCCCTTGTATCAGCAGCCTTCTTCAGGGCCTCGACAACCTTCTCCATCCTCTTCTTTAGTTGATCGGCCGCTGACGCGATGATATCGGGGTCGGCTGCATCACGGAACCTGGTCAGTTATAGGCAACATTTACAACAAACAAGACCGGGACAACGAACACTTACGCAAGGAGTGGATTAGGCCGGCTTGCAGCAGATGAACCGACAATCGTAAGAAATCCTGACTTCTCTCCACTCAGCTTAGTTTCTCGAAGACTTCCGTACAATCTGTAACCTTTTGCTCGCTTACGGCCGGTCGCTTGAATACCTCTGCACAAAACAAAGGAAAACAGTCAGCCCAACAACAACAACAAACAAAGACGTACGATCTAGTAAATCTACATTAAACCCTACGGCCACCACCTTTCGACTGATACACACAAGGCATGCGTCGGCCGAACAGGGGTAACTCTATGCCCTTCCAATTCCCAGACACAAAAGCAAATTTGTGCTTCCAGGCTTTTTGAGAAGTCGACATATCTTCGATGAAGGGGCCGAGCTCACGCTTCGTCCTAGACTCAACATATACCCAACCGGTTCTGTCTTTGACGAACTTATAGAGGTGGCATACATGACCACAGGTTGGCTCCCCTTTCCCGCACATTTTGAAGGCGGTATACACCCCGGTCAGCATGATCCAACAGTTAGGATTCAGCTGACCAAGTGCAACACCAACCTCCACGCATATACGCTGCAGCAAAGGATGAAGTGGCAACACCACCCCATTATTGAAGTTATCAGGGTGGAATGTAGCCCAGCCAGGAGGTGGATTTCTCGGCCTCTCCCGTCTGCCTGGCAGCCTCATCTTCACCGAGTTCGGAATGTTGAACGCCCTTCGGTAAGCCAGAAGGTCATCTTCATCCATGGTGTTCATCTGGCGGTCGATCTCGTAGACCGAGCTGGCCACCGTTACCTGGTCAAAAGATTCATCTAAATCAATCTCCATTGGGGCGATTTCTTGGAAGTCCCGTCCATAAGTGGGCACATTGGCGTTCGAGGTCTCGGCCCCATCACCAGCCAAGACATAACAAGTATCAATAAACCTGAAGGCATTATCTAGCCCCTCTTCAAGTTCTTGGTCTGATACCCCTTGATCTTACTCAGGGATCGGCCCAGTAACATCTGGATCAACTTCTGCCTCTATCCTAGGATTTGACCTAGGGGAGCCAGAGGCCGATCCAAATGTGTTTAGTTGAGAATCAGAGTTACGGGAGCTAGCCTCCGATTCCCCGCTAAACGCATTGAAGGACGGATCCCGAGATCCCTTGGAATCACCATCCGCACTTGACATCTACAGACACACAGAAATTCTAAGAAGGGAAACATGCCTGACTCAACCATTATGAGCAACCAAGGATCTAAACTATGAAGTTCATACAGTTCATGCAAAACCACAAATCTCAATCGAAAAACCGGCAAACAACGACGTCCATACCTTATTTATTGAGTTCCCGTCGTAGGCATCGCCGCAAATCACTCATCGAAAAGCGCCTTAATAGGAGTCAGGTTCTCACCGAAAATCGCCTCCTCAAGTTACAAAATCCTCTCAAAAGCATAAATAGGGAAAAATGCACGCATCGACCCTCTTATACACCACTCGGCCAGTCAAACGGTCGAAACCCCGCAACCCTAGGCAATGATCCTATGACGCATGGCCCAGGATATGAGGCCACGTATCACACATTTATTACGCGACACTTGGATACCCTGACTTTTTCCAGAAATAGAATTCGACCACGGCTGCCTTTGGAAGTGGCACTCGATCGGCCCTGGACATCCTCCAAGCCGATCGACCACTCAATCGTGCGAGGTTTCGCACAAGCGGGCCGACCAAGGTGACCCTTGGGAGTGGCACTCGATCGGCCTGGACATCCTCCAAGCCGATCGGCCACGCAATCATGCGAGGTTCCGCACAAGCGGGCCGACCAAGGTGACATACAATCGCCCTTGGAAGTGGCACTCGATTGGCCTTGGACATCCTCCAACCGAAGTATTGACCATTTAAACACGGCATATCACCTCAGCTAAGGGCTTGGGGGACTGGGAGACTGGTACGGGATGAATCCCCACAGGTTGACAAAAAGGAACAAGCCCTCAACCGAGGAAATCCACCTCAGTCAATGACTTGGGGACATCTGTTTACACCTAATTTGATCAACCTGGTCAAGGCCGAATGAAGCCCCCAGAACCGTACTTAGCCTCAGCTCAGCAAAATGCACAGCCCTAAACAGAGAACATCCATGGCCTACACTCTCCCTCGGCCTACACCCTCCTAGATGACCTATCTCCTCGGCCTACACTCTCCCTCGGCCTACGTCATTCCCGACCTATCTCCTCAGCCTACACTCTGCCTCGGCCTACATCATTCCTGACCTATCTCCTCGGCCTACACTATCTCCTCGGCCTACACTCTCTCGTGGCCTACACCCTCCCTCGGCCTACACTCCCCTCGGCCTACACTATCTCCTTGGCCTACACTCTCTTTCGGCCTACACCCACCCTCGGCCTACACTCCCCTCGACCTACACTCTCCTTGGCCGACCGTATCGATACGGCCCATGGATTCAGGACCGTTATGACACTTGGCAGCACCAGGAACAAGGACATTTATCCCACATTGAAATACTCCACCAACAACATTCAATGCCACTATAAATACAAGGGTACCTCCCCTCATAAAGGTAATGACATCTTTGCCCTTACACTGCCAAATCCCTCCAAACACTTGACTAACTTAAGCATCGGAGACTATTTGACCGGCACCCCACTAGTGCTCCTTTACGTCTATCTTCTCTTACTGCAGGTCTCCCTTCGCTCAAGGAATGAGTAAAGCGAGTCTGGCGGGACACATTTAAGTTGGTCCATATCTGGCATCAACAGAGTGAATCGGACCACCCATCACGCTGATCAAAGCCAATCCATCAAACAAGCAGACTCACCATGCCGATCGGCGACAATCTGCTAACCACCCTCGACAACCAGGATGCGTGACCTACCTAATCTACATCTCCAGTCAACGAACACGCCGACTTTCTTCTTCGGCGAGTCTCTCAACAACTCCCGTGAGTCTCCCTCTGCGTGCACACCGACCAATCTCAGTCCACAAACTCGCTGATCAACATCTGCACACCAACTTTTCTTCTTCTGCGAGTCTCTCCGCAACTCCCACGACTCCCTCTGCCTACACACCGACCGGCTCCAGTCGACAAACACGCCGATTGGCGACAAACTGCGTACCAAATTGGACTGCCCTAAAGAAAGGCCCATCACATGTCAAGCCCTACCATATCAATCGGCAAACGACCTGGTCCAACAAAGAAAAGCCCAAACCCCACTTAAAAATAATACCACACAATGATAAATTGTCAATATGCTGACCCAATATTGTCTGTGCAAGCCACCTACTGGTTGGAGCCTTAACCAGCGATCCAACTCGGTAGCCTCAACTTAGGCTTGAACCTTTTCAAAAAGAAAGCCTAACTTGGCACCTCAATTTTCAAATCATGGCCCAAACCCAATTTTAGCCTCCACACATAGTCTTCCCCTCCCATGCAAGGCCGACCGACATCGTGCAAGGCCGACCGGTATGGTGCCAGGCCGACCGGCATGCTCATGTCATCACTCCATGGGTCTTCCCAGCAACTAGTGTCACCAACATGAGTTCACACTTACATGCCCCATGGCAACAACTTCACTCACACTGAGCAACACCTCATGACAAGCCCCAACACAACTAGGTAACACTTCAAAACACAAACAATTCATTAGGAACATCATAAACATTATGCTTAACATCATACACATTGGCATCATGCTCACAACATTGCCCTTGGCACTTGAATATTAAGCATAATATTTCCAAAACATGCTGAGCATACTTTCGTTCAAAACACAACCGAGCATACATTTGCTCAACACATACCGAGCACACATTCTCTCAACATATACCGATCATACATTCACTCAACACATACCGAGCCCACATTCGCTCAAAACATACCGAGCCCACATTCACTCAACACATAACTGAGCCCACATTGCCTCAACGCATACCGAGCCCATATTCACTCAACACATACCGAGCATACATTCGCTCAACACATACCGAGCATACATTCGCTCAACACATACCGAGCATACATTAGCTCAACTCATTCCGAGCAAACTTTAGTTCAAAAAATGGCAAACACAAAACATGCCGAGCAAACTTTAGCTCAAACAAATGGCAAACACAAAACATGCCAAGAAAACTTTAGCTCAAACAAATGGCAAACACAAAACATGCTGAGCAAACTTTAGCTCAAACAAATGAGAAACACAAAACATGTCGAGCAAACTTTAGCTCAAACAAATGACAAACACAACATTCATAGCTACACTTAGCTAAACATGCCAACTGGCACACACAAACAACAAAGAAACACTTGCAAATATTCACTGCTCATCAAACAATTCCACCCTCACCAGGGGACTCGACCTAAAAAAGCCTCACTTACTGGTATCTGAGCAATTCTTCCTGTTTCTTTTACAGAACTCCCCTCTTGTATCATCAAACCGTCACCCATCAATACAACACCAACATTATTTGATTCCAAATTCAGAGAAATGCCTATCGTACCCTCTTCAAATTCTACTGAAAATCGTTAGGTATGAATATGTTAGACACCTGTAACTCGATTGGTGAAATAATATCTCTCTCCAAAAAAGATTATTTTTTTTTACCGCCACACAAAGAAAATATTTTGTTGCGAATGAACAAGATATTGGGGAATTGTCCATTTGTAAAATCATAATTATTGATACGGGCCTTTTCCACATAAAAAGGGAATCCTTTGTTACAATAGAAGCAGAAGTGATGTGGATTATTCAAGAATCGAAGTCGATTTGCTTTATAAAAAGAAGATATCAATGAACTTCTATGAAATGGTCATTGATGAACTATATATTATTATTATTAACGACAGGATCTATTATCATTTTTAGCATGCCCTCGGAAATTCAGATTAGGTGCAAATTCTTGCAATCACTATCATATAAACACATTCAGACATACAACAAACTACAAAAGGAGTTTTCCTCTCGGCATCCCACCTCGACCGAGGACTTGGGGGACTGGTGATAGTGCATCGAGCGGAGCAGTAGATGGAAACAAAGGAGTTGCTCGGTCAATGCACTTTTGTTAAAAGTCCTCAACTGAGGTAGTCCACCTCAGTCAAGAACTTGAGGGACTTGTTGACACCATATCTAACCATGTAACGAGCCCGTACATAAGATTTAGAAAATCACATCAAGCCCATCCCCAAGGCCCACTAACAAGGCTCAACATCAAGGCCCATTACTAAAGCCCATCTTTGGGTCCCACCATCAAGACCTAATCTTGCCTATATAAGGAGCAATATCACCCTCATTTGAGGGATCCTTATCCTCTCACTAGAGATACCACTCTTTTTCTAACCTTGAGAGCTCTCCCTTCTCTCTACATTTATCACTCTCTCTAGAAGGCCCTATTGTATCATGTACAAATAAACACTATTATACTAATGAGAATGGGATACGACCGTGGATGTAGCCCGATTTATGTGAACCACGTACATGTTTGTATTCTTGGGTGAGTGTGTGTCTTCTTACTTCTAAGTTGGTAAATTTTGTGCATCAACAGTACCAAAGTTCAATTTAATGAGAACTCGAGGGCAAGTTCTTTACAAGTGAAGGAGACTAATATAGGACTATTGAAGTAGAGAAAACCAAGAAAAAAGAAATTGTCAAGAAGTGGAAATAGGCCATGTAAGAAAGTAAATTCGCAGTCAAGTTACAAATATGTCGCAATAAAGTATATGGGACTTTCAAATTGGTTAGGAAGATTCAAGAAAGAGACATTTATTTTAACAAGTTTAAGAAAGTTTTAAGATTTCAAATAATTTTATGTTCCGTATCTTATATTGTATTAGTTAATTTAAACTATATGGACAATTTCAAGTTCATACGCTAAATATGAATTTTTTTATCTAGTGTACCCAAACTACGTAGCCATCCTCAGCACACTACCTCCGTTAAAAAAATTGTTGAAAGTTTTGTTCACTCTCCCAATGGCACTTGTAGTATCCATTTTTTTTTGTGACATAAACTCTACATAGATTTTGATAAAAAAAAAAAAAAAAAAAAAAAAAAAAAAACTGTGGATTTTAGTAAAAAAAAGACTCTATGTGAATAAAAAATAATTAAATTTTATGATTATCTAAAAAAATCAATAACGACTATTTATTTTTAAAATATTAAAGTTAGAAATAAAAAAAAAACCAAATTTAAAAAAAAAAACCCTAAAAGTAAAGATCAAAACAAAAAAGAAAAGAAAAAAAAAAGAAAAAGCAATTCTCGTGGTGTAGATGATCGGGGAGTCGGGTGACGAGGTTGTTGAGGCTGGTGTTGTCGGTGGCCAAGTGTCGAAGGTCGTCCAATTGGTGGTGCTTCTAGTCAATCGCGTGTAACAACCCGGAATTTCAATTATTGGATTTAAGTAAATTATTTATGTAAAATGACGATTTTACCCTTGGTTGGTAAAGGGCATGGAAATCAAGTTTTGTTTCGAGACACTTTTGGTGGTGTTTCGGGTATCGTTGCGTAGGTCTCGAACTCACGAGTTCGTAGACAGGTGGCACGCGGAAAACGGAGTTCGTGGACGAAAGTTATGGGTCTATATGTGCAAGGGCATTTTGGTAATTTTTGACTTGGGGTAGATATTTTTAACCCCCAAATCAGTGTAATCTGATCCATCTTCATTTCATCCTTATCATCTCCTTCTTTCTCTCTGTGACAATCACAAAACACACATCGAACCACCAACCCGTGCGAAAAAAATACCGAAGAAAAATCACAAAGTCAACTTTGATTTCAAGGCTTTAGCTTCCAGTTTTGATCAACTAATCGTATTCTACTCCTTCCCACGATCACAACCGTACCAACCATCGAAGTAGAGGACCACGGAGGAAGCCGAACTGAGGATAGGAAGTTTCGGACCTTCCGATCCATTTTCCGGCTAGCACAGGTACGTGTTTGATGTTTTAAGGTCATATTTGGATTCCTGGGTTCGAGTAGATAGATTTAGACGTAAAATTTGTGAAACATTGTTGAGTTTTGAGGAAGTTGGAAAGCTTGGAGTTTCGGCCGGAAATGGAGGATTCCGGCGAAACCAGACGGCGGCGACGGCGCTGCCGGTCATCTTCTCCCGCCAGCTTCCGGCGACGGCGATGGCAGTCAGTCGTCTTCTCCGACGAGTCGCCGGTGACCGGTCAGGTCTAGTTGAACCGGTCGGGTCGAGTGAATCGGTCGGGTCAGTTGAACAGGTCGGATCGAGTTGAACCGGTCGGGTTGAGTGAACCGATCAGGCCGAGTTGGACCAGGTCAGACCGAGTTGGACCGGGTCAGGCCGAGTTGGAACGGGTTGGACCAGTCCAGGCGCGTGGGTACTGTAGCAGGCGCGTGACCGGCGCGTGGGCTCGTGTTCCACCTTCCGTCGGCGCGTGGCGGTTCGTGAGGCTGAGTCTGAGGTCACGGTGGCGCGCGACAGGTAGTGTTTGACGTTTCGGACCTATTGGCGCAGGTTTCGAGTCGATCAGATATCGTTTAGGGGTTGTTTCGGACGTTTTAAAGTTGCTGCATTTTCTAGGCCAGCATAGTTAGACCCCCGGGGTTTAGGGGGTTTATATTTAAGGTTCTTATTATTAGCTGGTAATCCCGATTATTAATTTGGACAGGCGATACTGCTCCAGGAACTTCAGGGGAGCGTACAGTTCGGGATTGAGCTTGCTTGAACAGGTTTGTGAGTGGACTTTGATTTATAAACTGTAATGCATGCATAAATGTATCTTTGATTTAAATATTGTTATGTATGAGTGAAATGAATTTCTGGATTTTAGAAATTATGCTGGACACATGTTTTACAATATTTCAGTGAAAGTGTGTTTTGAGAAATGGCCTGGTTTTTGTATTCGATTTTGATATCGTTTTGACGTGGTAACTATTTGAGCATGTGATTTGAGGTTTAGACCCATAATTATGATTTATTGATTTTGGCCATAAAAATGTTGTTGCAAAGAATTTGGCTTAGGCCGCGAAACAAAGATTTCGAAGTATGGATTTGATTCACTAGTTCCCGTCCCGATGGTTATTGTTGCTCTGACTGGTGTTGAGGGGCCTTGCTATACCGGTTGTTGAGGGTTCGGACCTTGGTGTTGAGGGGCCTTGCTCCGCTAGGTCGCGAAGCTGTCTATGCATAGTACATATTGTACAGATAGTACAGATGGTACACAGAGTTGTACAGATTTTAACACATCTCAATGGATACCCTGGTGTGTTGTGGATATGTCGGGAACAGTGAATTTGAGATATTATGTATCAGATTGAACGAAACGATTTGAATTTGAGATATTTTGTGTCCAGATTGAATTAAATGATTTTAAACTCCTTTGAAGAGAGTTTTCAAACCAAACTTTGGATCACGAGGTATTTTCAGTATACAGATTTTATGTGAGTCCAACTAAGTGGTTTTAAAGAGAAATGTGAATTTTGGTGATTTACATATGATGTTTTTATATTATAAATTGTTTTATGTTATGCATGCATGATTTTATAAATGGAGGGGAAGAAAGGTAATATTTCCTCGAAAAAGAATTTATAAATGATTATTTTTGTCCACTCACAACTTTTGTGTTTAAACCCCCTTCAGGCAGTTGAGTAGAGTTGACGCGAACACTGATCTCGAGGCAGAGGCATTAGTACTTCGACTGCGCTGTGTAATTATATTTGAGTAGGATATCTAAATTTTACTCTTGATCCTACTTAGACGCTCTGATATTATATTGTATTTGATTGGTCGTTAATTACGGGAATTATTGAGTGCTTAAGTCCCTTGTCTGACAAGAGGAAGTATTTATTATTGTTATTATAATTTGTAAGGATTGAAGGGTATTTTGGGAACCTTTCCTTAGGTTGTCAGACGGGATCAGGGTTCTTCCCGGGTTTCGAGGGGAAATTCGGGACGGGTCCTGACATCGCGTCTTGCACGTGTTTTGCTACTTTCTTTGCGTCTTCTGTTGGGAACAAGGAGGAGGCCGGCATCGTCTATTGCAACCCACAAAAACAACTATGATATAAACAAGGCTTTTTACTCAAGATGCCTTATGAACATCAACTTTAGTCTCAAAATGGTCCATAAATTCGATTTTAACTCAGGATGCTCCATGAACCCCCTATTTCGTCTCAAGTTGGTCCTCTTTCGTCAACTTTGTTAACTTACTGTCAAATATAAGGACAATATGGTCACTTTGGACAAAAAAAAAATTAAAACTAAATCTTGAAAAAAACCCACCACCACCCAAGCCTTCCCCAATCCGAGCCGGCTCCTTCATCGTCTATCCTTGGACAACCAAGATTAGGAGTCGAGCCTATGCAAAATGTTTATGAGCTGCTTCAAAATCATCTCCCTGACCTGGCGCTCTCTCAAACCCATATAGTTTAGCTCGGATAAAGCATGGCAAGGATATTCAATCATATCAGCGGTCATATTTGCATACATACATATATATTATTGACATGAAGCAAAAGTTTGAACCTTGAAAAGTGTCCTACCTTGAAATCCCAGGACTGTGAGCTTGGTGGGCATGACTCCAATAGCCCACTTCTTCTTGTCATTTGTTGTGTAGGCAAGTGAGGGTGAGGTGAGGAATGAGGGACATATTAAAGAGGAAGATACATTGTTGTCGGAATTACAAAACCCAGCAGCTGCTGATGATGAAGATGGTGATGGAAGTGATAAGATTGACATTTCTTTTTACTGTTCTATATCTAAAGCTTCAAACACAAAGAAGCATGCTTGAGCTATACTCAGTCAAAGGGCGGAGAGAAGGTATAGCAATGGAGTCAAAGGCAGCGGCAGGGGCAATGGCGCAGCGGCTTCCTATCTTCGCCCTCTAGCGTTCAATCTCCACTTTCATTTTCCCAAGATTTTAGGCTGCAAGTCCATTTCCGCTCGTAGATGGGATCTCAAATGGGTCTTTTTGCGTTTTACCGGGAAAGTTGCTTGTTTTCGGATATCTCTGCCTAAGGCAGCATCTCAATGTGATAAAAATCCCCAACCCCAGTGTTTTGGGCTTGTTTTTTATCGGATTGGCAGGTTTGGAGGAGTAGAGGAAGAGAGGAAGAAATTGAAGATGGAGGATGCGAGAGAGCATTTCAAACTCGACTCCGTTCGGCTTTTAACGATTCCATGGAAACACCTCCCTGACCTGGCGCTCCAGAGGATCCAAAACCTCCTTGATGTTGCAAGATTTATGTAATTATGCACGATTTATATAATTATATAGTTAGGTTTCCTTCTCCTAAAAGTTAGGTCTCCTTACCTTAGAAGGATTCTGTGTGATTACTTGTAACTAAGGTTGTAACATTATATAAAGTCTCTTAGTGAGAAGAACAAATAAACTGAAATTATTTCCAATACTCTAAATTTCAAGTTGGTATCAGAGTTGTACCTTTGAATTCCTTAAAACCCTAAGAAAAGGGGCTGTTCTTCTTGCTTGAAAAAACAAGAACGCCGCCTCTTGCTTGAACCCCTGAAACTCTAAATCCCTGTGACTAGTCACGCTGCCTCTTGCTTGAACCTCTTAAAACCCTAAACTAAACCGTACTCCTGAATCCCTAAAAGTACCATTGCTTGAATCTCTTGAACCCTAATCTACACCGTACCCCTGAATCCCTGAAAGTACCATTACTCCAATGACAGAAATTCTCCAAGCCAACCAGAACCATTCCCACCATATTGGTGGAAACAACAATTCCAAGGACCGCTACCAGTCATGTGACTGGTCATCCTAAGATCGTGATCGGCCATCCTCGTCTTCCATTTGTTCTAAGGGTAATTCTCGTCCCTCCTCAGATCGTGTTTATACTTATTGCAATCAATCTGGTCATGACGTGAATAGGTGCTATGAAATTGTGGGATACCCTAACTAGTGGGATCATAGTCGTGACCCGAGGAAGAAAAATTCTAATAAAAGTTCTACTGCTACCGTGGTTGAAACGAAGACGGATGGGGAGAGTGATGGGGTCGAAAATGTGCCTACACTAGCTGCAACTGCAAGTAATCATGCTAAACCTTTAAAAAATTCTGCAACTATTTCTAATAGTACATGGATAATTGATTATGGTGCTACAGAACATATGACTTTTAATTCTAGAAATGTCTCATCCCTCAAACCATCCACCCAAAACATTGTTTCTACTGCTAATGGTGCGTCCCAATTATTGGTGAAGGCAACATTTCTCTTACTAATACCATGCAATTGGATTCTGTGTTAATCGTCCCATCTTTGAATTATAATCTCCTACCAGTTGCCCAAATAACTACTACTCTACACTGTATTGTGATTTTTTGACCTCACCGTTGTGTTTTCAAGGACATCCGAACCCGAATGACGATTGGTTATGGTGTTAGGCGAGGGAAGCTGTATTACTTACAGCTCCTGTCTGACAGTTCAACAAAATTAACTCAGGCCCTGACAGTGACTAGTCATCATGGGGAGAAAAATAAGTTTGATAACTGGTTATGGCATCGGCGTATGGGACATGCTTCATTTAGTTATTTGCGGAGACTATTTCCTATTTTGTTTTCTAGATTTTTTGTTAGAAGTTTCGATTGTGATGTTTGTGAACTTGCAAAAAGCCATCGTGCTTCCTTTTCTGAAAATTTGCATAAAAGTTCAGCTCCTTTTATGATAATTCATTCTGATGTTTGGGGTCCATCTAAGATTGCTACCTTAGGTGGATCACGTTGGTTTGTTACATTTATTGATGATTGTACCAGAATGACCTGGGTGTGTCTTATGAAATCAAGAGGAGAAGTGAGTTCCTAATTTCAAAAGTTCCACAAGAGGGTCAGTACTCAATATAAATCCCAAATTCAAGTTCTTCGTTCTGATAATGGGGGGGAATATATAAGAGCAGATTTACAAAATTATTTGGAAACACATGGAATTGTTCATCAAACCACTTGTCCTTATACACCCCAACAAAATGGGGTCGCGGAGAGAAAGAATCTCCATTTGTTGGAAGTTGTTCGTGCATCGTTGATTGAAGCACACATGCCTTTAACTTATTGGGGAGAAGCCCTGAAATCTGCAACTTATTTGATTAATCGAGTACCCTCTAGCACTCTCAAGTTTCTGACACCCTTTCAAGCTCTCAAATCCACAATTTGTGCTCCTTCCGTACCCAATCTGTCACCACATGTATTTGGATGTGCATCATTTGTTCATCTGCATGACCATCAATGAAATAAGTTGACACTGCGTGCCTTACGGTGTGTTTTTCTTGGCTACGCCTATACACAGAAAGGATATTGTTGTTATCAACCACCACCCCCCCCCCCCCCCCCCCCCCCCCCCCCCCCCCCCCCTCAAAACGGATGTATGTTACACTTGATGTTGTGTTTCATGAAGATGATATGTTTTTTCCTCATGCTATTGAACTTCAGGGGGAGTACCAGAAGGAATTTCAGGCCTTAGACTATGACAATCATCAGACGTTGTGGTTGTTTACACCAGTCATGACCAGTCACAGGTTGGAGCACCCACGTGACCAGTCACAAACGCAGCGCCCAGATCCCTTCGATGGCACCTCAGCATCCACGCTGCCCTCATCCTCATATGCTACTATAATGGAAGAAATAACATCACATGAGTCCCTCGTGCCAGCAATACCTGATACACATAACCAATCGTTAGTTGAGGATGTGCATGAGCCCCAAAGAAGACAACTACCTCATCGTGCACAAGAGGTGTTCCCAAGGTTACGTATGAACCTGACCTCTCTAGTAAAGTGAAATACCCCATGAGTCACTATGTTTCTAACCATCGTCTGTCAAAATCAAATAAGTCATTTGTGAATCAATTATCTACTGTATCTATTACTAATAGTGTGCAGGAAGCCTTGGCTAATTCAAGGTGGAAAACAGCTATGAATGAAGAGATGCAGTCTTTACTGAAAAATGAAACATGGGAGCTTGTGGATCTTCCCACGGGGAAGAAACCAGTTGAATGTCGGTGGGTTTATAACATAAAGTATAAAGCAAATGGTACAATTGAACGTTTTAAGGCTCGACTGGTTGCAAAAGGATACACCCAAACATATGGGATTGATTATATGGAGACATTTGCGAATGTAGCGAAGATCAATACAGTTCGCATGCTGTTGTCACTAGCAGTGAATTTGGATTGGCCTTTACAACAGTTTGATGTAAAAGAGGCCTTCCTACATGGTGATTTGACAGAAGAAGTTTATATGGATCTTCCGCCTGGGTGTGAAGTAGTCTCTAAGCATAAAAGTAAGGTGTGCAGATTGAGGAAATCATTGTATGGATTGAATCAGTCTCCAAGAGCGTGGTTTGGAAGATTCACAAAGTCTATGAAGAATTTTGGCTACAGAGAGAGCAATTCATATCACACTTTATTTTTTAAGAAAACAGGTGGTAACATCACAACACTCATTAATATGTTGATGATATGGTGGTCACATGGAATGAACCTGAGGAAAGAGAAGCACTGAAAAACTATTTATCTCAAGAATTTGAGATGAAAGACCTCAGCCCTTTGAAGTACTTTCTTGGGATTGAAGTATCACGGGCAGGGAAAGGAATCTTTCTTTCTCAAAGAAAATATGCCTTAGATTTGTTGCATGAAAGTGGCATGTTTGCCTGTCTGCCTATAAGTACGCCTCTAGAAGAAGGACTGAAACTGGCAATAGAACCTAATCAAGTGCCTACTAACAAAGGTAGATATCAGAGACTAGTGGGAAGGTTGATGTACATGGCTCACACAAGGCCAGACATTGCATATGCTCTAAGTGTAGTGAGTCAATTCATGCATAATCCAGGAGAAAAACATATGAATGCTGTTATGCATATTCTGAGCTATTTGAAAGCTTCTCATGGGAAAGGAATTCTATTTGCTAAGAATGAAGATTATTTGAAGGTTAAAGCATACACTGATGCAAATTGGGCAGGAGCATTGGATGACCGAAGGTCTACCTCTAGTTATTTTACATTTGTAGGAGGCAATCTTGTTACATGGAGAAGTAAGAAACATAATGTTGTTGCACGGACTAGTGCAGAAGCTGAATATAGAGGAATAGCGTTTGGGATCCAAGAAATACTGTGGTTGAAACTCTTGGTACAAGACTTGGGTTATCCACCAAAGGAGTCTATGAAGCTATATTTTGATATCAAGTCTGCACGTGATATTGCAGAAAATCCAATTCATCATGACAGAACGAAACATGTCGAAGTGGATAGGGTCTTTATTAAGGAGAAGTTAGATGAAAAGCTTGTGGAAGTGCCTGGAATTCGATCAGAAAATCAATTGGCTGATATCTTCACCAAGGCTGTTTCGAAAACAATGTTTTCAAAGTTTTCAGACAAGTTGGGCATGTGTGATATCTATGCACCAACTTCAGCGGGAGTATTGCAAGATTTTATGTAATTATGCACGATTTATGGAATTAGATAGTTAGGTTTCATTCTCCTAAAAGTTAGGTCTCCTTACCTTAGAAGGATTCCATGTGATTACTTGTAACTAGGGTTGTAACAGTATATAAAGTCTCTTAGTGAGAAGAATAAAACAACTGAAACTATTCGCAATACTCTAAATTTCAAGTCTTGATCCCTTCGCATAGGCTCGATAATTCCTGCACTTTCTGCCTGAACATCAGTAATTTTTGTGGAACATCGTCTTCATCGTCTTCCTGCACAACTAATCTTGGTTGTCCAAGGATGAAGACGATGAAGGAGTCGGCTAGGATTGGGGAAGGGTTGGGTGGTGGTGGGTTTTTTTCAAGATTTAGTTTTAATTTTTTTTTTAACTTTTTGTCCAAAGTGACCATATTGCCCTTATATTTGACAGTAAGTTAACAGAATTGATGAAAACTGACCAACTTGAGACGAAAAGGGGGGTTCAAGGAGCATCTTGGGTCAAAATCGAGTTTAGGAACCATTTTGAGACTAAAGTCGATGTTCATGGGGCATCTTGAGTAAAAAACCTATAAACAAATGCATCAAACTAAAATTACTGCCAACCCGATTGAATCCAAAACAAATCTCACTTTTCTCCAATAAATCAACAACTCAATGTAAAATTCCTATGAAAATAAAAAAATATTCACGAACATATAAGTGCAAGAAATAGAGGCTTACCACTTGTGAAGAAGAAGGAGAAACATAGCCATTGGGAGATATGGCGATGATTTTGGTGATGGCACCACCTCGTTTGAAATGGAGTCCATGTGGAAATTTGTCATTAAGTTTCAATTTTGTTGAAGAAACAGCGATGACAGGAATCAGAGACGCCATATTCACAGCAGCGGCAGAACCCATTGATAAATTTTGATATCAAATATTGCATACAAATTACAGGGAGGGAACCAAAAACCAGAGGATTCTAGAATGGTCAAGGAATGTTCAAGCAGAGACGCGGCTAGTTGCGACCCATGGACTAGAGCACTTCTCAAAGAGATAGAGACAGAAAAAGAGAGCCAAGGACGACGGAGGGGGAGTCAGTGAGTTTTGTGAGCTTTTGTGGGTTTTTGTTTGGGTAGTGACTAGAGGTGATAGGGCAGAGACCAGAATCTCGTGAAGGAAAGAGGATGAAGAGGAAGAAGGAGAGAGAAGAGAGAAACAAAGATGAAGAATGTATATTTATTGAGCATTATTAAAAAAGTTCAATTTTTTGTTAAATTTAGTTTGTCTACTGTAGGCCCATTTTAAAACTTTTGAACAAATTCTAGATTAAATTTGTTTAAAAATTAAATTTAACTAGTCTGTTGTTGGGCTGCAATGTAGATTTTTCACACTTATTTGGGACTCTTTATCAAAGGCAAAACATATAGTTTTTGGAAATGGAACCACTAGCATCAACTTACAAAGTGGACAGTGAAAGTGAAGTGGGGCAAGACACTACCATAGCACAACGGTACAATTACAAAGACGTTTGTTTTGAATACACCAAATATTCAAAATTTATTCACACAACACAACAACCAAACATCATATCCAAACAAAAAGTACACCTACAAATAGCAAGCACATGCCTTATCATTCTTATATTTACATCAAAATAAGACTGACGAGGATATATATTTGAACTCCTTGATTAATTTATTATTCATGCCTCACTTACTCTGTTGATCGATCACTTCATTGCTTGGCCCGGCCCGCTGCCTATCTCTTCCTCGTCCTCAGCTCCGGACTGACCCTGCTTCTGCCCGACCACCATGTCTTTCGTCGTCTGCGCGATCTCTACCAAAGTCTCCCCAATTGCTCCCAGCACGCCCACAGTCGACCCCTCTACTACTTCTTCTTCACAGCCTCTATCCATGCCTCATCTTCCAATGCCATGTTGTTGCTGTTGCGGCTTTTGCTCTCCTCCTCCTTGAGAACTCTGAGTATCCTTCATCTATTCATGTAAAACACATACACCAACTCCATTAGAAACAAACAATTCATATATACAGCTCATTCTTCTCGTCTGTATGCATGTCTGAGAAGTGGGATTGGATTAGACAACTTATCCAGTATTTTAAATGCAAAAATTGATGTGTTCATTATACAAAGATTAGATAAAATCAGACAAACAAACAAAACATTTTTTTAGATTGAATTTAATAAGTTTTCTTCTGTGTTCTGTCTACATACTCTGATCTAACCTCTCCTCTTTATGGATTTAATTATGTAAAAATGCACTTAATTTAACTGGTTATCCAATCCAATCCATTGAACAAGCCCGTATTTCTTTACTACGTACTCATTGATCTCTAATAAATATATATCTCATACCTTTGGCTTGGTTTGCTCATAAGATGAGGATAATTTGTTGCCCTCTTCCTCAATCCCTTCACCTTGCTTGCTCCATGACTTGGTTTCAAATCCCTCATTTTCTTGTCCTTCACTATCTCTTCCTTGGTTACTCTGTTTCAAACGCATATATATATATATATATATATATATATATATATATATATATCTCATTTAATCAATTGGGCATGAATTGGTACTTGCCCATTATTCACACTTTTTATTTATTTATTAAAATACTATATATTAGAATAATGAATAATGCTAAGGAGACACAATTTATAACCCACATTTATAAACAGAAACTAATACAAAACTAATACAGACGAATTCTACTTGTATTTGTGGATTCTACTTGTATTGGTGGATTCTACTTATATTAGTGTGCATTTACAATGTGATCATCTCCTATTATTGTCCTATATATTATTCAAACAATAATGCTAATTAGGAAACCACATTTTATACACATTTGCAAAATACAAGCGGATCCTGGCTACTTGTATCGGGTGAGCTCTACATATATTAATTAATAAGGGTTTTACTAATGTGATCTACACATGTGACCTCCATGTATTGTCCTATATAATATTATTCAAACAATAATGCTAGAAAGGCAACATTTTAAACTATATTTGTAAACATACATACGAACCCTATAAAAGTCAAACCCTTATTCAAATAATACACACAAGCGAGCTAGGTAGCCGCTAATTATATACCTGTTGCTTGTTGGTCTGGTTAGTTGTTGATCTCTTCACCTGGAATTCTCTCTGAGCCTCCTCTTTCTTCCTAGCAGTGAACTCCTCCGCCTTTTCACCCACCACCGTCGCCGCATCCTTAGCCATACTCAAAGGTTTGGAAACAATATTCACGACTGCATGCCCGGCCCCCATAACAACCCTGACAGCCAACTTAGTCCCCTCCACCGCCCCTTCGGTAGTGTAATACGCAGCAGTCCAGCCAGCCATATTTGCCGTGTCCTTCAAACCAATCGCCACGTCACCAGCATAGGACACCCCAGTTTTTCCTCCCTCCACAGTCATATCCTTGGCCTTCACAGCTCCTTCCTCCATGTAATGCAGAGTGGTCTGTCCTGCAGACACCGCCACGTCCTTGGCTTTTTTAGCTATCGGGGTGGTTTTCTCCGCCACGGTCTTGCCGGCGGTAGTGACAGTCTGTTTCGCAGTTTGTGCTCCTTACAAGAGTGCGTCTTTTTTGCCTTCACCTTGACCGCCTTTTTCGAAATCTGCTTTTTCCTTATTGGCCGCCGCATAACGTTCCTCCGCTGCCCTAATTGCCTCCATTGAATTATGTTGCTCTGTTCCTCTCAGCTTCGAGATTTCTTCCAAAGATGGTTGCTCTTGTTGTTTGTTTTCTTCTCGATCTTGATGACGACGACCTTCTTCCTCTCTGCTCCTCATTTCCCACATTCTTCTTTTTTCCTCCTGCTGGTGACTATGTTGACCCGCATCCTCCTCTTTGGATTCGGTCATTTGTTGTCGACTTTTCATGTCGCTGTTTTCTCTGTTTTTAGATGTATTACTACCCTGCTGCTGCTGGTTCTTATCTCCATGCTGCTCCAGGCTCATTTTCTCAATACCCTCCCCTATTTGTGTGCATATGCATTCTCTGTTCCCGAACTCTGAGCCCCGCTTCTCTTCGCTGCCACTAACTTCAAACTTCCCAACTGAATACTGGTGGGCTCCACCTTCTACTTCTCTTCTGCCTTGCCTTCGGCCTTGTTGACCGTGACATTGACTAGCTTCGCCTTGTCCCTGGTGATCACCTCCTTGGCGCCCTTCAAACTTGTCAACAATTTGATGGGCTCCTCCTTGTCCTTGACCACCACCACCTTGGCCTTGGCCTCTCTCCTGCTCTACAACTTTCCCCGTTGACTGACGAGCTTCACATTTACGTTGACCTTGACCTTGACCTTCACCTCTAGCTTCGTGGCGCTGCTGCTGTTCAAATTGACGAGCTTCTTCACCTCGTATTTTTTGACTCTGATCGTCATGTCTCTGTTGACTATCTCCACGTTGTCTTTGACTATCACCGCCGCCTTGACTTTTTTTAGCCTCGACCTCTTTATCATCCACCATGTTGGCTGTCCTGCCTTTATCCGCATTTGCTTCTCTCTCTTTATCTTTCTCCTTCTCCTTCTCCTTCTCCTCCTCCTCCTCCTGATCCTTGACTCGATCCTTCAGAGACTCAAACTTATGAGACCCGATCTCATGAGCCTCTCTAGCTTTTCCCATGCCGGTATCACCAACCATATTCCCACTCCTAGCTTTATCATCATCACCACAACCACCGTGTGATGGTTCGCCGCCGGTGACGTCAGACACTCTCGCAGTCACCGTCATTGCCTCGTAGGGCGTGGTTATCTTTGACACTTTATCTTTCTCTATGTGCACCTCTCTCTCTGAGGTAGTGTTCTCCCTTCGCGGCTTCATTTGCTACTCATAAGACATTTTCCAAATTTCTAATTTCTTTCACTTTCTTTTTTTGGGTTTGGAGATCGAAATGAAAATGAATATGAATAGGATGATATTTTTATTGTAGTGTACTGTGATTGGGGGAGATGTGATTGGGAGTTTTTAAACCAACAGGATGTGGCGGCGGAAACGAGGTGAGTGAGGACGTGTATGCATGGAGGAGGACATGTGTTACGTGGGTCAGCGCCACGTTGTAAGCTCTGGGAAGTTTGTGAGTAGAGAGCCAGAAATAGTGCAACTCAGGAGCTGACACGTCAAACCCTTATTGTTTAAGATTAGCTAGGATCCTCTTATCTATGTGTCTTCGGTCTAGGGAAATGTAGAAGGAGTGACCGATTGCCACGCAGCTCAATCTCTTCAGTTTTGCAAAACACTTGCATGTCCATCTGCTTGGATTTCGATTTTGGCCGAGGTCATGTTCTTTAGAGGAGAAATACATATATGTTGTATTTCGTACATATGCCACGTAGTATTTTTGTTCCACGTGTTTGAGTGGAGATATTAAAAATTAGAAAAATAAAGCTAGCATGCTAAAATGGGATAATCGACTTGATTACGAACGAAGAAAAAGGCGCAAGGAAGGGCACGTGTAGCATCAAGGCCGCGGAATCATGCTTTGGGCTAGCTTAAGAGTGGCCGAGCTTGTACTCATAGCCCACCCCCCCCCCCCCCCCCCCCCCCCCCCCCCCCCCCTCCCCCCGCTTTGACTGATTTCTCAAAATCGGAGGAAGATCTATCATCCTGTGCGTAATTAATAAGTTGGCGGTAAGGAAAAAAAATCTAAAAGTAATTTAAATCTATATGAATGATATTTCCTTTTGGTTAGAAAAATTTTAAAACCCAACCAAACCCTAAGTCTTACTTCATCATCACCCCAGCGGTAGCAGTGCATCATCATCGAGCATCATCATCGTCATCCCAATTCATTTTCACTACTTAAGTTTTAATTATTCAATTTATTCATCATCATCTCAAGGTTTTGTGTTGATTACGGATTAATAACCTTGATGAGGTCAAAATTTCGAATCCCATGGAAGAGATAAAGCTTCGAAATATCCTTTGGTTAAATATACATAGACAAAGATGAAGAGATAAATTTGCCCCTATTTAGATTGCCGCTTAGGCTCCATGCCAAAAGTTTTAACATTGGATGGATGGGGTTGGCAGAAGTGATGTTAAGTGGGACAACATATGCAGCATATATAGGGTGCAAACTAGGACAGAAGTAGTTTCATGATGTAAACTGGGATAGAAGTAGTTTAAGGGTGCAAATGGGGATAGAGATTGAGATAAAGAAACAAATTTGCCCCTATTCAGATTACCGTTTAAGCTCCATGTCAGCATTTTTAAAGTTGAATGGATGGGGTTTAACGAAATTGATGTTAGTGGGACAACGTTTGAAACATATATAGGGTGCACAGTGAGACAGAAGTAATTTCAAGGTGCAAAGTGAGATTAAGTGTTAGTTTCATGTAATTTTTTTTGTTTCTTCTGTAATTAAGAAATTATAGGTGTATCAAGTTTTGGTATAAATTGTATACCAAACTGCGTTATGGCTATTTTTCATTTGTTGGAAAAACTAACAGGCTCAAACTAAATTAAATGCTACTATATATATATATATATCCCATTTGGTACAAAAACTTAGGGCAAACATCACTTTACACCAAAGGTTTGAGGGTCATTCTCAGAATGGACCATGAGGTTTCAATTTCATCATTTTACACCATGTATTTCTCATATCAAATCAATTTACTTCACGGGTCACTTTCACTATTAGCATGAAAATATCATATGCTATAAGAAATTAGGTTTCTTCTGGTGAGACTGGGTTCATATTTTTTATTTTTGTCTGATGTTTTTTTTTCTCTCGAGTTTTTGTTGGGTGAAATGACATATTGTAGTATAAAAAAATTAGGTATATATATTTGACAAGGGTATTTTCGAATTTGATGGGTAGAGAGAGTAAATGATTAAATTTTTCAATTTGTTAACTGGGCATAGTTTTCTAGGTAAAAAGAGTTTAAATTTTGGTATATTAAGAAGTTTTTTTTATTGTTCTTTAATATCAAAATTACCCTTAATGGAAATGGAGCTCAATTATGCCACATCATCACTTAATTGTAGATTTAATAGTGAAATTGATATAGGAGGTAAATTGATGTGATATCATAACAATATGAAATAAATGATGAAATTTAAATTTTGTGGTCGATCCATTCTGAGAATGACCCTAAATCTTTGGGTGTAAAGTGACGTTTGCCCTTTAAAAGTTCAGAAGAAAGAAAACTGAAGTTTTTTTTGTCCAACAATAAAACTAACTCAAAATATATTATGGGGCATTTAGATATCAGTCCTAAAATTTAAGCTATTTTTTAATTCAGTCCAATTATTGGATTTTATCATTTTGCTAAATTTTTGTACCCGTTTTGCCCTTAAAATAAGTAGAGAAATTAATTAATTTTGATTTTATTTTAAGGATTATTATTGATTTTAAATTAAAATTTTGAATTTTGAATACTTTTTATTTTATTGGAAATCTTTTATGTTAACAAAATATAAGTACCTGCAATAGAAAAAAAAATTGTTATAGTTACGAACATAAATACAGTAACACCCAAACAAAGGCGTTGATCACTGCCAACTAAAAAAATAGTACCACAAAAGTAATGGAGACTACCCGACAATGTAGGAAGACAAGTGACTACGTACTATACCTACAAAGCAGATTAAGTACAATTTTTATAGGTATTATGCCGACATACCTCCACCAAAGGCAAAATCGAGGAAAACCTACAGCTCCAAAAGTTATGACGACATACTTTATAGGCATTAAAACATATATACAAATACATTATACCTAGAAAACAAAAATATGTTCAACTCTAACCTAATCATATATACAAATATAATATACCTAGAAAATAGATATACATTCAACTCTTACCTGTTATAAAATAAGTAGTGTACCTATAAAATAGAAATATGTAATATACCTATAAAATAGAAATACTTTTTCTTAATAAAAAAAATATACTTTTACCGTACCTACTATATAGGAAGACAACCTCATTATACAAACAAAATATTAATACTCTTTCTACAATTTTGGTAGAAATAAATTAATCTTAAAAAGTTTATGAAGAAGAAATGAAAAACAAACCAAAAATGAAACAAAACGAGACCGAAGTCCAGAGGAAAAAAGAAAGAATATGCAATAACTAGATGAGCACGACCAACACCGGCCAAGACGGTCCTCGAGCAGCAAAGAGAGCACAGAAGACCGAAGATGATAAAAAATGATTGATGAGTGAGAGAACAAGGAGCGGCTGCTACCAAGACAAACACACCACATGCCACCAGTGTGAGGACAACCAAATAAAAGGTGTTTATGGGACTCAATAGCACTAGAGCAACAAACAATTAAAAATTTAAGATCAATTCAAGAGGAGTCATCTTCTCCAGTAGAAAAAAAAAAAAAAAGACGAGTCAGCTTCTACGCGATCAAAGGTAGCAAGAGGGTTTCCCAGATAAAGATAATGAAGCAAGGTGGATATGCTTTATATGCAATCCTATAATTGATCCTATAAGTTTGGGATTATATCAAAATCAAATAATTATCTCAATCATTTCTGAAATAAGTAATTTCAAAATTAAAAGATTATGTGTATTTTTACAACTATAATCTTGGGGTAAATTTGGTATAATAAAAATATAAATTTTATAATTGAGTGAGATAACTAGCTAGTGGATCTAACTCTATATATTAACTTCAAAATTGGACTAATGTCTAGTTATTTCTATTTTATCATTGATGAAAAGAATACCAAAAAATTAAACTCACATCGTCATCCACATCAGAAACACGTTTGCCAAATCTAATACAGAAACACGTGTCACAATGTTGTTGGGTAAATTTGAATTTCGAACCCAACCGACTGTCTTGAAGCAGTTTCCGTTACAAACACAACGTCTGAAAACCTCAACCCTCTCCTCTCCACTATCTGTCTATTCTCTCTCGCTCTCTCTTCTTCATCACTGAGGAGCGCCTCCGCATCAAACCCTAGAAATCGAAATTGGAATCCAATTTCAAAAGCAAACAACGGCAAGAAATTACAATGGCCCTTTTCGCCGCCCAATTCAGATTCGCAAACCCTAGTGGGTGTGAGAGAGAGGTCGCTCAAATTTTACTTCATATCCCCAATATCATCTCTCAATTTGATGAGTCTCTCTCGCCCCTTTCCATCCCACTCTGGCTTCGTTGGGGATGTTCGAAAAAGAGATCTGCTTTCTCTCCGATTCCAGTCCCTCTCTTGCTCGACTGGGGAAGCAGAAGAAAGAGATCTACGAAATCTGCGGCGGCTATGAAATCCCTCGAGGTTGAGACTGCTTGGAGCCCTGATACGCCACTGTCAAGGTTTGAGCCCAGGGATTCTGATTATGGCAAGCAGCCTCTCAACTTGACAAGAACTGTCCTCGGTAAAAGAGTGCGCGTTTAAAGTACTGCCTTTTCAATTTAATTCTTTCGCTTTATATTCCTTTTATTGTCGTTGAAATTCTGTGATATGGGTTTTGATTTTTTGGGCTCTCTCTGATTAGTTAGGGTTTTGGTTCTTGGCAATTCTTGAAATCTTGGTTCTGTCTGATTAGGTGGGGTTGTGGATCTTGACAATTCTCGAAAATTGGGTTCTGTCTCCTAATTCGCCTTATCTTCCATTTCTTTGTTGATAGTAATTTTGTGGCAATCTTGATTCTCTGACAATTTTGGTTGTTGACAATTTTGATTCTCTTATTTGGTATTCCTTTATGTAAAATGGATACTTCTTGTTCATTGCATTCATAATATTTGAAAATTATTAATCTTGCTTCATTAGTTTCTGTGATTGTTTGATGAGGAATTATTTGCAGCTTATATTTCTTTTGGATTTTCATCTTCTGCCTCATATTCCTCTCTTCACTCCATTATCATCTTGTTTATGTTGATGATGCATATCTTCTTTACTGATGACTCTTCTTCAGTTTGTAAGGATCTTATTTTGCAGCTCAGTATCCTGTTTCCTGTCAAGGACTTGTGTCCTCTGCATTACTTTCTGGAATTTGAAGAACAGAAATCAGTATGGTTTACTTCTCTCCCAGGCAAAGTATGCATTTGATTTACTTCACAAAATTGCCATGCTTGGTGTTGCCAAGCCTTCTGAGACTACTGAAGCATACTATCAGTCTATGGAAATTGGTTGGGATTTGCAAGCTCTTTCAGTATCTAAGGGTTTTCTTATCTCACAAACCACTGTTATGGTGTGATAGTAACGTGCTTTGCATGTTGCAGGCAACCCTATCTTCCATGCCAAAACTAAGCGTATTGAGCTGGATTAACATTTTGTTCAAGAACTTGTTCTTAATACACAGTCTTCATGCAGATATCTTCACCAAAGCTTTGGCTCCTCCCCAGTTTCTTGACCATAAAACCAAGCTTCAAGTTCATGCCACTACTTTTGCTGCGGCTAAGTACCGTAGTGTATATCTAAGGGTAAAAGTTGTGACAAGGATCCACACTTCGTAAGTGAGTGATTAGTTGAGTTGGTTAGTCTAGTAGTTGGGTGTTTAAACTGTAATTCGTTATAGGTTAGTTGTGTGCTTGGCTGTAACTGGCTGGTGTGGCAGCCCCGTATCTCTGGTATATGAACCTGTGTAACACCTTCAGTTTATGAATTGGAATCTGTTATTCTCAATTTTTAATATGTTGCAGCAACAAAGAGTCCTGAGTTTGTGGTTTTTGATGTTAAACCATTTGTCATCTGTCCCTTAGTTTACTCCCTTTTGCAGTGTTTTTTCTGTACAAGAAATGAATGTGTTAGATTGTTTATATAATAGATGATTTTATAACTAGGTGACTTATATATGGTCGGTGAAGTACCATATATTATTGGATTGGAAAATTGCAAATTAGAAATGCATCTACCATTCATATTCTTTTTATAAATTGAACTACGAAGTGAACTGTATCTATGATCATCTGTGCATTATCTACAATTCTTCCAGGAAATTTAGCTTAATTGTTACAAAGGGACACGAAAAACAAAACCTAGAAGAGATCAAGGGGTATATGACCAAGATGGGCTCGAGGACAAATGAAGGCAAGTCAAGACTGCCTTTCCAATTTTGCTTTTATGTCACTGGAATTCATTTGTCTGATTCTGAGTAGCTAATTAGCTTGTATGCTGCAGTTGGATAGAAAATATTTTGATGAAGCTCATGAGTGAGTCGCGCATAACCCGGATAGCTGAAGGTTTCGGTTGCCAAGTTGCAGAAGTAATGGAGCTTCTTAACAATACATGACGATCTGTTTTATCATGTTATTGTTAGTTGTGGTCTAATAAGGTCTATTTCTCTCTTTCTGTGCTGGATTCAATGAACTCCGTAAAACGCTGGATCCCGGAAAACCTTTCACTCCCCTAAAAGGGAAAACAAGTGTTGTGTAATTACACAAACAAGTGTTGTGTAATTACACAAGCAAGTTGGAATCTCAACTAGGTAAGTTGGTAACTCAATTGAAGCATGTTGGAACTATACTTATTTACTGTTGTCATGACCTTGCACGTATCTATTTCATTTACATTTTTAATCAATTCATGCTTCTTGTGGTTTAAAACATTCAGGATCTGGAAGTGCTACAACATGTAGAAATATACTTATTATCGTCAAAAAACGGTCGGAAAGCTGCGATAGTCTGTGCAGATACAAGCCGAGCTGGTGCATTTGATCAGCTGAAGCAGAATGCTACTAAGGCTAAGCTTCCTTTTTATGGAAGGTACTCTGTTTATTTTAATAATATTTTCTTTTGTGAATCTCTGAATTCTAGATATGAGTTATTTCTTGGTAGAGGAAGTGAAAAAAAGAAGGGAAGTTTAAGAATAGTATTGCAAGTTGTATTTTGGTCTCATACTTCACTGTGTCTGGACTATGTTTGATGTTTTTGGAGTTAGAAGTAAGTGTGAGCTGTTATTGAGAGTGTTGCTATGGAGATTTTGCAACACTTGAATAGATTTGTCTGCATTGAGTCTTTTTGTTTCATATAACTCGAATAAAGTTGTTCCATTACGTTTCAGTTTACAATCAAAGATGACAATAATTAGAAATAAAATCTAACCATATCCTGGACTTGATTATTCAACTCCATGACACAACAAACTCTCAGTACTTAGAAATTCATTCCCCCTCTTGAACCAAGTAAGCTCGTAAGATGTCGGCCTCTTTTCGGTCTCCAAATTTAGCTTATCCATCATTTATTGGGCAACCACAGAGTTTCTTGATTGGTTTTATCTTTTATCTTTTGCTGTTGAAATTTTGTGACATGGGTTTTGGTTTTCTGGGTTCTTTCTGATTAGTTAAGGTTTTAGTTTTTCGCAATTCTTGAAAACTGGTTAGTAAGGTTTTTGGCTTTTGGCAATTCTCCAAAAATGGGTTCTGACTGGTAGTTTGCTTTATCTTCTTTTTCTTTTTTTGTTGGTAATCAGTTGCATATGATAAGGTGTGTTGGCTTATTTTAAGAATTGGGTCAAGTTTCTGAAGCAGCGGTATTTTTATGGAATTTCATACTATGTTAACTTGGTGGTTGATCACATTCGCTTGATAGTACCTTTCCCTTACTATAACTTTCGATTCATGTGTTGTTCATAGAGAAATCTCTAATTGCTCATATTTGAGAAACAAGACATGGTTATATTTTTTATGATGAAGTTCAAGTCTTTAGGCAAAGTGTTTCAGGTGGAGCTGTAAATATTGAGCATATGAGGCTGATTGTTAGTAGATTAGGCTTCTTGTGCAGCAAGAAACTAGGGTTTCGGGGTATTGTTTAGGGTTTTGCCTGTTCAAAAGGCACAAGTGTAAAATAGGAGCATCTCCAATCAAACTCCTTATTTTCAACCTAAATTTTCACAAAAAACATTAAAAAGTTGTTTGAGGAGCTCTCTAATTTTTTTCTATTTCGATCATACTCCATATAAGAAATCGTTCATGTTAAAGGAGCTACATCTGCTCCTACAATTCAGCCTATATTAAACTAGATAGCTGTTATGATTTTTTGTCATTATATTTTGTTTTGTAACAGCTACTATGTAAATGTGTGTTCTTCATTGATTTGTAACAGTAGGCATAGTTCCTATATATGTATACAATTGTAAACACAGAATCAACACAATCAATTATCCTTTTCTACATGGTATCAGTAGTTTACGGTTCTTACCTACTTCATTCCTCCTTTCGTTGCTCTCTCTTCTCTAATGGCTGCCACCAGCTCCAATTCCTCTCACAACAATTCTTCCAATCCCTCTCACAACAATTCTCCCAATCCCTCTCACAACACCTCCAGCTTCATCAAACTCAAAGAAACCAATTACTTGGTCTGGCTTCGTCAAATCCAACCGCATCTCAAAGGCAACAATCTTTGGGGCTATATTGATGGCTCCAAAATTGAACCAGCACCTACAATCATGTCAACTACTACTGAAACGCAACCTGCTGCTCCAGTTCCCAATCCTGATTATGCCCAATGGTACCAACAAGATCAGATCATCATCAGTATCCTCACTACCACCTTAACTGAGAATGTTGCCCAACTCACCATTGGATTCGACACCTTCAAAGACATTTGGGACTGTCTTGCCCGGCATTTTTCTCAACGCTCTGTGGCCAGCGTTGCTAGTCTGAAGATGCAACTCCTCGAACTCAATAAGGGAAGCCAATCTGTCGATGAATATCTTCGTCATGCCAAGTCCATCGTTGATTCCCTGTCATCCATCAATAAACCAGTTCTAGATGAAGACTTAGTTCTTGCCACCCTTCATGGTCTTGGCCCTGACTTTCTCATGCTTCGGACTGCGATCACTCAGAACCCACCTCTCCTAGATTTCACTGAGCTCAGTGCCCAGATTCTCTCGTTTGAAGCTTCCCAATCAACTTTGTCGCGTTCCTCAGAACCTAATCCTGCCACGGCCTTTTACCATGCCTCTGAACCGCCTCGTGGTCGTGACAACCGCCACAAGCCCGGTCGGTCTCACCCCAAAATCGGCCGCTATCTTCCTGACCGGAGCTATGCCCCTCGTGGCCGCCACTACCAGCAGCAACATCCGTCGCACTCGTCCTTTCCTGTGCAACAACTGCATGCCCAAAATTTTGGGTCTTATCCCTCTCCTTCTTGGTTAGCCCGTGCTCAATCTTCTACTGGGCTATTGGGCCCAGCCCAAAATTGGTGTCCCAATTGCCACACCAACCAACATGGGGTGCATCAATGCCCTCATTGATTCTCTGGTCCGTCTACTGCCGCTCCATTTGCCGGAGCTCACTTTGCTGCTGATCCGACCTGGTATCCTGACACCGGAGCCACGCATCACATGACCTCCATGCCCTTACATAATCCTCAAGCCTACAATGGTCCGCACAATGTTTATATGGGTAATGGGGACACAATGCCTATTTCTCACACCGGTACTCTTCCATTGTCCTTAGGGTCCTCTCAATTCCCTTTAAAAAATGTCTTCCGTCTGCCTTCAATTCGTAAAAATCTCTTATATGTTGCTCGCTTCACTAAGGATAATCGTGTCATTTTTCTTTTTGCTCCTGATTTTTATCAGATTTATTGTTTAATTACTAGCCATCTTCTGTTTCAGGGCCCCTGTAAAGATGGCCTCTATCCTCTCAATCTTTCTAGTGTGTCTCCCGCTCTACATGCTCTTGCATCCACCCACTTGTTCGTATGGCACAATCGTTTGGGTCATCCTTCATCAAGTGTCTTGTCTCGTCTAGGGTCGTCTATCGACTCTAAATTGCCTTCTACTTCGTTTTGTAAGGATTGCGCTTTAAGAAAATCCCATAAACTTCCCTTTCAGCCTACTAATCTGTATACATCCTCTCTTTTTCAAATAATACATAGTGATGTTTGGTCTTCTTCTATTTCTTCTGTCACCGGCTTTAAATATTATGTACTGTTTACTGATGAATTTTCTCGGTGCACTTGGGTTTATCCAATGCGTCGTAAAAATGAGGTTTTCACTCACTTCCAAACTCTAGTTGCTATGGTAAAAAATATTTTCAATAGTTCCATTCAGTGTCGCCAAAGTGATAATGGTATGGAATATGTCAACAATGCTTTTTCTCACTTTTGTCAGACATTGGGCATTCAACAACGGTTTTCCTGCCCTCACACACCTGAACAAAATGGGCTTGCTGAGCGGAAACACCGTCATATTTCAAGCATGGCCCGTACACTCATTCTTACTTCCGGTAGCCCAAAAAATCTTTGGGTTGAAGCTGTCCTCACCTCTGTCTATCTAATTAATCTTTTTCCCTCACCAATTCTTAATTGGGACACACCCCATACTCGTCTTTATGGCACTCCTCCTTCCTATTCTTCTCTTCAAGTCTTTGGATCCTCTTGCTTTCCTCATCTTAGCCCTTATGTCTCCAACAAATTATCTAGTCGTAACCTTGAGTGTGTTTTTATCAGTTACAGTCCTCAACATAAAGGTTACAAGTGTCTTCATCCTTCTATTGGTCGGGTCTATGTATCTAGGCACGTTATTTTTTAAGAAACCAGTTTTCCATTTAAACAGGTGCATGTTGAATCTACTCAGGATCACAACGGGTTGCATTTAACCCCCTTGACAGTCCCAGTCCACAACAACTCCACTTTGGCCTAAGTTTCAAGTGATCTGAGTTTGACCTCTTCAGCTCCCAATCCTCACAACCTCGTGTCTGCTTCGATCCCTAACTCATAATCATTTTCTTCCTCTCCGCTGTTGCAGCCTCACCCAGCTCTGACCGCCACACCGACCGCTCCGCCACCCGTAATCACCTATAACCGCCGCCCTAGGCCTGTCTCTGCTCCAGTTGAGGACGCGGACGTGTCTCCATCGGCCCCTACCGCTGTGCCACTTTTGCCGTCGCCTCTTCCGCGTCCGGAGCACTCAATGGTGACCTGTCAGCAAGCTGGTCGGCCACAACCCAGAGTCCGCACCGATGGCACGATCCGCTATCCAATTCGAAAAGCACTTCTCACCCTGGTCGAAATTGATGAGCTTACCTGCTATTCTCAAGCTTCGAAGAAGATGGAATGGCGTGCTGCGATGGTTGAGGAAGTCAATGCTCTCCTCAAAAATCAGACGTGGTCTCTGGTCCCATCTTCTCCAACACAAAACACAGTGGGATGCAAGTGGGTGTTCAGAGTAAAGAGACAGCCAGACGGGTCAGTTGAGAGGTACAAAGCGCGTCTTGTCGCTAAGGGCTTTCACCAACAACCAGGTATTGATTTTCATGAAACGTTCAGTCTTGTTATTAAGCCTGCTACAATTCGAGCTGTTCTTAGTATTGCTGTGTCTCGTGGTTGGGCTCTTCGCCAATTAGACGTAAAGAATGCATTCCTACATGGCTTCCTTTCTGGGGATGTCTATATGGTTCAACCGCTGGGTTTTGTTGATCCCACTAAACCTCATCATGTCTGCAAACTCTGCAAAGCGCTTTATGGTCTCAAGCAGGCACCACGAGCCTGATTTCAACGGCTAAGTTCCTTTTTATTATCGGTTGGTTTTGTTCAGAGTGTAGCAGACTCTTCTCTTTTTATCTTTCGACATAATCAGAATGTCATTTACTTCCTACTGTATGTGGACGACATTGTGGTGACTGGAAACAATGAACGTCTCCTTCAAAGCTTCATTGACACTCTTGGACAAGGCTTTGATATCAAGGACCTGGGACCATTGCATTATTTTCTTGGCTTGCAGGTTCATACACTCCCAATTGGGCTATACCTTAATCAGATCAAGTATGCTCATGATCTTGTGTTGAAGCATGACCTGCTACTTAGTAAACCGGTCAACACTCCCATGTCTGCCAAGTTGAGTCTCAATTCTACAGATGGTCCCCTTCTTGACAACCCCACGGACTTCCGCACAATTGTCGATGCCTTGCAATATCTCACAGTCACACGACCTGACATTGCAAATGCGGTCAACTCTATTTCTCAGTATATGAGTCAGCCTCGTGATCCTCATCTTGTTGCAGTTAAGAGGATTCTATGCTATGTCAAAGGCACTCTTGGTCATGGCTTGTCGTTTGAGCCTCAACGTCAGCTGGTTACTCTATCTGCCTTTTCTGATGCTGATTGGGCTGGTTGCCATGAGTCATGTCGCTCCACATCTGGTTACCTAGTCTATCTTGGCTCCAATTTGGTTTCTTGGTGCTCTAAGAAACAGCCGACCATTGCCCGATCCAATGCAGAGTCTGAATACAGGTCCCTAACTCATGCTAGTGCTGAAACTACTTGGTTAGCCTATCTACTCTATGAACTTGGTGCTCATGTTACATTTCCTATCTTATTGCATTGTGATAACATCAGCACTACGTACATGGCGTCTAATCCTGTGTTTCATGCTCGCACCAAACATATTGAACTTGACTACCATTGTGTGCGTGAAAAAGTGGCAATCGGCAGTCACTTGTTCGTCCGGAGCCATCAAGTTTGAGGGGGGGTGTTAAAGGAGCTACATCTGCTCCTACAATTCAGCCTATATTAAACTAGATATCTGTTATGATTTTTTGTCATTATATTTTGTTTTGTAACAATTATTGTGCAAATGTGTGATCTTCATTTATTTGTAACAGTAGGCATAGTTCCTATATATGTATACAATTGTAAACACAGAATCAACACAATCAATTATCCTTTTCTACAGTTCATGCTATAAGAAATGAAGGGTTTTTTTTTCTTTTACGTAAGTAAACAAGTATTCTTGTTTGATGTGCAATTACTTTGATATGAAACTGAATGTATTAATTAAATAATTTGGAGGAGAACAATATTTTCTATCATTTCATTAAAATTGCTAATTATACTTAACTTGCACCTCCCAAAATTGGCAGTAGACGTCACCCAAATCGTTGGTGATGAGCAAATTCGGACCCAAAGAAAAACTTGAGAGAAACCTTCACGCCTTTTTTTCTATTTCAGTTTCTCATTTAGGTTTATATATTCATTTGATAGTTATAATATCGCCAAAATATAGAAATATCGTCTAATATATCGTAATTTTTTTGTTAGGTTGTTTTCTCTTTTTAATGTGGCGATATTATTTTTTATTTTCTTTAAGAACTACAAACTTTTATTGATATATAAAATATATAAAGAAAATAGGGAAATTGTCACATATGATCACTTCTTACAAAATTTAACGACTAATAACCACTTCTATATACTCTACCATATCTAGTATTTATTTTTTGCTATTTACACTTTTTTTCCAATCTATATACACACTCCAATGACTAATTTGCATTTTTTTTCACTTCTCTCCCTCTCTCCTCTCTTCTCTCTCTTCTCTCTTCTCTCTCTTTTCTCTCCTCTTTTATCTCATATGAAGATGAAGATGAAGATGAAGATGAAGATGAAGGGGAAGGCTGCATCCTCTTCCTCTTCGTCTTATCTCTTCTCTATTATCTCTTCTCTATGTGACTGAGATCTCCACATGAAGATGAAGATGAAGATAAAAATGAAGATGAAGATGAAGATGAAGATGAAGATTTAGAGGAAGTTCAACATGTGAGAGGAAATATTTTTTATGATTTCTGGGTTTAACAAAAAAACCTTAACAATTTCTGGGTTTAAATTGAATTTTCATATTAATTTTCCCTTAGATCCAATTATATGCCACTTAGTTAACATTTAGCTACCGTTTATTTTGCAACAACAAATGCTAGAAACTGGACTTTCATCTTCATCTTCATCTAGAAAACTCATAAATAGTTAGGTAACTAAATGGCTATCAACTTGTATGTAAGTGGAAACTAATTAGTAACTAACTGCGAAACCATGCAAACCTAGAAATAGTTAGGTAACTAAGTGGTTACCAATTGGTATGTAAGTGGTAACTAATCGGTAACTAATTGGGAAACCATTGAAAACTCAATTCCTCTTCAGTTACTTTTCTTCAATTCTGCCCACTCTCTCCCTCTCTCCTTCTAACCCCCCTTGTCGCTGAAATTGAACACGAAATCGTTTTTCTTCTCCCAAGTTCTTCAACCCAAACTCATCCATCTTCATCAACCCACCCAAGCTCTTCGACCCAAACTGACCCATCTTCAACTTCATCATCATTTGAAAAAAAAAAAAAAAAGACGAAGAGGAAGAGGACGCAGCCTCCCCCTTCATCTTGATCTATAGATCTTCATCTTCATCAGAGAACAAAAAGAAGAGAGGAGAGAGAGAGAGGGAGAGAAGTGAGAAAATTACAAATTAGTCCTTGGAATGTATATATAGGTTGGGCAAAAGTGTAAATAGTGAGAAATAAATACTATATGTGGTTGAGTATATGGAAATGGTTATTAGTAATTAAATTTTGTAAGATGGGTCATTTGTGACAATTCCTCAAGAAAATACAAGTTATACTGCAATAACTTAACAACGAACATGAGTAAATACCTTGTGTGACTAAGTTCGACATCTAGTGAAACGATTTGAAGGGAGTCATACACCACACAATATAAGTTGGATCCCCTAAACATTATCGAGGCTATTACTGTCTAATCAACTAATTTTTGTAATCCCACAGCCAACCCAATAAAAGAGCAAATTGATTTATTTGGACAAAACAAACTAAAATAAAAAAACAAAACAAACAATCCAACAAAAGGCACAAATTAGCCTTTAGAAAATAAATAATAAAAATAAATCAGCAATTAAAGTGATTTTAATTCAATCTGTCTAGAGAATAATGTAAATATACAATTGAATCGCGAGCCCCTCTTATTGCTCAAATGCACAAGTAAATTGGAAGAAGAAACAAAATTCCTAGTGCCTGAAAAAATGAGTGTTTTTTTCAAGAAAGTGACTAATAATGAAATACAATGATATAATCTTCACCCAAAGAGAGCTGCATATAAGAGCTGATTCCAAGTATCCGGCAGGCCAGGAAGACACCAATGGCTGCAATCTGTGCCGCCGTGGTCGCTGCTGTACCTAGATGGGTGCGCGTCTTTGCGTACTTGCGACAAAAGTGTAATGTCAAGAAGATACACTGGTTTCTTAATCCGCGCCAACACTTTGTTTACAACAACCCAAGACAAAGGTACGCCTGCCGGGTACTTTGCTCCAAAGAACGGTTGTGTTTCACTTGCGCATGATCTTGTTGGCTGGTTCCAATCCTTCCCCCTAATTCCAATTAGCTAGATTTAGACACTATTGATCGACCAGATATTCTTGACACGTGATAGTACTGAGTGAAAGAATAATATCTAATTTTTTAAGGATATTACTTGCATTTTACCCATGTGGTACCTCATCCCTTTCAATTGATTGAACTCTCTTTATACATATGTCAAATCGGAACCATTCAATTCCTAAATCATCATTTCAATATCATTTATGCAAAAAAAATCAATCAAATTGGAGATCTTTAAGTCATTCATATGTATCAAGTAAATGAATGGCTAACCATTATGATCTTAATTCTTACTAATACCGCTGATTTGTTTGATACATATGAATGACTAAACAACCTCCAATCTTGTTGATTTTTTTATGAGATGATCTTGAAATGATGATTTAAAGAATAAAAGGTTCTGATTATTATACATGTATAAGGACAATTTGATATATTACAAGGGTGGTACAAGGAAGTACCCTAGGGATGGGATGCAAGTTTTATCTTTTATTAAACACATAGAGATGTTTGATATTCATGCATGATTGAATATTGAATTAGATTCGATAACTCATAAAATTTGAGATATTTTGAAGGTAAGTGAATGATTTTTTATTTTAAGAGAATAAGACATGAAAAGGGTAAGCTTTCTTCTTGTCTAATCTCCTCAAAATGAAAATTCATTCACTTTTACCTGCAAACACTTTTAATTGTGTGAGTTATTCTGTCTAATTCAGTTTTATTCAATACTATTACGTAACAGAAATAATGGGACGTAGGATTTTTTGAAAGGCAATATAGAATAGAATGAACAATATATTTAATTATGGAGTTACTACTCACTCATAATGGGTTGGAGAAATCCCTTGGAAGAAGATCTTGGTCTTGGAAGAGTCAACATATCGGTTGACCCATCTAGCCCAAGTTGTTAGACCTTTGTAATATGCAACCAAACGGTTCATATCTTTGTACATTTTACCTCCCTCTTCCAAATAGTCCCATCTGCAAATGTCACAAACAGTGAGTACGTTAAGGCAAAAAACATGCTACCTGGTCCCATTTTCCTACATATTAAATTAAAGAGCAAATTGTACTTGAGTATCATGCTCTTGTTAAGTGATATATATTTTAACAGAATTTTTGAGAGTTGATGATGTGACATATCTAGGATTTACTTAAAAACGAATCTGATGGTTACTTTTAGCATAATTGCTTAATTAAATTTTAATTATCTCTTGCCAAATATTTCGGCGAGAGATTTTGGACAATAGATAACCGTAGATTAATTGAGTAATTTTGCTTACAATCACCTTCAGATTCGTTTGTGAGTCCCCAAAACGCGTCAAGTCATCAACTAACAGAAATTCTACCTAAAAAAGAGTAGGGTACTTAAATGCAAAATTTGAAAAACTAGATGTAACTCGACATATGATGCAAAAAACAGGGTGCTAAAGTGTAAGTAACCCGCCCTTAAATTAAACTCAATAAACGTACGGCTGTGATCTTCCTGTGTGAGTCCACCAATGCCACGTATCGAAGATCAACATGTCCATGCCTCTCCAGGCGGCGCCGCTCTTAATTGAGTCCAGCTTCAAGACACGTCCCACCTTTTCGTTCACAAGATCTACTAAGTACGGTGTGCGATACAGTAGTATTTGAACTCCATAGTCCTGCCCAACAAAGCAATATTAAAGAAAAAAATTGTGCTTTTAATTTTAGCATTTTTCCATTTCTCGCCCTATTAAAAAATCTAAATTAAGGATATACATTCAGATATTCGAGGAACCAGAACAATAAACCTTTAAAAAAATATAAAATAAGAGAAATTATTAAAATTATATAGCGTATTCAATTTACATATAATATAAGTGAATAAAATTATTGATATTTTTTAAGTTAAGATATAACATATATTTATTTATTTTCTTTATTTTATTAGATTAAATTTAAAACTGTGGGTTAAACTAGTATTCTAAAAGTCGACGCAAAAAAAAACTAGTATTCTAAAAGTACAAAGAGGGGGAGGGAAAAAAATGCCAAAAGAAGGATCTTTAAAGTTTAAACCCAATTATTACATTTGACAAAAAAATAATTCCAATGATTACATAATTTTAAATAAAACATGTAAAAACATATCGAAATATAATTTATTTTTCCTTTTAGTCAATACTAATTTTATAGCACTTGTTAATGCGTGTGTCAAATTTTTTGTTTATCTTTATTAGAAATTATACAATAAAAAAATGAAATTAACTTTTAATATTTTTATAAAAACAAAAACGGGAGGAATAACTACCTGAGTCTATTAGTCATTTATTTATTTTTTACTCCCCACTTCTTTCATTAATCATTAATTTTTTAAATTTATAAATTTAATATTTCCTTATTTATTAAATAATTTTTTTTTTTTAAAATGATTACTCAAATGATAATTTCGTCTGAAAAAATTATTATATAGAGATATATAAAAGAGCTTTGGAAAAAATAGAAAAGTATATAAAGCCCAAGGGTAATGAGCCATCCTATTATGAGTTTGGTTTTGAATAGGTGGATTAGAGAAGTAACTAGATGTTTAAATCTATGAGGAGCAAAGGAGTAGGCAATGGTTTTGATGATAACGACCACTTCTCCGTTAAAGCATTACAATTCATTCTTCTAGACTTCAATCTAACATGCAATTTTGCAAGAAATAGGAAACCTTGAGGACCAATTTACTCAAAATCCACTTACAATTGATTCTTCAAGACACACCTTTTGATATTTCCACAAAACGACATAGCAAGAATGTTCATTTTCAAACTTGTTTCTTTTTGTATACGTCAGATTTAGCAAACAAAAGAAAAATTAGTACCGGAAACAAAAAATGAATTGTGAAAATTAAGAAAAAATTTAATGAATAATAATTGCATCACATCCTACTAATAGTGAGTAGTACTTCCCTGTACTATTTTTTCGATTTATTTAATTTTCGTTATACATATATTATAATCGAAATTATTTAACTCCTATCTCATTATTTTAAAATCGTTTACTCAAAAAAATCAACGAAATTAAATATCATTTCGTCATTCATATATATCAACTAAATGGACGTTTTTACATGGGTATCTTAATTGTTACTAAAATCATTGATTTATTTGATACATATGAATGACTAAACAACCTCTAATGTTGTTCATTTTTTGCGGAGATCATCTTTAAATGATTTTTTGAGAATACACGATTTTGATTATAATATATATATATATATATATATATAATATGACAAATCAAAAGAATTAAACGAGAAAATATCATTATAATAAAATGCAAGTATTTTCCAATTTGAAAGGAAGAAAGAAAATTATTTATCAAATGGAAAAGAGGAGGAGGTCTGACAGAGCACCGGCAAAGAGAAAAGAGCTAAAGCACCAATCACGCTCCAGTTTTTAATGCTCTCACGCCTCCACACACACGCACACGTTCCTCAAAAAACAAATCAGCTCAAAACTCAATCGAGTATTGCCAATAAATAAATAAATATCTAATTTTTTTCAATCTCTGTTTTATTTTTCGAATCATAAAAATTCAAATGAAAAAGCTCAATTACCTTTTCTCAAAAGCTAAAGAGTGAAAAAAAAAACAGGGACAAAACATGCACGCACTATTTCATCCAATGATTATTACTAATGAAAGTTACTAAACACAAAAAATTTAACTTTAAAAAAATTTTAAAAATGGAGAAAAAGAAAGAAAAAAAATGGGATGAGAAATTAAGAACCGACCTGGAATGTGACTGCAGCCAAACCATTTCTTTTGATGTAAGTGGTCTTAGAATTTGGCACCCATGCATGGATCATACATGTTAAAGACACCCACTGGTTGAAACTCAGTGAGTCCCCCACAAACATGATCTTCTTCCCCCTCCATTTCGCCAAGAAATTCAACCCATTAAACCTTCACCATATTTTGCAAAAAACAAAAAAGCAAAAAGTCAGTTTCAGAATTAAGATACTGCCTTATTCAAATTACTCCCGTTTAACATGTCTCCTGAACCCAATCACTCAATTTCTCAGTAGGATTGCAACACAGTCTAACGCATATAAAGAAATGACTTGAGAGGATGGTTGATAAAAAAATTAAAAAAAAATGAAATTATGCACACATATTTGGTATTACCTGGGCAGGGGACAAGAGAAGGGTTGCCATCGGTACTTGAGGAAGGTGGTATCGGACCGGCCGTACTTCTGGCAGTCGAACTGCGGATCTATGAAAGGACAGGTGGAGGAATCGTAGGAGGGTTTAGAGGAGGCATCGTAAACCCATGTGCCACGAAACCAGTTGCATTTGCCTGCAAGCTTTCTGCTGCTGCCGCCCACTGCTGGATTGGTAGTGGAAGTAATAGAAGAAGCAGTAGAATTATGATTATTAATATTACTATTATTCAGGGAATTGAAATCCTCTGCTTTTGTTTGGTGGGAAACCAAATACAGAGTTAAAAACAGAGCTTTCAATAGGAAACCCATTCTCTTGGGTTTCGATCCACAAATTTCAATTTTGGTCCTGAAAAAATAAAAGGACGAGAGGGAAGAGCGAGGGAAAAGGTGTCTGAAGCCGCAGCTTATATAATGTAATGAGGGAGAGGCAAGGAGAGAGAAGGAGAGAGGGATTCCACATGGAATGTGAGACAAAGTGTTTTTTTATGTAGTGGAAATTTATAGGTAATAAAAATATAAATTAATCATTGAGGTATCAAATATTACATAGATCTGTTTTTATTATCTATTAAGAAAATCAAAAATTGGATTTAAGAGGAACTAGTATTTGTGTGGTCCATATACAGTAGAGTTTCATTTTCCTGATCAAGTAGGCTAAGATTTAAGTGATAGGGCGGTCGTCGATTGCTGCATTAGTCTTCATGATATGTTATCTTATAGGAGTGAGTTCAATACGAATCTTCGTTAATGGTTTTCTCATTAAATACATATATATATATAATAATACTTGCATTCCACTTACAGGATACTTCTAATCGCACACTTTCAATTCATCGAATAATTCTCAAACATATATTATAATTGTAATCGTTTAACTTTTAAATTCGAGATCATATATGAGGATTATAATCATTAAAAGAATTATTCCATAAATTAAAAGGCTATACAAGGAAGTACGTCAAAAATGAGATGCAAATATTATTAAAAAAAAATATTATTATATCGTAATATTATTAACTGCGGGTCTTTTAATTTAATTTCCTTATAGAAAAAGAAATGGGGCAGGCAGGGAGGCAGGCATTGTGAAATGTTTGGATGGGTTCTGTTAACATGTGGCATATGTGGTGTTGAAATTGAATCCCAATGTTTGGTTTGAAAATTATGGGAAACAGTTTCCCTACCAAGAAAGAAAGGGTGACAAGTACTTTTTCAAGGTAAATGATTTTGGGGGAGCTCATTCAACAACTTTTTCAAATGAGATCAATACATGTGGTAAAATGTCCTATCTGTCCTCCAGGTTTGTCCCCTACATATTACTGACTCGTGTGTTGAAGTTGCAAGAGCAGGTTCTCTTGGGTAATTACCCAAATTTACTTCGGTCTCTATTTCTATTGTTTAGGAGGGATTTTGGAGGTAGATTTCATAATAATACTAAAATTGGTTGTTAGAGTATTACAATTGATGCATGATCGAATTTGAATCAGAAGAAATGTGAATAAATCATATGAATTTCAAATGATTTTGTGCATCTAGTCATTTTAGATTCTTTTCATTAGGACTAAATCGACTTATTTAAAATCCATTCACGGAACCTTTAGTTTAATTGAACAAGACATTATTAATGTCCATATTTTTGCACTCGATTTGAATTATTTGGACCATAGTCTGCAATTTATGCCAACAAAAACGCAGTTGCACAAGCAGATGGATTTTTGTCACAATTTAGGGGTTAGATCAATGGAAAAGAAGGCTTAAGGCACATATACTTCAAAGGATCTTCCGATTATCTAAGACCTTTTAAAATTGAGCTGATTTTCACACACTATTTTCTCTTAATGCACTTCTTCGTAGTTTTTTAGCCGTTAGATTGAGTAAATCCAAACAAAATTAATGGATAGAGACAAGAAAAATAGTGCATAAAGAAAAAAATAGCCCCTTTAAATTTTTATTCATCTAACAAAGATGTCCAACTTGATTTAAGAGTTAATATGAACCTCTATATTCATATTTCATAATATATATTAAATTAAAATATAATTAGAATAAAACTAAAATAAACAAAACAAAGTTGAATCCCCATTTATTTATGATTTATGATTTATGATTTATGAGCTCACACTATTTAAAATCAAAGTAACAATAAGATATTCAATAATCTTGTTAGGATTTACGTGATGGTGGTGGTTATGTAATGAACTCTCAACCTGTCAACCTCTTCATTCTTTCAATATTATCACCAACCCACTGAAACAGAAATCAAAGTCTTTTATTCTCCTTTCTTTGTTTTTGTACAATCATATTCACGGAATGTGATTATTTTTATATAACTATATCCAAAGAATTAGAATTAGAGGAGGAACGATGAATTTTTTCGGGAAGGGTTAACTTATAAAACGTCTAAATTTTGAAAATATGTATTAGCATTAATTATAAATTATGGAAGATTATAGGTTAAAGTTGTTGATGATGATGAATTTTCATATCATAAAAATATATTGTAATCTAATTTTCAATATCAATATCAGTAAAAAAAAAACTCATATGAATTGAATCTGCCCATATAGTAATTCATTCATCTAAATCATCAAATAATCAAGAAAAAAAAACCCGGCCATATGAATTCGGTTTAGAATTTGGAATTTCGAATTTAAAATTAGGTTTTTTTTAATTAGAATTAGAGATTTTGAATTAAAATTATCTTGGATTTTATTTTCTTCAAAAAATTTAGCCCAATTATTTATTATTTTTATGATTATTTATTTTAGTCCATCACTTATTCACCCTTCACACTTAATCGTTTTAGTTCCCCACACCAATTTTCACATTTACCATTTACTGTTTTTCTTAAATCATCATTCAACCATTGATAGGACGGATTACAACGGTGACAATAATACCAACCTCATTCTTACTCTATCATATTTTATTATCACCCACACTTTATCCCTTTCTATTAAAATTTGACTCCACTCTCAAGTATATTGTCGAATAGATTAGCTTAATAAAGGGCAATTGTAGACAAGAGTCAACCTGGAGGAATTTCCAGATGTCCTTGCCCTTTTATGGGTCCACCAATGTGACAAATGCGATTTAAAATATATATAAATTTCTTACTCATAAAGAAAAATAAATACTACTATATTGTCATAACGTTGATTTTTTACATGCATAATTAAAACTCCTTAATATAATTTTTTTGTTACAAATAAGGGAGACATGAGAAAAGTAATTGAAAAAAGAAAAACTCATATGGAACACCCAAATATTAATATATGGGAAAATTGAGTCACTTCAACTTTGAGGGGACGAGTGAAATCGCAATAGAGTAAAACGTAAACCATTAGAAAAATAGGGAGGCTTGACTACCTCATTCACTTAAATGACCACTTGTAATAGTGATGCCACTTTATCAAGAAAAATTAATTTCTGAATCACTATAAAGTTGATGTACTCGTTACTCGAAAATTAATTTCTGAATCTTTTTTATATATGTGTGTATTGTTAATAAATATGTATCAAACTATCAATATAATTGACATTTTTTTTATAACAAAATTAAAATATTTATGATAAATCGCCAATTGCTCTATATATAGATAACTAAACAAATTTTAATTTATTTGATTTTATTTAAAGATGATTTTTACGTGGTGTTTTAACAACTCAACAATTTTCACTATCACACCGGCATAAAAACCTCCGTAATCAATTTATGAAGTGTGGAGCTCATCCAACATATGATGGAGACAAATATATATATTCAATTATTAATGTTGTTTAAAAATCTTATATGAATGACTAAATAATTTTTAATGTTGATTTTTGTTGAAATGATCTTAGTAATATTGACTTAGAATTTGAATAGTTCCGATATGATATATGTGTAAAGATTAATCAATACATCAAAAATATAGTATGCGGATGTACCAAGGAGTGCGATGCTAAGTATTTTTTCATTTTTTATGTGGAATGATCGATATTTGATTCATTTGGAGACAACTTTAATAGCACGAAACTACATGCTAAGTAATTGAAAACTCAAATAAATACAGTGATCTCATATGATTTAGCAACAGAAGACCCAATAATGATGTCCCAATTATGCGAAAGGAAGAACAACAGCTAAAGAAGTAGTGAAGTAAAAGTCATAATTGATCATTGAGACTTTCATATATTTTTTAAATATAGGTGTATTTTTTTTTTGTCAAAAATATATATGTGTATTCATGAAGATTTTAAGGAGTCGATGAAAGTTTATGTGAATTCAATTGAAATTTTAAAAAGTCATTACAAATTTGGTGTTTTTGAATTAAAAAATTCAAGTGTATCAAACCATGACATTTCATAATTACAAAAAAACCTAAATCTATTTTAAAAGTTACTAAGTATTGTAGACTTCATTAAATGGAGCAATTTTGTAGGCTTTCCAAGATTTTTTTAGTGTAAATTATGTTAGACTAAATTCATGATTTCTCCAACCTCATCACCTCCTTGGATTTGTTTTACAAATTTCATACTAAGGCTTAAAATTTATTATCTTTTGCTTTTATATTTTTTCAATATATATACCCAATAAATATATTTTCTTTAAACTAAATGAATGATTTATTGAATTGGAGGGAAGTACAGCTACTAGAGTTAAGGCGAGCCTTATTAAAACCTTGTCATAAAACCTGCTAATCAAGAAAATCCGGTCAAGGAAAAAGACTAACCCACCCTCTAGCAAAATAAGTGATCACGCAAGCCAAATTGGGCCAACTCATGGGCCGCTTTATTTCCATCCCTCATTTGGAATTTGACCTCCACAATATCTAGTTTGTTAAGCAACCAAAACATATCACAGATGAACACACTCACTTCGAACCACCAGCTGCGACCTCCCTTAATCAAATCAACAACTTGTTTGGCATCAAGCTCCAAAATCACGCCCCTGAGATCTAAGCGCTGCACCAATATCAACCCTTGGAAAACTGCCGAGATTTCCACAGCTTCCGGTGAGAGCCACGGTTGTGCCGCAACCCCAAAACCTGAAATATAGCCTCCATCGTGATCTTGGACCAGTCCCCCTATTCCTCTCCTGCCATCGACCTTCCCAACTGCACCATCACAGTTCAATTTGAACTAATTAAAGCCAAGTTTCATCCAGCGTACCTGTGATATAATCCTGGGCAGCCATGTATCGCAAGCAATGGTAAAAAATTGGCACTGATTCTGCATTAAGTTTCCTACAGCCATAGCTAAGTCATCATCGGTTTTGCCATGAATGAATTTTTTTCGCAGATGCCAACACTCCCAACAGCCCCAAATCAAGGTCTCCGCTTCCTCCCTCCTCAACGTCTTGCATGCCACCTGGAAGAAATCAGCAAACTCACCTTGTTTGGAGTCAAACTTGAATGTACACGATAAGTGCACCCAGAACTTCCTACTTCGTTTGCAATGCCAGACAGCGCGGAGGATATTCTCAGGCTTTTTTCCACATCTCAAGCATAATGGATCTTGCAATAACTTCCGATGAAACAAATTGAAGGCTGTAGGCAGATTATTGTGACATGCTCTCCAAGTAAATAACTTCAACTTATTCGGAAAATTGGGTCTCCAAACCTGCTTCCAAAACAAAATTACTTGACTTTCGTCTCACCCACTAGCACCATCACCATGATTAGCCTCTAGCATTTGTAAAGCATCTCTATAACTAGATCGTACACTATATTGGCCATATTTAGTAAAGCCCCAATACATACCATCTAAGCTTCTTCAAATAGATCCCAGTGGAATTCCTAGAATCACTTGGGCTTCCTCCCGACTGAATGATTGGAATACTAAATTTATGTTCCATCCACCCTCCTCAGTCATTAAAGAAACAACTTTGGCCTCCCTTGGAAGACTCCCTGTGAATACCGGTTTTCCCCTAGGGAGTTTAGAGATCCATTGATCCTCAAAAATTCTAATTGATGTGCCATTCCCCACCCTACAGTGTAGCCTATGCTCAATTACTTTCCGACCCCAAAGTATTGCCTTCCAAATCAAAGAAGGGGTCATCCCACAATCCACCTAAAGAAAGTTCCTGCTAGGGTAGTATCTAGCTTTTAACATTCTTGAAACCAAAGAGTCTGGTTTCTCAAGTAATCTCCCTACCTGCTTAGCTACCATGGCCTAGTTGAAGGCTACAAACTTTTTAAGACCAAGCCCACCCAAACACTTCGACTTGCACAACGTTTTCTAGTTCATCCTATGGAGACCTCTGTGACCCACATTACCCCACCAATACCTAGCAATGGTAGCTGATAACTAATGACAAAGAGAAACAGGGAGATGGAATATGCTCATGGAATACGCTCATGGAATATGTAGGTAGAGCTTGGGCCACATCTTTGATGAGCACCTCCTTACCAGCAACATATAATAGCTTTGTACTCCAACCCATCAGTTTAGCCTGCAAAGAGTTAATCATGTGGGCAAACATACGTGTTTTCCTTCGTTGGGAGAGTGTTGGCAGACCCAAATACTTTTCATAAAACTCAACAATCCGTAAACCAAGCATATCCGCTAGTAAATGTTTTAAAATGACGTCCATGTAAGGACTGAAGCAAGCAGCAGACTTTTCAAAATTAATACGCTGACTAGAGACCTTCTCATACAAATGGAGGACATCTAATAGGTGCTGACATTCAGGTAACTGAGCATTAATAAATAATAGACTATCATCAGCAAAAAACATATGAGATAAATAGGGAGCCGACGGGGCTACCCTCACCCCATGGATCTGATTTCTCAGTTGGGCCCTTGTGAGCATTGTTGACAGGCCCTCGGCGGAAAACAGGAACAAATACAGAGATAATGGGTCACCCTGCCGGAGCCTCTGTTGAGGGCTAAGCTGCCTTGTAGTGGTACCATTGATCTTGACTATGTAGGTGACCATAGACACACATTCCATCACCAATCAGATCCATCCCCCATTGAACCCAAGGCATCTCATCATATGTTCCACAAAACATGACTCCACCCGAAGGCATAATCAGCTTGAGGCGATTCACAATTGTCTTGGAGATCATTTTATACAGAATCGAGCACAAGCTAATGGGTCGAAATTCAGTCACTTTAGTGGGATGATGAACTTTTGGAATCAACGCAATCAGTGTCTTATTCATGTCACGAATACTAGCACCTTCATTGAGAACCTGCAAACATATTTGAGTCACCTCAGGACCTACTGTAGCCCAATATAATTGGTAGAAGAGAGCTGGCATCCCATCAACACCCTGAGCTTTAATTGGGGACATGTTGAACAAAGTAGTTTCAACTTCTTCACTAGTGAAGGCCTGTGAGAGTCTTGAATTCTGCCTTGCCGAGACCTTAGGCTGAACTGCAACTAGCACCTCCTGCGAGTTTTGGTCATAATCAGAAGTAAACAAGTCCTGGAAATAAGTACAGAACACTTCCCCCATCATGTCCTCCGATTGGCACCACTGCCAACATTGAACCCAAATTCCTCTGATCGCATTTTGGTTGCCCCTTTGCATTGCAATTCCATGGAAGAACTTTTTATTCTAGTCCCCATGTTTAATCCAGTCCACTCGGGCCCGTTGCCGCCAGAAAATTTCTTCTTGCTTAAGAAGGCAAACTAGTTCCCCTTATAGATTGGGTTGACATGCCTCCCGCTCCTGGGTACTAGCATTCACAGGAATACCGTCGAGTTTGGCCTGCACCACCTTGATCTTTGCAGCCAATTGTCCCACAGTGGACATGTTCCACTCATTAAGATTTTTTTGGCAGGCCTGAACCCGTTGAGGCGCAGGTTATAGCATTCAGAGCTGTTTGGCAGGCCTGCAGTGACTATATCCTCGATGCCTTCAATTTTGGTCTAATACTCCTCAAAGTGGAACCGTTTCAATTTGTGTCTATATCCTCCCCCCGCCTCCGAACTAATTAAAATAGGAAGATGGTCAGAAGAGTTAGAATTCAAATGGGAGGTGATCATACCTGGGTAGTCACGCCTCATGGTTTCATTAGCAGTGGCACGATCTATCCGAAATTTTACATTGTCAACCCCTTGTCTTCCGTTCGTCCAGGTATACTTGTATCCTTGGAACCTCACAGAACTTAGCCCACAGTCCACCAGGGCACCTCTGAAATCCACCATTTGTGACATTGACCTAAACCTTCTTCCCTTATACTCACCTCCATTTAAAATCTCATTAAAATCGCCCAAGACCAGCCACGGGCTTGAAAAGTCATGACCTAGCCTGCGTAAAAGCTGCCAAGACTGATTGCATAGTACAGTAGATGGATTGCCATAGAATCCAGTGAATCTGAAATCAGATTTCCCAAGTCTTGTGATCCATACATCAATGTGTCCAATAGAAAAAGATCGCAAATTCACAGTCACACCGTGAAACCAGAGTACTGCCAATCCCTCACCCATGCCAGTTCTATCAACACAAAACCCTTGAGATACATCTGAACTTCTATTCACCATATCCATTTGCAAAATCATCTTCTTAGTTTCCATCACAAAAATCACCCCAGGCTTCTTCACTTTAACAAGATGTTTCAATGTACGTAATGTCCGACGATTACAAAGACCTCGAACATTCCAACACAAGAGACTCATGACTCATGATGGGCTTGAGTACCAGAGCCCACCACGGGTTTTGCAGCCCTTCGGTTGCTTTGTCTTTGTACTGGTCTTGACTTTGAAGCTTTTCCGTTTGAGAGGCAGAGGGTGGCAGAGAGCGGTTCTTCTTTTGAGGAGAGCCACCAAGCTTTACGGTGGACCCCACTTTGTCATTAACACCCAAAACCTCCTCCCTGTTTGAATTCCTTGCATTAGAAGTTTCCCCAACCCTAGTCAAACCAGTCAACATCCCATTATGGCCCTCCTCCTGCATCAAACTCACACCGTGGTCACCCATGTCCTATTTTTCGTGCTCCATATTGGTAGTGGGACACGCCCCCTCACTTCTAGAGCCCCCTGAGACACTGCCTTTGTTTGCAACATGATATGTCCCAGCACCCCCACCCTTCCGCTGTTCCTCTAGTTTGTTCCATTTAAATCCTCATACACCATCACCTTTCTCCACCGGAGCCTCTGTCTCCTTTTGGCAGTCCTGCACTGCGATAGTCGGGAAGGCTTGCACATGAGAGCAAACCTCCCCAATCCTCTCAGGGACCGATGCCGACACTTGCCAGTTGGCCCTAGCCGTCATGCCAAGCCCAAGCACCTTACCCTACAATGGATTCACTAGATTTATACTGAAAGCCTCCTGAACCGTTATACGCCATATGCCAAACAGCTTACTTGCCCCTACTGCTGGATTCACTTTAGGGCACTTCTGATTGGAATGATCCGGACATCCGCAAAAGAGACAAAATAACAGGAGCCTCTCATATTCAATAAAATTCAAGTCTCCTATTCATTTTTTTTAATCAAGAAAGAATAAATTCATTCGAAAAGGGGAGCAAAGACATTACAATCAAAAACTCCGAGGTGCTAATACGTAGTTGGGCCTCATTAAAACCTCACCATGAAAATCCAAAGAAACAGGAAAAATCTGGTGAGGAAAAAGAGTGCCCCACTCCTATACATCAATGACAAGAAACTACTCAAAGTCATTTTCCAGTAGAGAAAAAAGCCATGTTGGAGTTAGGGGGAGCCAACGCTGGTTGTGACTGCCTCGCATGCCATCTTGAGCAAAGGCATGGGCCACTGCATTTTCTTGTCTCGGCTAGAAGGTCACAACATTGGCAGTGAGGTTTATCTGGTTCAGTAGCACTAAGACATCACTTACCAGCAACCCAACGCTAGACAAGCAGGCTGAAGTACCCTTGATCAATGAGATAGCAGCTTGGGAGTCAATTTCCACCATACTCACCACCAACCCTATATCACGAACCATCTGTAGCCCCTCTCTCAATTGTACAATCTCTGTAATAGTGCCCCCAGCCCCGGTGGACCCTACACCGTAAAGCCTGCAACAAAATACCTATTGTAGTCCCTCACAACCCCTCCGATTCCTCGTTCCAGTCCATTCAGGCTAGCTGCACAGTCGCAGTTCAGCTTCAACTCCCAGTAGGGGATGTTTCTTCCCGCATGTCTATCGTTGAGTTTTGGGGCCTTTGATGGGGTTATGTGCAGCAGCAAAAGCGGCGCAGCTCATCATTGTCTGCTCTAGTGAATCTCGTAAGTCTATCATTTTCTTTCCATGCAAAGTGCCATTCCTGTCACTCCATATTTACCAAGCAACAAAAATATATCTATCTAGGTTATCATTGTCAAGTACCTCCATTGCCTTCTCGAGCAGGTCAAAGAAATTCTCGAGAGGGGGGAATTTTTCAATGGGAAACTAAGTATGTTTGCAAGTCTTCTAGCTCCACCAACGAGCCCAAAGGGCATCGGCGACATCATCCACATGTTTGCCGCATCTGCTACATATAGTCGAGGGAATTATCTTCTTTTTTGCCAAATCCAATGCAGTCGGAAGTATTTCTCCATAGGTCCTCTAAGCGAATAGTTTCAGCTTACTTGGCACCATAAATCCCCACAATCTCGTCCAAAATCGAGTAATACGCTCAGGGGTCAGCCCTTCCTATCCCTCTGCAATATTTTTATCCACCTGAGGAAGATCCACATAGTAGCCCGATTTCACTGAATATTGCCCTTTTTTTGTGTAGTACCAATATAACCCATCTCTGAAATTTCTAGCGCTTGACAACAGTATATAGCATATAAGATGCACGTCCTTTTCACAAAAACTAGCCTGCAAGAGTTCCATGTTCCACTAGCCTTTAAATGTGACCAATTCCAACACTCTAGCCTCTAGAGGATGCATCATATTTAATATGGGTTTGAACGTCAGTAGTTTAGGGATCCACTTATCATGAAATACTTTGACCGTTCCATCCCCAATTCTACAGAAGAGCCCATCTTCCAACACCTCCCTTCCTCACACAATTGCATGCCACACTAGGGAGCAGTCCCTAACCTTGCCTTAAGAAAATGTCCATCTAGGAAATATCGAGCTCTGAGCATCAGATTAAGAAGAGAGTCAAGTCGCTCTAATATCCTCCATGGTTGTTTTGCTACCATCACTTTATTAAATGCTTCGAAATCCTTGAACCCTAAACCCACCATTTGCTTGGGTCTGCACAGTTTCTGCCAACTCAGCCAGTATATGCCCTTGGGGTAGTTGGAACATCCCCATAGTATGAGTAGGAAGGGTCTATGCCACAGCTTTAACCAGAACTTCCTTCCTAGTAGTTGATACCAGTTTTGACTTCCATTCATTAAATCTCCCTCTAACTGCCTCTTTCACCTTCCTGAACATCAGATTCCTATTCGGGGATGGAATTGTTGGAAGTCCCAGATAGCTTTCATGGAAGTCCACAACCCTAACCCCCATCATGTTGGAGATCAATTGTTTCATAACTGGGTCAGTGTGGGAGCTTAACGCCGCAACACTGTTCTCAAAATTGATAACTTGCTTCGAGGCTTCCTCATATGTCTTCAATAACTTCATAAGTTGCTGACATTCATTTAAGTGGGGATTGCAAAAAAGAAGGTTGCATCTGCAAAAAAGAGGTGAGAGATAGTTGGTGCCCCTGAAGCAACGGAAATACCATGAATCAAGCTGTTATCATGTGCCTGTGTCAACAATGCAGAAAGGCCTTCAACGCAGAACATGAATAAATAAGGGGATAAGGGATCTCCTTATTAGAGCCCACGGTTTGGTTGTATATTTCCCACCGATTTACCCTAACTTGGACTGAGTAAGTAATAAAAATATTAGCTTTACCCGACAAATATAAACAATTAGCTTTACCCGACGGACACTTAATGTTACCTGACGACCGCCTCTGCTTATAATTACCCAACAGATATATATGAATATTCGTCGGGTATGATTTATTTAGCAGATTAAAAACTTTACATTTTTTTTTTACCCAACTTTTTTAAAAACTTAAAAATTGAAACTGACCGATCTAACCGTCCACATTTATGGTAGGTACCCATAGATCGCCTATGCGAAAAATTTCCAAAATTGGAAATCCTGGGATTAGGTAACGGTGCGCGACGATTCAACGGTTACACAACGTTTCTTCACGATCGGACGTTTTGAAATCCTCAAAACATCACGATAGCGATAGATGGGGCTTTAGGCATGTAAAACCAAAATTTGAACGGTCCCGATGTTGCTTATACTTTCGCCGGACTTGGTTTTCATATTAATGCGAAAAACGGCATCAGAAAGGTCATGCCCGACGGATATTTTAAAATTTCCGTCGGGTAACTATAATAAAACGGACAGTTTTGAAAATTTTCAAATTTATGCCTAATTTTTCGCGAAATCTCAAATTTCCCGCTTGGTGTTACACGACAGATATTTTAAATGTTACCCGACAGATTACTGACCGGTTATATTATTTGACGGATATTTTAAATGTTACCCGACGAAACCTGCGCCTAAATTTTCGTGGATTCTCAAAAGTACCGCGTTTTGTTGCCCAACAGAGTGTAAAGGTATTACCCGACGGATATCCGACCATTATCCTTACCTGACGGGTGTTTTGAATGTTACCCAACGGACTTCCCACCTAAATAGTCACGGATTCTCAAATTTACCGCCGAATATTGCCCGACGGATATGTTTAACATAACCCGACGGATTTCAAAGATGTTACCCGACGGGCACTTAACAGTTACCTGACGATTGTATTTAATAGTTACCCGACGGATATATTACACGATAACCGACGAATAACCACCAGTTTTTAATGCCCGACGGATCATTAAAGTGTTACCCGACGCATGCATCCGTCGGGCAATGCCAATCAGATACATAAATTAGACCGACTCTTCTTCTTCTTCCTTCTTCTTCATTTTTTGAACTTTCCTCCGACCCGAACTTCCTTATTTCTCTTCCCGTTTTTGCTCAACCTTTCCAAGCTGCCAACTTGTCTTGCTCTCCCTCAAGCCGCAGCCCAAGTAGTTAAGGACACCGTCTCCCCTCACCGAGGTTTGCCGTCGCCGCCGCTCCCCTTGTTAATGTTAATGTTAATTTTGATATATTGTTTATTGTTAATTTGGATTTATCGGTTTATATTGGTTTATTGTTTGTTGGTTTATATTGGTTGATATTGGATATATTGGTTTATTGTTAATTTTGATTTGAAAAAAGAATTTATGAAATTGGATATTGTTATTGTTAATGATTATGTATATATATTTGGATATATATTTGTTATTGGTTTATTGTTATTGTTAATGTATATATAATAGTTGAAGATTTGTTGAAATTTTGATGTTTGGTATAATGTTGAAATTGATATAATGTTATGATTTTTGTTATGCTTTTGGATATGAAATTTATGTGAAATTTATGAATTTTGGGTATTTGAATTTTAAAAACAATTTTGGGAAATTTTGATATGGTGTAGTATAAGTGAATTTTGGAAATGTGAGTTTTATAAATTTTTAATTTGTGAATCTTAGGATTTGGATATTATTATTATATGTTTGGATTATGTAAATTTGATTTTGGTCCCGAAATTTGGATTTTGAAATTTAGGTATAATGTTGTGAATTTTTAGTTTAGTACGTTTGGATTAATTAGTTTTTTAAGTTTAATTTTCGTTTGTGTTGGATTTATTTTAAAAAATTAGAATTTGGTGGTTTTAGTTTTTAGATACCAATTTACTAATTATTACTAAAAAAAAATTATTGCTTTATTTATTTATGTTTATTGGAATTAAAAAATGTCGGTTAATTTTAAATGTGATTTTGTTTTTATTTTTTGAATTTAATATTTAATATTAAAAAATTTTGGTTTTTTTTTATTTAATTAAAAATATGTTGGTTAATTTTATATTAATTAATTTATATTTGTTATCGTAGATGTCGTATCGCACCTTAATCACGTCTAGGACTCGCCCTTGCCCTGATCCCATTGATGATCATGAGCCGGAGGAGGCAACCCCTGATTCGGTTGCCTCAATAGCGGCGTCGGTTCAGGCACCGTTGTCGGTCTATCAGCGACCCGGTGCCCGATTGGCTCGTCGACAACATAGCAAGAAACGGGGGGAACCCCGTACCGACCCCCAGCCCTTACAGGACGACGTCGGAGCAGACGAAACGGGGCCTAATCTCGGAGCACTCCTTAAGGTTAAGTTCATTATTTTGTTTATTTAACCAACCGTTTTTATTTGCTACTCATTTTATTTACCAATGTTCATCAAATTTGCAGGTAGGTCGGTGAATGTGCGCGGGATAAACCGAGGTTTGACATCCTAGCTGATTTGCAGGACAACAAATGCAAAGATACTGGTGGTGTACGTGCCGCGCCTCCGGTCCGTGCCGGTCAAAATTCATAGCCTCCTGGTTCATGACATTGGTGCGATTCTTCGCACCAAGTCACTGATGATGGGGGAGACTTTCCGAACCCAAACCCCATAGGAGATCACGCATTGTTGCGAAGAGTTATCGGTATATTTTTTTCCCCTTTTTAACATTAATTTCATATTTTTTTAATTATTTTACTAACTTTAATAATTGATTGTAGATCAATTTGGAGTTCGACTTGGAGAACGTCCAGCTCAGTAAATACCTGTGCCACCACTGGCAGTTAATGTACGCCGACTGGAAGCACGAGCTCCACAAGTACTTCTTGACTTGGCCTTCTTCGGAGGAAGCTCGGGTAAATCCTCCGGAGGAGTTGGACGGGGCGAAACTGCCAGGGTGGTTGTGGTTGTGCGACCATTTCGTGTCCCCCACTTATCTAGTACGTATTATCTTTCTAATTAATTAAATTGTTTAATTTTTATGTTATTTTCCATTTTAAAATCTAATTTTTGGTTTTACGAATGAACAGCGGAAATCGATTGCCAACACATCGAACCAGGGAGCGAAGAAATTCAACCACCACAAGGGGGTCAAGATCCTTATCGGCCCGGTAGGAGGATCGACTCCTCGCTGGGTCGATGTTCCCAGAGGTGGATACCTAGGGGCAGGTGTACGCTGCACGGGGGGATCAAGAGGCTGATCGAATTCACGTAAGTATATTTTTTGAAGATTAAACATTTTTTCTGAATTCGATAATTATATTTCTAATTAATATTTATTCGAATTTGTAGGATGCGATGCAGCAAGACGTCCAGCAAACACAAGATGAGCTCACCCAACAGCATTTGGATGTGCCGTTGTAGCAGCAGCTCCCTAATGTTGATATGTCGATCGCTATTATGGAGCGACAACTTGGGTGGCGCCCACGGAGGGTCGTTCGAGGGGCGGGCGACGGGATTGTTCGTGATCTCTTGACTTAGTCGTCGTCTTCATCTCGGATAGGCAATACCCAGGAGACGTCGGACCGTATGAGAAACCTCTAGGCCAAAAATGCTATGATCAAAGCCCAATACGCGGAGATTCAAGTCCAAAACCAACAAATCAAGAGCGCCCTTGACAACCTCCTTCAACGTTTGGGTGACCGTGGATTGGATGGCATTTTCTCACTGCCCACCCAATTTATTAGAAATATATTTTAAATATGGAGACGTTGCCCGATGAACAGTCATTCTGTTGGGCATACAAACGGGATTTTTGAAAACTGTACCCGACGAATGAGGGACATGTTACCGACATATGTGTAACATGTTCCCCGACGGGTGTGTATAACGTTACTCGATGGGTGTATATACGTTACCCGACGGGTGTATATAACATTACCCGACGGGAGTATATAACGTTACCCGACAGGTGTGTATAACGTTACCCGACGGGGTGGATTTAACATTACCCGACTGGTGTATATAACGTTACCGACGGGTGTGTATAACATTACCCGACGGGTTTGTAAACCTCCCCTGACGTATATTTAAAACCTTACCCGACGGATTTTTGAAACCTTACCCGACGGTAATATGATGTTGACTTTATGTTGCTCGACGTAGCCGTCAGCGACAAACTATACCGCCGGGCATTATGAAATTGCTCTATGAGCATACTGTGCTCGTCGAGTAATCTCAAAGATTGACTGCGATAGCTCGACGCCTATTTCCCGACGATGAGTCGCTGTTGTCAGTGTTACTTGACGGAGGTCTTACGTTGCTCGACGACATCATTTCGTCGGGCAACTTGGATTTTATTGTAGTGTACTAGCAAATGATAAAAAAATATGTTCATTCACAAAATGCTCCAACTTAGATGTTGTACTCTGCCTATTTTCCATGTGCTACGTGCTCTTTCGAAGACCTGTAAAAGGAAGAGTAATTGGTCATCAGTTAGGGTTAGATACCGGTGTGGTGTCGACCTAAGGGATCTCTGACGCCCAAGTCAGTACATGGTCTGCAAGAGGAATGTGGTAAATGATAATTTTGATAGAGTAAGGGTGAATAGTAAATGGTAGTTATCTTTTTGGGAAATGTGCCTCCCTTTATATTGGTGTCTGCGGGGAGTTTTATGAATTGTTATGATGTGGGAAAAATGAAATTCTATTGTGGTGCTGACACTTGTATGTAGATGAGTGGTGGAGATGTACCCACGTGTCAGTGTATTGTTGCATCCTTGCTAGGTTTGTTTGCATGTGGGCTTGGGCCCAATTGGTAAATGGGCATTGTTGTTGCGCTTTGTAACTTGGTTGTGGCTTGGGCTTGTTTATTTGTGGCCCACTTGGTCTGGACAAATATGGTGGCAACAGAAGTCCCCCAAGTTCTTGACTGAGGTAGATTTCCTCATTTGGGGACTTTTTCTCTCTTTCCAGACTCAGTGGGGAGGTATAGCTCTAATTCCCAAAGTTCCCCAGGCGAGGGTGAACACAGAGTAGTTTGTCGGTGTGAAAACATTTGTTTAGTACGCCTATATGGGTCGGTATGTGAGCTCAGCACCTATCGATAAAAGGGTTAGTCGGTGCCCATGATATTTGTAACTGGGCCGGACCTTCGGTCGGGTCTGTGTTGTATGTGTTTCCTGAATTTTGTAGATCGGTGGTAGTAGGAGACCGATCAGATAGCCATGTATGCGCCCTTGTGTTCGGTGACTCTGAACAGGCCGATCGTTAGGTGATAGGCCGGTGGGTTGGCTCAGATTACTTTGATTGGTGGTGAACCTAGTGGGTAGCTTGGTCGGCTTTGGTCGTTGGGTGGTCGATCTGTGTCGTTGATGAATGTGGGGTGGTGCATTACTTGCTACCTCTCGTGTTTGAAATACAGGGCCGATCGGTTGAGTATTAACAGCTCGGTCTTCGTGTCTGGTGTGGGTGCTTTCTTGTTGTAGGACGAGTGGGGGTGTGTGTGGCTTATGCATGTTGTGCACGTGTCACCTGGTGGTTGGTTTGAGGCAACCTTTCACCTTCTTGACCGTTGGATCTACCATGGGCGTTTATAAATAGTTCAGGTGCTTGCCTCATTTTTTCACTTTTGGGTTTTACCTTAAGCGAAGCTGTTGCCCAAATCTCTCTAGGTAATTTCCGACGAGGAACTTACAGCGGTCTGTGCGGTGGTGCAATTTCCGATGAGCTATCTCCTCTCTGTACAAACAAGGTTTGTTTGCTTTTCTCTTTGCTTTTCGGATTAAATATGTTTTTTCGAAAAAACTGGTGATGAACTGGTGGTTGGATCCGTGTAGGCTTAGTGCTCGGTCGGTCGTAGTTGTTTTCTCTTTTCCTTTTGATTTCATAGATGTTAGAGTCAGATAGCCAATATGTTGAAGTCTGAGATAACAAATGAAATGCTGAGTTGCTGCATGAGTCTATAGAGTCCAGCAGTTGGTCAATCTTTGATGATGAGGAAGAGTCAACAAAGTGTCGGTTGACTCTGGATGATAAAGGTCAGACTGATAAGGTGGTTGTGTTGTTGGATGAGGAGGATGAAGAGGATAAGGCTATGAGGGCTCAGTTTGAAGGTAGGTCCGAGCAGTGCTAGGGGGAGACTAGTGGTCAGTCGTTTGACGGAGAGAACCGTGAGAAAGGTCAGTCTGAGGGAGAAGCATGAGATGTTGACTGTGCGTGCTGTGAAATTTCTTGAGGTCAGTCTCGGGGGCAGGTGACTGTTGCCAAGGTACAAAAGTAGAGTTTGTCATCTGGGGCCTAGAAGGTTCTTACTGCTGTTCCAATTGAGACACGGGAGTTTACCGTGGGCGGTAGATCAGTTGGGAGACCCAAGAGGGGTTGGACAGGCTTCGTTTCGACTTCAACATGATCGTTGGGGTTAAGTTTCGTGTGATTCGAATGGGTGAGCTGCCAAGTAACCCTCCGATACGGCACACGCTCTTCTATCTGGAAATATACTCACACGGTCTGCGCTTCCCCCTTCATTTGTGATTACGGATGATCGTGAAGGAGATGGGGGTCACCCTCGGTCAACCGAATTCCAATGTATGGATTACCTATCAGGTATGCAAACATGAAGTTCAATAATCGTTGATAAGTGGCACCCCATTTTTGAGGCCAAAGGCCATCACATTGTATTAGTTGTGGCCCTGGTCGATTCAGAATGTTGTGTGGATCTGATCAGCTAGGTTCATGAAGATCTGGTTGTATCATGAGTATCCATCCATAAAGCTCAAGAGCTCATGACCCGTTGTGGGGTCGTACAATTGGTCTATATTTGGTAGGAGGAAGCTATCGTTGGGACATATCTTGTTAGCAATGTGAAATCAATGCATATTCGCTAAGCGATAGAGATTATCTTCACCAAGACCACATTGGCGACCCATGCTGCGTAGATTGCCTTCTGCACAAAGTGTATTTTGCAAAGTTTCACAATTTCATTCTTCATTGCCTTTGTTCTCTCAGCATCGTATATGTGGCGCTTTTGTTGCACAGGTTTGAAGGATGGATTGATGCTGACGTGGTGGCAGATGATGTTTGTTGATATGTCAGGCATGTCAGCGTATGAACATGCAAAGATCTTAAATTTGTCATGTAAGAACTTGATAAGGTCCGAGCACATGGTGGGGCTATGTGTGGTTCCGATCTTCACCTTAGGTCAACATGGGTGTAGGTGAGGATGACATCTTCAACCTCCTCGATGGGCTGAGGGAGTGGTGTGGTTGAGTGATCCCTTGGTTCTTCGATAGTCCCTTCTTTATGTGTTGGGCGACCTGTGGATCTACCGAGTAGGCTTCGAATGCCGATTCGGACGCCGAAAATGTTTCCTTAGGCTGGTTATCAAATTGTATGTTTTGCCTGCCATCTGATCACCACGTACTTGGCCTATGCCCATTGGGGTAGGGAACTTTATCAGAAGTAGGTGGTTGATAAAACTACCTTGAGTTGGTTGATCATACCTCTATGCAGGATGACATTGTAATCGTTGGGCAATCGACCACTAAAAAGGAGGTAAGGACTGTCGCTCGCTTGGGAATGATCCCAACGGAGAGTAGTAAGGTGACGATGCCGATTGGAACCACTGAATCCCTGGTGAAGGTGAACAAAGGTGTGGGGGACGAATCAAGCTCTGAGTCCAAGATGCCTAGCTGCTTGTATACCTCTAGGAAGAGCACGTTGACAGAGCTATCGATATCAATTATGATTCTTACCACGTCAAAATTTGCAATCTGTGCTCTAATGATAATGGGGTCATCATGGGGGTACACGACTCCTCGCTCTTCCTCCTCTGAAAGGGTGATTGGTTCCCATCCTATTTTGCTTATCTTCTTCGCTCGCCGATCCACAATGTTGAAGATCTAGTGGTTGCTTTGTGAGGCTCGAAGGATGCTCTTCCTTGCCCTGTTGGAGGTCAGAGGTAAGGATATAGATGGTCCTCCATTGATTGTGTTGACTTGTGGGTGGCGGGGTGAAGGAGGTGCATGTTACAAAAATTGGTTGACCTTCCCATCGCTTACTAGAGCTTCTATCAAGTCCCTGAATGCCACACACTAGTCAATGTTGTGGTCATTGCACTTGCGGTATTGCCGAAAGGTGCCGGTGTTCTTGGCAAGCTTCCCAGTGGCTGGTGCCCAAGGTGACTTAAGGATCATGTGCTTGACATTCATGAGGACATTCTTGTATGAAGTGTTGAGAATTGTATAGGTTTCATACATGGACCGAGGAGGAGTTCGTTCAGTAGTGTTGTTGGTTCTATTGTCTGGGCGACCTTGGCCTTGGTGGGAGGGGTTGGTGTAACTGGACTGCCCTTCTTGCCTGGGTTGTATGAGTCATTGGAGTGCTCCTTCCTTTTTCCCCTATACGGGTGTTGACCCTAGTTGGAATGGCTTTGCTAGCTATTGTGTTGGGGGTTAGGGCCGCTCGGCCGGTATATGTTGGCCGAGTCAGGCTTGTTGGGCTGTTATATGCTAGCCGAGTTGGTGTCCCCTTTGTGGTTAAGTAGCTTAGCCTTGGTGTGTATCGCCACCTATTTCATGATCTCATTATAGCTAGACCAACCTTGTGTGTGTGCTGCATACATGAAGGGGTATTCCTTAAGGTCACCTTTGAAGGTTGTGAATGCTACCTTGTCGTCTGTCTTTGCGCACCGAGAGTACTCATGGCAGAACCTGGCTGCATAATTCTGTAGGGGCTCGTTCTCTCCTAGCTTCAGTAGGAAGAGGTCTTCCACCAAGAATAAACGATTGGTCTAGATCATGAATTGATTAAGGAATACTATATGTAGCTGCTCGAAGGAGTCAATGGTTAAAGCCCCCAATTTGAAGAACCAAATGATTGATGCTTTAGTCAGGGACGAGTTGAATATGAGGCAGCGTGCCTCGTCCGAGAGGATCTTGAAGGCCATAGCTGATTGGTAATTGTTCAAGTGGGTGATAGGTCTCCCTGGCTTGTGTAGAGTGGTATCTTGAGAGGTTTGATCTCCACAGTTCATATTGCCCCAGGTCAGTAATCGAGACTTTTCCTTCTCGGCCTCCAGGCTTTTGACTCAGTCTAAGAGCTGCTAGACGAGCCAGTTAGCCTTGGGGTATTTTTTTTCCCTCTCGGTGTTCTCTTCAGGGAGGCCAGCTGGACCTAGGGTATGTCTCCTAGCGTTGTTTCCAGCCATCAGGGATGTTGCCGGTCGGACTCTTGGCCGTTAGACCGAGACATGGGGCCTCGACTTGGCTGGTGATGGGTTCCCTAGGTCGATGTCTTTGGTGGCCAATCAGCTTGGCCCTTGGGTGGCTGAGAGGTTTGACCTTCTTCCCAAGGGAAAGTGAGTTTGATGGGGGCAATAGGCGATCGGTCCTTGTGTGACCCTCCGATCTAGGCCCCCCGAGCGTCACGGTAAACCATAGTTTCACCCTTTCCCTTACCAGGTATGATGAGGCACCGAGAGGTTTTGTTGGTGGGATTCAACGATGCCTTTGTCTTGTCTTTTTCGACAGCTCGGCATACACGATCGGCAGGCTCTGCGCAGGCGGCGACCACCTGTTCGGCCTCGTGGACCTCTGCCTTGGCTCTGTGGACAGGGAGCTCGTTCTTAGCTGCCTTTAATTGGGCTACCACGTCGGTGTACTGCTCGTGGAACACTTGGTTCCAGACGTCAGCGTGGGTTCCATTGGCCTTTACCTCAGCCAGGTCTTGCTGGAGCTTCTCCAGTAGTTGCATTACATTAGGGGAGCTGTCCCTCGGTACCCTGAACCCCTAGGCATGTGTTATCACGCTATCACCCTGATCGCTCTGCATGTTCGTGTAAAGGCCAGAGTTGATGCTCGGTCTTGGTAAAGTAATGGGCAAACTTAGTCAGAGTTCCCACAGACGGCGCCAAATTGTTGAACCACAAAATGTGCCTTAGTATATGGCCTGTAAGAGGAATTTGGTAAATGGTAATTTTGACAGAGTAAAGGTGAATAGTAAATGTTATTACCTTTTTGGGAAATCTGTCTCCTTTTTATATTGATGTTTGAGGGGAGTTTTATTAATAGTTTTGAAGTGGAATAAATGCACTTCTGCTATGGTGCTGACATGTGGCATGTAGATGAGTGGTGGATATGTACCCAAGTGTCAGTGTATTGTTGGATCCTTGCTAGGTTTGTTTGATTGTGGGCTTGGGCGCAATTGGTAAATGGGTCTTGTTGCTAGGCTTTGTAACTTGGTTGTGGCTTGGGCTTGTTTATTTGTGGCCCACTGGGTCTTGTCTATGGTGTCAACAAAATCAACACCCAATTACTTGAATTTCATATTGATACGTGTATTCCTGTGAATTGGTTTTGGTAATTCTAATTTCTTTTAGATTTGATATTAAAGAAAACATATGTTCTATGTATAATTATCGTATGTGTTGATGTGTGATAACCAATAATAATAGTTTGAGAGTTCATTGATATTGGATAAGTATTATTTGCACTGTTAAAACAAGTGCCTATGCAAGGCACTAGGCACTTGAGCATCGTTTCGATTAAGGTGAAAATGGAATAGGTAACCTGCTGATGATTAGGCGGCTGCCTAGGCGGTACTGGGTGGGCTAGGAGGAGGTGAGTTTTGAATTTTGTTTTTGTTTTTTTTAGGTCAGAAAGTATGATTTTAACTTTTAAGTTTGAGAATCTAATCCTTAATTTCAATCTTAAATCAAAATTGTGGATGTCAGATTGCTTAAAAGATGAATTAGTTGATAAATTATTATATTTTGTGTCATATATGTTAGAAACTTTGAATTGTAGGTTGTTAAAATTATTTGGTAGTGTTTATTATATTATTAATTTTTTATTAAAAAAAAACGACTATGCCCCAACCTAGGCGATAGGCACCTACCCAGCGCCCTATGAGTATCTACAGTTTTTTTCAAACATTGATTATTTTTTAAATTGATGTAGTGTTAATAATCTTTGTCACTTACAAGGGATAAGCAAAAAACGAAACATACAAACTTTTCAAACTTTATATGGCAACAATCAAAACGAATTTTAATTTTAATATCTTCTTCTTCGTTTTTTTTGTTCTTTCAAAAAGTGAATAAATTGTTGTTTAAACCCAAAAAATAAATACCCAACTCGCAAGGCCCAGCCCAAAAACGCCTACTTGGACGTGGGAACATGTAAACGTGAAAAAGGCGAAATCGATTATGAAGTGCCGAACGTGTCAGAGGGCGAAGGAGATGTTCGAGACAAGCCGACTGCAACGCAGGTCCCACGGAAGTCCATTTGGCAGCCCACATCAGCTCCTTCACCACCTATAAAAGGAGAAGAAACCTTCATCTCAAGGACAACCAATCAATCAACCAAATAAGCAAATTGATCAAACCAATCAAGCAAATTGATCAAACCAATCAATTTCAAAACAACTGCAAACCCTCAAATGTTTCTTTGTTTAAAGGCTCGCCTATTTAGGCACAACCTGTTTATTCGATCCAGAATCAAGATTCAGTCTCTTCTCTCACCTCTTTCTCAGTTCCCGACTAGGAACATAAGTTTTTCCCTCATCCTGCCTGCCTCTTAAACTAGTCCTTTGAGGAAACCCAAACACTGCCTCATCCTGACTACCACTCACTCAAGTCTTTGAAATCCGCGAACACTCAACCCTTGACGTATCACCTTCGTTTGAATGCTCTGCTAACCTATGGCATGATTCCGACTTATGTTTTTTTCCATTGATGATTTCTAGAAGAACGTACCTTGATACGACACTTGATTGTGAAGGAAATGTTTACTTACATCACTTCTATTTTTTTTGTTGCATTTAATATTCACGGATTTACTTTCCAGTAATTGTACTTTCCTTTCTTTACATATCAAAGGATTTTCTGAAGAGGAATTATTAGTATTCGGACTACACCAACCATTGCATTGTATGGCTGTTCTAAGTCATAGAATCGTTTATGTGTCTCGGTCCAATACCATCATCCTGACTTAAGGAAATGCTTTCATCTAACTGTTTCTAACCAATAACAAGCTGCTAACATGAACAAATCAGAATTAACATAATATGAACTTGGACGAGATTGGAAAGAAACTTTTTTTAAAGTCCTTGAATACATTAAGAAGAAGGAATAGAAAAGAACAGTGCGAGCAATATTCCCGCTTGCCTCATAATCACTTGATTAGAGAAAGGTTCTTGGGCCGCAATAGAAGTCATTTATCACTGTCAAGTAGCAGCTTCTACTAGTGGCACGCCTACTTTGAAGGCAGTTAAGGCTATTTTACGTCCTGGTCAGCCCATCTAGGGATAAAACGTGGTATCAAGGCCTCTAAGCCCACAACCTTCAACCCAAATCCAACATCCAAACAAGTCCACCCCACCACCATCACTAAAGAAACCCACATGAGCCCACTCCTTCAAGCGCCGATTTCAACGGAGATCCACCGAAGGCGACCCCAGGCTCACTGTCACATTTTTTCGCAGAACATAATTTGGCACGCCTAGTGGGACTCTTTTTAGTGCATGTCCATGTTCAGAAATTCCGAACGATGCCTAGCTGCTAGAGGGAGATTCCTAAAAGATACTTCTCGAGAAACGGTGTCCGAGTTATCTTTACCAGCGGTCGACATGGAGCCTCCTGAAGAAGGAGTAGTAGAAGAGATGTTTGCCAAAGAGACGCAAGTATCTGTGTCTTTAGAAGAAGTAATGCAAGCTATCAAGGACAGTATGTCACCATTCCTTGCCCAGATGGAATCTATGAACAAACAAATCCAAGAACTCAAGCGAGAGAAGTCTGAGAATAGGTCAGAAGCCAACATTCCGCCCTTGGGGTTTTTGAGCCTAGACAAAGGCTAGGGAACCATGAGATTTGGAACACCTGTGTTGGAAACTATTTTTCCTAGCCCTAATTTCACAAAAGGATCTGGAATTGAAGCCCCATAAACAAGAAAAAATCGTGATGGGCTAGCTAGGGAAGAAATTGGGATATCTTCCAAGTATAGACCACCTATGATCAATCGGAAAGAACCCCTGTCAAAACCGACCAAGATCACCCAGATCAGGGAGAAAAGTGATCTAGAAAATTGGAGGAAAATTGATCCAAACGACACTGGATCAGAAGAAGAAATCGGGATCAATCATAGAGCGCCACACAATCTCGAACATCAAGCCAACATGAACGAGATAGCAGAGATCATGCGAATGATGCAGGACCAAGCTGTGGCCCCAAGAGGAGCTAATGTCCCGGTATACAGGAAGCCTTATCCAACTTACGTAGACTAGGATAATTCGTTCCCGAGGAATTTCAAGCCACCAAAAATTTCACTCTTCAATGGAGATGGCAGTACTTCGTGCTTGGAATACATGGGGAGATTTTCAGCACAATGTGTGGCTGTAGAAGATAATTTGTATCTCAAACTCTGATTTTTTAGCAGTTCCCTCTCCGGCGATGCTTTTTCTTGGTACACTTCACCACCTGAAGCATCCATACTCACTTGGGGCAAATGGAGGCCAAATTCAATGAGGAGTTTTACAGGATTGAACCCGAGGTAACCATTTGTGATCTAACGGCCATCAAGCAAGGGGAGTACGAATCAACTGAAGAATTCATTATAAGATTCAAAAGATTGAAAATGAAATGCATATTCCCCATGAACAATGCCCGAATGGTGGCCATAGCACAAAGAGCCTTGAGATTGTCTCTCAGAAAGAAATTCGATGCTACTACCTTATCTGATCATCAAGAGATAGTAGTGTCAACAACCAAGTTTGAGAGGTTACTGGAAGAAGAATAGAGACAAAAACACAACTCAAAAGTACCCCCATTCTACAAGGACAAGATCCCTGTGCATCAGATGGAGCACAAAGAGATCACAGAAGAATCCTTAACGGAAGAAAAGGGGAAGGAACTAGAAGTTGTGTCAGCTGAAATCCAAACCATTGGAAAGAGACGTATAACTCTCAAATCGTTAGTTAATCCAGCTCGTGAACAAAGACCAGTCAACCTAACTGGAGGTTACTTTGCGAACAAGGTACCAGTGTTTAATTCGTACTCATTCGACCTTACCAAAGCTGGAGAGATTTAGGACGAGTTAGTAAGGAAAAAAGTAATCAAACCTGATCCCAAGCAGGAGATGCCTCGACTAGAGGAAATTAAATGAAAGCAATTCTGCATATGGCATGTTTCACCACACCATGCCACATCCAATTGTGTCCAGTTCAGGGACACAATTCAAAGCTTGATTAACCAGGGGCATATCTCACTAGCCCCAATCCCTAAAGCACTATTGGGGGTAGATACTAACCCTTTCCCGATGGCGTAAGTAAATATGCTCAATTTGCAATGGCCATAATCCGAAAAGAAGGCCAGGACAATTAAGTAGGATCAACCAAGAATCCGAAAAATTGCTAGCCATAATTGTTGCCAGAGTGGTTATCTGCAAAACAATGTAGGGCAGAGTGTGTGCTCGAGATCCCACCACCAGGTGCTAAAATAGACCTGGAACTTAAGAATTCAAGGAATGTTCGAGATGAGGATCTCCTTAAGATCCCAGAGACAAGTTTTGGACCACATAATCCTAAAGGAAAGCTACCTCTCAACCCTGTTTTCCAAAGATTGGCAAACATCAAGAGAAAACATGAATGGGTTGCTAGTAAAGAGATAAGGGGGCAAACAAGCCAGCAAAGTCTCAGCCGAAAGAAACCTATTCTTTCAGAGAAGACGAACGCGAAGCCAAAGCCCCAAAAAACAACAATTCGGGAAGGAAAGTGGTATGTGGTGGCAAAGATGGAAAGCCATTTAAAGAATTGGGAAGAACAACAAAGCGTAGAATCCAAAGACAATATAGAGCTTACAGGCGCGCCCATAATAACTTGGAGGCATTTCTTCCTGAGGAAGAAAAAAATCCAAAAACCCCTCTCGTGACCAAGAAAGAATCAAGAAGTCCTCCCGAGAAGAACTGGAGGAACAAAGAAATCGTGATCAATACCGTGTCCCTACCTGATTCCATTTCAGGAACATCTTCTAAGGTGAGAAGACGGATCGTGTTTGACAGCTTCACCCAGTAGGAGGTACCCAATGAGCAATTCAAAGATGCAGAAATCTCGGCCTCAAAAGGGAAGGCTAAACAAGTCATTCAAGAAGATTACGGTCAAGACATGACCGAAGAAGAACTAAGAGAGTTTGAGAAAGACTTGTCGGAGGTCATAGAAATGGATGACTTGTTCGACAAGAAACAACAGGAGGTTCAAGCAGAAGTAGACCTGGTAATTGTATTACCAGAGCATCAGGCATCAGTTTACCAGCAAGTAAACTACATGAAAGGGGATGTCATTACCCACGAGCCATCCCGAGCTTTGATTGAGATTCCAACGGACCATGAGGATGATCATAATATCATCTAAGAATCTAACTTGCATAAAGGAAAAATGATGTTCTCGAATCTGACTAAAGAAATGACAGATCACTTGCGACCCATCTTCATCACGAGCCACCTGGAAGGGATCCCGATTGACAAGATGATGATTGATGGAGGAGCGCCCATAAATGTTTTACCTTCAAGAATGCTGAAGAAACTGGGCAAGACCCTTTGGGATTGTTTGTCGACCACGACCATACTGTCCTATTTTAGTGGAACCATTACCAAAACTCATGGAGTTCTACCTCTAGAGATTGAGGTCGGATCCAAGAAGATGATGTTAGCATTCTTCGTGGTAGACAATACTGCTAGTTATGATGTACTTATGGGTAGGGATTGGATACACAAGATCATGTGTGTTCCTTCCACATTGCACCAACAAATCATCATCTGGAATCTTATTGAAACTGCCTACGAAGGAGGTTTCTGGGAGATAATTCAAGCTTATTCAAGGCCTTTCATAGCCACTCCCACAGTTGTTGAAGCTAGTTTTTATGATCCCGAAGTGGGGAACATTAAGCTGGCTGGAGAAGATGAGAACAGCTTCCCTACCAAAGTGATCACCCACAAACTATGGGAACAAGGACTCCTAATCCATGAGGTGTGGGATAGGCCCTTCCTGAAATGGGACCTCCAAAATGAATAGCACACCCAACAGGGAAATAGACCGAGCATAAGCAATCAGGTCTATAAAAAGGAAATTACTGATACTCTAGGAGAAGCAGAGGAAGTTACAATCCTCTTTGTTGGAGAAGGACCAGTCCCAAAAGATAGAGATACAAGACCTAACGCTGAAGGAGTCAGCCATTGATATGGCAAAGTTCATTCAAGATGATGGGGAAACAGATGATAGAGATGAAATCCCACCTAAAATAATTCGTTTGTTGTCAACATAGGTGAATAAACTTCCTCCTGAAGCTCCGGATCCTTTAGAGGAAGTTAACTTGGTTTCCAAGGAAGATCTCTGACCAACCTTTATTAGTGGAATGCTAGAAGATTCATTGAAGGAGAAGATGATACACTTTTAAGAGAGTTTAAAGATTGTTTCGAATGGCACTACACGGAAATTCCAGGATTGGACAGATAGCTCGTGGAACATAGATTACCTATCAAAGATGGATATAAACTTGTATGTCAAACAAGAAGAAGAATGTCAGTAGAAACTGAACTCAAAGTCAAGGAAGAGCTTGATAGACTTCTCAAGGCCAGTTTCATCCGAACGACCAAATATGTTGAATGGGTATCCAACATAGTACCTATCATCAAAGTAAAAACAAGGCAAGTCGGGATATGTGTGGACTATCGCAACCTGAATGAGGCCACCCCTAAGGATGAATACCCAATGCCAATGACTGACCAGCTAACCGACGGTGCCTCTCAAAACCAACTTTTGTCATTCATGGATGGCAATGCAGGATATAACCAAATCTTAGCAGCAGGGGAGGACATTGTTGAAGATAAGTGATCAGTCGTTATTTACGCATCTTTTTGATGTCTCTATATGCCTCTATTAGATGTCTTTTGAATGATTTCGTACCATCAATAGTATAAAATGATAAATCTTGTGAGACTTGTACAGAGTTAGAAAGATAGGTAAAATCTGGAAAGAACGCAAAAAGAATGACTCAAATCGGAGTCCAGATGAAGGAGATGTCCACATTTCAATATCAGGCCCTCCGGGTCTCAAACCTAAGTTTCATGACATCAAGGTCTGGTCCTAGAAGTGCCAAGGTCGCGCCAAGGCAGGTCGAGGACATGTCCCAAGAACTCCCATCCGAGGCCAGATGTGTGCCTAAGCCCGGGGTCCCTGTTTCGCCAGCAGTGCATCAGAGGTTCTCCCTCTACGCTAAACCTGACAACATTTACGCAAGCCTGAACGAATATGCGCTTGTACTATACTCATGATGTGCTTCAAAAGCATAGTCCCAGATCCTGATTACGAAGACAGTCCAAAAGCCAAGTTTGGACCACTGGCCAGCTTGTGTTCCCACTGGTCAGCTTGCGTTCCCACTTGTCAGCTTGCATTCACACTCCCAGCCGTATTCTGATTGGTCTGAGAGATTTTAGGGACGCTGTAATTATCTAGAAGGATTAGGGCTGTCTTAGTACACGTTAGGATAGGGTTTTGATTTTATTCAAATTCTAGTTGAACAAGGATTCCATTTTCTTGACAAAGAAGGAACCTTGTTCAGTAAAAATAAAAAAAAGATATATACGTTTGGGGGAGATAGAGACACCTGAGCCGCATATAGTAATTTGGTTTTTTGGAGTTTTACGTTAAAGCATTGTTCTTCCCGAAGTTGAGTGTGTTGGACGTGGAGCTTGGAGAAGAAAGCTCTGTCGTGTCTTCTGCTGCACCTATTCTTCACAATATCTTTTGTAACCTTATTTTTACTGCAATTTAATTATGAATTCAATTACGCTTGTGTTTATTTAAGTTATGTGTGAGTAGTCGTTAGGATTAGGGCTGCTTGAAGCCCTAGCCATGTTAGCTTGTTAATTGGATTTCGGGCTCTTGATTATGATTGCTATGCATGCTGAATAAGTTGAATTACTATGCTAATGACCTTAATTTATGCCTATAAGATTAGCTACCTTGTTTGCATATAATTATTTATGTAATTGCTTGAGTGACCGTCATATCATCTTGTATTTTGGAGCATCGAAAGTATTCTTACTTGTAATCTTAACTCATAACGACCTAGGATTGCATGTCAATTTGCTAGGCTAATGTGGTGTCATTAAATTCTCTTTGAACTTCATGCATCATCTTAGTAACTATAATTGGTTAGAGTGGATAGTAAGCCTTAATTCGCCTTAGTTAATAATCAATCAACCGTTAATTCTTGCATTGTTATTTTCTACATTTTATTTTACTTGTCTTTAAATTTCAGTTCACACATCATAAACCCCCCACCCCTGCGTGTGCGTGTGTTTGTGTTTTCACTAAATTAATAAATCTGAACTAAAGTGGTCATAACGTTGATACAAGTCCTCGAGGGATCGACTCATGCTGTGCTACTATATTATTATTATCGATTATGCACTTGTAAGGATTTTATAACTGTTAGAATTCAATTGCATATTTCTTGCTCTTTAATTCTAACAAGAAGTTTTTGGTGCCGTTGCTAGGGACTGGTCCCTCAACCGTGCCCATTCAAGTTTAGATTTGTAACTTAGTTTTTCTTTTTGTTAGGTACCCGTGTATGTCATTCCAAGGTTCAGTGCATGGGTCATCAAGTGGACCATCATCACGAGCATCTTCAGTCCATGGCTCCCCGCCACCAAGCCCAAGGAGGATGGCGGACCATAGAGAAGAGCAGGGACGGGAACGTGGCCTAGTACCGCAAGCCCCACGGCACCTTAAGGATTTTACCATGCCCCATGTCTCGGAGGATCAATTTCCAACTGTTTTTCCCGAGTCAACAGTGGAAAACTTCGAATTGAAGTCGAGGACAATTCACATGCTGCCCACATTCCACGGCCTTGCTGGCGAGGACCCGCACTTTCATATCAAGGAATTTGTTGAGGTTTGTTCAACACTGCGCATAAATGGTATGACAGAATCTGAAATCCGCCTACGGCTCTTTCACTTCAGTCTCAAGGATCGCGCCAAGACATGGTTTCATTCACTGGTGCCGGCTTCCATTTACTCTTGGAGGGACTTGACGTCCAAATTCTTAACACAGTACTTTCCCGTGGAAAAGACAAATGAGTTAAAGTCCAAGATCATGAACCCACGGCAAGACATGGAAGAGTCTTTCTACGAGTTTTGGGAGCAGTTCAATCAGATGCTACGGGCGTGCCCCCACCACCATATTGATGACCATCATCTTATGCTATACTTCTATGGAGGCTTGAAGACTAGCGATCGGACAATGGTGGACTCTCAATCCCAAGGGATTCTAGAAGGCATAGCCAAGGAAGCAAGGACCGCCTTTGAGAACATTGCTCAAAGGGAAAAACAGTTCAGCTACAAGGGTCTCTCCTCTAGAGCCACGGGTGATGCATCCGCCAAATACAAAGATGACGCCATTGCTTAGCTCACGGCATTGGTGAAACAGTTGTGTAGCAAGAAAGCCAAAGGAGTTCACATCTGCGAGGTTTGTTCAATTCAGGGTCACACATCCTAGGACTGCCCAGCTGTCGAAGATGCCAACTTTGCTGGAGGGTCCAACACTTACAATCCGGGGTGGAAAAATCATCCAAATTTCCATTGGAGGAACAATCAAGCAGCCGCAAATCCCTTACCACCCCTTGGATTTGAGCAGCAAGCCCTCAGGGGAACTATCACAGTCCTTCCTCAAATCAGAATGGCAGAAGCAAGTATGTCGAGGACTCCCTCCATATCCTGACTCAACAGCATGCTCAATTCATAAAATTCATGCAAGATAGCCAGAATCAGATGGGAGACATGAAAAATGCAATTGCAAACTTGGATCGTCAAATGGGACAAGTGGCAAACCAACTAAATCAGCGAGAGCAGGGCAAGCTACCGAGTCAAGTCCTGGTAAATCCGAAAGGATTTCACAATCCTACAGCTAATGCCATCACGCTGCAGAGGGAAACACCACTATAAGACCCCACATATGCCACCCTCGGAGGACCTGAAATCGAGCCTCAACCTACTCTGCCAAGGATCGCCGACCAGGGCACGCCGCAAAACATGCCACAACCAACACTTCTGGCGCAGAACCGGCCCAACGAGTCACCAAGTGCCCTACCGCAAGGAGGACCCAAAACTGCTCCTACTTCGGCCACGACAGGCATGCAACCTGCTCCTAAGCCCAAGTCGCAGCACTCAAATACTTCTAACTCTAAACTTCAGAATTCCAATTCTAAAAAAGTAACTTTTGAGTTAGCTAATAATGTTGATTATCCATTTCCTCGCAGGTTCCAAAACAGGAATAAGCAAAAGGAGGACTTTGAGGAAGAGATCATCAGCATGTTGCAGAAGCTTCAGATCACACTGCCTTTCCATAAAATTGTCAAGCACATGCCTATCTTTGCGAAGCTGATCAAGGACTTAGTTGCAGGAAAGCGTGGTTTCAGCTCCACGGACACCATTGACATCCCTAAGGCATGCTCGACTGCCCTTTTGCGCTTGCCCCTTAAGGCCAACGATCCTGGGCCTCCATCCCTTCCATGTGTCATTCAGTCAACAAGATTTGAACATTGCCTTTACGACATGGGAGCATTAGTCAACATCATGCCATTCCACATTTACAGGTCACTCAACCTAGGCGCACTCAAACCCACGCACCTATGTGTCAGATTGGCTAACGCTTCTGTAACCAACCTAATGGGGGTTCTTGAGGACGTACTGGTACAAATCGGAGACACATGCATCCCTGCAGACCTCTACGTACTAAGAATGGACATAATTGACAAAAGTGAGGAACCTTTACTAGCCACAGCCGAGTGCCTCATCGACGTCAAAAAGGGCCAAGTCTCCATCAAGGTCCTGGACCAGCTTCGGACATTCTCCATCCATGAAACCATCTAGTATCCTACCGATCCTATTGTAGATTTTCTGTTAAACACAATGGACTTACTGCTGCGGGAGATAATTGCTCAGTCTTGCATGACGGATGACCTTGAGAAGGCCGTTACTAGTGACCCACACAATGTGGATTCACTTGCAGATAGCGTGATCGAAAAGGTACGAGCTCTTGACATCATGCCAGCCCTCCCATTCCACAGGCCTCCCCTCGAAGCATTACCACTCACGAGTCAGAAAACCCTGACGTCTATCATAAAGTCTCCTGAACTCGAGCAGAAGCCCTTTCCCGAGCACTTAAAGTATGCATATTTGGGGGACAATCAAACCCTTCCAGTCATCATTGCGTCTACCCTAAGTACGAAAGAGGAAGAGGCATTGGTTCACGTCCTTAAGGTCAATGAAACGGCAATTGGATGGGCAATAGCTGACATCAAAGGTATAAGTCCCACAAAATGCATGCATCGGATACTGCAGGAGGAAGACTCCAAACCATCACAGGAGGCGCAGAGGCGATTGCATCCACCTATGAAGGAGGTCGTGAAGAAAGAAGTCCTAAAGCTTCTGGACGTTGGAATCATCTAACCAATTAGTGACTCCAAGTGGGTGAGCCCAATCCAGGTCATGCCAAAGAAAAGTGGGATCACAGTGGTTAAAAACGATCATGATGAGCTTGTACCTCAACGGGTTCAAACAGGATGGAGAGTGTGCATTAACTATCGAAAGCTAAATACAACCACATGCAAGGACCACTTTCCTTTGCCCTTCATTGATCAAATGCTCAAGCGCCTGGCTGGACACTACCACTATTGCTTCTTGGACGGTTACTCAGGATACATTCAGATTGCTATTGCACCCGAAGATCAAGAAAAAACAACATTCACATGCCCATATGGCACTTTTACATATAGACGAATGCCGTTTGGATTGTGCAATGCCCTAGCTACCTTTCAGCGTTGCATGATGAGCATCTTCTCCGATATGGAGGAAGATATAATTGAAGTATTCATGGACGACTTCTCGGTGTTTGGACATTCATTCGAACTGTGCTTAGTTAACCTAACCCGAGTACTGGAACGGTGCAGAGAAAGCAACTTAGTGTTGAACTGGGAAAAGTGCCATTTCATGGTTCAACAGGGAATTGTCTTGGGTCATGTTATCTCTAGCCGAGGCATAGAAGTGGACAAAGGAAAGTTAGACATAGTGGAGAGGCTGCCGTACCCCACTACAGTCAAAGAGGTTCTATCGTTCTTAGGGCTTGCTTGCTTTTACCACAGATTCATCAAAGATTTCTAGAAATTCAAAAGACCTTTGTGTGATCTTCCAGCCAAGGACGCCACATTTAAGTTCACTAAGGAATGCCATGAGGCATTCAACACACTCAAGGCAAAGCTCACGTCATCACCCATCATCATGCCATCGAATTGGGACTTACCATTCGAACTAATGTGTGATGCCTCAGACATCGCCATAGGATCTGTTTTGGGACAGCGCGTCGACAAGCTACCTCATGTCATTTACTACACAAGTCGAACCCTGAATGATGCCCAGCTGAACTACTCCACCATCGAGAAGGAGCTCCTCGCTGTTATCTTTGCCCTTGATAAGTTCCGCTCATATCTAATTCAAACCAAGGTCATAGTATACACGGATCATGCTGCCTTGAAGTATTTGCTCAAAAAAAAGGACGCCAAGCCAAGGTTGCTACGTTGGATGCTACTGCTCCTGGAATTCGACCTTGAAATCAAAGACAAGAAGGGCAGTAAAAACGTGGTCGCTGACCATATGAGCCGATTGCTTCACAGTTCCAATAAAGAGGCCGATCAGTTCCCCATCCTCGAGACCTTTCCTGATGAGCAGCTCTTCGCACTCCAAGCTATTGATCCATGGTACGCCGATCTCATTAATTACCTTGTCACTAAGCAAATTCCTTCATCTTTAAACAGGTATCAAAAGGACAAGCTGGCTAAACAAGCTAAGTGCTTCATATGAGATGAGTCGTACCTATGGAAGCATTGTCCAGACCAAATCATTCGACGCTGCATCCCCGAAGATGAGATGGAATCCATCTTGACATTTTTCCATAGCTTGGCATGTGGTGGCCATTTTGGAGCTAAGAAGACAGCCCTCACGGTACTACAAAGTGGACTCTACTGTCCCACACTTTTCAAGGATGCACACGAATTTGTACTCACCTGTGACCGCTGCCAACGCCTAGGTAACATCGGCCCTCGAAATCAAATGCCCTTACACCCTATTCTTGTGGTCAAAATCTTCGACGTATGGGGCATTGTTTTTATGGGGCTTTTCCGAATTCCTTTGGCAATTTTTATATTCTGCTTGCAGTTGATTATGTCTCCAAATGGGTGGAAGCAATTCCCACCAAAACTAACGACGCCGAAGTAGTGGTGCATTTTTTACAGAGTCACATCTTAGCTAGATTCGGCGCACCTAGGGCAATCATCAGTGATGGGGGGGCCACACTTCTGCAATCATTCGTTTGCAGCCCTAATGAAGAAGTATGGCGTCACCCACAAGGTCTCAACACCGTATCACCCTCAAACGAGTGGCCAAGCGGAAGTGTCCAATTAGGAAGTAAAGGCCATATTGGAAAAAACGGTAAATCCTAACCACAAAGATTGGTCCAGCTCCTGCAAATTGAATGATGCGTTGTGGGCCTATCGGACCGCATACAAGACCCCGATTGGAATGTCTCCCTTCCGGCTTGTTTTTGGAAAAGGCTGCCACCTACCAGTGGAATTGGAGCATAATGAATTCTGGGCTATTAAGCAGATGAACATGAACATCGATGATGCAGGAATACATAGGAAGTTTCAGCTAAGTGAATTAGAGGAGTTGCGAAATGAGGCCTTCGAAAGTGCTCGTATCTACATGGAAAAGACCAAAGCTTTCCATGACAAGTGCATTCAGCCTAAGGACTTTCAAATCGGACAGGAAGTCCTCCTCTTTGACTCCCGACTCAGACTAATCCCAGGTAAGTTTCGTTCAAGATGGACTGGACCATTTATTATTACTAACGTTTTTCCTCATGGTGCAGTTGAAATCCAGCACCCGGAACGGTAGGATCCGTTCAAGGTGAATGGCGATTGTTGGTAGGATTAAAGAGCAAGAAATATGCAATTCAATTCTAACAGTTATAAAATCCTTGCAAGTGCACAAATCGATAAGAATAGTATAGTAGCATAGCAAGAGTCGATCCCTCGAGGACTTGTATCAACGTTATGACCACTTTAGTTCAGATTTATTAACTTAGTGAAAAAAAACACAGACACACACACGCAGGGGGGGTTTATGATGTGAGAACTGAAATTTAAAGACAAGCAAAATAAAATGCAGAAAATAACAATGCAAGAATTAACGGTTGATTGATTATTAACTAAGGCGATTTAAGGCTTACTATCCACTCTAACCAATTATAGCTCTTAACCAGATTTCCTTGACCTAATTACTATGCATTTTCTGAATTAGGTGCCCGTGCCTAGGACCTGGCGTTGGTTCACTAGACACATCTTATTCCCTCTTACTTAGCATGTTCTAAACAGGGCATATGCCTAGAACGTCTATCACCTACCTTTTAAGATGATGCATGAAGTTCAAAGAGAATTTAATGACACCACATTAGCCTAGAAAAGTGCCATGCAATCCTAGGTCGTTATGAGTTAAGATTACAAGTAAGAATACTTTCGATGCTCCAAATCAAAGATGATATGACGGTCACTCAAGCAATTACATCTATAATTATATGCAAACAAGGTAGCTAATCTTATAGGCATAAATTAAGGTCATTAAACATAGTAATCCAACTTATTCAGCATGCATAGCAATCATAATCAAGAGCCAGAAATCCAATTAACAAGCTAACATAGCTAGGGCTTCAAGCAGTCCTAATCCTAACGACTACTCACACATAACTGAAATTGAAACAAATATAATTGAAATCATAAGTAAATTGCAATAATGAAAATAAGGGTACAAAAGATATTGTGAAGAACAGGTCCAGCAGAAGACACGACAGAGCCTTCTTCTCCAAGCTCCACGTCCAACACACTCGACTTCGGGAAGAACCAAGCTTTAACGTAAAACTCAAAAAACCTAAAATACTATCTGCGGCTAAGGTGTCTCTGTATCTCCCAAAAACGCCTCTAGCTAATTATCTCCCCCTTTTGCGTGATTCTCCTCTTTCAAAACACTGAACAAAGGATCCCTTTTATAGACAAAGGGAAAACCTTGTCCTATAAGGATTGGTAAAACCTTACTCTATAAGGATTGGTAAAACCATGTCCTACAAGGATAGGGAAAGTTATTGTACTTTTAATTAATTACAAAGTCCTTAAATCTATTAGAACCAATCAGAACACGGCTGGGAGTGTGAATGCAAGCTGGCAAGTGGGAACGCAAGCTGGCCAAACTTGGATTTTGGACTGTCTTCGTAATCAGGATCTGGGACTGCACTTTTGAAGCACATCATGAGTGTCATAGAAGCGCATCTTCGTTCAGACTTGGCGCAAACGTTGTCAGACTTAGCGCATAAGGAGAACCTCTGATCTACCGCTAGCGGAACAGGGACCCCCGACTTAGGCGCACATCTTGGCTCGGATGGGAGTTCTTGGGACATGTCCTCGACCTGCCTTGGCGCGACCTTGGCACTTCTAGGACTTGACCTTGATGTCATCAAACACAGGTTTGAGACCCGGAGGGCCTGATATGAGGTACTTGGCCAGTGGCCTAAAATAGGCGCACTGGCGCACTCAGGACTCCGTTCAAGACCTGATATTGAAATGAGGATATCTCCTTCATCTGGACTCCGATTTGAGTCATTCTTTTTGCTTTCTTTCTAGATTTTACCTATCTTTCTAACTCTGCACAAGTCTCACAAGATTGATCATTTTCTACTATTGATGGCACGAAATCATTTAAAAGACATGTAAGATAGGCATATAAAGACATCAAAATGATGCATAAATAACGACTGATCAGCGATCGCCTCAAACACTACTTCAGGGACCTCTCTAATCCAAGCGCAGTCAACCCTGCAACTCCGCATGCGCCCAGCTCCTAGCATGCCAACCCCGTCTTGCCTAGACGTTAAATAAAGCACTCCTAGGTGGCAACCTAGCACTGTTTTGTATTTCTCTCTTCCTTTGCTGTTTCTGCCCATTACATCTCTCCCACCTATGTTCTATGGTCATATTATTTCATATCACATTGAGGACAATGTTTAGTTTAGGTTTGGGGGTGTGGATTTAAAATTTTGCATATAGGAGAAAGTAGGTTTGGGGGTGATACACGGCCAAGACATTTAAATTTCTGCTTGTGATTAGTATGATAACTTGTTAATAGGAATGTATATGCTAAGTTAACTATCTTTGTTTTACTAAGAGTCATGCCATGGTCAAGTAGTTCATAATTTGCACTTCACAATGCCATGTTTTAAGTGATTAAATGAACGAAATAACTGATATTGAAATGAAGACATCTCTTTCATCTGGACTCCGATTTGAGTCATTCTTTTTGCGTTCTTTTCAGATTTTACCTATCTTTCTAACTCTGCACAAGTCTCACAAGATTGATTATTTTCTACTATTGCTGGCACGAAATCATTCAAAAGACATGTAAGAGAGGCATATAAAGACATCAAAATGATGCAAAAATAACGACTGATCAAATATCCCCAAACCTATCTTTTGCTAGTCCCTGAGCAAAACAAACGCTAACAAAATGAAAAGACTCGATTTTAGTTAAGATAGAACATTTAAACCCCTAGGTTCACCTAGTAGGAGGAGTTTTGTCTCCTGAGGGTTATAACAGCACGATACCCACAAACGTTTTACTTAAACAAAAAGATGCTAGATATAGTACTCTTAACAAGCTAATAAGAATCAAAGTAAGTAAACATGCTTTGCAGAACTAAAAGGAATGCCAAAGCTGTGAGTGTCATGTGAAGGTGTACGTGTATAAATGCCAATATTTTCAGGTGATTAAGTTTGAAAACAACTTCATCTAAGTGCCCTAGAAAGATTTCGCCTCGACTCTAATCCTCACTAGGCAACTCTCAATTCGCACAAGAATCCTAGGCTTACACTCTTTTCAAGCATATGTGATGAGTTTATGTTTTGAAATTTAAATTTAATCACATATGAGTAACAATAAAGAATAGCACTTTATGGAAATAAAGATCTCATTAAAGGAATTGAACTTTAAGAACATAGATACGTACCTTAATCCTCAGCATGATTGTCCATAAGATCAGTTAGGTCTTCCTTTTTAGGTTGTAATAGGGCTAAGCTTTGGGGTTTAGCAAGGAAGGATGGGATTCAAAGAACCTGAGTTGTGCCAAGGCATGAGAAGTCATGAATTGAACTTGAAATTTCTGAACTGAATCCTTTCTTAAGGCCCACGGCATTGTGCTTTCTTGATGACTTATTTTGAGGCTCTTGTGGCTTATTTTGAGGCTCTTGGCTCACTTGGCGAAATTCACTTTGTTTTTCACTTTTTCTCAACGTTTCTTTATTTCTTTTGATTTGAACGTTTTTTTTTTTTCTGTTCTTTCTTTTGAATTGAATTGAACCAAGATCTTGCAATGATTTCCTCAAATTTTCGTGCAGCTTGCAACTTGTAAAGCTTTTCTTTACTTTTGAACTTTCAATTTACGCCAATGTCCTTTGAATTGGGCAGCATCTTCTTTCACCTCTCATTCTCACCATGAATCTTATTTACGGCAACCTTAGCACAAACTGAGGTTATAGGGTATGGCTGTGATGAATGGCTATGTAAGGACCCTTCCCGAATTTCCCCTCGAAACCCGGGAAGAACCCTTATCCCGTCTGACAGCTCTTTTACCTAAAAAAAAAATTAAATACCAGGAATACTCTTTATCCTTACAAAAACAATATTTAGTAAACCTTACAGGGTTCCCGACAGAACCTCTATACTTACTGACCACTCCTACCTGTCAGACGCAGGATAGCATACAGGTCAAAGTCAAGACCTCAGAATAGTGGTGGCCCAAATAGGAATACCCTCTGACACCAAATGTCAGTAGGTCAGACACTGCTGACACCTCTACTGGAAACTCACAAGACAACTGACTAGTCAGCCACTTGTGAACCAACAATAAATCATCACTCTGGGTCACCGCCCACACCAACCCACTGACTCGGATGCCGAAGTATTTCCATAGGCTGATTTATCACATGACAATCGTCGTCAAACCATATTAGAGCTGGAAATATCCTCAGCTATCATATCACATCAGTCGGCATATCCCTAGCCACTAGGGTATCCCTTGGGGTGTGCTAGTCCTGTATCACAACTCTCTGTACTATGCATAAATAGCCTCGCGACTTGGCGGAGCCAAAACTCCTCGATGCCAGAGTCGGTGCACTTAACGAACCAAATATATTAAAGGTTCACTGGGTTCACCACCAACAGCGGATCCTAGTCCCATATTCTAGTCTACCTCAAATATGTTTATCTTGGAGGTTCACCGAGTTCACCGCCAACAGCGGATCCTAGCCTCGGCTCCTGGGCCCCCTCAAAACCGTATTGTTTATATTGGAGGTTCACCGGGTTCTCCGTCTCAGCGGATCCTTACCCTGGCTCCTGGGCCCCCTCAAAACCGTATTGTTTATATTGGAGGTTCACCGGGTTCTCCGTCTCAGCGGATCCTTACCCCGGTTCCTGGGCCCCCTCAAAACCGTATTGTTTATATTGGAGGTTCACCGGGTTCTCCGTCTCAGCGGATCCTTACCTCGGCTCCTGGGCCCCCTCAAAACCGTATTGTTTATATTGGAGGTTCACCGGGTTCTCCGTCTCAGCGGATCCTTACCCCGGCTCCTGGGCCCCCTCAAAACCGTATTGTTTATATTGGAGGTTCACCGGGTTCTCCGTCTCAGCGGATCCTTACCCCGGCTCCTGGGCCCCCTCAAAACCGCTGTATCCAAGAATCAAGTATTTTATAATCACAAATACGATTTCAGCTCCAACTCATGGATTCTAATAATTTCCATGCCAAAACAATATCAAAACCGAATCCAACAACCATGCCATTTCTCACAACACACTTTCACTGAAATATTGGAAAAACAAATGTCCACCAGTCATTTATAAATTCTAGGAAATCATTACAACCATACACAACAGTATTTAAATAAAAGATATTTAATAATCACAATTACGGTTTCAACTCAAAATCATGGAATCAAATAATTACCACGTCAACATGATATCTCGCTGTGACTCATGTATTTCACCAAATGTATCATACCTCACGACTTGATATCGTGATACGTGTCTCGGAATTGACCCTCGAGATACACTAATCTAGTGGTAGTTTATACTCACATCTCATAATTAACAATGATGGGTCCTAAAGCTAACCCTGGCATAATCTAGATTTCCTATCATCATCTTGCATCATTCTCATTCCATAAATATATTATTAGTCAACCAAACATTCATCACCACACACATAATTACATCAAATACTACTAACACAATAATAACCCAACTACCTTGACTTTCCGAGCTCAAAATCCGCTAATACGGTCAACTATTACCGCTGGGATTGCCCAAAATGACCTCTAAACGACGTCCGATCAACCTGAAACCTGTACCAACAAATTCGAAACGTCAAAAACTAGTTACCACGCCCCGCCGTGACCTCAGACTCGGCCCCACGCGCCGCCACGCGCCGCCGGAAGTTCGGCACACGGTCCCGAGCGCCCTCACGCGCCGGTCACGCGCCTGCTACAGTGTTCACGCACCTGGACCGGTCCAACCCGATCCGGCTCAACCTGACCTGGTCCAACTCGACCCGACCGGTTTACTCGACCCGATCGAATCACTCGACCCGATCGGTTCACTCAACCCGACCGGTCTCTGGTGACTCGCCGGAGAAGACGACCGGACGACCGTCACCGTCGTCGGAGGCTGGCCGAAGAAGATGACCGGACCGCCACCTCCGCCGCCGTCTGGTTCGCCGGAAATCGCCATTTCCAGTCGATTTTCAAGGTTTTCTAACTTCTTCATTTCTTGACCGTTTTTCACGATCCACACATGTAAATTCATCTACTTTTCACCAGGAATCCAAATATGGGGTCAAAGTTCAGAGATCGTACCTGGTTTGGCCGGAAAAATGGCCGAGAAGATTCGGTTCCCTCCCTCCTCCGTCCGTCGCCTACGGCGGTGCTCCCACTCCAATAACTACCCAAAAATGCTCGTGGGGTCCCGGGGAAGATTCTCCCGACCTTGGTTTCGGTCGAATCGGATCGAAATCCCTCCGATGAAAATTGGTCTTCGGTGTTCGCACGGGGAGGATTCGGGTAGGAGAGAGACGGACCAATCTGCCGAGGAGAGAGAAAAATATCTCCTATATAGTTCCAACTTTTCCAAAATTACCGAACTGCCCCTGAAGCTTCTAGACCCGTAACGAACTCACCGGGTCTCCGCTTTCCGCGTGTCGTCTGTCTACGAACTCGTGAGTTCGAGACCTACGCAACGACCCAAGAAAATTCCCAAAAGTACTGCCAGTCAAAAAGTGACTCCCGAACCCGTCCAAAATTGAGGGTAAAAATGTCAAATTCTCAAAATAATTAAATTTCTGGTCCGGGTCGTTACAGGCTAAGTATTTCGATTAGGTTATACTTTGGGTGATGAAAGAAAAGGCTGAGTGTTTGGCTTCAAAATTGGCTTAGGGAGCATGCAATAGGGTAGGATAAAGCCTTTAGAGGTTAAAGCATACATAGCCTACGTCACTTCTTATGGCAAACCACACATTAAATCAAGAGTATCTAAATGATGTTAGTTCTTTAAAATTCAATGCAAATATGATGTAATGAGATCAACAATTAAGAACCAAAGCGATGAGTGTTTAAGAGTAGAAACAAGTATATCCCTCAGAAAGAATGGCAATTAGGCTCAAAGATCTCACAAGGAAGTCTCCACTAATTTTCTAACGTTCACTAAAATTCAGTTATTTCGTTCACTTAATCACTTAAAACATGGCATTGTGAAGTGAAAATTATGAACTACTTGACCATGGCATCACTCTTAGTAAAGCAAAGATAGTTAACTTAGCATATACATTCCTATTAACAAGTTATCATACTAATCACAAGCGGAAATTTAAATGTCCTGGGCGTTTATCACCCCCAAACCTACTTGTTTCTATATGAAAAATTTTAAATCCACACCCCCAAATCTAAACTGAACATTGTCCTCAATGTGATAAGCAGTAAGCATGACAAAAGTAGAAAGGTTTGAGAGATATAATGGGCAGAAACAGAAAAGGAAGTGAGAAATACAAAACAGGGCTAGGCTGCCTCCTAGGAGCGCTTTATTTAACGTCTAGGCAAGACGTGGTTGTCATTCTAGGAGCTGGGCGCATGCGAAGTTGCAGGGTTGACTGCGCTTGGATTAGAGAGGTCCTTGAAGTAGTGTTTGAGGCGGTGGCCATTTACCTTGAACGGATCCTGCCGTTCCGGGTGCTAGATTTCAACTGCACCATGAGGAAAAACGTTAGTAATAATAAATGGTCCAGTCCATCTTGAACACAACTTACCTGGCATTAGTCTGAGCCGGGAGTCAAAGAGGAGGACTTCCTGTCCGATGTGAAAGTCTTTGGGCTGACTGCGCTTGTCGTGGAAAGCTTTGGTCTTTTCCTTGTAGATACGAGCACTGTCGAAGGCCTCATTTCACAACTCCTCTAATTCACTTAGCTGAAGCTTCCTATGTATTCCAGCATCATCGAAGTTCAGGTTCATCTGCTTAATAGCCCAGAATGCTTTATGCTCCAATTCCACTGGTAGGTGGCAGCCTTTTCCAAAAATAAGCCGGAAGGGAGACATGCCAATCGGGGTCTTGTATGCGATCTGATAGGCCCACAGCGCATCATTCAATTTGCTGGACCAATCTTTGCGGTTAGGATTTACCGTTTTTTTCAATATGGCCTTTACTTCCCGATTGGACACTTCCGCTTGGCCACTCGTTTGAGGGTGATACGGTGTTGAGACCTTGTGGGTGACCCCATACTTCTTCATTAGGGCTGCAAACGAATGATTGCAGAAGTGTGCCCCCCCATCACTGATGATTGCCCTAGGTGCGCCGAATCTGGCTAAGATGTGACTCTGCAAAAAACGCACCACTACTTCGGCGTCGTTAGTTTTGGTGGGAATTGCTTCCACCCATTTGGAGACATAATCAACTGCAAGCAGAATATAAAAATTGCCAAAGGAATTCGGAAAAGGCCCCATAAAATCAATGCCCCATACGTCGAAGATTTCGACCACAAGAATAGGGTGTAATGGCATTTGATTTTGAGGGCCGATGTTACCTAGGTGTTGGCAGCGGTCACAGGTGAGTACAAATTCGTGTGCATTCTTGAAAAGTGTGGGCCAGTAGAGTCCACTTTGTAGTACCTTGAGGGCTGTCTTCTTAGCTCTAAAATGGTCGCCACATGCCAAGCTATGGAAAAATGTCAAGACGGATTTCATCTCGTCTTCTGGGATGCATAGCCGAATGATTTGGTCTGGATTTCATCTCGTCTTCTGGCCAGCTTGTCCTTTTGGTACCTGTTTAAAGATGAAGGAATTTGCTTAGTGACAAGGTAATTAATGAGATCGGCATACCATGGATCAATAGCTTGGATTGCGAAGAGCTGTTCGTCAGGAAAGGTCTCGAGGAGGGGCAACTGATCGACCTCTTCATTGGAACTGTGAAGCAATCGGCTCATATGGTCAGCGACCACGTTTTCACTTCCCTTCTTGTCTCTGATTTCAAGGTCGAATTCCTGGAGCAGTAGCATCCAACGTAGCAACCTTGGCTTGGCGTCCTTTTTAATGAGAAAATACTTCAATGCAGCATGATCCGTGTATACTATGACCTTGGTTTGAATTAGATATGAGCGGAACTTCTCAAGGGAAAAGATAACAGCAAGGAGCTCCTTCTCGGTGGTGGAGCAGTTTAGCTGGGCATCATTCAGTGTTCGACTTGCGTAGTAAAAGACATGAGGGAGCTTGTCAACACGCTGTCCCAAAACCGCTCCTATGGCGAAGTCCGAGGCAACACACATTAGTTCGAATGGTAAGTCCCAATTCGGTGGCATGATGATGGGTGATGCCGTGAGCTTTGCCTTGAGTATGTTGAATGCCTCACGGCATCCCTTAGTGAACTCAAATGTGGCGTCCTTGGCTAGAAGATCACACAAAGGTCTTGTGATTTTCGAGAAATATTTGATGAATTTGCGGTAAAAGCCAGCATGCCCTAAGAACAATCGAACCTCTTTGACTGTAGTGGGGTACGGCAGCCTCTCTACTATGTCTAACTTTGCTTTGTCCACTTCTATGCCTCGGCTAGAGATCACATGACCCAAGACAATTCCCTGTTGTACCATGAAATGGCACTTTTCCCAGTTCAGCACTAAGTTGCTTTCTCTGCACCGTTCCAGTACTCGGGTTAGGTTAACTAAGCACAGTTCGAATGAGTGTCCAAACACCGAGAAGTCGTCCATGAATACTTCAATTATATCTTCCACCATATCGGAGAAGATGCTCATCATGCAAAGCTGAAAGGTAGCTGAGGCATTGCACAATCCAAACGGCATTCTTCTGTATGCAAAAGTGCCATATGGGCATGTGAATGTTGTTTTTTCTTGATCTTCGGGTGCAATAGCAATCTGATTGTATCCTGAGTAGCCGTCCAAGAAGCAATAGTGGGAGTGTCCAGCCAGGCGCTCGAGAATTTGATCAATGAAGGGCAAAGGAAAGTGGTCCTTGCGTGTGGTTATATTTAGCTTTCGATAGTCAATTCACACTCTCCATCCTGTTTGAATCCGTTGAGGTACAAGCTCATCCTGCTCGTTTTTAACCACTGTGATCCCACTTTTCTTTGGCACGACCTGGACTGTGCTCACCCACTTGGAGTCACTAATTGGATAGATGATTCCAACGTCCAGAAGCTTTAGGACTTGTTTCTTCACGACCTCCTTCATAGGTGGATGCAATCGCCTCTGCGCCTCCCGTGATGGTTTGAAGTCTTCCTCCAGCAGTATCCGATGCATGCATTTTGTGGGACTTATGCCTTTGATGTCAGCTATTGTCCATCCAATTACCGTTTGATTGACCTTAAGGATGTGAACCAATGCCTTTTCCTCTTTCGTACTTAGGGTGGATGCAATGATAACTGGAAGGGTTTGATTGTCGCCCAAATATGCATACTTTAAGTGCTCGGGCAAGGGCTTTAGCTCGAGTTCAGGAGCCTTTATGATGGACGGCAGGGTTTTCTGACTTGTGAGTGGTAACGCTTCGAAGGGAGGCCTGTGGAATGGGAGGGCTGGCATGATGTCAAGGGCTCGTACCTCTTCGATCACGCAATCTGCAAGTGAATCCACAGTGTGTGGGTTACTAGTAACGGCCTTCTCAAGGTCATCCGCCATGCAAGACTGAGCAATTGTCTCCCGTAGCAGTAAGTCCATTGTGTTTAACGGAAAATCTACAATAAGCTCGGCAGGGTACTGGATGGTGTCATGGATGGAGAATGTCCGAAGCTGGTCCAGGACCTTGATGGAGACCTGGCCCTTTCTGACGTCGATGAGGCACTCGGCTGTGGCTAGTAAGGGACTTCCGAAGATGAGGGCAGGTTCCTCACTTTTGTCAATTATGTCCATTCTTAGTACGTAGAAATCTGCAGGGATGCATGTATCTCCGATTTGTACCAGTACGTCCTCAAGAACCCCCATTAGGTTGGTTACAGAAGCATTAGCCAATCTGACACATAGGTGCATAGGTTTGAGTGCGCCTAGGTTGAGTGACCTGTAAATGTAGAATGGCATGATGTTCACTGATGCTCCCGTGTCACAAAGGCAATGTTCGAATCTTTTTTACTGAATGACACATGGAAGGGATGGCGGCCCAGGATCATTGGCCTTAAGGGGCATGCGCAAAAGGGCAGCCGAGCAGGCCTTAGGGATGTCATTGGTGTCCGTGGAGCTAAAACCACGCTTTCCTGCAACTAAGTCCTTGATCAGCTTTGCAAAGATAGGCATGTGCTTGACAATTTTATGGAAAGGCAGTGTGATCTGAAGCTTCTGCAACATGCTGATGATCTCTTCCTCAAAGTCCTCCCTTTGCTTATTCCTGTTTTGGAACCTGCGAGGAAATGGATAATCAACATTATTAGCTAACTCAAAAGTGACTTTTTTAGAATTGGAATTCTGAGGTTTAGAGTTAGAAGTATTCGAGTGCTGCGACTTGGGCTTAGGAGCAGGTTACATGCCAGCAGTGGCCAAAGTAGGCGTAGTGTCAGGTCCTCGTTGCGGTAAGGAACTTGGTGACTCGTTGGACTGGTTATGCGCCAGAGGTGTTGGCCGTGGCATGTTTTGCGGCGCGCCCTGGTCGGCGATCCTTGACTGAGTAGGTTGCAGCTCGGTTTCAGGTCCTGCGAGGGTGGCATATGTGGGGTCTTGAAGTTGTGTTTCCCTCTCCAGCGTGATGGTATTAGCAGTAGGATTGTGAAATCCTTTCGGATTTACCAGGACTTGACTCGGTAGCTTGCCCTGCTCTCGCTGATTTAGTTGGTTCGCCACCTGTGCCATTTGACGGTCCAAGTTTTCAATTGAATTTTTTATGTCTCCCGTCTGACTCTGGCTATCGTGCATGAATTTTATGAATTGAGCTTGCTGTTGAGTCAGGATATGGACGGAGTCCTCAAGAGACTTGCTTCCGCCATTCTGATTTGAGGAAGGACCGTGATAGTTCCCCTCAGGGCCTGCGGCTTGCTGCTCAAATCCAGGAGGTGGCAAGGGATTTTCGGCTGATTGATTGTTGCTCCAACGGAAATTTGGATGATTTTTCCACCCCGGATTGTAAGTGTTGGAATATGGGTCATTCCGGGGTCGAGAATTACTGTTGAACCCTCCAGCAAAGTTGGCATCTTCCACAACCGGGCAGTCTTGGGATTTGTGGCCCTGAATTGAACATACCTCGCAGATGTGAACTTCTTTGGCTTTCTCGCTACACAACTGTTTCACCATTGTCATGAGCTGAGCAATGGCGTCATCTTTGTATTTGGCGGATGCATCACCCGTAGCTCTAGAGGAGGGACCCCTGTAGCTGAACTGTTTTTCCCTTTGAGCAATGTTCTCAAAGGCGGTCCTTGCTTCCTCAGCTGTGCCTTCTAGAATCCCTTGGGATTGAGAGTCCACCATTGTCCGATCGCTAGTCTTCAAGCCTCCATAGAAGTATAGCATAAGATGATGGGCATCAATATGGTGGTGGGGGCACGCCCGTAGCATCTGATTGAACCGCTCCCAAAACTCGTAGAAAGACTCCTCCATGTCTTGTCGTGGGTTCATGATCTTGGACTTTAACTCATTTGTCTTTTCCACGGGAAAGTACTATGTTAAGAATTTGGACGTCAAGTCCCTCCAAGAGTGAATGGAAGCTGGCGCCAGTGAATGAAACCATGTCTTGGCGCAATCCTTGAGAATGAAATGAAAGAGCCGCAGGCGGATTTCAGATTTGGTCATACCATTGATGCACAGTGTTGAACAAACCTCAACAAATTCCTTGATATGAAAGTGCGGGTCCTCGCCAGCAAGGCCGTGGAATGTGGGCAGCATGTGAATTGTCCCCGACTTCAATTTGAAGTTTGCTACTGTTGACTCGGGAAAACAATTGGAAATTGATCCTCCGAGACATGGGGCATGGCAAAATCCTTAAGTCGTCGGGTGGCTTGCTGTTCTAGGCCACGTTCTAGGCCCTGCTCTTCTCTGTGGTCCTCCATCCTCCTTGGGATTGGTGGCGGGGAGCCGTGGACTGAAGATGCTTGCGATGATGGTCCACTTGATGACCCGTGCACTGAACCTTGGAATGACATACACGGGTACCTAACAAAAAGAAAAACTAAGTTACAAATCTAAACTTGAATGGGCACCGTTGAGGGACAAGTCCCCGGCAGCGGCGCCAAAAACTTGTTGGTAGGATTAAAGAGCAAGAAATATGCAATTCAATTCTAACAGTTATAAAATCCTTGCAAGTGCACAAATCGATAAGAATAGTATAGTAGCACAGCAAGAGTCGACCCCTCGAGGACTTGTATCAACGTTATGACCACTTTAGTTCAGATTTATTAACTTAGTGAAAAACACAGACACACACACGCAGGGGGGGTTTATGATGTGAGAACTGAAATTTAAAGACAAGCAAAATAAAATGCAGAAAATAACAATGCAAGAATTAACGGTTGATTGATTATTAACTAAGGAGAATTAAGGCTTACTATCCACTCTAACCAATTATAGCTCTTAACCATATTTCCTTGACCTAATTACTATGCATTTTCTGAATTAGGTGCCCGTGCCTAGGACCTGGCGTTGGTTCACTAGACACATCTTATTCCCTCTTACTTAGCATGTTCTAAACAGGGCATATGCCTAGAACGTCTATCACCTACCTTTTAAGATGATGCATGAAGTTCAAAGAGAATTTAATGACACCACATTAGCCTAGAAAAGTGACATGCAATCCTAGGTCGTTATGAGTTAAGATTACAAGTAAGAATACTTTCGATGCTCCAAATCACAAGATGATATGACGGTCACTCAAGCAATTACATCTATAATTATATGCAAACAAGGTAGCTAATCTTATAGGCATAAATTAAGGTCATTAAGCATAGTAATCCAACTTATTCATCATGCATAGCAATCATAATCAAGAGCCAAAAATCCAATTAACAAGCTAACATGGCTAGGGCTTCAAGCAGCCCTAATCCTAACGACTACTCACACATAACTGAAATTGAAACAAATATAATTGAAATCATAAGTAAATTGCAATAATGAAAATAAGGGTACAGAAGATATTGTGAAGAACAGGTGCAGCAGAAGACACGGCAGAGCCTTCTTCTCCAAGCTCCACGTCCAACACACTCGACTTCGGGAAGAACCAAGCTTTAACGTAAAACTCTAAAAAACCAAAATACTATATGCGGCTAAGGTGTCTCTGTATCTCCCAAAAACGCCTCTAGCTAATTATCTCCCCTTTTTGCCTGATTCTCCTCTTTCAAAACACTGAACAAAGGCTCCCTTTTATAGACAAAGGGAAAACCTTGTCCTATAAGGATTGGTAAAACCTTATTCTATAAGGATTGGTAAAACCATCCTCCAATGCTTGGTCACTAGAAGGGCCTAGGGTTTGAACTTCAGAAAATGATGGAGTCGGAATGAGTTGATGAGAGATATTACTAAGGTGGGGCAAATCAGCCAATGATATGGCCTTCCGCTTTGGAGTCTTTTGAGAAGAGGAGAAAACTGGACTCTGGCCAGAAGTAGGGGGAGATGATGATATCCCGATCACAGAATCAGGACCGCTTGATGAAGAGCTGCTTCTTGGAGAGTAGTCGATTGATGGGATCAAGTCAGGATCACGAAATAGGATAGGATCTATCACACCTCGGGGACGCCGTGGACGGCGAAGAGAGGACAAGGGTGCCTCATCTTCAGTTTCCTCCTCCTAAGAAATTAAAAAATCAGCAAGGGAAGGTGCATAAACAAAGACATCAGAATAAAGATTCAAGGAAAATGACTCACTTCAGAGGATCGCTTGTGCTTCTGCTCCACTGGGAGAGAAGCTGGAAGTGATATAGCCACATGAGCAATCCTCACAGTTGGAATCCTCAAACCATCCAGACTTTCCAGTCGATTAAGGACAACAGGATCATATGGTGCATCTTCAATTAAAAGCAGGGAATCATCAGTCCTTTCCACCAATAGCTCCGTCTCATAAGACCCAACTGAGTAACAAAACAAGATAAGATGATGTGATAAAAGAAAAAAAAATACACTACAAGAGGAAAGCGTACCTGTGGAAGGAGTAGCGTTGCTCTCAAATATCCTATTGGTAAGGATAATCGAATTTGTTAAGATAGATCCACCAAGCCCTTCTAGCATGTAGAATTGTTGGTTCCATACTATCCCAATGGCAACCTTGAATGTCACCTTGAAATAGGCAGCCCACCATGCAACAAAAGGGAATGTGCAGCCATAAGAGGCCTCCATAGCATTTGGAAATTGCACAGGTGCCACATACAAGACATCCCGAGCGGCAGTTGCTACTACAGCTTCAAAATCCTTAAGTTAGTATGACGTACCTCCATTCATCCTTCTCACAAATGGGACGGAGATGGCTTGACGAAAGGCAAGCTGGCGAGTACAGTAGTTGGGTTGATAGACTTCAAAACCAGGAGATGACCCGCTGGTGTTTCCACTACTCTTCAAAAGATCACTAGTCATGATACAACTCATAAAATCTCTAGCAATCACCCTCTTACTAGTAGCATGAGAAGACAAGTGCAAGAAACCTCCCTCTTGGAACCAGGAATACTTCCTGATCATACTGGCCTCCCAATGATTACAAGGACGAGAGGAAAACGTAAAAAAGAAGGTTAGGCAATCCTTGATGGAGAAAGGGATAGGAGGAAGAGGCATTAACAGCTGAGCTGGAATGACGTTATCTGGGACATCAGTGGAACGATCCCGAAATTGGGGAAATGACACCAATTGAGCCACACTTGGGCCATCCAGAGAGGGCCATTCAAAGGGAAAGGCCTTACGGGTTGACAAGTAATGGAACGTATAATGTTGTACAATTGAGGCAAGACCACGGGTCCCATGGCTATATTAGAACCAGAAGCCAGAGCTTCGACTAAGGGAAGTCATTCCGCCTTCGGGCTCTGAATGGCATTAGGAAATACAAACCAATCTAACAAAAAATGGTAAAATTGGATCTTCTCAAAAACGGATCCCAAATATGTGCCCAAAAAACCTAGATCCCTAAAATCACTTTCCGCCCTGATTTGCCTGTTACTGTTGAAAGGGCAGAAAGTAGTCAAAAATTGAGGAAGGGAAAAAAAGTGGGGACTTATGAGTGCAATCTGACGATCGAGGAGTATGGATTCGTACCTAGGTAGGATTGAAAAGAAGGGGTAAAATTGGCAATATTCCTAGATAGAGACAGTCTGAACAAGACAGACATATCTAAAAGAGTCGAAGTCATTGGCCTAACCCGAAAATCAAAAGTATTTGTGCTACTATTCCAAAAGCATGTAGCAGCACTAAGAAGATTAAAGTCAGGAGGAATAGGGATGGTAGAAAGACTCATCGAATGATAAACTCTATTACTCCAGAGTCACCGAGGTACAACTGCTACATATGTTGAACCCACAAAATCCAGAGATTGACAAAACTCAGCCCATTCAGCGCAGGGAAGAGATGTCCCCAGTCCAAATGGAGTTTCTCCCTATGAAATGGTTGCCGCTAATAAATAAGGGAGGCCTTAAGTTACTCGAGATGAGTATAAAAAGAATTTGTAGTAGGCGGAACAGGACCTTTCCAACAAGGACCTAAACCAAAATGCCACTCTTAATCAATCATGAAACAGGGGTTCCAAATAAGATCACTATCGTCCTCGAAAGTCGACAGAATGCTTCGAGAAAGAGCCGCATGTTCTTCACCCATACCCCATATCCATGGAGTAGTAGCGGTGGGTTCTTGAACAAGAGGATTGGAGGATTCGGCCTTATCTTTTCCCTTTCAAACAGATTTTTGGGCCATATCTTCCGATGGAACAGTGTGAAGATTGGGAATGAATCAGAATCTGCAGATGAAATGTTGGGGAGCAAGAAGAACTGAGCTTAACCGCCAAAATATAAGAAGTGGAACAGACTAAGTCGCAGAAGTGAGGTCAAGGTGAATTTGAAATCTTTTAAACAGAAACATTTCGAATTTAGGGGGCAATGTTTACACCCGAAAAAATCCCACTCTGGCCCAAAGCATGGAGCAAACTAAAATAAATACCCAACTTGCAAGGTCCAGCCCAAAAACGCCCACTTGGACGTGAGAACATGGAAACGTGGAAAAAGGGAAATCGGTTCTGAAGTACCGAACGTGTCAGAGGGCAAAGGAGATGTTTGAGACAAGCAGACTGCAATGCGGGTCCCGTGGAAGTCCATTTGGCAGCCCACATCAGCTCATTCACTGCCTATAAAAAGGAGAATAAACCTTCTTCTCAAGGACAACCAATCCATCAACCAAACAAGCAAATTGATCAAACCAATCAATTTCAAAACAACTGCAAACCCTCAAAAGTTTCTTTGTTTAAAGACTCGCCTATTTAGGCACAACATATTTTTTTGATCCAAGATCAAGATTCAGTCTCTTCTCTCACCACTTTCTCAGTTCTCGACTAGGAACATAAGCTTTTCCCTCATCCTAAATGCCTCTCAAACCAATCCTTTGAGGAAACCCAAACACTGCCTCATCCCGACTACCACTCACTCTAGTCTTTGAGGTCCCCATACACTCAATCGTTGACGTATCACCGTCGTTTGATTGCTCTGCCAACCTATGGCATGATTCCGACTAGTGTTCATTTCAGTTGATGATTTCTTGAAGATCGTGCCCATCAACGAGGCTTGATTGTGAAGGAAATATTTACATACAGCACTTGTATTTTGTTTGTTGCATTTAACATTCACGCCATTACTTTCCAGTAATTGTACTGTTCTTTCTTTACATTTCAAATGATTTTCTTAAGAGGAATTATTAGTATTCGGAATACACCAACCATTGCATTGTATGGTTATTCTAAGTCATAGAATCGTTTATGTGTCTCGGTCCAATACCATCATCCCGACTTAAGGAAATCCTTGCATCTAACTGCTCCTAACCAATAACAAGCTGCTAACATGAACAAATCGGAATTAACATATTATGAACTTGGACTAGATTGGAAAGAAAATTTATGAAAGTCCTTGGATACATTAAAAAAAAGCCATAGAAAATAAAAGTGTGAGCAATTTGCCTGCTCACCTCACAATCACTTGATTAAAGAAAGGTTCTTGGGCCGCAACATAACTCATTCATCACTGTCTAATAACAGCTTCTACTAGTGGAACGCCTACTTTGAAGGCAGCTAATGCCTGTTTACTTCCTGGTCAGCCCATCCAAGGATAGAACGTGGTATCAAGGCCTTTAAACCCACAACCTTCAACCCAAATCCAACATCCAAACAAGTCCACACCACCAACATCAATAAAAAAAACCCACATGAGTCCGCTCCTTCAAGCGCCGATTTCGACGGAGATCAACCGAAGACGACCTCGGGCCCGTTGTCACATTTTTGGACAGAACAATTGCTTTAAATTTTCACCCTTTAGATTTCTAACTCCTTCAAACATGAGTTGATATTTTTTTTTAGACTTACATACTTAATTAGGTATATAATTTTAATTTTTAATACTGAAACTTATGTGCCGTGAGTTGAGAATAATTTTATTGGCCCCTGCTACCAAATAGTCCTTACTCCGTTCGTGATTATGCTACCAAATAGTCCTTACTTGGTCATCGGAATCTAGCTGCCGGCCGAAGGGGTCCGGCCACTAGTCACTGCATGCCCAACAATTGCAGTTCATGCGGTGATTGCCAATCAATTGTAGTGGAAGAATGACAGATTGGTAATTAGTTTTAATAAAATATTGATATATTCTTGAAACGGGGTCTAAACAAAAATACTTTATAAAAAGTTAGGACTTAACTAAAAATCCTATAAAGTTAAATGTTTAATGATAATTAGAAGTCAAACTAAAAATATTTTAAATATTTTTTATTTTTGTTTTTAAATATTTATTAAGGGTTGTTTAGGTCCATAGGATGAGTATAATTAAGATTTGGATCCATATGATTCGACAGAAAAAGAGTGGAGGCGGACAAGTGCATGGCGGGCAGCTGATATCAGCGTGTGGTCGCTTTCATGCAATACACGTGTCAAGCCTATCGTCTCAACTTCATGTTCTTATTAATTATTACATCTTTCTTATAATAATACACAAACCACCTTCACCGGTTGTTTTGATATAAAAATAAAGTTATTCATTTTACATACGTTTTTTTAACATGAATCTTTACATTTTGATTATTTTTTATTTTATCCTATAAGTTTTACAAAATACAATAATTTACACGATATATATGTTTAATCGCTAGTCTTCAGTGGTAATATGGACATATATATACACTACCAACTTTTATATTGATAGTAAATAAAAAATAATTATAAATTATTTATAACAATTATGTAATTCAACTTCGAGATATATTTATAACATATCAATTAGCAGAACAACATAACAATGCATTTAGAACACACACGAAATTCTACTTTACTAGTATTTAGAGAAAAAATAGTTAGAAAAAATTCTTGTTATTGTTTCATTAATTTCTGGACAAGCCAACAAAAAATTTGGCACCTTATTTGTCCACGACTCTATTTAATTGAAGACTAACAGTTAAACTAACGGATTTGATAAATTGAAGTTTTTTGAATACCTTAGAGAGTAAATTAAAAAATAAAATAAAAACTTAATGGTTCATTTTAATGAAATATCCCCAAACCTTGAGGGCTAAAATAAAGTTTTTCTTAAAAATAAATAACATCACAATATAAATTTAACACTTCATTAACCACTTCATCTATTGTAATCTAATGATTTTTTTTATCCACCATATAGTAAATGCATGATTTCGATAGCAACACAAGACAGAATAAGGTATCGAAAATATAGGGCGAGTCGGCCTCAAATGAAAGACAGCTCTTAAACTTGAACCGGTCCGTTTACCTACACAACCAGAAACTAGGAGCTGTGCAAGGCAGTAGCCAGGACTCTATATATGCTGGCACGTTGGCCGGTTTCCGACGAAATTAGACGACATTTTTTAAATAATGTTGAAGTAATTCACATAACTTATATATAAGTAGAGATGATAACAAAAAAAAATTACTGGTGAGGTCTAAGACCCTTATGCTCCCATTATGACTGCCACTATTCACACGTGCATAAAAAACAGTTCGTTAACCAACGTACAATTAGGGCACAAGCATATTCACCCATAAAGCAAATGCAAGTATTACTTACACGAATATAGTCCGAGAAATAGAAGATAATGTGTAAATATGTGGCAGAAACACATTGGTGGAAAAGAATGTGTACTTTTAGTTCATATCTTGCCGTTGACATTGGTAGCCCATTGCTATGAGCTATGAGCTGAAAGAAGGTCCTGTCTTTGTAATTGCAAGGCATTTAATAATTGACTGTGTTTGGGATTAGTTGTCTTCTTGTTCTTGTTGGATCATCAATCATGCACTACAGCACTAGCTAGTGTCCTGCAGTCTGTAGAAAGTTACCTCCACCACAAAATCTATTCTTCCACGTCATTGTAATTCTTATCCCTAAATTATTATATTAAAAAGAAAATCAAATGAAATTACTGGCGGACCCAAGATCTGATCTATACAAACATCTTTTCTTTATTTCATTTTTTATAATTACTTGTCAGTGACGACATCTCAAAGACCCTGAATAATTTACATCATTTTTTCTTTAATTATTGTCAGTAGATAAAAAGGATAAAATAATTTCATTGTAAAACTTGTGCGGGTATTACAAGGAAAAATGTTGTCTTTTCTACTGACTATATATATTTTGTATATATGGTTTGAGTAGGTATTACGTTTCTTGTTTTGTTTTTTAAGAGATATGAGAAAAGCAGATGTGGGTATAAAAATGAAGAACTATATGAAGGGAGGATTAGAGAACAAGTTAAAGAAAGTGAAAATATTTCAAAATAAATTGTATTTTAGCATTTTTTTTATTGTCATTTGGTGTGGTCTTTGTATGAATATAATTACCCAAAAGAATATAAGTACACATAAGAATATAATAGTTTGCTCAAACACAGTCGAATTTTACCTTTTTCTGTTGAATTAATTCAGACGCTCTAAGGTAGGCTCCAAAAATAGCAAGATCGTGCCGAAAAAGTCGAAAGTAAATAAATACAACATATTATAAATATATAGTTACACACATCTCATTGCATCGACACCTTTTGAGACAAAATGCCACACACTTTTAGGTATAAATGGGGAAAATTTTCAAAGTTGTTAATAGTGGGATATTGGACAAACTCTGAAACCGTACGTCGTATCAAAACAAGTTCATTTGCTGAGCCCGATTGAACTCATATGAAACCTAAATTTGTTTTTATTTTAAAAACCTCCGAAATGAATGGCCCAAATTTCTGAGTCTTTACTAAGTGTGTGGCGTTCATGTTCTTAATTGGTTTGATCGACTAAGTCCCAACTCGAAATCTTGAATCGAATTTCAAACTAAAACTTAAAAAAAAAAAAAATAATAACAATAAATCAAGTGACCGGCGTGTGGCCTACTTTGCTGAATGTAAACATTGAATTGGATTTCGAATTAAAACTTTGAAAAATAAAATCAAGCGATCGATTTGAAATTGTATACGACATATAATAAAATCACTTTGTGGTTATTCTACGTGACATAGAATGTGGAAAAATATAATTTTACAAAAAAAAAATTAAAAAAAAATAAATACGACAATAAACGATTCACCGCTAATAATTATTAAAACAGAGCCCTGGTTATTTAATAAATTCAAAAGCTACTTTTTGGTTTGTTTCCTAACTTTCCAAGAAACTTAATTTGCACTCGAATTCATAATAATTCTCGGATATATTGATGAACTTTGCTAACCTTATAATATTGATAGTGGAGCCAGATTTGATTACTGTCATCATCTTTACATATATATCCCTTTAAAAAGTGAAAGAAAAACACATTTAAATTGTTATCATAACCAGCAATAATAGTTTCCTAGCAACAACACTAATAATAATAATAATAATCAAATCTTAGCCTTTACACAAAGTGTGTGGGATAAAAAAATCCTAGCCTCTTTTCCAAAAGATATTTGCCTTCAAATTTTTTTTTCTTCGATTGAACTTCTTCAAGTTCAGGGGGCTTTTCCCTGGTACTATAGGGATGTAGTAAATAAACCAGATAATCCAACAGGTCTTGGTGTCGATTTTACCGATGTTTGTTTGTCTTTATACTTCATTTTCTCGTCTATTGTCATGGTGTCGATCATGGTCATAGGTTTCGGCGTTCTGACGGGTCAGGTTGCCAGTGAAACTCTTGTCTTCAAGAACTTGATCTGCCTTCACAGGGTTTTGAGTCGTAATGCAGCATGGTGGGTTTTGATCAAGCCATTGCAGTCCTCCATTGGTGGTGTGGTGTCAATCACGGTGGATTGAAATATCTGTGATATGGTGGTGGATGGTATCCTCGTCGTCGTCGGAATTTCGCCGAGGCGACAATAACGGAAGTGATAGGCAGCGACAACAGTGGAAGTGGCTTATTTGTACCTTTTGTTGGGTTATTGGTTTTTTCTTTTGTGGGATTGCAAAGATTAGTTGTTCCGACAGTAATGACCTTGATGATAATTAGAAGATTCAAGTTATATTGTTTTGTGCGTTATTCCATCTAGATCGTTTCGATAGATATCGAACCTGATAGCTGGAGATATTTACCCATATTTGTTGTCAATCTATTGCTGTCTAACTTTTCTTTACTTTAAATATTTATGTAATCAATGAGATTTCCCATCTTTTCAAAAATATAAAAAATAAAAAAAGAAGATGCTTCAATCCTACATAAATGTACTCATTTGTCTCTTTATAGTAAATTTGCTGGCTATAACCCGCATACATCTTAATTTAATCAACCAAATTAGTCGATATGAATTAAAAATTAATTAACAATGTCATTTTTAATAAACAAAAAAATAAAACCATAATTAGGTTGCTTTTTTTTAGCATTCTCGATGAATGAAACAAAGAATCAAAAGGGTGCATTGTGTGAACTCATTAAAAATCTATCTGAAATTTCAATACGATGAAAGAAAAAGAGTAACACGCAACATTACACAAAACAATTTTACAACAAGAAAACTAGATCAGCGTCAAAGAGAAAAGAAATCCATAATTAAGTTGCTTCTTAAGTCTAAATTTTAAAGCAAAGCCAAGTTTTAGTAGTTCATAAGTTCATATAATGAGCCAAATTATTTAGTTATGTCCAGCGAAAGTGTTAGACCCACTTCAATGGATATGTAACTACCTAATCAAAATAATCTTCTTGAATACATTAGATGGATTTTCCAAAACTAGGTCACTCTCGATTAGATTGAGGATGAAATTAGTCTTTCAAAGGAATTAAACACCCTTCGTATAGATTAAGGATGCTACAAAAGTTGTGCCAAACATGAAATATGTGTCTGGTGTATCAGATTGAGTTGTATTATATAACTCTTCGAAGAAAAATATTAGGGAGACCATATTTATAAATTACACACTAATACAAGTAGAGTTTACTTGTGTTGGTGGTTCTTACCTATATTTACATGTGTTGTTTATAAATGTGGTCTATAAATTTAATTTTCCTAGCATTGTCCCTCATCAAATTCAAAATATTTTGAAGTTGTAAATGAGTAGCTTTTCATTGATCTGGGATTAGAGATGGAATTGTATTGGATAAATTTCAATTCTATGTCTAATCTGCTCCAATCCTTAGAATGAAAAAAAATTCACTTCCATCCTTAAAATACTTAGAATTTGACTCTCTTTTTTATCAACAAATACCTTAAATTTGATGAGTTATCTAATATAATACAACTTACGAAACGAGAGCATGTATCTTCCTCTTGTTCCACATGTTCGATACTTTCATATTCGATTCGATGTGAAGGTAATAAGGTAACCCACCGCCTTTATGCACTTCGATTTATGTGTGCTATGATCGATGTAATATGGTTTGAAGAAATGCTTGATACTACAATTATTGAATTACTAATAGAGAATAGTTGTTTATATGTTTTTGTGTTGGCTTATGAGACTCTTTTTTCTTAGATTGTATTCAAATTTCTTACAAGATTTTTTTAATACACCGATCGATATTGGGAGAGGGGGTCATATATTTTGAGTATTGACTTTACCTTTTACAAGAATCAAATTTGAGATGTTTTCATACATGAACAGGAATACCACTAGACCATAATAATTAATATATAGTGGCTCCCTTCATCCTTTGTACAATATTTCTCATCTTATCAATAATATCTTATTTTTTGAAATATAGATAGAATGTAATGATAAAGACTATATAATTATGCCAGGTTTTATGTGACAATATTTAATTTGTATTTGGTTTGATTAGATTTTATTTATTCATAATAATGAATGATAAAAATGGCACGTGATTTAACATGTAAAACTTTTTTCTTCCTACAAATATAGGTAAATAGAGATTACACAATTAGGTATCGATTTAGTATTTTTAGAAGAATCGAATAAATAACCTTCCACTATATAATGAAAAAAAATATTACAATTTATTTTTTCCACACAGACAAAGTGATTAAGAATTGGACAAATAGAACAATATACAAAAAAAAATGATACTAAACTGTTATACAAGTGACTTTACTATGCAGTGTACTATTCATATAATATTTTTTTGTGTGAACTTGCTATTCATATAATTAATATTTTTTCATGTCCCATTTGAAAGGGTTTGGTGAATTTGAATTGGCTCCATTTACCTAACTGACCTTTCCTTGATTATGGTCTTGGGCAATGGCAGCCATTTCATATTTGAGAATGAATTAGTTGGTCAATTATTTCGGCCGCTTGTATTAATCACATCCAAAGCGTTTCATTAGTTTGCTTAGCGTGTAATCATTGTACAAGCCGAAGCACATGTGATATCATTTTTTTTTTCAAAGGTGAGATTTTAAATTTCATTGAGAAATAAGAAAAATACAATAAAAGGTAAAGCTGATGCATATATGTTGCCTCATTAAAGTCTTGTCGTTTTAAACAGACTAAGGAAAAAAAGTACCACGCACCCCAAACAAATCAACCAAAACACAATCGTCAAATAACAAATTAGAAATAAAAGTCTGTCAGGTTCTTCAATCTATATGCACTAGTTGACACAAGAGCTATATTGGGCAATGTGGTGTGCATCAACACATTCTTCAACCATCTGACATCCACAAGCATTGGTCTAATCAAATGACTAAGAATGGAAATCCGACAGCAAATTCCCACACAACAATTTTCAAAGATTAACTAACACCAAACAACCCAATCACATAAACAAGTGGTGAAAACTCAAAAAATTCAACTCTAGATACTAAAAAAAAACTCTAACAAAAGACTTGGGACAAAATACAGCCAACCAGCACATGTGATAACATTAATGAATTAATTAGTCAATTAATTTGAAATATTAGTGGCTTGTTTGGGTTGTCACCTTTGGCACCTTCATTCACTCCAAATCCCCTCCCACAGTATGTAACTTTGTCGTTTTGCAGTGCGAATCAACGTGAACGCACGCAGGCAGGGACTCCTTTCAGGTTTCGGACGCTCAGATAACAAATAAAAAGAAAAAAGATCAAGTAAATAATCAGTTTATATGTAACATCTTAAAGTCCTAACACTACTAAAAATCAAAGTATTAGAGGCGATTAAATTTGCCCCAATTAATTCCAATAGAAGTGGAAAGTATAATTAAATCGCCCCTAAAAACAGGAGAGGCGGATCAAACAGACGCCCTTAAAAATGGCGCCCCTAATACTTATTAGGAACTTAAAATCGCCCATATTGTTTCCATGGCACGTTGGATGATTTGATAATTAGAGGCACATACATCCACCCCTATTGTTTCCATGCCACGTTGGATGATCTAATAATTAGAGGCACATACATCCGCCCCTAATGCTTTTAATTAATATATAAAAAAATTCATTTTCTGTTCATTATTATTTCTTTTTTTTATCAAAATCTTTTCTTCAATCACATAATGATTTAATTATTCAATCACATCCGCCCCCAATGATTTAATTATTCACTCACATAATTGTTTTTTATTTTTCCTTTTCTGTTCATTTTTTTTTCTTCTGTTTTTTTTATCAAAATCTTTTTTCAACCAGCATGTTCATGAGCAATATCTTCTTATTTCATTGTAGATTGAAGAAATCTCTGAGCAACATCTTCAACCATCATCTACCTCAAACTCTTTATTAATTTTCATCTCTCAAGCTTTGCAAATCGAAGAAATCTCTGAGCAATATCGTCAACCATCATCTACCTCAAACTCTTTATTAATTTTCATCTCTCAAGCTTTTCAAATCGAAGAAATCTCTGAGCAATATCTTCTTATTTCGCTGTAGCGCGCACACGATCCATTCATCAAATCTATTTCCTTTCATTAGAATCTGTTAATAAACGAAATAAAAACAATTATCAGACTAAGAAAAGAAAATTAGAAGAAAAAAAATCGTATAACTCAATTGTATTCATAACACAACTTCAAGAAATTTTTAAAAAATTATTGAAAAGAAGTAAGAATTTAAAAAGAATTTGAATTGAAACTTACTTGGAATTGTCAAAAGATAGAAGGAGGAATTTAGATACTCTCACTACAAGAAATTCGAGGTTTCCCGAAAAACTTTTGTCCGACAAAGTAGTTTTCGCAGCCTAAATACATTTTGCCCGACGAAAATAAAGGCTTGCTGGGTAAGGTGTTGGCGGAAAGAACAAGTTGTTGGCGCATAAAATATGAAGGGTTAGCCCGACGATCTGGTCTATGCATCGGGAAAGATTAGATATAACGACGAATATTGGCCATCGGGCAACACTTGACGTTGACTATAGTTTGCCCGACGAATCATTAAACTCCGCCCTGTGAATATTCTTCGTCCGGCAAAAGTATAAACACACTACAAAACCCATATGCTCCTTTCTTTTTCTTCCTCTCTACCTTCATCAGACTCTCACTCTCTCTCACTCACTCTCTCTCTATAGCTACAATCATCATCTCATTACCATTTTCACTACCAATCAAATCCCTTTCTCTCTCAATCACCAATATCATTTTCACTACCGTACGCTGGTTGTCACAATAACGGAGTTAAGTTCGTGTGTACAGAACGAGACGAAAAATTGTCTACGCAAAACAGCGGGGTCTTCGTGCCAGGGGACAGGGAAAATGCTGATACGGGTTTCTTCGGCGGATTGTTAAGTGTGGTTAAGGTGTTATACGTAGACCGCAAGGAAGTTGTCTTGTTCAAGTGTCATTGGTTTGATACGAACCCAAGTATCCCAGGCAGTGTCATTAAAGATCAGTTATGTACCTCTGTCAATACAAACACCTGGTGGTTTGAGAGTGATCCCTACATCCTCGCTAGTACGACAAAACAAGTATTCAATGTGGATGATCCAAAAGCTGGTGCTAGTTGGAGAGTAGCTGAGATGGTGAATCATAGAAATATTTGGAACTTGGATGACTGATACCATGAAGAAGATGAGGAAATAGACAATGACCAAATCTTTTACCAGGTGGATTCCTCGGCATCCACCATAAACGTGGATGGAGAACGAACCAACGACATCATCCCACCAATTGCGATTGATGGTATTTTTATTGATATCAGGGAATTAGAACAAATTGAAAGTGATTATGAGGAATCAAGTATTGTGCACATCTCGGATGACGAGCGTGAATGGGAGGGGGAGAGCGAATCCGACACCGAATGAAAGTTGTAAATAAATGATTTCATTTATAAATGTAATATCCATCTTCAAATCAATAAGTGTGATTTATATGTATGTTTTATGATTTCATTCACAAAACTTTCAATTAATCTTTTATGTACTAAAGCCACAAACTTTGATGTCCGCATTCCTGATTCGGCTTCCCAACATTTCATCTTAGGTCATGCCCTGGAATCATCTGTAAGTCATGTCCCAGATACTTACACTAGTCAGTTTCCGAAATGCAGTGATGAAGATTTTCTAATGAACAATCAAAATGTCAATTTTTATGAATGCTTCCATAAGCATAGTCGGTTTGGACGTATTTTACTTGATAAAATAGTGTATAGAATTTTGGGGAAAATGGGTAATAACATTTGCTCGACGAATATACATGTACCTTCGTCGGGCAAATGCTTTCAATATCACGTGGTTCTCTGTTCGGTGGACGGTTGCCGAAACTGGAAATGTATGCCAGACGAATATTCATTTATCTTCGTCGGGCCATATATACCATATTCAATTTACATTTAATTATTAAACAAGATTTTTAAATTACTTACGAAATGAAATGGACCAATCTAACCGTCCACATTTATTGCACGTACTCATAGATCGCCTACCCGATAAATTACCCGATTGGGAAATCCCAGAATTAGGTAACGGTGTGCGATATTTCAACGGTAACACAACATTTCTTCACGATCGGACGGCTTGAAATCCTAAAACCTCACGATTTTTGACAAGCAAGATCTAGGCACGTAAAACCACAAAATGAACGATTAGATCGGTCAAATTCAATCGTTTGAATATCAATAGAACCAAAACTTCGAAAAATGTATTGAAGTTTCCTTCAAGTGTTTAAACTCCTTGATGAATATGCTTGTTTTACAATTTTCAATAATTTATGAAATGAAATGGACCGATCTATCTGTCCACATTTATTGTACATACTCATAGATCGCCTACGCATATAATCACCCAATTTGGAAATCCCGGGATTAGGTAACGGTGTGCGACGTTTCAACGGTTACACAATGTTTCTTCACAATCAAACAGCTTGAAATCTTCAAAGCCTCACGATTTTTGATGGGTGAGATCTAAGCATGTAAAACCACAAAATGAATGGTTAGATCGGTCAAATTCAATTGTTTGAATATCAATAGAACCAAAACTTCGAAAAATGTATTGAAGTTTCCTTCAAGTGTTTAAACTCCTTGATGAATATGCTTGTTTTACAATTATTCATAATTTACGAAATGAAATGGACCGATCTAACCTCCACATTTGTTGTACGTACTCATAAATAGCCTACGCGAAAAATTACCCAATTTAGAAATCCCGGGATTAGGTAACGGTGTGCAACGGTTCAATGGTAACAAAACATTTTTTGGCGATCGGACGACTTTAAATCCTCAAAACATCAAGATTTTTGACGGGTGAGGTCTACAGACTTAAAAGTAACCATTGAACGGTCAATTTTTTGAAATTCCATCGTTTGAATATCAATTGAACCGAAACTACGAAAAACCCATTGAAATTCACAAAGTTAACGATCGAAGCACAAAAGCTCCGTAAAACATGACGATAACGATCGATGGGGCTTTAGGCATGTAAAACCAAAAAGTAAATGGTCCCGATCTTGAAAATTCTATCGTCGGACCTGGTTTTTAGATCAGTCAAAAACTCAACAACAAAAGCCTTTTGCCAGACGAAGTTAATCATTCGCCGGGTAATTTATCAGGAGGCGTCGGGCAACTATATTAAATTCGTCGAGCAACGTTAAAAAAATGCGAACATTTTTTTTCGAAAATTTCAAAAATTCCGCCAAACTTTTCGCGGAAACTCAAACTTGCCACGTATATTCGCACGATGAAAGTGAAACTTTTGACCTGATGAATATCTACCGCGTTTTGTTACCCGACGAATTCATTAAAAGTTTCCCGACGTAAGATTCGTTGGGCAAGGTTATTCAGACAGATATATCGCGACTGACTCGTATTCTTCTTCCTTCTTCTTCATTTTCCTCGTTGTCTCCCCACCGTCAGCTCTCTGCAATACAGACCAGACCTACTCTCTCGAGGTCGCCGGCGTCCAATACCACTCCCTCCCTTTCTAGCTCTCTTTCACTCGGACTCCGCCTCTCACTCGGCTGCCGTAACTCTCTCTCGCCGATTCTGTCTCGCCACCGCAGCTCTGTCTCACTGCCGTAGCTCTGTCTCACCACCGTAGCTCTGTCTCGCCGCCGCAACTCTCTCTCGCCAGAAGTCATCTCAAGGTCGAACTTGTTCTCTCCCTCTTTCTTTTGTTAATGTGGATTGGTTATTGTCAATTTTGATTGTTTATATTTTAATTTTAGTTTGATTGAAATTTGGTTTGGATATTATGAAATTGTAATGAAATTGGAATTGAAATTTGGATTGGATTTTGGCAGATTGTGCATTTTTCTCAAATTTGTAGATTGTGAATTTAGGGTTTTTACTTTAATATTGTGAATTTGGATTGGATTGGAATATAAATATTTGGTTTACTAAGTTTTCTTGGATTTAGTAATTTAGGGTTAATGTTGATGATTTGTTGAAATTTTGAAGTTTGGTATAATGTTGAAATTGGTATAATGTTATGAACTTTGCATATGAGTTTTGTTATGATTTTGGATAAGAATTTTATGTGAATTTTGGATATGTGAATTTTATGAATTTTGGATATTTGAATTTAAAAAAATTTATGTGAATTTTATGATTTTGGATATTATTATTGTATGTTTGGATTAATTTGTAAGTTTTGTTTTATTCCCGAAATTTGGATTTAGAAATTTAGGTATAATGTTGTGGATTTTGAGTTTAGTAATTTAGGTTTAAGTTTGTTTGGATTAATTACTATTTTAGGTTTAATTTTGGTTTGTGTTGGTTTTATTTAAAAAAATTAGAATTTGGTGGGTTTATTTTTTATTGACCAATTTACTAATTTTCAATAATAAAAATTTTCATTTGTTTATTTATTTATTATTCGAATTAAAAAATGTTGGTTAATTTCATATGTGGTTTTGTTTTTATTTTTTGAATTTAATATTTAATATTAAAAAAGTTCAGTTTTTTTTTATTAAATTAAAAATATGTTGGTTAATTTTATATTAATTATTTTAAATTTATTATTGTAGATGTCGCATCGCACCTTGATCACGTCTAGGACCCGCCCCAGCCCTGATCCCGTTGATCATGCGGCTGAGGAGGCAGCCCCTGCCTCGGTAGCCTCCGCAGCGGCGTCCGTTCAGGTAACCATCTCGGATCATTAGCGACCCAATGCGTGATCGGCTAGTCGACAGCATAGCAAGAAGCGGGGGGAACCTCGTACTGACCCACATCCCCCACAGGACGACGCCGGAGCAGACGAACTGGAGTTTGTTACTCATATTATGTACGAATGTTCATCAAATTTGCAGGGAAGTTGTGAACGTGAATGAGATCAACCGGGGTTTGACATCCCAGCGGATTTGCAGGACAACGAATGCAAAGATTCCGGTGGTGTACGTGCCTCACCTCCGGACAGCGGCCGTAAAATTCCACAGCCTGGTGGTGCATGACATGGGCGCGATTCTTCGCACCAAGTCCATGATGATAGGGGATACTTTTAGGAACCAACCCCCGGAGGAGATCACGCGTTGTTGTGGAGAGTTATATGTACGTGTTTCTCCATTTTTTTACATTATTTTCATTATTTTAATTATTTTACTAACTTTAATAATTTATTGCAGATCAATTTTGAGTTCAACCTAGATGACACCGACGTCAATAAATACCTGAGAAACCACTAACAGTTACGGTACGCCGACTGGAAGTACGAGCTCCATAAGTACTACAAGAACTGGCCTTCCCCGGAAGAAGCTCGGGTAAATCCTCTAGAGAAGTTGGACGAGCCGAAACTGGAAGGGTGGTTGTGGTTGGGCTACCAGTTCGTGTCCCCCAACTATGTAGTACATACTATCCACCTAGTTAAATTATTTATTTATTTTTTATGTTATTTTCCATTTGAAAATATAATTATTGTTTTTACTAATGAACACTGAAAATCGATTGCCAATACATCAAACCGGGGAGCGAAGAAATTCAACCACCACGGGGGGTCGCGATCCTTATTGGCTCGGTAGAAGGATCGGCGCATTGCCGAGTCGATGTTCCCGGAGGTGGATGCCTTGGGTCAAGTGTACGCTGGCTGGGGCAACTAAGAGGCTGACAATATTCACTTAAGTTTATTTTTTGCAGATTAAACATTAATTTTTAATTTGATATTTCTAAATAGTATTTATTCAAATTTGTAGGCGGGGATGGAGCAAGACGTCCATCAGACACAGGCTGAGCTGACGCAACAGCATCCCGATGTGCGGTTGGAGCAACAGCTACCAGATCCCGAGAGGTCGATCGCCATCTTGGAGCGACGACTTGGTAGGCGTCCAGAGAAAATCGTCCGAGGGGGGGGGGGGGGGGGGGGGGAGGGGGGCGACGGGATAGTTCGGGATGTCTCCCATCGCTCTTCGAGTTCTTCCCGGAGAGCCAATCCCTAGGAGATGTTAGAGCTCAAAAAAAACTTCGAGACCTTGCAGGCCAAAAATGCGGAGATGAAGGCCCAAAATGCGCAGATCCAGGCCCAAAACGATCAAATCAAGGCCGCCCTCGCCAAGGTGCTTGACCGCTTGGGTGAGCGTGGGCTGGATGAGCTTCTGTCACAGCCTCAGCCCCCGACCCAACAACCGGCCCAAGACCCCGATCGCCCCGACCCGTCGCCGAGTAGTTAGAACTTAATATGTAAAACATTATTTTAGTTTTAATTATGTAAAAACATAACATTAATTTTTATAAATATTTTTTTTATTTTCATTTGATTTCGTTTTATTATTTTAATTGTATTTAAAAAAAATTTATTTTAATTATATATTTATTTATTTAATTAAATAAATTATTAATTTTTTTTTTTTAAATATTAAGCTTTTGCCCAACGCACAATTATTTCGTCGGGCAAAGTAAGACAATTCGGTAAAAACCCGCCGAATTTCTGTAACTTTGCCCGACGAAAAACGTTCGTCGGGCAAAAGTTGTTGACTTTTGGATTGGTCGAAAAATCATAGGCGATGAATGGATCCGCCGAGCAAGCTTTCAGTTGCTCGACGAACTTACTGTATTCGTTGACTAAAATCAAGCCCGACGGCGGTGGCCCAACGAACGTTGCCCAACGAAGGGTCGCCGGGTTTATTGTTGCCCGACGAATAGTGAACTTTGCTCGATAAATATGTTTCGCCAGACAAGCCTACTTTTTTTTTAGTGTCTTGTTGGCTATTTGGCTTGTTTGGTGATGGTGGGGTTGCTAAATATTGGGCAATTAAATTTAGAATTGGAATTTAATTTGGCTCTATGTGAAGAATCTGTGATTGAGATGGGAATGAAAGTGGAACCCTAAAGCTCTTGAGGAGAACACCCGTGGGCCGTGGGTTCCCTTTGAAATTGGTAAAGGCAGAGTTGTTGTGTTGCCACAGTTTGGATTTAATAAAATGGCAACAGCTGTCATTTTTTTCAAATGGACTGACTCAAAACAACGTCGTTTTGGGTACAATTTTATAAAAAAAAAATCTGAAGAACGCCGACCATCCTCCTTGCTGCAAACCAAAACCTTCAAACCCAGAAAAAAAACCCAGATTTCAGATGATTGTTTAACAAGAATTCAAGGCTTTAGGGGTCAAGATACATCTCTTATGGGTGGAATTGAGTGGTTGAAGGGGTCAATTGACCCCCCTTGCCCCTCAATAGATCAGTCATTGCTAAGGATTTTAAATTAAGCGCTTGTCGGGAGCCAACCCAACTTGGTGCCTTCGTTTATTTTATTTTATCTAAATTTTGCATTGTTCAATGATTTTCTAGTCTCTAAGCTTAATTTTGACTTGCCGATAAGTTTCATGTTTTTAATATTGAGGACAATGTTAATTTTAGGTTTGGGGGTGAGAAAATCATTTAATTTTCTGTTTTTAGTTCATTTTCATGTTTTTGAGTCATAAGACTGGGGTCTTAAGTACCATAATCTCCAAAAAGTTGTGTTTTCGGGTTTTCGTCAGTTGGAACATGTTTGAATGGCCAAATTATACTTGCTGGAAGTGTTGGAATGGTTATAGCATGTTTAGAATTCATTTTGGGTCTCTAGGTCACAATTTTTTTGTTTTTTTTAAAGTTTGATCCATCTCCAAATTTGATGTTTTTCAGGTTAATCCAATGCTGCCAATGCGTTTAAAATATCATTTATGATGTTTTGGGACAGGTTTGGGGGTGAGAAACGGCCTAGGAAAGATTTTGGGGTGCCTAGAAGTTCAAAAAGTGGCCAAAAAGTCTTTGTTTTAGTACAGATTTTTTCAGCATAATTCTGCAGAATATTTCCAGAAATCGTCACTTTTGCTCCTTTTTGCCACGGTGTTCGTCAGCTTTTTCGTCCACTGAAACTGATATTCCGCTTTTAGTGACGAAATATTCGTACAAAATCCAGATTTTCCAGAAATATCAAGAAAAATTCGGAAAATCCCAAGGCACCTCAGGGCAATTACAGACCCTCCAACACACCCAAAAGCATCCAATGGACCAAAATTAAGGCGTGATCATTCCTTTTCATTTTTAAATTTGGAATTTCTTGCATTCTAAGTTAATTTTAGATCATGCCTTATTTTTTGATTAATTCCTTAGGTCCTTTCAAGAAAAATAAAATCTTTCAAATCTAAGGTTATTTAAATCATAACAGTTGAGTTAGAATTTGATTTACAAAAACCTTTAGGGCCCGTTTGGAAACAAGGATTTGGATTTCAAACGAAGGGCCTTCATTTGAAATTCTCTTGTTTGACAACATAAATATTTGTTTGTGGATTTGAAATTTCTTCATTTAAAATCAATTATTTGACAAACTTTTTATTTGTAAGTATTTGAATTGAGGATTTCAAATAAGTAATTTCATTACACAAATTGAAAATAATAATTTCAAAATGACTCATTATTTATTTAGCTAAATGAATATTATTAATAATCATAACCATTAATACATAGTTAACTGCGTAAATAAATTTTTTTTTTTGTTTTAATTTTTTTTAAAGATTAAGTAAACTAAATATAATAGTATAAATTGAAAATGAAGCCTGATAACATTTACGATTACTTTCCATACCTTATTCCTATGTTTTGCACTAGTTTTTTTTAAGTATAATTGATCGCTTTAACATGTTGAGAGTAATTTTTGTGAGAAATTGCCACGAAAGGTTATTAGATTTTTATGGCTCATAATTTCGAGTTTCTAGAAGGAGTTTCAATAGTTTTAGTACTAGTTGCTCAATGTGGTCAATAAAACTGTTAATGCAAATGTGTCAACTTTACGAATTGAACTGTACATGCTCAGAAAGAACGAGACAATGAGCCATATTTGCTTGGAAAACTTTGTAAGTGTAGTTTCTGGAGAATTTTATGGCCCATGATTTTGAGTTTTCTAGGGTGTGTTACATCAATTTTAGTACTAGTGGCTCAATGCTGAAATTGTTAGTGACTCTTGAAATTGTTAGAGAATATGTGGATTTGTCAAATGGCTAGTTTCAAAATGGATTTGAAAATTTAAAATTTGGTCTTATGAAATCCATAGAGAATTTGGGCCAAATCCAAATGCTCACAACAAATAATTATCCAAACAGATAAATTTGGATTTGGAGGCCCAAATCCAAATCCAAATCCAAATCCATAGCTATCCAAACGGACCCTTAGGGTGAAAAACTTCAATTTTGAAGAATCAATTGGAAACTTTTTGGGGACTTGGGAATTTTCAAAAACTCAAAGTGTTTTGGTTAATTTCATTACTTTTTGCTTACTAATAAAGATGAATATGCTTTGTTTGCTCACCAATTCTTTGCTAAGGTTGTGGCAGGAAGGTTTAGTATCATAAATATGCACTACACAATGACATGCTCTCTATGATTAAGTGTATAAATTGATACATTTAAGTGAACCATAAGAAATTAGTGGAGACTACCCTTGTGAGTTTCGAGCCAATTTTCCATTCTATTTGAGAGGATTTAATTTGTTTCTACTCTTATAGACTCTTCAATTTCGTTCTTCATTATATTATCTCATTAACATTCATTGCATTGATTATTAAGAACTAATCTCCCATGTTGGTACTCTCAATTCAAAAGTTTGATTACCCATAAGAGATGATTAGGCTATGCATGTTTACCTATATTAATCCTTTTCCTTACCCTTGTGTGCATCATTAGCCAACTTCGAAGTCAAACACTAAGCCTTTTTCTTTCATCACCACACATCAATGTACCCAATTGACCCTCAAAATTCAAACCAACCACCATGGTTTGAGAGATGCCAAGGCGATGAATCTAAAAGAATGGTTGAACTCATGATCATTATCAACGGCAATGCACATGGAGAAATGGAAATTGAAATGGTTGAGATGCAATTTGGAGAAAATTATTGGAAAATCTTATTAAAAAGGAAAAAAAAGAGAGGGAAAAACAAGAAAAGAAAAAGAGAAGAGATAAATAATAAGGATGAAGAGAAAGGAAGTCTTTGATTAAATTACATTTGCTTTGCATGTGTGAAAGGAAAAAGAAACAGTGAAGCAATGTGCCGGCACCGTATAAGAAGAAGAGAAAGTGGTAATGAAATATGAGTTCAAGGCTACAATTAGCCAATCCTGAAAAAGTTATTCTTCTTGGCATTTCTCAAACTCTTTAGCCTCTTCCCTTTCTTCCCTACCTTTAATCGAGCCCCATTACAACCTAACCAAGACCTAATGGATCTTATGGGTGTCTTGCTTCGAGTTGAGGTAAGTATCTAAGTTCCTAATTTTCAATTTCTTTCATGAGATCAATTTACGAAATTAGTGTTCTTTCTTTAAAAATTCATATGTGATTAAATTTGATTTCCTTTACATATACTCATCACATATGCTTGATAAGAGTGTGAGCCGATTCTAGTGAAAATTGAGAGATAACTAGTGAGGATTAGAGTCGAGGCGAAATCATTCTATGACTTTTGAGTGTAGTGATTTTATGCTTGATTATTTTGAGTTTTGGCATTCACACTTAACACTATGATACACTCTTGTAATGGCACACTTTAGTTTAGGAAGCTTGATTAACATTCATTGGTTCTTATTAGTTTGTTTAAAAGTAATGTTATTAGCATCTTCGTTTTTTTTAGTACAATGTTTGTGGGTATCGTACCTTTCGTAAACCCTTAGAAGACAAAATTCCTCATACTAGGGCCACCTAGGGGTTTAAATGTTCTATCTAAGTAAAATCGAGTCATTTAATTTTGTTTTTATTTTTATTTTTATTTTTTGTTTTAATTGATTTTTGCTTAAGGACTAGCAAAATATAGGTTTGGGGGTATTTGATATATGGATTAATTGCATAATTTTACTACCTTTTTTTATCCATTTATTTGCTAAGTTTTGAATTAAATTGTTGGGTTTAATGAGTTTTGTGAGAGTTTTGAAGGAAATATGATTTTAAAAAGTTAGAGCTAAAAGGAATAAAGTAGAACACAAATTGGAGATTTCTTGCACAACAAGAAAGGAAATCAAAATTGGCTAACCTTGAATCCTTTTTACTTGAAAGCAAAGTCAAGACAATCCTTGGAGAGTAAGGATTTTTAGGGAATAAGTACCTATTTTGCTGGGGAAGTGAATGGCTTGGATTAAAGAGCCTATTTCAAGTAGGAAAGGAATAATATGCTTTTCCTTTTGGGGTTGGTGGCTGCGTAGAGGAGAGAAAGGCAGCAGAGAATAAGACACAAGCAGCAGAAAATAAGACAAAAACAGCAGCCATTCATCAATGCATACAATCCATCCATAACCGCCATTCATCATCAAATCAACCCACCACCGAATTCCGAAGAGGAGAACAAAGGAGCTCTTGCTAGTCCGACGTTTTCTACCAAAGAATTGGGTGTATTCTATTTTGTCTATTAATTAAATCCATGTGTATTAAATTTATAATTATGAACTAATTTTTTTACACTAGATTTATGATGTAGTCTAGCTATGATTATTTGAATATCTCATTATTTGTTAGTTTCAATTCATCTAAGATTGTTGAGTATTTGTTTACTATTCTTAAAGCTTTCAATTATTTGATCACTAATTGATTGTTTAGAAGGATTAGGTTGAAACCGGAAGGAGATACTTAATAGATAGCTTCTTGTAACAAATACCATGAATTACATATCTGACTCGGAAGATTAGGATACGGTTTGTGTAGTTTTGATTGCTTGTCCATAGAGCTTAAGGGGTTTTTAGCTTTCTAAATCCATAACAAGGAATATAGTGGGTTGTTAGTTAAAAGCACAACTAGTATAACTCGGAATGGAGTATTGGATATATAAGGGAAATTGACTTTTCAACATGCTAGGTGATTGAAGTTAACAGATTGGGAGGATTCGGGTAGGATTCACTAGGTGAAATTGGTGTCCACGTGTCTTAACCAACTTGTTTTCACAAAATCTGCCATTGCTCTATTTGGTTTAATTAATTTACTTCTTGTTTAATTTCCATTATCACATTTAACTCAACTTCACCTTTGTTTTAAAGAGAGTCACGTTAGTTTAATAGGTTAGATTGGTCTTCGAATGAACGATACTCTATTTATCATTGTATTACTTGGGACGATATTGTGCGCTTGCAAATTTCTGTATCAAAGTCCAGCCCGCAAGACCCACTAATTTTATTGTTGTCCCAAAATTAACAATAAAGAGGCTTGAAATCGACTAAAAACTTAGTTACATAGTACTTTTGCCACTAGACAACTAACTTTTGTTGGTTTTTTTTTTTTTAATACAATGGTATTGGGGAGGGGGATTCCATTAAATACACATTGGGTATCAATCTTGTCTTTTACGATAGTTGAACATGAGACTCCCAAAAGGTATAGAGAGAAATACCATTAGGTCATAACACTAAGTGACAACTTTTGTTGGTTTAGTTTGAACTTTAAGTACATTTAATCAATATCTAAAATATTTCTCCCTTTGATTTTTTAAAGTTTAAATTATGAAATGAATAATTTAAAATATGACATGTGCATACACAAAATTTGTTAAAAAAAAATTTCAAGAATAAGGAGGCATATAAAAGTGGGACGCAAATATAATCTGTTGGACTTATCAATTGGATCATTCACTGATTGGAGGATCATTGCATCTCCCCTATTACCATAATCTACAGGAAGAGAAACTAGATCCAAATTGACTGGATACTCTCTTGAAATATCAGGCATATCACCTCTTTGAATGTCTTCAATTCTCAAAAAAGACAATATCTCTACTTCTAATAATCTTCAACTTGATAGGATCTCATAGCCTGGAACCGAATTATTCATTTCCATCTCCTATGAAGATGCATTTTTTTGACTTTGGCATTTGTAAAACCCTTTAGAACCATTTGTAACACTATATAGAAATATATTGGTTGGTATCTAAAGTGCTCGCATCCACTATGGGTTTGTGAAGCTTAGTTTTTCCGTTCATCCCTAAGCCAGAAACCTGAAAATTAAGATTTTCGATGCATTAATTTTTGCTCCTTTCTTTATTTGGCGAGATCGAGATTTGTGCTACCGTCTCGGACTTTGTACCATCTACCTGAAATCAACATTTGTGCCACCAACCGAGGTTTTCTGCCACCGACCCGGCCTTTGCGTCATATATGGAACTAACATTTGTGCTACCGAATTTCCTTAAGTGCCACCAACTCGGCCTTTTCTGCCACTAACATGGCCCTTTGTTCCACTGGTCCGGTCTTTGTGCCAATTGAATCGATCTTTGTGCCACTGGCCTCGGCCTTTGTGCCACTGGCCTCGGCCTTTGTGCCACTGGCCTCGGCCTTTGTGCCACCATCCCATCATTTGTGCCACCAGATTGACCTTTGTGCTATTGACCTAGCTTTTGTTCTACTGAACCGACCTTTCTGCCACCAAATTAGTGTTTGTTTCACTGACCCGGCCTTTGTACCACCGAGCTACCCTTTGTGCCACTGACTAAGCTTTTGTGTCGCCGAACTCGATATTTCCTTCTATGAACCTAGTACGTGCAACTGACCCTGGAATTTGCCACCGAACTTGAATCATTGTGGAGGAACAATGTCTCTCGCTTCTACGCAAGGGGAGAAAAATGATTTAGAAGAGTAGAGTTGGATGAATGCGTCTAATTTTACAAAATAGAGAACTAAGAACGTTGCTGCCAAATGATGGATGTTCAACTCTGTTCGTATCTAATTTGATCAACCTGGTCAAGGCCGATCAGTCCCGCCAAAATCATACTTGGTCTTCGGCTCAACAAGAGTACAATAATACAAACCTACAACATCAGGTGCATCCCACCAACGCAGCTTTGGACAAAAGACGCCAAAAGCCGATCTGGTCGGCCTACCCGTCCATTGGCAGACCGTGTCAACACAATCGCGGGATTCGGGACTGCCAGGACACGCGTCGGCTCCAAGATCAGGGACATTTATCCCACATCGAAATGTTTTACCTACAACATTCAATGCCACTATAAATACAAGGGCACCTCCCCTAAAAAGGTAATGACAACCTTGCCTTACGCTGCCTAGTTATTACAACACCATCCACACTTAACTGACTTAAGTATCGGAGACTGTTAGGCCGGCATCCCGCCGGTGCTCCTATAAATACAAGGGCACCTCCCCTAAAAAGGTAATGACAACCTTGCCTTACACTGCCTAGTTATTACAACACCATCCACACTTAACTGACTTAAGCATCAGAGGCTGTTAGGCCGGCATCCCGCCGGTGCTCCTTTGATCTTACCTTCTCCTTGCAGGTCTTCATATCCCCGAGGAGAGCGAGTCAAGCAAGCTCAGCGAGGCAACTCTAAGTTGGTCCATTTTTGGTATCAACAAACTCCATGGAACATGACACCTGCTCTAAGACGAATGAAGAAGGAATTGTATTTGAAGGCGTATGAAAGGAAGACATTGCAATAATATGATACGACACATCTTAATCTTCAAGTTGGGCATTGATGTTATTTTTGAGCCAACTTGAGGGAGTGTTGAAATAAATTATGTAATATCATAATTATTGTTGTAAATGTATAATTTTAGGAGCGAATCAATTTACTTATTAGATCTGTTCATTTATTAGATTAGATTAAGATTACAGGTCTGTATAGGATTTGGAGTATTAAGTCTTATTATTGCTTGCTGAACTTAAGATAGGTTCTTATCTGGTTTGACTTAAGCATATTATTTGTAACATTTCATATATAAAAAAATTTACATATAAATATTTCTATTGGAATTTAATAAGTTTCTTATCGTTTAGAAAAAAAATATATAAAAAATTTACCTAATATTATTCTTGAGTATTGTGGCGTCCCAATCTCCCCTATTTCCACCCTCGAAAAATGAAGAGGAGGAGATCAAAGGTGGGAGGGATGAGCAAGCGATAGTATAGAGGTGAGCATACTTCATAAGACGTTAGTGTAAGAGACGTTAGTGTAAGAGACGTTAGTGTAAGAGTATCTCTAATGTAATAGTAAAATAGTAAAATCAAACTCTTCAAATTGAAGTTTGATAACTTTTATGACAATTTGAAAACAATTAATTTGTTTGCTACTTTAATTATTTGCGTTCTAACAAACTTTTCAATTCAATTAATTTGGACTTCGGCAGCGCCCCCTAAACTGCAGTTATTTATTTGGTAATGCTGCAGACATTTCTTGGCAGTAAGACACAATCTGGTAAAACGCCGGATCCTGGTGGATGATAGTTTTCCCTCATTGTGGTGAGACTGAGGAAACCCAGGTACACATATTTTTTCAATGTAAGTATGCGCTGGTGTTTTGGTTTGGTGGTCCTTTGCAAGCTGACCTGAGATGTGTGGTGGAACAAGATTTTCGTTGATATCGGAACCATTTTATGAAGATATTCGGTCAAGCTGGACAGATTCAATCTGCCACGCAGATGCTGATTTTTGGTCTTTGGAGATTATGGAAGTGTCAAAATATGAGATGTTACAATGATGTCATTATTGAACCATGGGATGCAATAGAACGGATGCTTGAACAACTGCAGGAATATACTAAGGCAGTAGAACTGCAACCGAAGCTGATTCAATCGGTTCATGATCTGTCTGCTACTGCTCCTTTGCAGCCAAAGTGGACACGCCCTATGGTGGGTTTTGTCAATGTTAATTGTGATGGGGCTTTTTCAGAGGCATAAAAGGTTGGAGGTTTTGGCTGGGTTCGAAGAGCAGCTTGTGGCAGTTTCATTGCTGCCGGTGGTGAGGGAGGTTTTCCGTGTGGTAGTAGCCTCCAGGCGGAGGCCGTGGCGCTGCGAGCTGCCTTGCTGGCGTGTACCGAATTTGACTGCAAGAAAGTGATCCTGAAATCTAATTCCCAAGTCCTTGTGCAGAGTGTGAAGTCGGGTCTTTGTAGGGATGCAAGCATAGAAGGGGTGGTGCATGATATTGTGGCGATGCAGCCACTGTTTGAGGTGGTTTTGCTGCGTTATATTCCAAGGAAAAGTAATACAGTAGCCCATGAAGTAGCTGCAGTCTGTAAGCGTTCTAAACACTGTTTAAGATGGGAGGGTCTTGAACCTTCTTGACTTTTTAATATTTTAGCTTCTGATGTAAACGTTTATGTTCGTCTTTAATAAATGAAGAGGTATTTCATGAAAAAAAATTAATATAGAGAACGAAATTAACTTGTTAAAATGCTGATATGATAAAAAAAAGAAACAAAATTAAAGAAAAAAGTCAATTTTTGATATTAAGGGAGAGAGATTACATTATACACATTGGATATCGATATCGCCCCTTATGAAAGTCAAATCCGACACCTCCCACATAAGTCATAATGTGCAGAGAAAAATAGTACTAATAGCACTAAAATGACGTTTATTTAAGTATTTTAAAACTCTTATAAGAAATTACTAGAGATGCTCAATAAGCCAAAAAGAAAAAGTGAGGGCCTTTTACTTAAGTCTACAATAGGAAAATATCTGGGAGTCCATAATATTGTTTTTTTGGAAAGACCCTTTAGATGCTAAGGAACTTTTACTTAAGATTAAGGCTAGATTATAGGGGTGGAAGAGTAATACTCTGTCCAGAGTCGGGAGAGCTACTCTTATTCAATCTAATATGTCTGGTATTCCTAACCATGTAATGTCTTGTTTCAAGTTTTCTCCTCAGGTTACAAAAGCCATGGATGCGGAAGCTCGGAAGTTTTTTTGGGGTTCAAATTCTGCTCCAGCGGTGGCTTGGTGGGATGTTTGCCGGCCTAAGACTATGGGTGGTCTTGGTATACATCCTACAAGATTCTTCAATGATGCTGCTTTGGCCAAATTAGGTTGCAAGATTTTAACCCACCCATCTAATTGGTGGGTTAAGGTAATTACTGCTAAGTACTTTCGTCATTGTCATCTATTTCAAGCTAGGCCTAAATCTAATGCTTTTATAGCATGGAAAGATATTTTATCTATCAGGCATGTTCTTACCAAAGGCACTTGTTGGATTGTTGGTAATGGTCGTAATATCTCTTTTTGGCATGACAATTGGGCTATCTCTTTTCCTCTTATCGATCTAATTGATGTTAATCTGTTGCAGAATTTGGATTCTCAAGTCTCTGTGGTTATAAGTCATAATTCATGGAATGTCCAATTGTTGCAGCAATTCCTTCCTCTTGATATTGTTCACAAAATTGAGGCATGACCTTGATATTGTTCACAAAATTGAGGCATGACCTTGATATTGTTCACACAATTGAGGCATGACCTTTATCCCTTTGGGATAGAGAGGATGAATTTGTGTGGGGGCCTTCCCTTAATGGGCATTTTACTATGAAGTCTGCTACTTGGCTCTCCCTTTCTCAGCTTGATAATCAGCCTCGTACCTCAGTCCTCAAAAAACTTTGGACCCTTCCCCTTCCTCCTAAAGTTAAGATTTTTGGTTGGTTGCTTTTACGTGGCAGGTTGAGAACTACAGACCGACTTTCCCAAGCTATGCCTACTCTAGATAAAACTTGCTCCATTTGTTAGCTAACATTGAGAACATTGACCATCTCTTTTGCCGTTGTCCCTTTGCTTAAGCTGTTTGGTCTGTGATGTATGATTCTCCTAAACCACCCCTTAATTCCCCCTTCTTAGATTGGTTATCCTTTTATGCTTCTTGGAATATTCCCCTAGATTTGTTAAATCTTTCTGTTAGAAAGATCATTCTTCTTTCCTTGCAAATTTAGGTTGCTAGAAATAATTGTATTTTCAGGAACCTTCATCCACACTATGTTCGTGTTCTTCGAGTTGATAGGACCCCTCCCGAATTTCCCCTCGAAACTCGTGAGAAGCCCTGCTCCCGGCTAACATCCCTGGAAAAACATAAAACCATCCAGAAAAGCCATCATACTACCAACCAAACATTACGAGAATTCTACCGAACATTCGGCAGATTTTCCCTCGTAAATAGGTCAACCCGTCTTCCACTTGTTAGACGAAGGATACACAAGACAACACCACCAGTTCAAATAGTCTAGATATAATCAAGTCCAGACAAACCCGACAATGCTCCTTAACAAATCCAAAATTGATCATAGCATACTAGGTTTACATTAAGTCAACAGAAACTAATGAAAGTCCAATGTGACGGTACCACAACAAAAGATGATGTCTCCTCCTAGTCTCGACGCCTCGTCCCGCTGCGGCTTGGAGGGCACAAAAAAACAACAACTGTGAGTGGACGAGAAAACCATATCTAACTGTACACATGCTAATAAAGTTAAGATAATAATAATAATATTAATAACCATGTTAAACCCACCTCATGGTAAATCCTACTTCCATCACGACCCTCTATTTCAAAAATATATAAATATATATAACCTACAACTTACCGGAGTACCATTTAATTACCTAGGTGGAACTCACGCCATATCCAAATGTACCTTCCATCATAATAACCCGGTTGAAGCCGACATCCTGGGCCGTAGCCCCACATCCTGGTTGTAGCCGTCATCCTGAGCCGTAGCTCCATATCCTGTCTGTAGCCATCATCTCGAGCCGTAACTCAATATCCTGGCCATAGCCATCATCCTGAGCCATAGCTCAATATCCCGGTTGAAACCGTAGATCATAACTCGCCGAGCATATAATGGAATCCTCCATGCCGTATCTCATATTATACTGAGTGTATGATGGAATCCTCCATGCCATACCTCAAACCATACTGAGCATATGATGGAATCCTCCATGCCATACCTCAAACCATACCGAGCATACGATGGAATCCTCCATGCCATACCTCAAACCATACCGAGCGTATGATGGAATCCTTCATGCCATACCTCAAACCATGTCGTGCGTTTGATGGAATCCTCCATGCCATACCTCAAACCATACCGAGTGTATGAAGGAATCCTCCATGCCATACCTCATTGAGAAACTGCCACCAACCCTCCCAACTGGGTTAAAGCCTAACCCACCATCCTGGACCGAAATCCCAAAACCATCAAATACCTAGGCCTAAGCCCAATTACATAACCCCGGGCCTCAGCCTAAAATCCATAACTTCACATTTCCGGGCCTAAGCCTAAAATCCATAACTTCACCCTTCCGGGCCTAAGCCCAAGTCAATACCAAAATATTTTCCCAAAATCATTATTGAGATCCATAATCAATAACAAATTCGCAAAACCAAGCCGTAGCCTAAAATGCTTTCAAATAATTAATTTTATTTATCAAATGTATAAACCCATAGTCCATACTCCAAAATCCCCGATTAACGATAAATCAGTTAAACACAATCATTCTTAATTCCAGAAATATATAAATAATAAGGAATTCCATAACTCCCTTTAAACCCAAAAGTTCATAACATTGGGCTTAATCACACGTTAAGTAATCCAAAGTCATTCTCAAAAACATTATTAAGGTCTTTCCTCAATAATAAAGAAATCGTTAAAATGAATTTCCTCTCTTCCCGAAACTTGTTAAATTAATAAATATTTGAGGATAATTATCGCTACTTTCCGGAATTCATTTTTAATGAGAAATTATATAAAAAGTATAATTATGCATGCTTTATGATTTAAAAAATCGAAATCCACTCACCATATCGTCCAAACGAGTCCAATCTCCAAGCTACGTAGTCCCCCGTGACCCTCGGAGCCAACACACCTATCAAAAACATCACTTGGCATTACTAAAAGACAATTATCAATCTAAAATCTGACCTCCTAAACCCCGGGAGTACACGTGCATTCTAATGCGTACAACGTAACTTTGGACGTCTAAAACTACACCAAAACGAACTCCGATTGACCCGAAACCTGAGCCAAAAGATCTGAAACGTCGAAAACATGGAAACACAATCCAGGGTATTGTTCACTTCCCTGGTACTGTACATGGCCGGCCCGAAAACTCCATAACCGCCCAATCTTCAAAGCTTGATAAGTAACTCATTTCTCAACCAAATTTGATGTTCTAATAATGAAAATCTATCTACTCGAGCCAAGGAATCCAAATATGAAGTCCAAATTGAGATCCATTACATTTGGTGGCCGGAAATTGGACTCAAAGTTTCGGCCAAGCTTTCAAGCTTCGTTCCTAAGCCCTCAGCTGTCCTCAAGCTTCATGGATGGCATGGTTGAGTTCGTGGAGAGGAGAGGAAGGTGATGCTGTCTTTGGTTTGGGTCGAAATGGCCAAAATCTTTCGTGATGATGATGGTGTGTGTTTGTGTATCTCACGGCCAAGGGAGGAAGAAAATTCGAGAGAGATGGGGAGAAAAAAAAAAATATCTGATGAGGAGAGAGAAAAGAGGACAAGATACTTAAAAAATAAGCTCGGGTCAAAATAACCAAAGTGCCCTTGCACTTTCTAGACCCATAACTCTCTCATTAGGATTCCATTTTTCGCGTGCCTCATGTCTACGACTCGTGAGTTCGAGACTTAGGCGATGATCCAAGAAAAACTTCCAAAAGTATCTCCAAACAATAAGTGACTTCCGAATTCCTACTAAAACCGGGGGTAAAATTGTACTTTTCTAAATTAATTTACGATAATCCTCTAATTAAAAATATGGGTCATTACACGAGTGGCTGCCAAAACTGGTGAGGATTATTGGGCAACGAATAAGATCCATATACCCTCTCCTTCTTCCTCAGCTCGTTTATCCTCTCCTCATTGTTCAATTAAATGGAATTACCCTATTAATGATTGTGTTAAGCTTAACTTTGATGGATCTCTTCAAAATTTGTCTGTTGCTGGTGGATTCATCATTCGTAATGGTGATGGTAATACCTTGTTAGCAAGTTCTCATTGTGTTAAAGTTAACTCTGTTCACCAGGCGAAAGTTGCTGCCTTATTACTTGGTTTAGTCCAAGCGTCTAGAGCAGGTTTCTAATCTATATTTAATTGAAGTTGATTCTAAGTTGGTGATTGACTGTATTAATCATAATTCTTCTCTGCCTTGGAAGCTCAAAACCGTAATGCATGATATTTGGGATGTCTACAGGAATTTCTATTTCATTCGATTCAAGCATATATTCCGGGAAGCTAATTTTGTTGCTGATGCGTTTGCATCGGGGGGACATTCGCTAGAGGGCACTAGAATATGGGTTCATCAAACTCCTCCTTGTGCTTCTAATACTGTTTGTTTTGATACTTTGAATCTGGATTGTGTAAGAGGTTTTTGTTTGTAATTTGCTTTCTTATTTCGAAAAAAGTGAGGGCCTTTCTCTTTTTGGTCCATTAGTGAGGGACCATTTATAGCAAGTAGTGCGACATACTGATTGTTGCTTAAGTCTAAAACTAATTCCTATGGCCACCAAATTTGAAAATAAAAAGTTCTGAAGCCGTGTCAAACTGTCAATGTGTGAGTTGGCAGACACTTTAAAAGCATATACAACTCGACAAGGATTTAAGAATTTTTTTGCATGCAACTAGAAAGTGACTCAATATATATCACCCTGGCCTATCTCAAACCAATTATTATTCTCATGCATATTAATTTTTCCAATTATAAAATATATACGCATGATTAGCCTGAATTATTAAGGTACTAATCAAGTATATTGCTCAAGCAATTCCAGTTTATGTGATGAACTGTTTTCTTCTTCCAAGCAGAGGGTGGGATTGGTTTCATAGATTTCTACACCTTTAACTTAGCTCTACTGGCTACGCAAGGTTGGAGGATTTTGCATCATCCTGATTCTTTGGTGGCCAGGCTCTTTAAAGCGCGGTATTTTTCAAATGGAGAATTTATGGAGGCGGAAGTGAATCAAAATGCCTCCTACTGCTGGAAGAGTATTACTGATGCTCGTGAAGTGATTCGAAGGGGCTCCAAGTGGCAGGTTGGAAATGGAGCTCAAATCCAAATTTGGCAAGACCGGTGGCTCCCTCAATCCAATTTACATGTGCCCGTGTCCCCCCGTCCTCTTGGTTGGGACCCTGACTTGAGAGTCAGCTATTTATTATCAGAACAAGGAGATGAGTAGGATTATAATATGATTAAGGAAATTTTTTACCATGAGGAAGCAGCTCTAATTCTGGGCATCCCCATGAGCATCAGACATATGCCAGATCGATTAGTTTGGCAAGGAGAACACACATGTTTGTTTATTGTTAAAAGTGCATATAGAGTTCTGCTTATTGGGAATCAGAGTGCCAATTGGAAATGCAAGGATGATGATCTCCTTGATTGCAAGCAGAATCAGTTGACTCGATTAAGAAGAAATGCAAAAAAACCTTCAAGGTATGAATCCCTAACTTTAGTCTAGCTGAATTGAATCGAAACTAGCTCGTGATGTCTTCAATATTGCTTCCTTCCTTGTTCTAAATCTGGATTGAACTTGTATTGGAAATTGGGTGATGATCACTATGATGATCGGTGCACCCCAGGTGTTTGTGATTGTGCTTGAGTGAGATTTTTCTGGGTTTAAAATGGAGGTCAGATATGACTGACTTCTCATTGAGTATTTTCTCTATTTTTTCATTTCTTGAATGATTTAATTACAATGCATATATAGATACTCACACTCACTCCATGATTCAGTTAGAGATGATAACAAAATGATGTCACCACACACACACTCCTTGCAGCTAGCTCAAGATTGCTCACACACTCACAATTACACTAACCGTTTCACACACTTACAACACACACATTCTCTCATTTAGTACCTTCATCTTGTGACAATTGTCCTCCTCGAGTCAGCAGCAGGTGAGTTGCCAAGTCAACTGCCAGTGATGCAGCTTAGTCACCAACAGCCCCTCCTAAGCTAGTCACTGGAACTACTCTCAGTAAACCTCTTAGGTAGCAGAACCTTTCCCTAGGTAGAGCTTTGGTGAAGATATCCGCAAGCTGCTCTTCATACTTGCAGTAGTGTAGTGTGATTTCTCCATTTTGGATTGCATCTCTGATATAATGAAATCTTCTATTGATATGTTTGGTCTTTTGATGAAAGACCGGATTTTTGGACATGGCAATGGTTGACATGCTGTCATACAGTAGAGGAGTAGCCTCTAACTGTTCCTCTCCAAAATCTCCCAATTCAAACCTTAACCAGACAACTTAAGTAGTTACCTTAGAAGCACTAACATACTCAGCTTCTGTTGTTGAAAGAGTAACACTGCTAGGTTTGACAGATGCCTAAGAGAAAATCCCACTGCCAAATGAAAAAGAATAGCCTGATGTGCTTTTCATGTCATCTTCAGAACCTCCCCAATCACTATCACAAAATCCCACCAAGGTAGCAGCCTTCCCTTTCTTGTATTCAATTCCATAGGTCAATGTACCTTGGACATTCCTTAGGACTCTCTTAGTTGTTCCTAAATGCTTCTTGGTAGGGTTGTGCATGAATCTAGACAGTAGACTTGAAGCATACATTATGTCTGGTTTAGTAGCTGTTAGATAGAGCAAACTTCCCACAATCTGTCTATAAAGTTGGTCATCAGCAGCTCCACTACCATCACTTCTTTGAAGCTTGTCATTAGTTGCTAGAGGAGTACTCACTGGCTTGCAGTCTTTGAGTCCAAACTTTTCTAGCAATGTAGAAGCATACTTCCTTTGATGAATGAAGATACCATTGCTAGACTGTAGAACACCCATCCGTAGGAAATGATGTAGTAATCGCAGGTCTATCATTTCATATATGCTCATCCTGTCTTGCTTGAACTCAGTCATCATAGTAGCACTGTCACCTGTGTAGATAATGTCATCTACATAAATAGACACAATTAGGGTTCTTTCATCTTGCTTAACCTTCAAATACAAAGTTTCCTCACTGGAACTTCTCTCAAAACCACACCTCAACAAGTAGGAATCAATCTCTCCATACCAGGCCTTTAGTGCTTGCTTAAGACCATAGAGTGCCTTGTTTAATCTGTTAACTTTAGCTTCATTACCTTGAACTTCAAACCCTTTAGGCTGATCCACATATACCTCATATTCTAGAACACCGTTAAGGAATGCTGACTTCACATCAAGCTGAAACAACTTCCATTCTTTCTGTGATGCTAGAGCAATTAGGGTTCTGATAGTGTCAAGTCTTGCAACTGGTGCAAATGTCTCATTGAAATCAATTCCTGGTATCTGAGCATATCCCTTAGCTACCAATCTGGCCTTGTGCTTATGAACCGATCCATCCATATTGAGTTTAGTTTTCTACACCCATATGACACCAATCACTGGTTTGTCAGTAGGTCTCTCCATTAGCTCCCATGTATCATTGTTTTCAATCATCTGCATCTCAGCTTCCATGGCTTTCTTCCAAGCTGAATCCTTGATTGCTTCACTGAAACTTTCAGGTTCTATTATGCACATGTGACATCTAGCATAAACATCACTTAGACTTCTTAGCTTCATAGGTGTTTCACCTAAACTTGAGCTAGATGAATCACTGGAACTAGGGCTTGGGCTTGTACTAGGGCTAGAATCATAACTTGAACTTGAACTTGTACATGTGTGTGTTACTGGTGTAGCATAATTTACTGGTGTAGCATAATCAATTCCTCAAACCTCATTGGTATATACTTCTGAACTTCTGCATGTGTCTTCCAATCCCAGCATCCTTCTTCATTAAATATTACACTTCTTGACACCACAATCTTCTTAGTTTCCAGACTATAAATTCTGTAGCCTTTTTCACAGCTACCATAGCCTACTAGAACACCTTTCACACTAGAATCATCTAGTTTCTGTCTCCTCTGGGATGTAACATGCATGTAGCCTATAGAGCCAAATACCCTTAGGTGTGGCACTCATGGTCTTCTACCAGAGAACTTCTCAAATGGAGTCTTACCCTGCACAGCCTTGGAAGGACATCAATTGAGAATGTATACTGCAGTGTTGACTGGTTCACCCTAAAACTCATAGGGTAGTTGTTTTCCAAGGAACATAGACTTTGCCATCTCTACTATAGTCCTATTTTTCCTCTCAGCAACACCATTCTGCTGAGGAGAGTAAGCCACTATCAGCTGTCTCTCAATTCCATGCTCTTCACAGAGTCTCTGGAATTCATTTGAGGTATAGTCTCCACCTCTGTCACTTCTCAACTTCTTCCCTTTGAACCCACTTTGTAGTTCAACCATAGCTTTGAACTTTTTAATCACATTTAACACACTTGATTTATGTCTCAGAAAATACAGCCAGCACATTCTAGAATGATCACCAATGAAGGTAAGAAAATACAGATTTCCTCCCATTGTTTCTATTTGCATAGGACCATACACATCTGAGTGTATTAACTCAAGATGTGTAGATGCCCTCCAAGCTTCTTCTGTGTCAAAAGGACTCACATGAAGTTTCCCTGAAATGCATCATTCACAGAGTTCTTTGTCACCTTCTAGACTAGGTAGTCCCACCACCATGTCCTTCTATCTTAGCATCTTTAGGCTTGTGTAATCCAATTGGCCAAATCTCCTGTGCCATAGTTATGTGCTCTCCTTAGCTTCTGCTCTTCTTGTCTGGACCCTTCCCGAATTTCGCCTCGAAATCCACGAAAAGCCCTATTCCCGTCTAACAGCCTTTAACCACAAATTTTAATACCAGGAATACCCTTTATCTTTAGAAATATTAAGACAGTGGTGGCCCAAAAAGGTAACCTCAGAGCCTTGTTTTACGCCCCAGCCTCTTGACTGAGCAACCGCACCGGTGGCTAACCGGCCTGGTCATGTCAGGGTAAGAGCCAATACTTCGCCACAGATCACAATGTGAGAACCCCTGATCATGATTCGAAGTTTATAGCCCTCTTCTAACAAGCTTTGTTACCCAGTGTCAGTAGGTCAGACACTGCTGAAACCTCTATTGTAATAGCACAAGACAATTGACTTATCAGCTTCTTGTGAACCGTCAATAACTCGTCAATTTGGGTCACCGCCACACCAACCCACTAACCCGGATGACGAAGGTACCCGACTTGGTTGAATTGAGTCTCACTGACTTACCCTGGGTAGTACTCGATATCCCTGCTCCTCCAGAGCACCATGAGTGGTAATTCGATATCCCTGCTCCTCAAGAGCACCCCGAGTGGTAACTCGATATCCCTGCTCCTCTAGAGCACCCCGAGTGGTAACTTGATATCCCTACTCCTCCAGAGCACTCCGAGTGGTAACTCGATATCTCTATTCCTCCAGAGCACCCCGAGTTGTAACTAGATATCCCTGCTCCTCCAGAGCACCCCGAGTAGTAACTCGATATCCCTGCTCCTGCAGAGCACCCCGAGTGGTAACTTGATATCCCTGCTCCTCCAGACACACCTTAGAACTCAACGATATGGCAGAGAAAGATCCCTCAAATGCCTACATCGGAGAACCCCTCAACGATCTGGCGGAGACATACCCTTTAATGCCAGTCGGAGAACCCTCAACAATGTAGCGGAGAAAGACATCCTCCATGCCAATCATCGGAGAACCCTGTGGTATAACATAATACCTAGAAGTACGCATCCAATGCATTCCAGGAAACCCAGTCCGTTCACAGTGCAACTTAAAATACCAAATCAAGGAAGCCCTAGCCGTAAGGAAATTTTTGACACATTAATGACCCAAGTCCTTTGACCTCCCAAGCCAAAACCAGCTCTATGGTTAAGCATTACTGTTGGGATTACTCAAACGGGGCTCTAAATGAACTCCTACGGCTTCAAAATTGCCAAAATCCGGAATGTTCCAAAACCCTAGCCACGCGTTGTCGTGACCCCGGAATCGGTCCCATGCATAGCCACGCGACGGTAGAAGGTTGAACCACGCACCACGCACCGGCCACAAGCCCTCACGCGCCGCCACGAGCCCCCGTTTTTGTGAATCCATACGACTTTTGTTCTTTTCTTACATTTTTTTTTTGAACCATTCTTTGTTCTTTTTCATGATTAAAATATTCAATTCACAATTACAGACGAAAGGGAAGTCCCTATGTATACATCTAAAATTAAGTTCCTTCCCTATACACGACTCTAAGAAAGTTGAATACTCAGTTGATCAACCCTTACTCTTACTGTATGAACATTTCATAATAGAAATAAATATAGAAATAAATGAATTTTTTGTTATCTCTTCATTATTAAAAAAATAGGTGATCACACGGAAGAGAGAATCGAGTAGGAGAGGGAGAGTGTTCTGGACCACCACCCACACCCCCACCCCCCACGAACTCGTGAGTTCGAGACCTATGCAACGACCCAAGAAAAATTTCTAAAAGCACTGCCAATAAAAAAGTGACTCTCAAACCCTTCTGAAACCTAGGGTAAAATCATATTTTCCTTAATTAAATTCCCAAATTAATTAAATTCATGGTCCGGGTGATTACACTTCTAGCTACTGGATTCACATAATCCAGAGAGAGCTTGAAACATCTGATGTCTATCATAGGAACCTTAGAAACCCTTTGCTCCATGTTCTTATCTTCATAAACCTCTGCTGAACTGTCACCAAACACTAGGCAGTATCCATGTTCCACTATCTGACCTACACTTGGTAGATTCTCATCCAATCCAGGTACAAGCATCACTTCCTTGATGTACTTGTCACCTTGGTCAGTATGAACCAACAAGGAACCTTTTCCAGCAGCTTAAACTAGCTCACCAATACCCATCTTCACTCTCACATTCAGACTTCGATCGATATTAGTCAATAAAGACTCATGACCTGTCATATGGTTACTTCAACTACTATCCAAATACCACACACCCACGTGCTTCTCAATGGAGGCTGAATGGCAAGCATAGAACACGTTTCCTTCAACTTCATCTACTTTCTGAGCTAGGTTAGCAATCTGTTTTTCAGAGCAGTCTTTGGCAATATAGCCAAATTTAGAGCACTTGAAACATTTCACTTTTCCTTTGAACCAACATTCACCCCAGTGAAGTTTGTTGCAATTCTTGCAAGCATCCTTAGAACCACTGGTTTCTCCTTTCTGATTTCCAGAGAACTTATTCTCATACTTAGCATTACCTCTGAATTTGTTGTTAGTCCAACCCTTATTTCCACCTTTGAACTGTTGCTTCTTGAACCTTCCCTGATTAGAACTTGGTTGTGCCTGTGACTTGTTATTCACACTCATACTTGAGAATGCTTTCTCAACATCACCCTCAATGTGCATCTCCAGACGTTAATCAAATGCCCTGATTGATGCAGTGATACTTTCAACACTAATATCCTCTAGATCTCTAGTTTCTTCAAGTATGGACACAATCGAATCATAGGGTTTAGTCAAGCTTATCAGAATTTTCTGTGCTAATCTCTTTTCAGTCACTTCTTCACCATACGTTTTCATTTGATTAACAACACCAAATAGTCTAGTCATATATGTAGAAAATGATTCATCATTTTTCATACGTTTATACTCAAAATCTTTCCTAAGACTTTGTAATTTATCTGCTCTCACCTTAGGATATCCTCTGTATTCCTTTTTCAGAATATGCCAGCCATTTTTAGCTATCTCCTCATTCGAGACTATGGGGAATATTTCTTCAGAAACTGCATTCTGAATCAGATTCAAGGCCTTGGCATTCTTGATCTGATCAGCATGACTTCCTGGTACCTCAATCTCCTCATCTTCACTGTCATACTCAGGATCAGGTAAGCCTTGAGTGACAATCTTCCACAGATCACATGCTCTCAATGTTGTTCTCATTTTAATATTCCAGAAATCGTAGTTAACTCATGTGAATACAGGAATTTTTGGTTCTCCTCCTCCAGTACCAGCCATGATGACTTGGCCGTGAAGGAACTTCAACTCCTGCTCGGCTTCAACTCCTGCTCGGTTTCAACTCCTGCTCAGCTTCAGTACAGTCAGACGCCCCAGAGATATGATCTCAGAGCTCTTATACCATATTGGGAATCAGAGTGTCAATTGAAAATGCAAGGATGATGATTTCCTTGATTGCAAGCAGAATCAGTTGACCCGATTTAGAAGAAATGCAAAAAAACCTTCAAGGTATGAATCCCTAACTTTACTCTAGCTGAATTGAATCGACACTAGCTCGTGATGTCTTCAATATTGCTTCCTTCCTTTTTCTAAATCTGGATTGAACTTGTATTGGAAATTGGGTGATGATCACTATGATGATCGGTGCACCCCAGGTGTTTGTGATTGTGCTTGAGTGAGATTTTTCTGGGTTTAAAATGGAGGTCAGATATGACTGACTTCTCCTTGAGTATTTTCTCTATTTTTTCATCTCTTGAATGATTGAATTACAATGCATATATAGATACTCACACTCACTCCATGATTCGGTTAGAGATGATAACAAAATGATGTTGCCACACACACACTCCTTGCAGCTCGCTCAAGACTGCTCACACACTCACATTTACACTAACTGTTTCACACACTTACAACACACACATTCTCTCATTTAGTGCCTTCATCTTGTGACACTTGTCCTACTCGAGTCAACAGCAGGTGTGCTGCCAAGTCGGCTGCCAGTGATGCAGCTTAGTCACCAACAGTGCTCACACATATTGCTTTTGAGTTGAATCAAGGAGGGAGTTGTGGGTGTGGGAATGAAGGCCAGGTGCTCTGGAAGTAAGTTTGGTATGCATGCGTTCCCAACATGGTCAAGATGTGCGTGTGGCAGGCATGCATGAATATCCTCCCTACAAAGACGAATCTGCATCGGAGAAGGGTGCCTCTAGATACAATTTGCTCATTTTGTGGAGGCCAACAGGAAACCGTAGAACATGTTCTGAGGGACTGCCCAGCAGCACTCTATGTGTGGTTTTCCAGTCGACTGGATTATCAAACTGTGGCGTCTCAAGGGCTACCAATGCATTCTGGGTGGCTTCAATGGTGACCAAACTTACTAAGGAGCCGTTTTGTCTCCTCCTAATGATTATGTGGTCTATTTTGCAAGAGAGAAACAATCTAGAGTGTAAGGGGAGTCACAAGGCTCTGAAAGACATATATGGGACATCGGAAAGTTGGATGATTTCTTTCCACAACCATCACCTTCACAAAAAAGGTGCTTCCAATCGTACTCCTGTAAATTGGAAGAAACCAATGGATGGGTGGTATAAATGTAATGTCGATGGATCGTTTGTGGAATCAGAAAGGCGTGGGGGATTTGGAGTGATTATTCGAAATTGGAATGGGGCTTTTGTCGCGACATCAGCTGGCTTTTCGCTGGGGATCACCTCGACGCTGCACGCTGAGGCGGTGGCTGCAAGGCGTGGTGTCCAGTTGGAAGTGAGACTGGGTATAACCCATGTGATTGTTGAAGGAGACAGTGCGATGGTGATAGCGGCTCTTTCACAGGAGAAAGAAGACTTTTCAACTGTAGGACCGGTGCTAAATGACACCAAGTATTTTGCAATGGACTTGGGCCTTGTTCAGTTTCTACATACGCCAAGGGAAGGCAACAAGGCAGCCCACTAACTAGCTCATTTTGGGCTTGCAATGGATCCAGAAGTGTTGCAGTTTGAGAAACCACTTGATATTATTTCTTATGTAATTTTTTAAGATTTGTCTAATAATTAATTTGCGGTGTGAAGTACTCTTTTTCCTTAGACCGGGTTGAAAGCCCGACGAGGTTTTAATGAGGTCACAACAATGCAACCCTTTGTGTACGATTTTATTATGATTTTCAATAATCAGTCGTACCTTCATAAAAAAAAAAATATGTATTTTGGTTTTTTCGGTACATGCAAAATAATTTTTAACTTATACGACTTGATTGGTGGGTGATATTGAAATAGATTAGACATAAAAGGAAATCGCCTCTTTTAATTCGATTTTTTTTTAGGAATTGTGTTGGATAAGTTTTCTTCTACGTATGCTCCCCTCAATATGTTTATAATGAAAACACGTCCATTTTTACATTCAAGATATTTTAAATTTGATAAATTATCCAATCCAATCTAATCAGACTTACCAAACTTGGTCATAATACTCTAAGACTATGTTTGAATGAGAAACTTCAAAGTAATAAGGATTTAGGTTAGATTGGTTGAAAATGATGAACTTCAAAGCATTAAGGGGATTCAGAATAATGAGATGCAATACATTTATATGAGGTTTGTAAGTCACACATATCAATGTGTTACTTTGGAAATCCTTTATTTAGTGGTTTTGTTATGCTAATGTAGTGCATATGCTCCCTTACTAGTTACACAACTAGTTACTTACAATCACTCTATTCAATTATTGAAGTGCATTTCTTAGTAATATAATATAGAAAGTGATTTTCACACTATACTTTTTTCCTTCTGCACTCTTTTTTTGTTTCTGTCCATTGATTTTGCTTGGATTTACTCAATCTGATGCTTAAAAAAACATAAAATTGGACACTAGAAGAAAATTGGAATGTGAAAATCAACTCCCAATAATATAAATACTTCGGTACTTGCTCATCGAAACAGAGCCTTGCTAGTGGTTTTACATCAACTGATTAATTAGGACACATAAGTTGTATGCATATGATAGTCTTCCAATGGACCATGGGGGTGTATTCCAACTGGAGGCTAGGTGGTTCAACCATACGCATAGTTTGGTCGTTTTGGAATTGACCATTTAGTTTAGGACATTGATGTTTCTAAATCAATTGGTCAATTTTTTGGTGTAATCAATGAACAGGAAGGACTATTAATGGGAACATATCCAACACGGAACCCAGACCAAATGGAATACCATTAGCATGCAAAACATATGTTTTTAAAGGGTTGCCGGCGCACTCAGCTCCATCCTCCTCTTGATTGTCAACATGATTCGTAGTCGGCTTCCTGCTTATGCCTTCAATGTGCGCCTTATGCGTAATTGGAACATTGATGTCTAGTCTAGCCTAGCATTGTTGGACGACTGGTTTGTGTGCTTCCATTTTGGTTGCTTCTTCTGGGCTTTTTGTCTTGTTTGTTCTGCCTTAGGTTTGGCCCTGGCCGTTTTCTCTTTGGTTTAATATAATTTGCTTACCTAAAAAAAAACATAAGTTTTTAAAGTGCTGATCATTTCACACTTCATTTTTTACATTTTTTATTTTCATTATACAGAATAATTAATATGAAGATGGAGTACATAATGTAAAAAATAGAGTGTAAAAATTAACTTTCTTTCAAAGAATGTCATAAAGTGTATCTAAGTTTTACTATTAAATTTCACATAAAAACTAATGTGTAAACAATATATATGATGAATTCTCGGAAATTCTGGTAAACATCATAACAGAATTCTCGGAAAACAAGAGTTTAATATGGAATCGTTTTAAGAGTATGTATTTTACTCAAAACTTAATATTCATATTGGTCCACATATTTTAATTTTTTTTAAATTGGTTATAATTTTATTTTTTTACTAATTGGTTATAATTTTATTGAGTTCAGTTAATTTACGTAAAATTTGATGAGAGCAATTTTATATAAACAACTCTCTTATAAAAGAATAGCAAATTAGATCTGTACTCTTGAAACTCATTTATGCTGTTTGAAATCCACAATTAATTAATTATATTATTTCGTACGATGTAACCAATTCACTAGATTCCACGTCAGCAACTCTACATAATATTACTTCTTTTTTTGGAACTATGAAGGGATTCCATTGAAAGATAATTAATGATACACCACCAGAGTTAGCAGCATGACTCATTAAAACCTTGCCATAAAATCCGCTATTCGGGAAAATCTGGTAAAGGAAAAAGAGTGCCCACCCCAGCAAACAAATAGCATCCAAATGCTCAAACAGCGAGCATGAGTAACAACCAAAACCAACTAGCTCAAAACAAAGAGCTTGAGAACGAAGACCCAACGAAATAAGCAATCAGACTCTGCCTTAGATACTAAACACCAGCAACTAAGGCCACAAACACCTCACGCCTGCATCTTCCTAAGAACCACAGTGCAAGCCCTGCCAAAACCCTAAACACATATGTCCTCCACAAGCAGCCTTTCCAGCCATGGTGGAGTTGAGTCAAACTAAATCCTAGGCGCCTAGTTTCGAAGCCCGTGCTGAGCAAGCGCATGGGCTGCCTTATTACCATTCCGACGCTGATATACCACCTTAGTGACATTCAATAACTTCATCAACCACAAGATATTACTAATCAAAACTCCATTTTCATACCAGTAAACTTGTCCATCCTTCAACATAGACACGACCTGGGTCGCATCAACCTCCACCACAACATCCTGCATGCCCAAACGTTGAACCAAAAACAACTCTTGACAAATAGCAAACAATTCAACCGCAACAGGGGAGAGCCACGCCGGGGTAGCATCCCCAAATCCATTAGCATAGTGTCCATCCGCATCTCGAATCAGTCCTCCCACACCCCTTGCTCCATTGACCAGACTGGCTGCCCCATCACAATTCAAATTGTATCAATTGGGAGGAGGGTGCAACCAACGTACCTGCACCAGAGGAGAAACGGCGTGAGAGCGTTTAGAATGCTCTTGAAAATGACTCTGCTTGGAACGTAGTTGATCAGCAGTAGCTTCTATGTCCACTACAGGCTGACCATGAAAGTGCTTGTTTCTTTGAGTCCAAGCTTCCCAGCAACCCCTAATCAACCCTTCAACTATCTCTTTACGACCACTACTGCCAGCATAGTGAACTAGATCAGCAAAGCCCGCATCCTGATTATCAAACTGGATTGAACAATGAATATATGCCCATAGTTTACGATTCCACGTGCACCCCCAAACAGCGTGAATCACCGATTCAGCTTCTTTTCCACATCTGAAGCACCAAGGGGAAGCCAATAGTTTCTTTTGATATAAGGCGAGTGATGTAGGGAGCATGTTCTGGCATGCCCTCCAGGAAAATAATTTCACTTTGTTTGGGAGGTGCAGGCTCCACCATTATTTCCATAATCGAGTGACTTGGACATTGTCAGAACTACTCACTTGATTACCATGTTGAGCCTCAAAGAACTTCAAAGCAACTCTGTACCTTGACTTAACACTATATTGACCATTTTGCATAAACCTCCAAAACAAGCCATCCACACATCCCAATGGTATCCCCAGGATAGCCTTGGCCTCACCTGGATTAAAAGCCTGCAGAATCATATCAGCATTCCAATCCCCAATGTCATCCAAGAGCGTCACCACCCTGGCATCCCAAGGCAGATTGCCCCTATACTGTGGTGGCCAATCCAGGTAGTGGGTTATGCATGCATCTTTGAAGATCCTAATGTTCGTGCCATCCCCCACCCTACATCTTAGCCCATCTTGTATCACCTCTTGACCCCATAAAATAGCCTTCCAAACTAGTGAAGCACGTGTTCCCAGTTCAGCCGTGAGTAGATTCCTCTCCGGATAATACCTAGCTTTCAACATTCGGCCTACCAGCGACTCAGATCATTCCAACAACATCCAAGCTTGTTTTGCCTCCATCGTCTGATTGAATACTTCAAAATACTTAAACCCTAAGCCCCGGCCTACATAAACACTGCTAGGACATCCAATGAATGCCTCTACGACCTCCCTTACCCACCAGTATCGAGCAATAACAGCTGAGAGAATATGAAAAAAAATATTGGGGTAACTGGAAAACCCCCATGGTATAAGTGGGGAGGGCCTGCGCAACTGCTTTGACCAAAATCTCCTTCCTTGCCAACGAAAGAAAATTTTCATTCCATCCCGAGAGCTTGTTTTTGAGGCTGTCAATAACATGTGAGAACATCTTCCTTTTACTCCTCCGTGCCGGAGTCAGAAGCCCCATATACCACTAATGAAACTCCACTAACCGGATCCCTGGCATATTAGAAATGAGTTGTTGCACGATAGGGTCAGTATTGGGGCTGAAACACGTTGCAGATTTATCAAAGTTGATACGTTGCCCTGACATCCTCTCATAACAATGAAGAATATTCAGCAGGTTTTGACACTCAGATAGGTGAGCATTACAGAAAAGTAAGCTATCATCAGCGAAAAATAAGTGGGTCAAAGATGGTGCCCGTGGTGCAACTTTGATGCAGTAAGACTCCGCCGTCGCTGAGCTTGGATTAATTGTGCTGATAGGCCTTCTATACAAAACAAAAAGAGGTAGGGTGACAATGTATCGCCTTTCCGGAGACCACGATGTGGTCAGATTGGTTCAGTAAGAGATCCATTAAGCTTGACTGAATAGGTCACTGAAGTCACACAGTCCATAGTTAGACTAATCCACCTGTCCTCAAACCCCATGGATTTCATCACATGTGCCACAAAAGACCAGTCCACTAGATCATAGGCCTTGGACATATCGAGTTTTAAGATCATCTTCTTCAATTTACTACTCCCTCGACATTTAACGGCATGCACACTTTCAAAAGCAGCGATGACATTATCTGTGATTAACCTTGCCGAAACAAACGCACTTTGAAATTCAAAAATTATAGTTGGCATAATGGGCTTGAGTCTACTCACAATTGTCTCGACAATGATCTTGTAAAGTACTGAGCATAAACGAATTGGCCGGAACTCTGTCACTCTTATTAGTGAAGGAACCTTTTGGAATGAGGGCGATGATTGTATGATTGAGCCCCTGGGGAATTCTAGAGCCATTTAAAACCTCTAAGGATAGCTTTACCACTTCATCGCCTACTATGGCCCAATAGCGCTGATAGAATAATGCAGGCATGCCATCCATCCCTGGGGTTTTGGTCGGAGACATACTAAAGACAGCTTGTTCAATCTCCTCTCGAAGGAATGGAGCCGAGAGGCTAGCATTCTGGGCAGCTGTGACTTTGGATTGTATGTCATGAAATTCAGCCTGTGCAAGTGGATCGCAATTAGTAGTAAATAAATCATTTAAATAGTCACAAAAAACCTTCCCCATACTTTCCAACGTCGAGTACCACTGCTCATATTTATCCCATACGCCTTGGATGAGATTCTGGCTCCCTCTCTGTTTAGCAAAGCCATGAAAATACTTCGTGTTCCTGTCACCATTTTTGATCCAACTGATTCTGGCCCCTGTCTTCTGTAGATTTCCTCTTGTTCTAGAAGGCTATCCAACTCACGATGAAGGAGTAAATGGCATTCATGTCTCCCATGAGTATCTCCAACTGAAGGTAAATGATCAATTTTGGCATGTGTGGAGTGAATCTTAGCTGCCAAGTTCCCCACTATAGCATCATACCACGTCCACAAAGAGGATTGGCAAGCGCTAATTTTCTTCAAAGTGGAACCATTTCAAGCGCCTACCATGTCCCCCCCAAAAGTCTAAGGCTGATTAGAATAGGGGGATGATCAGATGCCAGAGAATTTAAATAATGAGTAACCAGGTTAGGGTACACATCCGTCGTAGCACCATTAGAAGTGGCCCTATCCAATTGAAGCTTCACATTGCCATCCCCTTGCCAACCATTTGAACACATATACTTATACGCCTTAAAACATATCGTACTCAGTCCCCTTGCCAACCATTGACATAATATTACTTTATGAGTCACATATATAAATTTTAGCAAATCTAAAATACCCTTATTAATATATAAATATAATTTTGGAAAACTTAATTCATATTTGACTATGATTTGATGCATACTTAACTCTGTTGTTCAAATTTTGTATCGCAACTTAATGCACATTTAATTATCCCAACTCGAGTTATGGTAAGTTATCTGTAAGGATGCGTTAAAGGGTTTAGCTCAGTTGGTAAGATCTTTAACCTATAAGTCAATGATCTCAAGTTGCAATCAATAAGTATTCCTAGTCGGGAGATACTTAGGATTGGCTTTTATTGTAGGAAAAGAATTCTAATTAATAAATAAATCCTTATCGAAAAAGAAGTCTATTTATTAATTGAATACTAGTGGAAAAATGATCTCAAGGAGATGTCTTTTATTACGGCAATATAATTCTTATTAGTTAATATTTTCAGCTGGTAAATATGTTTAATTAATGCGCAGTAATTATATCTCAATAATGGTTCCACTAAGGGTAGAATTGTCATTATATAGATTATGGGCCACGTGGTAGCTCCACAATTTTTGGACTAATTATGATTCCACAAATGCCCACATATCCCTTAGGAATTCAAGGAATCCTAAGAGAAGTAGTTTTTAAGAATTCCATTAATCCATCGCATTTTCTCAGTAGAAATAGGATTCCTTTTTGGTAGATAAAAAACTTTCAACTTTTAAACCTTCTCCTCATGGGAAAAGGATTAAGAAAGCCTTTAGTTTTGTCTATAAATAGGTTGGCCATTTTATTTGCATCTCCACAAAAATTTCCAACCTTTGGAGTTCCCGTATACTTAGAAACATTTGAGTGTGTGCAACTTGAAGTTGAAGAGAAGAAATAATTCCAAGTTGGACACCTTACGGGAGGTAAGAGTCAAAACTCTTTTTTTTTTCATTCTTTCTCTTTCCTTCTTTGCTGATTTTGCAGGTGGGAACCCGCTGGAGGGCCGGATCTGGTATGGCACGGGTGTTGTGCACCCTAGGCTTGGCGGCTTGGCCAAGCCGTTCCTTCCTTCCTTCTCCTTGTAGTAAGCTGCGGCTTGGCGGCTTCATGGGGAGTCGTGGCTTGGCTCCCCCTTTTTCAGCTTTATTTTATTTTTCTAACGTAAATTTCTTGTTTCAGTTTTACGTTTTGGGATATTCCAGGAGCTATGAGAGTCTAATTTCAGTGATTCAAATAGCATCATGTTCCTTTTTTTGAGACGATTCCAACAAGGGGTGTGAACACAAGGTTTCATCAGACTCCGATGGGCTTGCAATGTGGCAATGAGGAGGTTCCCTTGATGACATTTCCTTTTGAGGAGAGCCGTGTGGGGTCAATGATCAGACTGGATTCGAGGAATGGCTGAAAAAACATCGTGATGTGTTACTGGGGGACATTCAAGTGAAATTTGGTGACTGGGCGTCCTCTCAAAAATTTTGTAAAAGTTGAATATCGGAGGTGACTCGTTGGATGAAGTTTCGTCCTCTGATAATTAACTGGGGATTCAAGTTCCCTTTTTCGGCATTTTTTTCCAAGATTATGGTCAATATGGGGTGTTTTCCTTCTCAACTAGACATGAACGCATATCATCATGTCATGTGCTTTGAAAGACTTAACCAATTTTATGGCTTGGAGCTTTCCGAAGATGAGTTCTGGTACTGCTATTCGATGAAGCATGTTTCACTTACAGATAAGCCCAATTATGACCTTATTCCAAAAATTGAACTTTTTTCCTAGGGCATGGTTCGATGACGGGTCATACAAAGCCACATGCCTTGATGTTTGCGGGAATTGGGATCCCCATTCTTTTGATGGACTCCGGATCGCACTGAGATACAGTGATGGCGATGAGTTGTACTCAAATTTTGCTCATAAAGCCAACCTTGAGAAGATTGAAAAAGTATTGAGGATTCCGTCACAGTATCGCGAAATGAATTGGTTACTTAGTCCTTTTAGAAATTCTCCCGGGGGGATTCCTCATGTCAAAACCGTTCAAATATGGTTGCAAACTCCATCCCGAGGTGGAATTCAGAAAATTCTAAAGGGAAAGTGCGACAAGCGCAATTATGCAAATATTTCGTTCGAGTAGGTTGATAAATCTTCCAAAAATCCAAGGTTGTCTCGAAGACTGCTGAAGCTGGTAGTTCTTAGGATTGAGTCAGGCGGGGCCAAGACAAAAAGTTGTGAAGATGGGCGGTGCCCTTACCGTGACCCGGGATGCCAACGGCAAGGTTGCCGCACCTCCTAGAGGCTACGGCAAGGTTGCCGCTCCAAGAGGAAAAGCCGACTGCGTGCCCCCAATTTCTACTCCAAGTGTTTCTGATACTGTTCCTCGCACAAATTATGAAAAATTGAGGAAAGATTGTGAATCTCTCAAGGTTTTGCGTGACCATCTTTAGTGGGATAATGCTTCATTGAGGAATAAAATTTGCTCGCGAGAAGATTGCTATGGTGTTCTGGACTCCCTTCAGAACAATAATATGCTGGTTGAAAGTGAATTACAAGTTGCCAATTCCAATTCCGCCATGTTAGAGGAGGATTTGACTTCTTCCAACACACGTGTAGCTCGTTTGGTGGGGGAACTTGATGATGCAAACGCCAGAATTTCAAAATTAGAAGATAAATTCAAAATTCTTGAAACTGAGCTGTATTTGCCCCTCCAACTTTACAGCGATCCGACGTGGAAATTAATTACTTAAACAACAGATTTCCAATCTTCGAAGTTCCAAGGATGGATTGCGGCAAAGATTGGCTGCTGCTGAAAGCTATAATTTACAAATTGAAGATTGTCTCTGTGCTTCGTATGTTGAAGGTTACCTTCATTGCCAAAGTGGCCTTGCCTCAAAGCATTTGGTTCATTCTGAAGATCTTGAAGAGGCCTTGAAAGCGTCAAGGGTTGCAAAGGAGGGAATACTTAGGAATCAGAATGCCTTAGTGATGTACTCTTTTACTAATCCTTCGTATCTTGACGGAGAGCAGGTTGAATCTCAAAATATTGTTAATTTGCAGCCTAGTGCATAGGAATGTTTGGATTTAGCTTTTATTTAAGTTTTTGTAAACTTTTCTCTTTTGCTTAGAAGTAGTTAATTTCTTTTTCAGCAAAAAGTTGAGTCTTTGGTTTGTGAATTCCCAACTTGTTTGTTGATTTTTTAAATAAAAGAATTCTTAAGTTTTAAGGTAATTCACAGTTTTCGCAGCTTCTAATAGATTTGACCTTTGTGTGGTAATTTGGCTCTACCGGACTCAAATTAAGTCGAAATTGAGTCATTCTAGCAGGGTTGAAAAGGTGACTTCCGTACCTTTCTAATTCTGTTTGCCCTTCTTAAAAAGGTTGAGAATTTAATTTTTGACCATTTTTTGAAGTCAGGTCGTGCGTATAGAATCGTAGATTTGACCTTCGTCTAGTAATATGTCAATTAATAATTTGCCGGTTGTCGGAATTAGTTGATTTTTGTGTGGTTAGAAAGCTAACATCCACATATTTCTTAAACATTCTGAAAAAGGTTACGAATTGAATTTATGGTAAATTTCGGAAGTGGGTAGTACGTGCAGGCGCGCGATTTTTGCCCTACTTCGCCGTTTTGCCCATATATTATTCATTCTTTTTCCGAATTAGCTATTCTTTATATTATTGGAAAGGTAACATCCACATATTTCTAATTCCATTGGGATTGCTTGAAAAGGTTGAGAATTGAATTCTCAAATCAACCTGCAAGGCATGCCTCTATGCAAGATTGCGATTTTGACTATGTCTATTGAAATGTACATTCTAGATTCGTTAGAACTCGGATTTGAGTATCGTGGACGGTGTTGGAATGCTAAGATCCGTAGCTTTCCGATGCCACCTGGCCCATTCCATAGGTTTGAGTAATGAATCTCGAATTTTGCGTTGCAAGTGACATTTGTTTTTTGCACAGAAAAATTATGGCTGGGATGTTCGTCTCAACTTAGATATCCTTGGGATTTGTGTAAGTGTTTGGACTTCGATTTTGCTTTTTTTAGAAGGCTTGGATACTTTGCAAGTGCAAAGGTTTTGATACTTTTTTAGAAGAAGGTTTTTATACTTCTATGGAAGAAGGCTTAATTGCTTCCATGGAGGAAGGCTTTGATTGCTTCTATGGAGGAAGGCTTTGGTACTTTACAAGAGGAAAGGTTTTGATACTTCTTTAGAAGAAGGTTTTAATGATTCTATGGAAGAAGACTTAATTGCTTCCATGGAGGAATGCTTTGATTGCTTCCATGGAGGAAGGCTTTGGTACTTTGCAAGAGAAAAGCTTTTGATACTTCTTTAGAAGAAGGTTGTTATGCTTCTATGGAAGAAGGCCAATTGTTCAAGCTTATGCAAACCTATCTAATTAAAATTGAAAATGAATAACTTTATTGAAGATTTAAATGAAAAATGCATAAAGCTTGAAATAAAAGTTGTCCTGGGGCCAATGCCTCCTAGGCATGGCACCATTCTTGGAAGGTAAGGCATGTCGCCATTCTTGGAGGGTAAGGCATGGCCTTAGCTCTCACACATAGTGTTTCCTCAAGTGGTAAGCATTCATGGAACCACTCACCAATTTTTCGTCCATGGTCTTCAAAACATAGCTTCCTTTCCCACCTACTTGGTAGATGCCGTAAGGAACTTCCCAAGGGGATTTTAGTTTTTGGGACGCATATTAGTTCGGAGTTGCGAACCTTTTCTTGAGGATAAGATTGCCTGGAATGAAGTTCCAAATTTTAGCTTTCTTGTTGTAGAAATTTCGAACTTGTTGTTGATCGTTCGAAACATGCTTGATGACTTGCTCTCTTAACTCCTCACTTGGGTCAAGTGAGGTCTTGAGGTTTACGGAATTGATGACAATTGATGATATCGTCATCAATTTCGATAAATGGTGTAGGTACAACTACATGTGGTAGGATGACGGTGTTGGTGCCAAATGCTAGAGTGAACGGCGATTCTCCTGTCACACGACGTGGAGTTGTGCGATAGGTCCGTAGAGTGCCGTCCAAGTGCTCCCCCCATAGTCTCTTCTTGTCGTCAAGTCTCTTTTTGATGTAGTACCAAATAGTTTTGTTGGATGCCTCTGCTTGGCTGTTCCCTTGGGGATAATATGCTGCAGAAGTAAAATATTTTGTCTTCCATGATTCGAAGAATTCTTTGGTTGCAGTGGCAGTGCACTGGGTTCCATTGCCTGTCACTATGACCTTAGGAAGTCCGAATTGTTATATGATCTAACTTCAGCCAAACTTCTGAACATCAGCTTGGGTGATGGTGGCTAAGGCTTTAGCTTCCACCCATTTCGTGAAGTAGTCGGTGGCGACGATCAACTACTTCCAGTTTGGCATTGGGGTGCTGGGCAAGGGCCATATGATGTCCATGCCCCATTGCATGAATGGCCATGGACTCATCTGCACATGAAGCTCCTCGGCTGGCTCCAACTAGCTCGGTTGGAACCTCGGCATTTGTCACACACCCGAGTGGACTTCAATGCATGTTGATGCAGAGTTCGTGATATGCATCAATTTGCACATGATTTTTCATGCTATTCCTACTGAGTTTTGTGCTACTTCTCTTTGTTTAAAAGTCATTTACTTTGTTTTCTTGTTTTTGATAGGTTTTTGAAGAAAAAAGGACTTAGGAGACAGAAGCCCAAGTGCATGCTTTGGTGTGCCAATTGTATAGTTGAGATGCCAATACTGAGCTTCTGTTTGGCAATTCCATTTGGAATTTGCCTTGGAGTTCAACTGAGCACTTCAATGGATTTAGACGGAGAATGATGTCTAGGATGAGTTTTTGAGCAAGGCCAGTTGGGGAATGTTTCAAAGACATTGAAGTTATGTGTGGAATTTTTCTGGTTTTTTCTGTTAAGCCAATTAAAGCAGTTTTAGACTTCAAGTTGGCATCAGTGCAAAACCCGTCAGTTCTGTGCAGCTGAAGGAAAAACTGAGTTTGAAGATCTTCCCGATTTTTCTGTGAAATGTGCTACATATGCCTGGAAAGATAAGACCCAGAGCTAAAATTTACATATTTTTGGGGAATTTTCGGGAGACGTAAACGACCCCAAAACGTGGGTACAAGCAGACTGACGTGCTGTTTTTGAAACGTGGCTTGGACTTCTACAAGCCGTCTAAGTAGAAGTCCAAGCCAAGACTTTCATAGTTTGTTTCCTTTATCTAAATGTTAGGGATTTGGACGTTCTATATTATTTTCTGAGCTGTATTTGAGGACCAGAGGGCGTGATATAAAAGGAAAAAAATTGGGAGATGACAAGGACTTTCTTTGGAGAAGAGAAGAACACAACCCTAGAGGGAGTATCTTCAGTTTTATGTGGGTTTGTTCTGTACTATGTTTTTTTTATCTCTTTGGATGCTACTCTTAATTATGTGTAACTAAACGCCTCCTTGCTAGGGCTTGATGAAACCCTAATATGATTATCTAGATTTTTTATTCTAAGTTCTCTTTCGAGGCTCAATTGTTATTGGATTTTTAATCACTGTTCTTATTCTCGATTGATTGATTGGATGCTTAGCTGCCATATAGGTATTTGATGAAGTTATTTGATGCAAACTTGCGTAAATAGCATACTGAATTTGAGACCAGCTTCTTGTGATTAAAGATTGTGATCCGCTTAGGGTAAATATACCATACACCTAGGGTTTGCGTGGCTTGTGTTGGATTCCATTGAACTTGGTGAGCGCTAGCATGGTTATCTTTGTCTAAATACCATAGCCAAATTGCATGTTAAGGTATACGAGTTAGCCTAAATACCATAGATAATTCATACTAAAGGGAATTCGTCAACAATATCACCTGAGTTAACAAAAAGGGGGGAAGGAATAAGGAACTAGAGAAGAGTATTAAAGGTGGATTCATAGTCCTAGTTCCATCTCATCTTTCATTAAACCAGTTTGATTGTCTTTGTTTTGCCTATTAAAGTAGTGAGCTTTTATATTCGCCTTCAAACCAAGTATTCAAGAAACCTCGTTTGTGTTTATAGGCTTAGATTAAGTGTTTAAGGTTGTGGAATTTTTTTTAGTGTCGTGAAACAAGATTAGATTAAATTAATTCGAAGTTAAGACCGGTCCTTGTGGGAATGACCTCGTGCTTGCCTTGCTAAACTACGATTGATCTTGTGCACTTGCGAGTATAATTTGTGTTAGATTAATCTCAGTTTTGCAGGTTGTCTAATTTTGTATCAAGTTTTTGGCGCCGTTGCCGGGGACTTGGTTCCCTTCACTTTGATTTATTTCAAGTTTAATCTAGTTATCTGTTTTAATTTTAGTTTGATTTCCTTGCTTTGATTTTTATTTATTTTATTTTTATTTTATTGTTTAGCAGGTTTGAAGGTCTATGCTAGTTTATGGTGGACACTCGGTCTCGATGCAAGGAACTTTCAGATTTTGATTTCTCCGACTGGCGTTGGAGGGTATTTCTCTGCCAGATCGTTGGGGTTTCTCCGACTGACGTTGGATGGTATTTCTTCGCCAGATCGTTGAGGTTTCTCCGGCTAGCGTTGGAGGGTATTTCTCCGTCAGATTGTTAAGGGGTTTCTCCGATGTTGGCGTTGCAGGGTATTTCTCCGCCACATCGTTGAGGATGTCTATGCATCGTACAAGGACCTGCATATATTGAGATGCTCAGATATGTGGAGGCTGTCTATGCATCCTAGACTGGCGTGGTAGGGCTTTTCCTCTGCCAGATCGTCGATGTTTTCTGATGCTAGCGTGGTAGGGTATTTCTCCGCCAGAGCGTTGAAGCTGACTACACTGAGTACAGGGATCTACATGACTTCGCGATATCTTCTGATGTACGTGTACCTATTCGGGCATGTGACGTTATGACTTTTGGTAATTGTAGTAATGTTGGGAGTAGGCCCCGCGGTGGACCTCTCGGGTTCAGAGCCTTGCTTTGAGATAATTTCCGGGTTGAATGGATTCTGTTGCCGTCAGGATGTCTCCTGGATGTTGTTCTCGCCTATGGTTTGTTGTCGAGATGGGAACAAAGAAATGTGCAGGGTGCACATGTTCCATTGGGAATCGCAGCAGAGGTTCAGTTGACCTGAGTTAAGAGAATTTCGGGGACAAAATTCCTTTAAGGGGGGAAATTGTAACGACCCGGACTAGAAATTAAAGTAATTTTAGAATTTAATTAAAGAAAGGACGATTTTACCCTCGATTTCGGAGGGGTTCGGGAGTCACTTTTTGTCTGGCAGTACTTTTGGAAGTGTTTCTTGGGTCGTTGCGTAGGTCTCGAACTCACGAGCTCGTAGACAGACGGCACGTGAAAAACGGAGACCCGGTGAGAATGTTGTGAGTCTCAAAGCTTTAGGGGCAGTTTGGTCATTTTGGAAAAGTCCAAAATTAGGGGGATATTTTTTCTCTTTCTCCAGAGACTTTGCTCAGACCGGACTGACTCTCTCTCTCTCTTCCCTCGAAATTTATCTCTTTCCCCGTACGATTGCCGCATCATCCTCACCTTCATAGTCCCAATTTGGGGCCGATTCGACCAAATCCAAGGCATGGGAAGTCTTCCCCTCGACTTCATGAGCGGTCTGGTGTTAATTTTGAGGTGGGAGCGTCGCCATAGAAGGCAGATGGAGGAGGAGAGGTGGGCCGAAACTTCTCGGTCGGATTCCGACCGAACCAAGTATGATCTTGAATTCCCGACTTCATTTTCGAGTTCCTGTTGTTGCATATATGAATCTACAGATGTGGATCGTAGAAATTGATGGAGTTTGGGAAGAGTTTGAAGCTCGTCGAAAATTGCAATTTTCGGTGAGAATTTCCAGTTTCTGACCATCGGTGACTACGACAGTCCGGTCGTCGTCCCCGATGTACTCCGATGACTAGTATGAATTGCGGTGGCTGACGTGACATGACATCTGGCAGCCACGTGGAGCCACTTGACAACACAGTTAGGGTCCAATCAGCAGTTAGTTGACCGTTGGGTCAACTGACGCCATAAGGGTTTGACCGTTGGAATATTCCGATTCCATCTGATTTGATAGAATATTCCGTCTGAGCGATGGAATATTCCATCGTGACTGTACAGACACGCATTGGGTGCGTGGCGGCCCGTCGGGGCACGTGACGCGTGGTCAGGCCTTCTATCGGCGCATGGCGGCGCGTAGGTCCTTCTACCGGCGCGTGGTGGCGCGTGGGGCCTTCTACTGGCACGTGGCAGCGTGTGAGGCCTTCTACCGATGTGTGGCAGCACGTGGGGCTATTTCCTTGCCCACGGCAGCACGTGACTAGGGTTTTAGAACATTCCGAATCAGATTTTGGGGGTTTTGAGGCCATTGGAGTCCATTTAGAGCGCCATTTGAGTAATTCCAGCTATATGGACGACCACGGAGCGGGTTTCAGCTCGGGAAGTTAAGGACCTGGGTTTTTCCTTGGGGCTGGGGTTTCCTTGAGTTGGTACTTTGGACGTACTTTGAACGGAATGGATTTCCGGGATTGCGTGGCATGCGTAATTCTATGTATTATGTTATACCACGAATATAGATTTTGGGTTTTGATCCTGATGAATGATCTGAGGTATGTTATCGAAGATTCCATCATACTTTCAGGATGAACCGGGATATCGAGTTACGACTTGGGGTGTTCAGGATGAACGACTCGGAGTGTTTAGGATGAACCGAGATATCGAGTTACGACTTGGGGTGTTCAGGATGAACTGGGATATCGAGTTACAACTTGGGGTGTTCAGGATGAATCGGGATATCGAGTTACGACTCGGGGTGTTCAGGATGAACCGGGATATCGAGTTACGACTCGGGGTGTTCAGGATGAACCGGGATATCGAGTTACGACTAGGGGTGTTCAGGATGAACCAGGATATCGAGTTATGACTCGGGGTGTTTAGGATGAACCGAGATATCGAGTTACGACTAGGGGTGTTCAGGATGAACCGGGATATCGAGTTACGACTCGGGGTGTTTAGGATGAACCAGGATATCGAGTTACGACTCGGGGTAAGTCAGTGAGACTCAATTCAACAAGGGCTGGTACCTTCGTCATTAAGGTCAGTGGGTGGTGTGGGCGGTGACCCAGATTGACGAGTTATTGGTGGTCCACTGAGGGTGACACGTCAGTTGTCTTTTTTGATTGCGGAGGAGGTTCTCCGAGGTAGTTTGTGAACTACTGGGCTATTTCTTTGTCTGAGAGGTAGGTGAAAGTCAATCAGGTACTGAGGAGGTTCTGTTGGAACCCTATAAAGTTAGTTAATGTTTCCAAAGATTAAGGGTATTCCAGGTATTAACTTTTGTGGTTAAATGCTGTCAGACGGGAGCATGGCTTTTCACGGATTTCGAGATGAAATTCGGGAAGGGTCCTGTCAATAGTAGCCAATATAATCATATTTATTACAATGGTTCAAATTGTCAATCTTTCTCCAATACCCAAAATGGAAATAATTCGACAGTTTTGGGACAATACAGTTATAATGAACCATATGGCCAATATAATTTCAATATTGATGAGATTCACAAAAAGTCTGAAAATATTGAAATTGCACTCAAAGAATTTGCAAGCGAATATAATATTCTCAAGATTTTCTCATTCGAAGTTTGCGTGAGATTGCATCTAAATTGGCCATAAATAAAGATAAAAGCCAAGAGGAGGTTAATAACTAAGACGTGACTCAACCTGAAGAAATCATCCTAGAAGTTGATAGACCAAAAAATAAATGAAAATGAAAGTATGTTCACTACCCAATTTCAGCCAATCATGATAGACATTATTGTAGGGGAAAAAGCGGATTTTATAAGACCGCAATTGGGATTGGTCAATATTATCAATCCCCAATCCAAGACCAACATTAATAAATTGAATGGACTTGGGGGGCATGGAGATTCGGCCAAATATAATTTAGTTCGTGCTAACTGCATTAGTAAACTAATGCATTGCTTACAAAATCACGAAATTCATGCTGAAAATAAGAAGGGTTTGAGGCTTGGAATAAAACATGGATGGCCACCACCTCGATCTCCATAAAAATATTGTTCTCAACGGCTATTTCCAAAAATAAGCAGGCCGACGAAGTTTCAATAATGGCCAAATTTTGGTCACCAACATTTGGCCCCAAAAAAAAGATGTTTCTTAAAAAAAAAAAAAGGAAAGTTAATAAGGCAAAAGAATGGCATTTTGGTTATCATGGCCAATTAATGGCTATTTTTTGAAGCTGCCATATTATCAGGATGCATGCAAGGTAAATTTGTCAAAATTCAAGCTAATTAATAGTTAATTATCAAGTGAAAAAAGGAAAAATGGCTAATTGGAATTTTTGTGTTTTGGCCAATTATGTTTGATGGCGTGTAAATGGGAAAGAAATGAAGTTAATTCCTCACTTTCAATGCCAATTTTATGATCACCATGCATATGGTAAAATTTTCATTTGACTCTAGCCAATTAATGGCTAAACTTTTTTGAAAGTCTAATTAATCAAGGCATGAAAGAGAGAAGATGAAATTTTCTACTTTTCTTAGGAAGGAAAGATATATTCAATGCAAAAATTTTAGAAGCATCGTCAACATAAAAAGGATATCTCATGTGAGATTTAAATTTTGCCAATTAATGGCAGGTTTTGAAATCTTTATTTATGAGAAACAAATCAGTAAGATTAGGTTCATGATTGTGGTTGATTTTTGGGATTCATGAAAGCAATGGGTTTCTATAAGGCCGATATGAGAATAAAAATCTTGAAACAACCGAGATTTACTCAAATTTAAAGTTCACGAATCGATTGAGCAATAAGTTTTCATAAATTTGTCTCGTAAGAGACATAGTTCATAAAAACTAAGGGGCAATGTTTGAGCCAAGCCCAAGACCCCATAAAATGATTACCTTTTGGGCTCGAATTAGGTTTGAATGCCGAAATACGGCTAGAAGCCCAAAATAATAAGTTCGGTCGAATATTTTAAAAAAATATTTAATTATGGCCACATCTCAATTGGAAAGGTAATTAGAGAAAATAAATATGTGGGGAAGATTTTCTACGTAAGGAAAGAATCATGATTTAAGGTCAAACATCCATTTATGTTTTGATCCACGTATGGAAGAAAATCATGTCAATCGGAAGTAAATATAGAAAATCTTAACAAGAAAAGAACATCAAATCATGCATCATCAAATTACTCTCATGATTTTTATGATTGAAGCTAATTTGGACCGAAATCGGTTTGATTGATGCAATCGAGGAAAGTCAACATTAATTATCATGAATCAAGGAAGTAATCGTGCAGATTATATAGTTTGCCAAGTTGGAACGCATCCGAGCTCCTATAAATATCAAGCTTTGAAGAAGAGAAGAAACATCTCCAACACACCACACAACTCGTCATATTACTTTCTCTTCAATTCCTATCCTAGGAGTAGCATAATAGAATCCTTAGCCTAGTTTTTATTTTTTCAACCCTAGTTTCTAAAGCTTTCAATTATGTCTTTTTCATTTCCGTTGATACCTTTTAAGTTAATTTAATTTAAATACATGTTTTCTTTTACTATTCATTGTTCTTATTAATTTCTTGCCTTTTAATTCATGCACTCGTATTTCAATTATTTATTTTTTTTATGCAATTTAATTTATGCACTTTCTTTTAAGTTGTTTACTTTATGCAATTTTACTTCCCGTCATTGTCTTTTCAATAATTTATTTATATGCAATTTACTTTTCGCATTGACATTTAAATTATTTATTTTCATGCAATTTAATTTCTTGTCATTGTCATTTAAAATAAATTACATTTAAGCACTTTACTTTTATGCACTTGTTTTTAATTTAATTTAAATTATTTGCACTCGCTTTAAATTTCACCGCACTTACTTTAATTCAATTTAATTTCTTTTTCAATCTTCATTTCCACCTTCACATCAATTGGTTGTTCATCTAAAGCCTTGACCCCGAGGAAGTGAAAGAACCTAAGCCAAGAGGAGGTTCCTTGCTTGGCCGAACATCCACTTAGTTAGAAGTCAAATCTAAGGACGCACCCCACACTTTCACCCATTCACATTCCATTCAAGCCAATTTGTGGCTTGGTGGTGGCACGCCTGCGCACTTGACGGAAGAAGGACCAAAATCCTTTATATCGGCTTGATCCGTCAAATCGAGGGAAACAATCAATATGTGGTCACTCTCGTACAATACACGTGTCAAGCATATCGTCTCAATTTCATGTTCTGATTATTATATCTCTTTGGCTTATTACTTAAAATGCACCTAGAACAAACCATTTAATTTCAAAATGCACCCAGAATTGTAATTTGCCTCACTTTACTCTTTGAACAGTTACATCGTCAAAACCGTTCTATCTTTTCACTAACACCATTTATAACAATGTTTATAATGCTTATGTGGCAGTTATGTCATAAGAATTTAAGGGTATTTTGGACATTTCTTCCTCATTCATCTTCTTCCGCAATCACCCACCAACCTCTGCACCTTCTAATTTTCCCAACAAAGAAATAAAAGGAAGAAGAAAAACACCATCGGTTTTTCTCTGTTTGAGAAATCTTAATTTGCCCCCTTGCAGGAAGAAAGCTAGTACGCGATTTGTACCTTTACAGACAAACCCTCTTATATTAGCTCACCTCTCACCCACAGGTTCGCTTCTTTGCAAGAAGTTTACCAATCAAAGATTGAATCTTTTCGGTATCTTTTAGGTTAATTTGATAATTTTGTCTTTTGTTTTGGGTTTGGAATTTGCTGAACTAGGTTTCAAGCATGGGAGTTTGTTGGATCCACACCCTTATCCAACACATCTACAACTCATTACTACAACCCAACCCATTTAGTCACTCTAGAATTGTCTCTTGTTGCACCTCACCTAACGTTGAGGAAGATGACAAAACACCTCTGAGCAATTTGTATCCATTTATGGTATTTAGTACTGGCCTTTGGTCCCAACAAGGATATGAATGAAAAACCTATTTCCCGTTTCTCTGCAAATTTCAATTATTGTATGCTCTTCAATCCTTAAACCCTAGTATTCTCAACACTAGTATCAGATCCCCTTTCTATGTGGTCTCGTGATACAACCAGCTTACCCACCACATCCCAACCCATTCCAATGTCTCCAAGCTCACCTAAGGAATCACTCCTAACCTTGGTGTCTCGCCCACAAGAAAAGCCACCCAACTTGGACGATATCCACAAAACCCTCAACCTCCTCATAGAACACCAAATACACAATATGCATTTTCAGCAGTCTGCCATGGACGAATTCCGCTCCCTACGAGCTTTTCAGTACCCTTTCATTTCCCCCACTCCCATTCCAAGGACCACTTTTTGGTCTGGCACCGCAGCACCCTCCCATATCAACCCCACTTCACCATATTCCTACCTCCACAGGTCGGAGCTCCTTAACCTTCTCTCCCCCCATTTATTCCACACCTGGCCCATCTACATCCCGCCCATAACTAATCTCTACACCCCCTCCACGATCCCATCTTCTCCCACCTCAAACATCCATACTACGTACCAATCGATCTCCTCAGTTCGACCCCCTTCCCATTTTCCTCATCAAGCATCGACCTTGCCCTACCTATTTACCCATTTGAACTTTTACCCAACCCCTCAACCACCCCTACAGACCTTTAAACCTCTGAAATTTGACTTACCTCGATTTACAAGAAAGGATCCTCTGGCCTGGATAGCTACGACATAAAACTTTTTTCGAATATTACGAAATTTCTGACCACCAGAAGGTGCTTGTCGCCTCTGTTCACCTTGGTGGTGACGCCGCCCTCTGGCTCCGTTGGTTCGATTCAAAACATCAACGAGATTCGTGGGCACCTTTGTTGATTTATTGTTGAAACGGTTTGGACCCAAAGACCACCCTTTGTACCTTGACTCTGCCTTAACACACCTTGACCAAAAGGGCACTGTTGCCGATCATATAGCCCACTTCCTCAAGATTACCTATCGTGCATCTGATTAGCCTGATTCTCAATTGAAGGGAGCTTATGTTGGGGGCTCACTGGAAAACATTTGAACAGATGTCCACACTCTGCGTCCCAATTCCCTTTATAGAGCCATCGAACTCGCTCACATATACGAAGAACGCCACGTTCAGAGACGCCCATCATGCCCAAATTTCTTTCGGCCCTTCCAAAACTCCACCTTTACACCTCGACCCCTCTCAACCAAGACACCACCTGCATCCACCACCATGATTGTACCCATCCAACGCCTCACCCCAGCCCAAATGCAAGAACGCAGAACCAAAAGTCCCTTCTTTAACTGCGATAAGCAATACCACCTAGGCCACACTCGATCCAAATCAAAATTGTTCATGGTTGATGATCTCCAGGAGTTAACTGCTGAACTAGAGCAGCCACCATCCCAACTGAAACCCACCAACCCAGAACCCAACACCATCGAACTAGCCCTTACCATCCATGCCATAATCCTATATGATCACCCTCACACCATGCGTTTTACTGGGACGTTGGCCACCACCAAAGTCCACATCTTTGTTGATTGGGGTGCCTCCTACAACTTCATCCACCCCTACAACTTCATCCACCCCACAATGGCCAAACTTATAGGTATGCCTATAAACCCATCCCCCATCTTGACCCTTACCATTGCCAGTGGCACCACTATGACAACCTCGGGATTCATTGCTCAAGTCCCATTTCAGATTCAAAACTCTACCCTTTTCGCTGATTTTCACATTCTCCCAGTATCAGGCTATGAAATCCTCCTGGGTATTGCTTGGCTCCAAAATTTGGGCAACATCTCCTGGAATTTCAAAAAAAAAATCATGGAATTCCATACCCATGGAACCCACCATCGATTATTGAATACCCCCATTCCCTTACCTACTCTCATCACTAGAGAACAAATGACTCACCTTCTTCGACATGAGTCCTTGGCCTTCCTCGCCCAAATCATTCCATCTAATCCCACCCCACTCACCACACCTGAGCTACCACTAGATTTGACCCATCTCGTATTTCAGTACAGCGACCTCTTCAACCCATCCTTTAGCCTCCCCCCAAACCGGCTCCAAGACCACCGAATCCCCATTGCCCATGACACTCCACCCATTTCGGTGCGCCCTTACCGATACCCCCACTTCCAGAAAATAGAAATTGAGGCCATTGTCCAAGAGATGCTCAATAGTGGTATCATCCAACCCAGCTCTAGCCCCTATTCTTCTCCAGTACTCCTGGTAAAAAGGAAAGACGGTTCGTGGCGTCTCTGTGTCAATTACCGTGCCCTAAAATCAGTCACGATCAAAGACAAATACCCAATACTTGTAATCGATGAGCTTCTTGATGAGCTGCAAGGGGCTATGATTTTCACCAAACTCGATCTGGCTACCATCAAATTCGGATGTCTCCATCTGACATCCCCAAAACTGCCTTTCGAACCCACGATGGCCACTTTGAGTTTCTTGTGATGCCTTTCGGCCTCTCTAATGCATCATCAACCTTCCAGTCCATCATGAATGAAGTATTTTGCCCTTTTCTGAGAAAATTTGTTTTGGTATTTTTTGGCGATATTTTGATTTCTAGCAGAAACTGGAACAACCACCTCACTCATCTCACCATGGTCTTTGAGACCTTACGAACCAATTCTTTCAAACTAAAGAGGTCTAAATGCTTCTTTTCTCAACCATTAGTAGAATACCTGGACCATATCATTTCAGCAAATGGAGTGCTGGTTGACCCATAAAAAATCTCTGCAGTCTAAGAGTAGTCCAGCCCAAAATCCATCAAGGGCCTTAGAGGTTTTTTAGGACTAGCAGGTTACTACCGTAAATTCGTGAAAAAATTTGGGGTAATTGCATGCCCTCTTTTTGACCTACTCAAGAAGGACTCTTTCACCTAGTCCTCGGTTGCTGATGCTACATTCCTGAATCTTAAATCCGCCCTCAGCTTTACACCGTTGCTCGCCCTCCCAAACTTCACCAAACCATTCGTTATTGAATGCGATACTTCCAAAACAGAAATTGGAGCAGTACTCTCTCAGCAAGGCCACCCCATTACATTTCTCAACTCCACACTCTCACCCAACAACAGAGCTCTATCTGTCTACGACAAGGAGATGCTGGCTCTTGTGTTCGCTTTCACAAAATGGCGACCGTATCTATTGGGCAACAAGTTCACCGTCCGCACATACCACCAAAGCATTAGCCATTTCCTCCACCAGCGAATCTCAACCCCCACACAGTACAAGTGGTTGATCAAGCTTTTGGGCAATGATTTTGAAATTGAATATAAGAAGGGCTCACTCAACCTGGGCGCATATGCCCTTTCCCGCAGGCAAGACCTTTTTTGTCAAATGGGCCTTTCTCAACCAATCTTTGATTTTGTTGTAGATATCTCCTTTGTGTGTGCCATTGACCCCATTGCAGGACTGATCCTGCAAAATCTCCTAAATAATCAACCAGCTATGACACACCTCTCCGTGCATGACAACGCCCTACACTATAAGCAGCGTCTCTACATTCCCACCATGGCCAACTAGTGCCACCACATCCTCACAGAGTTCCATTCCACCCCTGAATCTGGTCACTCTGGCTATATGCGTACACTCAAGAGGCTAACCAGCAACTTCAATTGGTTGGGCATTCGAAAGACCACAAAAACCTTCATCGTTGCTTTTGATACCTGCCAGCGCACCAACTATGAAGCCATCCATCCCCCTGGACTCCTCCAGCCTTTACCTATACCACAAGGCTCATGGCAAGCCATCTCAATGGATTTATTTGAAGGATTACCTTCTAGCCGAGGCAAGAATGCCATCCTCGTGGTTGTAGATCGATTCACTAAGTCTGCCCACTTCATAGCCCTCTCCCACCCATTCACTGCCTACAAATCGCAGACATTTTCATTCAGGAGGTCTTTCGCCTTCATGGATTGCCTCGCTCTATTGTCACTGACCATGATCCCCTGTTTCTCAGCACATTTTGGCAGGCCTTCTTCAAGCTTCAGGGTACCAAATTTTTCCGTACCTCTGCTTATCATCCGCTAACCATCGACCAAACCGAGGTGCTCAATCGCACCCTCGAACACTACCTCAGGTGCTTTGCAGGCGAGAAACACTCTTCTTGGTCCACTTGGCTACCATGGGTGGAATGGTGGTATAACACCACTTATCAGGTTGCCATTCGCATGACCCCATTTGAGGTTCTCTATTGTCACCCACCACCCACAGTCGAAGCATACCTTCCCGGCTCTTCCAATGTACAAAACGTGGATTCCAACCTTCCTGACAGAGACACCCTCCTTATTGAGCTCAAAGCCAACCTCACCATGGCTCATAATCGCATGACTTTGTATGCCAACAAGCACCACACCGAACGGGAATTCGAGGTGGGCGACTGGGGCTTCTTATGCCTACAACGATACCGCATACAGTCTCTCCCTCAGCGAACAAACCACAAGCTCTCCCTCCGTTTCTATGGACCTTAACCAGTCCTGGATCGCATCGGCAAGGTTGCTTACAAGTTGGACCTACCTCCCAACTCCAAAATCCACCCAATCTGCCATGTTTCTCTCCTTAAGGCCAAGCTTGGCAATTCAATCCAACTATCAACGTTGTTGTCTTCAGAGACATTGCTACCACTGACTAGCAATCCAGAAAGATTCTGGATAGGGGCATCTTCAAGAAGAACAATACTCCTCAAACGAAATGGCTGATTAAATGGAAGTCTTCACCCGAATCCGACGCCACATGGGAGGACGCCGAAGACATCAGGAACCGTTTTCTTGACTTTCCAGCCTCAGGACAGGTTTCCTTGCCAGTGGGGAGCAATGTTGGATCCTACCCTTATCCAACACATCTACAACCCATTATTACAACCCAACCCATTCAGTCACTCTAGAATAGTCTCTTGTTGTACCTCAGCTAACACTGAGGAAGATGACAAAACACCTCTGAGCAATTTGTAACAGTTTATGGTATTTAGTACTGGCCTTTGGTCACAACAAGGATATCAATGAAAAACCTATTTCTCTTTTCTCTGCAAATTTCAATTATTGTCTACTCTTCAATCCTTAAACCCTAGTATTCTCAACAGAGTTCGATTAATTTCCGCAAATGGGTATTTGGGAATCGTCGGTTTAGCGTCTTCAATGAATTTTCGAAGCAAGTCAAAGAAGCTACCAAGTATGTATATCTCTCTTTCTCTCTTACTCTTCTGTTTTATATGTGTAAATATATGAATTTGTATGTTATGGCGTTTACATTATTTAGCTGCCAAAAGTTGATTTTGTTTTATTTTATTATGTAATAGTTGCCATTCAATTTGTTTTTCTTGTTTAATTGTTGGCATTGAGCAGCTGACTCTCAATTTACAATGAGTAGCTTATAGGTAATAGCTTGTGAAAGCTACGTTATGAATAATTTGAACAGAGATGAGTATTGAAGGCATCAAATATACTATTCATTAATAGTATTTTGACTATTTTGCTTTTATTTTTGTAGTTTTTTTTTATTGTAAATAGTAGAATTACAATTGTACCTTTGGATATTCATTTATTATTATTATTATTATTATAAATTAATATTATTAATTTATTACTCAATTTAAAGATATTATCTCGTGCCTTGAGTCTAATGAAATATTACTACTATTACTATTACTACTATTGTTACTATTATTATTAAATTATTATTTTGTTTGTTAATTAAAAAATATATTAACAGACATCAATTATTTTATTAGTCATATAACTTATTAGACTATTAGAGTTTTACATCTTAGAATCATTATTTAATAGTCTTTATAATTGTGTATATATATATATTATATATATATAATCATGCTTACGGTTAGCTATCAAATATTACTATAATACATATAAAATCAAGCAAATGAACAAATAATGTTGTATGTAAATAGTTAATCAACTTTTTGAAAATGTTCCCTAAGATTACGTTTGGTACGCCGAATAAGGAACCAAATAGGATAATATAGTACGAAACGGGTGTTTGATACAACTCATATTAATTAGTCATCAGATAAGTTAATACGGTTGAATACTTTTATACGATCTAAACCTGCAAAAATAACACCGTCGAAATTATCCGTATTAAATAGTCGAATGACTAGCAATCTTGAAAAGTAATAATAATAATAATAATAATAATAATAATAATAATAATAATAATAATAATAACAGTAATAATAATAATAATAATAATAATAATAATAATAATAATAATAGTAATAATAATAAAAAAGAATATAATAATTAATTAATTAATAATTAAATAAATAATAATAATAATATCAACTATTAATTAAAATAAATAAATAATAATAATAATAATACGTAATTAATATTTATGATACATAGATATTTTTTGTCAACTAGTATAATATAATCCGGCCAGTATAATATAGTCGGCATTTTAATCCGGTAGAGCATCAAACGCTTGACTAAATAGTCAGTCTATCCGATTGTAAGGATCCTTCCCGAATTTCCCCCCAAAACCAGGGAAGAACCTTGCTCCCGACTGACAAACTAAGGAAAATTCCCAAAATAACCGTAAGTCCTTACAAATTTAATTAAGAGAACTATGCCAAAATTTCGGCAGAGTCTGCCTTTAGGGACTAGTTATCCGTCTTCCACCTGTCAGACAAGGGATCAAATAGCACTCCAAAGGGTTTAAAATCATGTAAATTGACCTGGACACAAAATACATCAACACATATCCTACTGTTCCCGACATACCCTCCACACACCCGATATACCTCAAGTTGTGTAGAAACATGTGCTACACATAGACAGCCTCAACGACCCGGCAGAGAAAACCCTCAACACCAGCGTTGGAGAACCCTCAACGAACCAGCCAAGCAAAGCCCTTCAACGCTAGTCGGAGAAACCTTGACCATTGGGGACAGAAATCTAGTGAAAACCAAATCCGTATTTTGAAATCTTTGTTTCTTGGCCTAAGTCAAAGTCATTGAAAAATCATTTATGGCCAAATAAGTAAATCAAAAATACGGGTCTAACCCAAAATCACGGACTCAATAATTATCATGTCAAGACAACATAAAAATAGAGTCCAAAAACCAGGCCATTTCCCCCAAACACATTTTCACTAAAATATGGAAAACCTGTGTCCAGTAATAAGTTCTAAATTCCAGAAATTGTCACGACAATACATAATTGTATTTAATTCAAATATGCCTTTATTCATGCATTACAGCTTATAAAACCAAAGTCCATTCACCACACGTCCAAGCAACCTCAATCCCGAGTCGTACGCTCCTCCGAAGTTCCTGGAGTAGTATAGCATGTCAATATTAACAATCGAGATTACCAGCTAATAACAAAAATCCTAGATTTATACTCACAAAACCCCGGGAGGTCCGCTCCCGTCACCCTAAAAATGCAGCAACTTCGGATGCCCAAAAATACCCTTAAACGACGTCCGATTAACCCGAATTCTGCGCCAACAGATTCGGAATGTAAAAAACTTGATGACACATGTCGTTGTGACCCAGAACCGATCCCACGTGCCCCAGTCATCGGCGGAAGGCTAGACCACGTGCTACGTGCCGACCACGCTCCCTCAAGCGCTCTCACACCCCCCCCCCCCCCCCCACATGCCCGGTACTATTCACGGTGGAATATTTCATCGCTCTGACGGAATATTCCATCCAGACTAACGACATTAGGGTTCCATCCAACTCCGTTAACTTTTGACGGAATATGGCAACGTTGTCAGCATATTCCGTCAAACCTTAACGGCGTCAGTTGACCGTTAAGTCAACTGACTGCTGACTGTGTGGCCAGGTGGCACCCATGTGGCAGCCAGCTGGCGCCCACGTGGCTTCCATGTGGCATCCACGTGGCTCCACGTTGCAACCAGGTGGCATGCCACGTCAGCACCGTCTGACGGACCCAGTCGCCGACGTCTCACCGGAGAAGACGGCCGCGCAGTCGTTCGCCGTCGCCAGAGAACCCCATTTCTGGCCGACCTTAGATTTTTCCTAACTTCTTCAAATCTCAACAAATTTTCACGAATTTTACGTCTAAATCTATCTACTCGAACTTAGAAACTCAAAAATGACCTCAAAATACTAAACCCGTACATATGCTGGATAGAAAATCGATCGAAACTTTCAATTTTTCTTTTCCTCGGTCTGGCGTCTCCCGTGGGTGCCTCCTCCGATGGTTGGTACGTCCGTGATCGTGGGAAGGAGTATATTTCAATTAGTAACACTAGAATGGAAGACTTGGCCTTGAATCAAAGTTGGAATTTATGGGTTTTGTGTGTTTGGGTCGTACAGGTTCGGGGGGTGTCTAAAAGAGAAAGTGTGAAATCATGAAGATCAAATCAAAGTGGGGTTAAAAATATCTACCCCTACCAAAATTACCAAAATGCCCTTGACATTCTAGACCCGCAACTTTCGCACACAAACTCCGTTTTTCGCGTGCCGCCTGTCTACGAACTCGTGAGTTTAAGACCTCTGCAACGGTACTCAAAACACAGCCTAAAGTGTCTCAAAATAAAAATTGACTTTCACTCCCCTTAACAACCATTGGTAAATTTGTCTTTGTAAACTATTTTACGAAAATTCAATAATTACATTTTCGGGTTGTTACAATTCACCCACCTTAAATAAATTTCATCCTCGAAATTCATATCTGTCATTGGAACAAATCTGGATGATGTGCCCCCATTAGTGCCTCGGTTTCCCACGTGGCCTTCTCCATGTTATGATTTCTCCACAACACTTTAACTAGAGGAATAGTCTTCTTGCGCAGTACTTTTTCCTTCCAATCCAGAATTTGCACTGGTTGCTCCTCAAAAGTCAAATCATCTCTCAGCTCAATTGGTTGCTCTTCCAACACTTGAGACTCATCATATAGGTACTTCCGGAGCATGGACACATGGAAAACATTATGAACCCTTGACAGTTCCCGGGGTAAAGCAAGTTTGTACGCCACTAGTCCTATCCCTTGCATAATCTCATACGACCCAATGTAGCGAGGACTCAGTATTCCTCGCCTACCAAAACGTACCACTCATTTCCAAAGTGATAATTTTAAGAACACCCAATCTTCGACCTCAAATTCAAGGTCTCTGGTTCGTTGGTCTGCATAGCTCTTCTGGTGATCATGAGCTGCCTTCAACCTTTCTCTGATGATTCTAATCTTTTCCTCAGTCATATCCACTAACTCTGGTGTTAACAATCTCCTTTCACCTACCTCATTCCAGCATATCGGTGTCCTGCACTGTCTCCCATACAGTGCTTCGAAAGGAGACATCCCAATACTCGACTGATAGCTGTTGCTATATTCAAATTCCATCAGAGACAGGTGTGAATCCCAGTTTCCTTTAAACTGCAGTACACAAGCTCTCATCATATCCTCCAAAATCTGAATTGTCCTCTCAAACTAACCATCAATTTGAGGATGAAAAGCTGTACTGAAATGCAATGTAGTGCCAAAGGCCTTCTGCAAATTCCGCCAAAACCTGGAAGTAAACCTAAGATCCCTGTCAGACACAATCGACTCTGGAGTCCTATGCAGCCGTAAGATCTCATCCACAAACAATTTGGCATACTGGCCCATCCGAAAATCTTCCCGTACTGGCAAGAAATGTGCCGACTTCGTGAGTCTATCAACAATTACCCAGATTCCATAATGTCATTTTTGCGTCCTTGGAAGTTTATATACAAATCCATCGTATTGTGATCCCACTTCCATTCCGGAATATGTAATGATTGTAGTGCCCCATATGGTTTCTGCCTATTTGCTTTAACTTGCTGACACGTCAGGCATCTACTTACAAACTCTGCTATTTCTTTTTTCATCCCAGTCCACCAATAGTGTTCCCTTAGGGTATGATACATCTTGGTACCTCTTGGATGCATAGCATAAGCAGAACTATGAGCCTCCTCAAGAATTTCTCTCTTCAACTCTAGCTCATTTGGTACGCACAACCGGCCATCCTTAACCAAGGCCCCATCATCCCTAATTGCATAATCCTGCATGTTCCCAGCCTCCAACTCCATCCTAATAACACACAAAGTAGGATCCTGGAGTTGAGCCTCAATAATCCGGTCAATCAAGACATGCCTCACATGAAAACTAGCCAACAAAGTCCCCTGGCTATCCATGTCCAGTATAATTCCCGCTCTACGGAATTCCACCAACAATGGTAGGTAAACCATATGCAAATGGGCCAAGGAACCCATGGACTTCCTGCTCAAGGCATCCGCCACAACATTGGCTTTTCCTGGGTGGTACTCTATGGTACAATCATAATCTTTATCAGCTCAACCCACCTTTTCTGCCTCAAATTCAGATCCTTCTGGGTGAAGAAGTATTTTAAACTTTGACGGTCAGAAAAGATCCGACATGTCTCCCCATACAAATAATGTCTCTAGATCTTCAGTGCATGCACCACCGCAGCTAACTCCAAATCATACGTGGGGTAATTCAACTCATGGGGTTTAAGTTGCCTAGAAGCATAAGCTATCACCTTCCCATGCTGCATCAGCACGCAGTCTATACTCCGCAATGATGCATCACTGTACACCTCGAATCCCCCGTTACCATCTGTAAGGGTTAATACTGGGGTAGAAGTCAACCTTCTTTTTAGCTCTTGAAAGCTCTGCTCACACCCAGTATCCCAGTCAAACTTGACCCATTTCCTAGTCAACCGAGTTAACGGGGCAGCTATCATAGAAAATCCTTCTACGAATCACCAATAATATCCCGCTAAACCCAGAAAACTTCTCACCTTTGTCACTGTCCTCGGTTGCTCCCAGTTTGCCACTGCCTCAACTTTTTGGGGATCCACGTTGATACCCTCAGCATAAATCACATGACCTAAGAATCCCACCTCGGTCAACCAAAACTGGCATTTACTGAACTTGGCAAAAAATTGCTTTTTCCTTAGCATATTCAGCACCAACCTCAAGTGTTTCTCATGTGCCTTAGCACTCCTCGAATACACCAAGATATCTTCGATGAACACAATCACAAATCGATCCAAATACTTTCAGAACACCCTGTTCATCAAATTCATAAATTATGCCGGTGCATTAGTCAACCCGAAGGGCATCACCAGGAACTCATAGTGACCATAACGTGTCTTGAAAGCCGTTTGAGGAACATCCCCTTCCCCGATCCTCAACTGATGGTACCCGGATCGAAGGTCAATCTTTGAGAAATATTTTGCCCCTTTTAACTGGTCAAACAGATCATCAATCCTTGGCAAATGACCCTTTTTCACATTGTAACCCTGTTTAGCTGCTGGTAGTCGATACATAACCTCATACCACCATATTCTTCCTTACGAATAACACCGGCGCAACCCAAGGTGATACACTTGGTTAGATAAATCCCATATCCACCAAGTCCTGCAATTGAGTCTTCAACTCTCTTAATTTTGCCAGTGCCATTATGTACAGTGCATATGATATAGGTTGGGTACCCGGAAGAAGTTCTATGGTGAACTCAATCTCCCGAGGAGGTGGAAATCCTTGAAGATTCTCTGGAAATACATCGGAAAACTCAGTCGCCATAGGAATATCCTCTACTCTCACCGGAGTATCTCGAGAGTCAAACACGTGAGCCAAATAGCCCTCACAACCTTTCCTCAACAATTCTCAGTAGACAAGGCCAATATTACCCCTGAGGGACGTACCCTAGGATCTCCCCGAAATATAAGTTCCGGTAAACCTGGACTCCGGAAAGCCACCATCTTGTCATAAAAATCTATGGAGCATGGTGCATGGTCAACCAATCCATTCCCAGAATCACATCAAAATCATAAATGTCTAAAGGGATTAAATCTGCCTCCAACGCATGACCTTCAACTAACACTGGACAACTGCGAATCACGAGGTTTGCCACTAACATATCCCCGGTAGGAGTACTAATACCCATGTCCCAACCAATCGGGGACAATTCCATATCAGCAAACAATGTGAAACCCCGAGAAATAAAATAATGTGTCGCCCCAAGGTCTATCAAAACACGAGCATTAAGATTAAAAATAGATAACGTACCAGTGACCACCTCTGGTGCCGCTCGAGCCTCCTATTGCATCATCGTAAAAACTCGGGCCGGTGTACCTGAAGATTGACCACGACCCCCATGTCTGCCTCTGGCCCTATTGGCCCCACTGCCCCCACTGGATTGGGCCTGGCTCCCTGCTGCAGTACCAGACGTCTGCCCTACCTTATAACTCAGTTCAGTTGCATCACGACCCAAGGAACAACTGCCCGGACGACGATGTGGACAGTCTCTCTTGAAATGACCAGTCTCCCCAAAGAAGAAACATCCATTGTCACCAGATCTACCACTCTGTCTTCTAGTTGATTGTACTGAAGCACCGCTAGACTGAGCGGATGATTGTTGTCCCTGACCAGCTCCGCCATTGCCCGACTCGAATCTCGCACTCCCAGAAGATCCAGAATAATAATCGCTTCTCTTGGTTGGTCCTTGACTAGAGGCTCCGAAATTCCAGCAATCCCGATGTCGCCTGGACGCACTGAACTGCTGCCTAACTGGTAAACTCAACTCTACCCTAGCTACAGTGTCAAACAAGTCCCTCAAAGATGTATGAGCCACAACCGTTACTGCTGACCGAATCTCACCCCTCAGCCTAAATTCAAATCTGCGGCACTTGTCCCTCTCGGTTGTCACCAAAACCGGTACAAAGCGTGCCAACTCAAGAAATTTCTGCTCATATTGGGCCACAGTTATCTCACCTTGTTGTAGCTGCAAGAACTCGGCCTCCTTGGCCTCCCAGGCATCCCGGTACGAGCGAGGGTACAATTGCTCAAGGAAATGCTCTCGGAAAGTCTCCCAGGTAAGTGCATGGACATCCCTGCTTGACAGCTCCAATGCGTGCCACCAATGGTAAGCATGACCACCTAGCAGGAATGTGGCTAACCGCACCCTGTCCTCTGGAGGACACCACATAACTGAGAACACTCGTTCCAAATGAGTAATCCATTCCTCTGCATCATCTGGGTCAGACTCGCCCGTAAATATTGTCAACCCCCAATCTCTGGGCTCTCTCGATGTCTGAAACTTCAGTAGCAGCCCTACCCTGAAGTACTGAAGTCAAAGCCCGACCCAATTGCTCCAGGGTTTTCCTCAAATCAGGTTGTACTGCGGGTTCATATGTGTCCCCACCATTTCCAGACCGTTGACGGGGCTCGCGTCTTGGAGGCATTACGCTGAAAAGAACCACAAATCGTCAATACCATAATTAGTTGTACACTAAGTGTACGGTCTACAGGAATTTAAGCCTAGTGCTCTTATACCAAATGTAAGGACCCTTCCCGAACTTCCCCTCGAAACCCGGGAAGAACCATGCTCCCATCTGACAAACTAAGGAAAATTCCCAAAATACCCTTAAGTCCTTACAAATTTAATTATGAGAACTCTGCCTAAATTCGGCAGAGTTTCCCCTTAGGGACTAGTTATCCGTCTTCCACCTATCAGACAAGGAATCAAATAGCACTCCAAATTCCAACAAACAACAACCATCCAATGATGAAATCGAAAGTTTACAGTAAGTCCAAAAATATTATCAGAGCATCTAGGTAGAATAATTAATTATAGAATTAAATATCCTACTCGAAGTTTAGGTAAAATGCGCAGCTGAAAATCTAATGCCTCTGCCTCTGAAAGTGCCCATGTCAACTCAATAGCCTGGAGGGGATTTAAAATACGAAAGTTGTGAGTGGACAAAAATAATCACTTAGAAATCATTTTCCGGGGAAATCTTACATTTTCCCCCTCCACGAGTAAAACCATGCATGCATAACATAAACATTTCTTTTTATGTAAATATGATATAAAGATATCTGAAAATCACTGAAATTTCATCTTTCTTTAAAAACACTTGGTTGGACCCACAAAATCTGTATAATGAAAAACACACCGTGGTCCACAATTTGGTTTGAAAATCCTCCTCAAAGGGTTTAAAATCATGTAAATTGACCTGGACACAAAATACATCAACACATATCCTACTGTTCCCGACATACCCTCCACACACCCGATATACCTCAAGTTGTGTAGAAACATGTGCTACACATAGACAGCCTCAACGACCCGGCAGAGAAAACCCTCAACACCAGCGTTGGAGAACCCTCAACGAACCAGCGAAGCAAAGCCCTTCAACGCCAGTCGGAGAAACCTTGACCATTGGGGACAGAAATCCAGTGAAAACCAAATCCGTATTTTGAAATCTTTGTTTCTTGGCCTAAGTCAAAGTCATTGAAAAATCATTTATGGCCAAATAAGTAAATCAAAAATACGGGTCTAACCCAAAATCACGGACTCAATAATTATCATGTCAAGACAACATAAAAATAGAGTCCAAAAACCAGGCCATTTCCCCCAAACACATTTTCACTAAAATATGGAAAACCCGTGTCCAGTAATAAGTTCTAAATTCCAGAAATTGTCACGACAATACATAATTGTATTTAATTCAAATATGCCTTTATTCATGCATTACAGCTTATAAAACCAAAGTCCACTCACCACACGTCCAAGCAACCTCAATCCCGAGTCGTACGCTCCTCCGAAGTTCCTGGAGTAGTATAGCCTGTCAATATTAACAATCGAGATTACGGGCTTATAACAAAAATCCTAGATTTATACTCACAAAACCCCGGGAGGTCCGCTCCCGTCACCCTAAAAATGCAGCAACTTTGGATGCCCAAAAATACCCTTAAACGACGTCCGATTAACCCGAATTCTGCGCCAACAGATCCGGAATGTAAAAAACTAGATGACACATGTCGTCATGACCCAGAACCGATCCCACGTGCCCCAGTCATCGGCGGAAGGCTAGACCACGTGCTACGTGCCGACCACGCTCCCTCAAGCGCTCTCACACCCCCCCCCCCCCCCCCCACATGCCCGGTACTGTTCACGGTGGAATATTTCATCGCTCTGACGGAATATTCCATCCAGACTAACGACATTAGGGTTCCATTCAACTCCGTTAACTTTTGACGGAATATGGCAACGTCGTCAGTATATTCCGTCAAACTTTAACGGCGTCAGTTGACCGTTAAGTCAACTGACTGCTGACTGTGTGGCCAGGTGGCACCCATGTGGCAGCCAGCTGGCGCCCACGTGGCTTCCATGTGGCATCCACGTGGCTCCACGTTGCAACTAGGTGGCATGCCACGTCAGCACCGTCTGACGGACCCAGTCGCCGACGTCTCACCGGAGAAGACGGCCGCGCAGTCGTTCGCCGTCGCCAGAGAACCCCATTTCTGGCCGACCTTAGATTTTTCCTAACTTCTTCAAATCTCACGTGGCTACCCGGTGGCGCCCACGTGGCTGCTATGCGGCTCCACGTGGCTGCCATGCGGCTCCACGTGGCTGCCATGCGGCTCCACGTGGCTGCCATGCGTCTCCACGTGGCTGCCATGCGGCTCCACGTGGATGCCATGCGGCTCCATGTGGATGCTAGGTGGCATGCCACGTCAGCACCATCTGACGGACCCAGTCGTCGGCGTCTCGCAGGAGAAGACGGCCGCGCCACAGTTCGCCGTCGTCATAGTCTCGCCAGAATCTCGTTGGAACCTTATCGGAGAAGACGGCCGCGCCGCCGTTCGCCATCGCTAGAAAACCCCATTTCCGGCCGACCTTGGATTTTTCCTAACTTTTTGAAATCTCAACCATTTTTTTTACGAATTTTACGTCTAAATCTTCTACTCGAACCTAGGAACTAAAAAATGTCCTCAAAACACTAAACCTGTACTTGTGCTAGCCAAAAAATCGATCGAAACTTTCAGTCTTTCTTTTCCTCGGTCCAACGTCTCCCCGGGTGCCTCCTCCGATGGTTGGTACGTCCGTGGTCATGGGAAGGAGGAGATTTCGATTAGTAACACTAGTATGGAAGACTTGGTCTTGAATCAAAGTTGGAATTTATGAGTTTTGGGTGTTTGGGTCGCACGGATCCGGGGGGTGTCTAAGAGAGAGAGTGCGAAATGATGAAGATCATGTCAAAGTGGGGTTAAAAATATCTACCCCTGCTAAAATTACCAAAATGCCCCTGACATTCTAGACTCGCAAATTTCGCACACGAACTCCGTTTTCCACGTGCCGCCTGTCTACAAACTCATGAGTTCGAGACTTCCGCAATGGTACTCAAAACACACCCTGAAGTGTCTCGAAACAAAAATTGGCTTTCACGCCCCTTAACAACCAAGGGTAAATTCATTTTTTTGCAAAATAATTTATGAAAATTCAATAATTACATTTCTAGGTTGTTACACCGATGGACAGATTAGTCTATCCGACTGAAATATTCAATACAATACGGCATACCAAACGAGGCCTAAATATATATATATATATATATATATATATATATATATATATATATATCATTTTGTATAAAGTTTATATTTATAATTAATTGAACAGCCCCGCAATAATGAGCGAGCTATATCTTGCTAGTTTATTAGCTATTCTTAAAAATAAAAAATAAATGCAAATTTATCGATTTATGACACATATATGATTGATATATGAACAGAAATATTTGGCTAAACCCTACCGTTAAACCTCAAATAACATGGATTTCATTCTTGATTTCAAAGAAAAAAATTAATTGTAATATATAATTTTAATTATAAGAGTGTTTTAAGTTTAATTATAAAATAGGGATTAAAATTCTAATAATATATTATATAAGAATATGACAATAAATATGCATAGTAAAAAAATAGTGCAGGATTTAATAATAAATAATTGTTATATTCTAACTTTGAAGTAAAATATAATTTTGTCAATAATTAATGAGTAATATATATACCCTACTCTCTCTCACTCTCTTTGCAGCCGCAACGCACAACCAGCACCAGGCACCAACACTCTCCTCTCCTCTCCTCTCTCGCACAACAGCAGCGAACACTCCCTCTCTCACTGTCGCACAACATCCAGCAGCCCTCTCCTCTCTCCCTCTCTCACTGTCTCGCTGTGATTGCCAAGATCTCTCAGGCTACAAGCCCTCTTCACAGCGGTGAGGTACGTCTCTTTACTGATGAGGTTGAGTCTTTGAGATCAATGCATGCATCCTAAATGCGTCTGTATGATTGAGTTGTGTATTATCCTAAATGCCCTGATATTGATTTTACTGTTGTTGCTAGTTCAACACTTGGTGGTATTCATGATGAAGCTATTGAAACAGGGGACCTCCTCCATCGAGACTGGTGTGAAGAAAATCTAAGGGTTAGATTTTATATCTTTAATTTTCTGACAAAAGTTGGATGCAATGGGGTTGGTTTGGGAAACGGAGACTGGGAAGGGCATTTTTCTTCATTATTAATTTCGTCCTTTTGGCTAAGAACGAAATTTAAAGTAACCAAATCTGATTCAGCTACCTCCAATTGTATTATTCTAACTATACATATTTGTGACATTTGCCTCTGGATGCATTGCAGGCCTTGCTAACTTTTAATTTAAAGCATCAGTTGGCCTTGTAATTGGAAGTGCAGAAGGTGATTACTTGTGTATACTGATCTAATTGCATTTGGTGAATCTTTTATTCATTATGGGGCCAATCTCCTCCATCTCTCTTTAGTCTGCAAAATAAATCTTTAGCGCGTGGAACAAAATGATCACTTATGTTGTGAAATTGATAATTTGATTGTTGGTGATTGATAATGAAAAGGGGACGAACCGATTCTTGCTCTGGGTCAGGAGTCAAAGCTTGCCGTGAGAAATTGAGGAGGGAGAAATTGAATCACAGGCAAGCATCCAATCTCACACACTCCATCATTGGATTAATGTTTGTGTACAATACATGAAAAAAGGTTATTGCTTTTGGTAGGTTTCTGTGGTAGGTTCCTGTTTTCTTTCAGATTCTTATCGAACAACCATATACCATGATTTTTCTTGGTTTTAAATTTGGGTTTGGAATATTTATAAATGGATTTGGACTTACAACCTTACATTACATCCAAACATGATTCCTTTCTGACATTGATTGATTAGAATACCGGAACCAACATGCATTTGCTCCGTATAGTTAGGTATATCTATATTGAAACATATGAATAATCAGTCTTTCTTAAATTGTTCTATGGCTGGCTGATTGGTAGTGATTCTAAATCTAGTATAGTTGTTTTCATTTTCTATATTATACATATGCATATGATTTCATCTTATATAAACGTCTTGCGATCATTTTGAACTTGAAAGTTTCAGCTTCGAGTAGTTTTGGTATAAAAATCCATTTGATATCTCTCTCTATATGCTTTTGGACTTGGATAAAACTAATAGTTTATAAAGAATATTTTTAGTCTCTTTGGGCAAACCTAGGATTTTAGATAGTATGTATTAAATCACTACTCTTCTTCAGTAAAGGGTTTGGTCAATATTTCCATTTGTTTCCAGAACTCTTTAGTTATAAATTTGTTTCTTTTGAGATGCTGTGGCTGTATATACTAGAACCTGGTGTGGGTTTAAATTACTATGAAACTGCATACGCACTACTTTGATTTCTAAATTCATGATACTATAGGTGGTTTGCCATTTAACTTTGAATTTAAATCTGTCCTAAAACTCATTGTGTAGTCATCTGGCTTTGGTCCATGACTTTTTTATGCAATTGGTTGTCTGTCCCTTTCAAGTGACTGATATGGTTTGCTATTACAGATTTATTAGTTGCCTAGTTCAGCTGTATTCATTACTCAATCTCTTTGGTTTGAAACACAAATTACTATGATCTATAAATTATTACTCTTTTCATCATGAAAGTTAAAGTGGGTTTGAAAACTTTAGCATCAGTACATAAATGGATCTAATTTTCAGCCCTTAACTTTGTTCTATTCTATATAGATATCTATATATATACATCTTTTTGTCTTGATGGTTAAGATTAGAAAGTCGTTTTTAATTAGGATACCTATACAAAGTTATTGGTTTATTTATTTATACATGTATATATCACTCTTTGTATTTAATTATATAAATTATTTTGTATATTATTAGAATGCACATACTCGGTTTTACAAGTGGAGGCATATCATTATATTCCAAAATAAGTATATATATTATTAAGTCTCAGGTCCTAGTTTTCTTATAGAACTGGGATTGTATACAAATGGTTTAAGATTGGTGATGGCGTTTATTTTTTAATAGGAATGTACGAGTTGTATCAAAGTGCTATGACTAGTGTTGTAGTGAAGCGGAATTACTCTATATCTTTGGAGGTAGGGGAGTTGTGGGGAATCTTGTTATTTCTATTCCTGTTAATCTTTCATGAACTCTATGTTATGGATGCAATTGTGATATGTTTGACAATGGCATGATTCAATTATATGGTTGGTTGATGAGCAAGAATTGGATGTCTATAGAAATAGTTTTGAATAATATTTCTTGATGAGTATTGTTTTCCTAGAATTTTTTATTGATAGTTCCATCTTCATATGGTTATAATCCATAAGTGTGATCATTCATGCATTATGGGTTCATAGGAAGTTAAGATAGATTGAAAAGACTATGGTCATTTATGATCATGAGTTGGAGTCCCTAATGAGAAACCTAGTATGCAATTTATAAAAATATAAATAAAATTAGTCGAATCCACTTTCAGGGCACCTAGGATCTTGGGAGCATTTTTGCTCACCACCCCACTGTTCGTATGCCATGTGTACTTTAATTAATGATAATTAAATTTCACATTAAATTATTCTTTTTTATTTTGAAAAACAGTTGAATAAAAAAAAAGACTCAACAGCCATACCTTCCCCACCCACCCAACTCCGACCGACATCAGCCCAAATCAGAGGAACATCCCCAGGATCTATATCAGCCTAAATGCGCACAACGAAAGGGTGTGAAGCCTTATTGGTTTAAGTTTGATAAAAGGATCAGATCAGGTTTCGAATTTGGGGACTGATAGTCTGAAAAAATGACTAATAACAAGAAAATTGGTATTGATTGTTAACTGGGTTAACAGGTGAAGAGGAAACATGACATTCATGCATCATTGTTCTTGTTATCGGATTGTATGATTGAAGTAGTTCCATTGTGATTGTTGAACCTTCTGAGCTAGTAGAGCTCAACCCTTACAAATTTGTTTCAGGCTTTGAACCAAGAAGATATATATGAGCTGGATTTCAATTAGATTAGACGAATAAAAGTATTTTCTTTTTATTTGTATTTGTTTGGGTTGACTCTTGTTATTAATAGGAGTACTGTCACTATTTTAATTTAAAGACGGATTGTATGATTGAAGTAGTTCCTTAAACCCTAGGCGTGCCTAACAGTTGATACTCTCCCAACACAAAGAGGGCGGTAAAATCCGATGTCGGGCGGAGAAGATTACGATTCGGATGCGCCTGAGGAGCTCACAGCCGAGCAGGTAGTCTAAGAGAATTTAAAGTTTATATTTGATATCTGAAATCAAAGTTTAGAACTTATCTTGGTTCATATTTTGTTGATGCATACAGGGAATCCAACAAGACAAAGAACTAAGTAAGCTCCATAAAGAGAATAAAGCCAGGTGTGTCTTGCTTTCTTATTCTAAACACTCTTCTGATTTGAAATTTAAATGCTTCGCTTGGTTGCTTTAAAAATGCAGGAAATCAAATTTATTGAATTGAGATGACTCGAGTTCTTATGGAAATTCTAATTTGAGCTGTATTTCTCAATTTTTAGATTTAGAAAACCCAAAATCAGTAAACTCAGAGCTGTATGTTGTCCTTGATAATGCTTCTCAATAGGCACTAGTCAGAGCACATTTATAAAAAGGGATGGGAGTGACGATTCTTTTTATTTTTACTTTAGTCCAGTTTTTGTTTGCTTTGGTTAATTGAGATATGAAATTATGATTCTTTATCTACCACAAAAGAAAAATTATGTTTCTTTTTCTATCTTATGCTTCTTAATGCTGTGATAAGCTTGAAATCTATTTATGAAAATAGAATAGATAAGGAATTAGTGGGATCGCATTAAAGTTGTGATTTGTTGAAGCTATCTGTTAGTTTTACCCCCACAATGTTTGGGATGCTTGTGTACTAATAAGAAGTTTGATGCTTTGCAATGTTTGCATTATATGGTCGACTCTTAGGAAATCTGTTACATGACTCCATACCCTAAAATGGTATCTGCAATATCAAATGACAAACCTATTCATGCGGGATCAACTAAGACGGGTAGGAAGTAATGTTGTTGAATTTGCTGGACTTGTTCTAAACTTGGTGCATGCCTGAAAATATTCTAACGCATACATCAGAGTGGATATTGTGTGTACCTGGGTTTTATTGATATGAGCTCAAGAAGTTGATTCAAGAAGTGTTACTAGATTGTGTATTTTTTTTTTCGAGGTGAAGCACCAATTTGTGTAGACCATGGGTATCCACCTTTTGCATTTATTTTTCTGAAGAGATCAAATTTAATAGAAATTGATATTACTTTCCTTAGGGCGGTTCGCGAAGGAAAAGAACGTCGTAGACAATGGGCCCAAAAGAAAACACCAAAGAAAACACCACAGCCATCTGCTGGAGTTGAAAGTGTTCAGGATGTCCCTGAAACGGGAACACAACAAGAATCTTTGGGTGGTTCAGGGATGCTTCCGACTAACATTGTCGAACTTCTTGCAGCTCGTGAGAAGTATGTCCCATCTATCTCTTTTTCTCTCTCTTCTCTGTGTGTGGATTCTGATCTGTAGTCATGAGATTGTAACCAAATGACTGCATTTGTTTGAAGACAAGTTTTCCTCTCAGACTCCGAGGATGAGAAGACCAACTCCAAGCCCGCTAAGAAAAAGAAAAAACTAAATACCTCAGGGTGAGGGACCTCTACTATAATGATGGAGAAAATTGTCTTTATTTCACTCCGCTTTGAATAAAATTTTTTACTTTTTATTAATTAAAATTGTGATTTTCAGGGTGGATACTGTTATATTGAAGGAGTTACCTGCTCCTCCATGCTCACAGAGTTGCTTGGCATTCTTGGAGAAAAGGAAAATGCAGGTGCGTAGATCATCTGCAGTGTTGAAGAACTCCAACAGTGACGTTTCCTCTCTTCTTCCGGCTTCTTAAGTAAAAAGTGACGAACTAAAACAGCATTTTGTTTTACTTTATCTCTTGATGTATGCTGTTACTTGTAATCTCTTAGTTGATGCTATGCTACTATGCACCGCATACTTAGCTGCCTGAGGACATACCTATGAAAGATGAACAAATGAAGAGGATCTTGTCCCATGCGGTAACTGTTGAAGTTATAGAATCTGCTATTTTATTGTAGCTTGCTCTCCATCATTTGTGACAGTAATTTTCTTTCATTTTTGTTCAATTGATAAAAGAAAGATTTTCTCCATCTCGTGTACCCTGGATCCACTATTATCTTTTGAAAATATGCGAAGTCCCTTTCCATTTCCTCTCAAGATTTTGAAACACATGTTTTTTTTTTTTTTGGATCAATTGGAACACATGGTTTTTTTTTTTTGATCAATTGGAACACATGTTTAGACTTCAGAGTTTTTGATGATGAGAAAGAAACATTTGAAAGATGCATGAACTGCATATGCTGGTAGGTAGTCTATGCGATCTACTATATTCTGATCCAAAGATCTTGTGAGAAGATAATTAGACTGATATAAAATGTTGTTTGTGGCCTAAAATTTGGAGAAAATGTTTGCTTAGAATTTCTCCTTCTCTTAAGCACTTCAGATTCTTTTTGTAATATATATGATTTTTAGAAAAACTTAGTTGAGTGCCTAATTTTGTGACAGGTATTGTGTGCATATCATGTCAATTAAAAATTTTATTTATTTTATTTCATGTTGTCACATCATGTGATACTTAACATAGGTTAAAAGATGTGATCTTTGTAACGTTATTAACCATTGGATGCATTATTATATATCACCCCTAGTCCTACAGTTTCATTAGTGATGGGAAAAGCTACGGCGAAGTCGGAGTTTCTCGGCCAAGCTTGGTCGGCACCCGGTTCACACCCGTGCCAGTTGGCACTAGGTCCACCGCCACCCTCTCATCATTCTGGATTCTCCGGGACACGTGTTAGTATCTCAAGAGGTGGCGTAAAACCCACATCATTAGGGTTTTTAACAACCACATTCACTATAACTACAAATACTGATCCAAAACTTCTAGGCCATAGAACTATTAATTCCTAATATTTAGGAAAAAAGGAGACTTCTTTTAATTGTGAGGAGACTTGCAACTTAGAGAGACAAAAAGAAGCTAGGAATTACTTTGAATCCTGCTTTGAGGTCTTTCAAAGTTGCTTGATTCCATTTCATTCATAACCGAGGTTTATATACATTTTCACTAACCTAGAATAGAAAATTAAAAATAACAAATACATGCAAACCATAAGATTTGCATGGCTTAGAAATTCCTACATGCGTAAGCCATGAGAAGTTTGTGGCTTGAAGACCATTTTCTTTCAAAACCATCCGACTCTACCGACATTTCATTATTTAAATAATAGGATAAACTACATAAAAGTACTCAAATTATAAGGGTCATTTCAAGTTTATACTCGAATTATAAAAAAATTCATCTAAGTACCCAAACTATCAAAACACATCAACTTAGTACCCACCGTTAGCAATCAGTTAGAAAAATATGTAAAGTGCCCAAGTGGCACTTGTGGGCTTTTTTTTAATGCTGATATGGATTCCATGTCAGATAAAAAAAAAATTAAAATTATAATTTTTAATAAAACCTTAAAAAATAGGCAAAAAAATAAATAAATCTTTATGAGAAAAAAATAAAAAACAAATAAATAAAACATTAAAGAAAAATTAATTATACACAGGAACCTTCATTGTCTTCATCGATCAACCCTTAGAACCGCAATCGCATCAGCCCAAGAACCATTATCGATTTCATCGCAATACGAAACCCTAGGAACCATCATCGATTTCATCATCATCACTACCAGCCATCGAACCAAACAAAACCAACTGTTATTGCCTCTGAAACAGGTTCAGTTAGACTCACTGGTTCTCCTTCAACCCCAGCAACAACAACACCTCGAATATCACTATGTGCATAAACATCAGTCCACAAAAAATTTCATATCAGATCAAGAACTCCATAACGTTTCATGTTCCCAGATAGTTTGATAATTTTTAATTTCAGGAACATTATGTGATGTTATAATTTTTTACCTGCCATTTTGAAGCTTCGAGAAATCAACTTTGTCAAGATCTGGCACTGAAGCGGTAGATGGAGTAGTTACAAAACAAAAAGGAAAAGTGCTTGAGCTCACCTAGGATGATGAAATTTGTAACGACACGGAAATTTTATTTGTGAATTTTCGTAAATAAATTTGCAAAATGACGAAATTACCCTTGGTTGTTTAAGGGGCTTGAAAGTCAATTTTTGTTTCAAGACACTTTTGGCTGTGTTTCAGGGACCGTTGAATAAGTCGAACTCACGAGTTCGTAGAAAGGCGGCACGCGGAAAATGGAGTTCGTGTGCGAGAGATGTGGGTCTAGAATGTTCAGGGGCAATTTGGTAATTTTCCCTCGGTAGATATTTTTAACCCCAAGCAGATCAGATCCTCCTTCATTTCACTCTCTCTCTCTTCCCGACTCACACAAACCCGTGTGATCGAACCCAAAAACCCATAAATTCGAACTTCAATTCGAGGCAAGATCGTCCGTTTTGGTTCCACTCATCGGACTCTACTCCTTCCCGCGATCAAGAACGTACAAACGGTCGCAGGAAGCAGCCGCGGGACACACCGAAACTAGGAAAGGAAAATTTTGAACTTGCGATCGATTTTTCGGCCAACACAGGTATGTGTTTCGTATTTTGACTTCATTTTTGAGTTCCTGGGTTCGAGTAGATGGATTTAGACTAAAAATTTGTGAAAAACGGTTAAAACTTAAGGACGTTAGGAAAAATTCAAGGTAGCCGACAATGGAGTTTTTCGGCGACAGCGGACGAAGGGGCATGGCGGAGCGGTCATCTTCTCCTGCGACACTCCAGCGACCGGTTCGGTCAGAAGGGGCTAACGTGGCATGCCACCAGGCAGCCATGTGGAGGCCACCTGGCAGCCACGTGCAAGCCACCTGGCATCCACGTGGTGCTACCTGGCGACTGACTCAACGCCGAGTTAGGCGCGTAAAGCACTGTAGCAGTAGAGAGGAACTGTAGCAGGCGCGTGCTGGCGGGTAGCGGCGCAAGGTCCGGCCTTCCGCCAGCACGTGGCAACGCGTGGCACCAGACCATGGGTCACGGCGACGCGTGTAAATAAAGCTTCGTCGTTCTGGACCTGTTGGCGCAGGTTTCGGGTTGATCGGACGTCATTTAGGGGTAGTTTTTGGCGTCCGAAGTTGCTGCGTTTTTAGTGTGACACAAGCGGACCTCCCGGGGTTTAGGGAGACTAAATGTAGGGTTTTAATTAGAGTTGGTAATGCCGATTGTTACTTTTGACAGGCGATACTGCTCCGGGAACTTTAGAGGAGCGTACGACTCGAGATTGACCTATTTGGACATGTGGTGATTGGACTTTGGTTTTGTAAAGTATAATGCATGCATAAAGGTATATTTGATATAATTGCTTATTACGTATTATTTTTGAAAATTTCTGGATATTATTAAATTATTACTGGACACAGGCTTTCAATAATTATTTGGAAATGACGTTTTGGGCTATGGCCTAGGTTTTTGGTTTCGGGTTTTATATGGTTTGACTTGATCAATTTTGGGATTTCAGTCGAGTCCATGATTTTGAGTTTAAACCCGATTTTTCAATGAATTTGGCTTAGACCGGGAAACAAGGATTTCAAAACATGGATTTGGTTTTCACTGAATTTTGTCCCCGAGGGTCAAGGTTTTCTCCGACTGGCATCGAAGGGTATTTCTTCGCCAGATCGTTGAGGTTTCTCCGACGATGGTATCGAAGGGTATTTCTCCACTAGGCCATTGAGGCTGTCTACGCGTAGTATAGGGTTCTACACAACTCGAGGTATATCGGGTATGTGGATGGTTGGACCCGGGTCAGTCAGTTCGGATATCGAGCTACGACACGGGATTCCATTCGGGGAGTAGTGGGATATGTTTTGATATATATTTTGTGTCCAGATCGGTTTACATGAATTTAAACTCCTTTTAGGAGGGTTTTCAAAGCAGGGTTGTGGACCACGATATGTTTTCATTATACGGATTTTCGTGGGTCCCACCAAGTGTTTTAACAAAATATGGATTTTCCGGTGGGTTTTCAGATTATCTATATATTATATTTATATAAAAAGAAATTTTAGGTTATGCATGCATGCATGGTTTTACTCGTGGAGAAGAGGGGGGGGGGGGGGGGGGGGGGGGTTGGGGAAGAGCGAAAGGTATGTTTTCCTCGGAAATGATTTTTAAATGATTATTTTGACCACTCATAATTTTTTTGTTTTAAATCCCCTCCAGGTCGTTGAGTTGACGTGGGCATATCCAGAGGCGGAGGCATTAAATTTTCAACTGCGCGTTTACTTAGACTATCGAGTAGGATTTTTATTTATGTATTTTACTTATCCTACCTAGATGCTCTAATAAGTATTTTGGACTGATTGTAAAATTGTGGTTATATCATTGGATGGTTGGTGTTGTTGGAATTTGGAGTGTTATCTGATCCTTCGTCTGACAGGTGGAAGACGGTTAACCAGTCCTTAAGGGGAGATTCTGCCGGATTTTGGGCAGAATTCTCATAATTAATTGCAAGGACTTAGGGGTATTCTGGGAATTTCTTTAAGTTGTCAGACGGGAGCAGGGTTTTTCCTGGGTCAGAGCACGCGGTTTAAATTCCTGTAGACCGTACACCTAGTGTACAACTGATTGTGGTAATGATGATTTATGGTTCTTTTCAGCGTAATGCCTCCGAGATGCCAGCCCCGTCAGCGGTATGGAAACGGTGAGGACACACATGAATCCGTAGTAGAGCCTGATTTGAGACAGACCCTGGATCAATTGGGTCGGGCTTTGACAACATTACTTGAGGGTAGAGCTACGTCTAAAGTTTAGGACATTTAGCGAGCCCAGAGGTTGGGGGCGACAATGTTTATTGGCGAGTTAGGCCCAGATGACGCAGATGAGTGGATTACTCGTTTGGAACGAGTGTTTGCTGTTATGAGGTGCCCTCCGGAGGATAGTGTGCGACTAGCCACATTTCTTCTGGGTGGCTATGAATACCGTTGGTGGCATGCTTTGCAGCTGACAAGCTGGGATGTCTGTACCTTTACTTGGGAAGTTTTCCGGGAGCGCTTCCTCGAGCAGTTTTATCCTTGCTCATACCGTGATGCTAGAGAGGCTGAGTTCTTGCAGCTACATCAGGGGGATATGCCGGTGGCTCAGTATGAATAGAAATTTCTTTAGTTGTCACGCTTTGTACCGGCTCTGGTGGCAACTGAGATAGATAAGTGTCGACGATTTGAGTATGAATTAAGAAATGAGGTTCGGGTAGCAGTAACTGTTGTGGCTCATACTTCTTTGAGGGCTTTGTCAGACTCTACTGCTAGAGTTGAGTTGAGTTTTCCAGCTCAACACCAGTTTAGTGGTTCCAGGTGACGCCGGGATCACCAGAGTTTCGGGTCCTCTAGTTAAGGACCATCTAAGAGAGGCAGTTTGAGTTATGGTTCTTCTAGGGGTGCAAGATCCGGATCAGGCGGTGGCCGAGCCGATCTGGGACAACAATCATCCACTTAGTCTAGTGGGGCTTCAGTGCAGTAGACCATGAGACAGAGTGGCAAACCCGTACGGATGGGTGACACCGGTTGTTAATTCTGTGGGGAGACAGATCATTTTAAGAGGGATTGTCCATATCGTCGTTCGGGCAATAGTTCCTTTAGCTGAGATGCTGCTGAACCGAGTCAGAGAGCAGCACAGACATCTGGTAGTGCAGCAGGGAGCCAGACCCAGTCTAGTGGGGCCAACATGGTCAGTGGGGCCAACAGGGCCAAAGGGAGACAGGGGGGTCGTGGTCGATCTTCTGGTACACATGCACGAGTTTTTGTTGTCAACAAGAGGCTCGAGTAGCACCATAGGTGGTTACTGGTATGTGTTACTGGTATGTTGTCTATTTTTAATCATCATGCTTGTATTTTGATAGATCCAGGAGCTACACATTCTTTTATTTCTCGGTATTTCACACTTTTTGCTGATAGAGAATTGTCCCTGATTGGTTGGGACATGGGTATTAGCACTCCTACCAGAGATATGTTAGTGGCGAACCTCGTGATATGTAGTTGTCCGATAGTAGTGGGAGGTCAGGTGTTAGAGCTAGATTTAATCCCCTTGGACATTTATGATTTTGATGTGATTCTGGGGATGGATTGGTTAACCATGCACCATGCCTCCATAGATTGTTTCGACAAGAGGGTGGTTTTCTGGAGTCCAGGCTTGCTGAAACTTACGTTTCGGGGTGATCGTAGGGTACTTCCCTCGGGAGTGATATCAACTTTAACGACTAAGAAATTATTGAGGAAAGGTTGTGAGGGCTATTTAGCTCACGTGATTTATTCTCAAGATATTCCTGTGGTGGATGAGTTTCCTGATGTATTTCCAGAGGATCTTCCGAGATTACCACCTCATCGGGAGATTGAGTTCACCATAGAGCTTCTTTCAGGTACCCAACCTATTTCACAAGCACCGTACAGAATGGCATAGGAAGAATTGAGGGAATTGAAGACTCAATTACAGGACTTGGTGGATATGGGGTTTATTCGACCAAGTGTATCACCTTGGGCTGCGCCGGTGTTATTTGTAAGGAAGAAAGATGGTGGTTTGAGGTTATGTATCGACTACCGGCAGTTAAACAGGGTTACGATGCAGAATAAGTATCCTTTGCCACGAATTGATGATTTGTTTGACCAATTAAAAGGGGCAAAGTATTTCTCTAAAATTGACCTTCGATCCGGGTACCATCAGTTAAGGATCAGGGAAGGAGATGTTCCCAAAATGGCGTTTAGGACACGCTATAGGCATTATGAGTTCCTGGTGATGCACTTCGGGTTAACTAATACACCGACATCATATATGGACTTGATGAATAGGGTGTTCCGAAAGTATTTGGATCGGTTTGTGATTGTGTTCATTGATGATATCTTTGTATATTCGAAGAGTGCTAAGGCACATGAGAAGCACTTGAGGTTGGTGCTGAATATGCTGAGGAAAAGGCAATTGTTCGCCAAGTTCAGTAAATGTCAGTTTTGGTTGACCAATGTCGGATTCTTAGGTCATGTGATTTCTGTTAAGGGTATCAACGTGGATCCCCAAAAAGTTGAGGCAGTGGTAAATTGGGAGCAACCGAAGACAGTGTCAGAGGTGAGAAGTTTTCTGAGTTTAGCGGGATATTATCGGCGATTCGTAGAAGGATTCTCTACGATAGCTGCCCCCTTAACTCGGTTGACAAGGAAATGAGTCAAGTTTGACTGCGATGATGGGTGTGAATAGAGCTTTCAGGAGCTAAAAAGGAGGTTGACTTCTGCCCAGTGTTAACCCTTCCAGATGATAACGGAGGATTTGAGGTGTACAATGATGCATCATTATGAGGTATAGGATGCGTGTTGATGCAGCATGGGATGATGATAGCATATGCTTCCAAGCAACTTAAACCTCATGAGTTGAATTACCCCACACATGATTTAGAGTTAGCCGCAGTGGTGCATGGACTCAAGATTTGGAGACACTATTTGTATGGGGAAACGTCCCGGATCTTTACTAACCATTAGAGTTTGAAATACTTCTTTACCCAGAAAGATCTGAACTTGAGACCGAGAAGGTGGCTTGAGCTGATAAAGGATTATTACTGTACCATAGAATATTACCTAGGAAAAGCCAATGTAGTGGCGGATGCCTTGAGTAGAAAGTCCATGGGTTCCTTGGCCCATTTGCATGTTGTTTACCTACCGTTGCTGGTGGAATTCCAAAGAGCGGGAATTATACTTGACATGGATAGCTAGGGGGCTCTGTTGGCTAGTTTCCATGTGAGACCTATCTTGATTGATCGAATCATTGAAGCTCAGCTCCAGGATCATACTTTGTGTGTTATTAGGATGGAGTTGGTGGCTGGTAATAGGCAGGATTATGCGATTAGGGATGATGGGACCTTGGTTAAGGATGGCCGGTTGTGCGTACCTAATGATCTAGAGTTGAAAAAGGAAATTCTTGAGGAAGATCATAGTTCTGTCTATGCTATGCATCCAGGCGGTACCAAGATGTATCGTACTCATAAGGAACACTATTGGTGGACTGGAATGAAAAGGGAAATAGCGGAGTTTGTGAGTAGATGCGTGACGTGGAAGTGGGATCACTTTACTATGGATTTTGTTTATAAACTTTCTAGGACTCAAAAAGGACATGATGGAATATGGGTAATTGTTGATAGACTCACGAAGTTAGCACATTTCTTTCTAGTACGGGAAGATTACCGGATGGGCTAGTATGCCAAATTGTTTGTGGATGAGACCATACGATTACATGGGACTCAAGAGTCGATTGTTTCGGACAGGGATCCTAGGTTTAATTCGAGGTTTTGGCGGAGTTTACAGAAAGCCTTTGGAACTACATTGCATTTCAGTACAGCTTTTCATCATCAAACTGACGGTCAGTTTGAGAGGACAATTCAAATTTTGGAGAATATGATGAGAGCTTGTGCACTGCAGTTTAAAGGAAACTGGGATTCACACCTGGGCTTGATGGAGTTTGCATACAACAATAGCTATCAGTCTAGTATTGGGATGTCTCTTTTCGAGGCACTGTATGGGAGATAGTGCACGACACCGATATGCTGGACTGAGGTAGGTGAGAGAAGACTGTTGACACCAGAGTTAGTGGAAATGAAAAAGGAAAAGATTAGAATCATCAAGAAAAGGTTGAAGGCAGCTTAGGACTACCAGAAAAGCTATGCGGACCGACGATCAGAGATCTTGAGTTTGAGGTCGGAGACTGGGTTTTCTTGAAATTATCCCCCTGGAAAGGAGTTGTTCGTTTTGGTAGACGAAGAAAACTTAGTCCTCGCTACATCAGACCTTATGAGATTATTGAGAGGGTAGGGCCAATGGCTTACAGACTTGCTTTACCCCCAGAACTGTCAAGGGTTCACGATGTATTCCATGTATCCATACTCCGGAAGTATCTGATTGATGAATCTCATGTATTGGAGGCGCAACCAATTGAGCTGAAAGATGATTTGACTTTTGAGGAGCAACCAGTGCAACTTCTAGGTTGGAAGGAAAAAGTATTGCGCAGAAAGACTATTCCTCTGGTTAAAGTTCTGTGGAGGAATCAAAACGTGGAGGAGGCAACGTGGGAAACCGAGGCACAGATGCGGGCGTAGCATCCATATTTGTTCCAGTGACAGGTATAAATTTCGAGGACGAAATTTCTTTAAGGGGGTTGAATTGTAACGACCCAGAAATTTTATTTGTGAACTTTCGTAAATTAACTTGCAAAAGGGCGAAATTACCCTTGGTTGTTTAAGGGGCTTGAAAGTCAATTTTTGTTTCGAGACACTTTTGGCTGTGTTTAGGGGATCTTTGTGTAGGTCTCGAACTCATCAGTTCGTTGAAAGGCGGCACGCGAAAAATGGAGTTCGTGTACGAGAAATGTGGGTTTAGATTATTCAGGGGCATTTTGGTAATTTGCCCTAGGTAATTTGCCCTTCATTTCACTCTCTCTCTTCGTAACTCACCCAAACCCGTGCGACCGAACCTAAAAACCCACGAATTCGAACTTCAATTCGAGGCAAGATCGTCCATTTTGGTTCCACTCATCGGACTCTCCTCCTTCCCGCGATCAAGAATGTACCAACTGTCGCAGGAAGTAGCCGCGGGAGACACCGAACCGAGGAAATGAAAAATTGGAACTTTCATTCGATTTTCCGGCTAACCCAGGTATGAGTTTCGTGTTTAGACTTCATTTTTGAGTTCATAGGTTCAAGTAGATGGATTAGACTAAAAATTTGTGAAAACGGTTAGGATTTGTGGAAGTTAGGAAAAATTCAAGGTCGGTCGACAATGGACTTTTTCGACGACGACAGACTGCGGCACACGGCGGATCGGTCGTCTTCTTCGGTGACTCTCTGACGACTAGTTCAGTCAAAGGGGGGCTGACGTGGCATGCCACTTGGCAGCCACGTGGTGCCACCTGGCGGTTGAGTCAGTGCCGAGTTAGGCGTGTAAGGCACTGTAGCAGCGCGTGAGGCATTGTAGTAGGCGCGTGAGGCACTGTAGCAAGCACCTGCCGGCGCGTGGCTGGCGCCCGACGTGTGGATGACGCGTGGTGCGTGGTCGGGCCTTCCACCGACTCGTGGGACCGGTCCTTGGGTTACGACGACCCGCATCAACAAGGTTTCGATGTTCCGGACCTGTTGGTGCAGGTTTCGGGTTGATCGGACGTCGTTTAAGGGTAGTTTTGGGCGTATGAAGTTGCTGCATTTTTAGTGTGACGCAATCTGACCTCCCGGGGTTTAGGGAGTCTACATGTAGGGTTTTAACTATAGTTGATAATCCCGATTGTTACTTTTAACAAGCGATACTGCTCCGGGAACTTCAGAGGAGCGTCCAACTTGGGATTGAACTATTTGGACGTGTGGTGAGTGGACTTTGGTTTTATAAAGTATAATGCATGCATAAAGGTATATTTGATATAATTGCTTATTACGTATTGTTTTAACAAATTTCTGGATATTATTAAATTATTACTGGACATGGGCTTTCAATAATTATTTGGAAATGACGTTTTGTGCTATGGCCTGGCTTTATGGTTTCGGGTTTTATATGGTTTGACTTGATTGATTTTGGGATTTCAGTCGAGTCCAGGATTTTGAGTTTAAACCCGGTTTTTCAATGAATTTGGCTTAGACCGGGAAACAAGGATTTCAAAAAATGAATTTCGTTTTCACTGAATTTTGTCCCCGAGGGTCAAGGTTTTCTCCGACTGGCGTCCAAGGGTATTTCTTCGCCAGATCGTTGAGGTTTCTCCGACGCTGGTGTCGAGGGGTATTTCTCCACCAGGTCGTTGAGGCTATCTACGCGTAGTACAGGGTTCTACACAACTCGAGGTATATCGGGTATGTGGAGGGTTGGACCCGGGTCAATCAGTTCGGATATCGAGCTACGGAATAGGATTCCATTCGGGGAGTAGTGGGATATGTTTTGATATATATTTTGTGTCCAGGTCGGTTTACATTATGTTAAACTCCTTTGAGGAGGGTTTTCAAAGCAGGGTTGTGGACCACGATATATTTTCATTATACGGATTTTCGTGGGTCCCACCAAGTGTTTTAACAAAAAATAGATTTTCTGGTGGCTTTTCGGATTATCTATATATTATATTTATATCAAAAGGAATTTTATGTTATGCATGCATGGTTTTACTCGTGGAGGGGGGGAAATGTATGTTTTCCTCGGAAATGATTTTTAAATAATTATTTTGTCCAGTCACAATTTCCTTGTTTTAAATCCCCTCTAGGCCGTTGAGTTAACGTGGGCATATCCAGAGGCGAATGCATTATATTTTCAGCTGCTTGTTTACCTAGACTATCGAGTAGGATATTTATTTATGTATTTTACTTATCCTACCTAGATGCTCTGATAAGTCTTTTGAACTAATTGTAAAATTGTGGTTACATAATTGGATGGTTGGTGTTGTTGGAATTTGGAGTGTTATCTGATCCTTCGTCTGACAGGTGGAAGACGGTTAACCAGTCCTTAAGGGGAGATTCTGCCGAATTTTTGGCAGAATTATCATAATTAATTTCAAGGACTTAGGGGTATTCTGGGAATTTCTTTAAGTTGTCAAACGGGAGTAGGGTTTTTTCCGGGTTTCGAGGGGAAATTCGGGAAGGGCCCTGTCAAAATTGCTCGAGCTCAAAATCAAAAACACTAAAAGGAAGAGATGAGCTATTTAATCAAGACCCAATTGTTTATTTTTTTTTCCTTCCCCAGATTCTTCAGAAACATCAATAATAGCATTTCGGAAGCTTCATATTTTATTCTTCAACTCATCTTTCAGGTAAATTTACAAAATTTCATAAATAAATTTAAAAAATGTATCAATTTGTTCCTCTAACGAGCCCAATTTCTTGTCTTTCTTGAATTTCTGCACATTAGGATGCTAAGGGATTTCAAATTCCTCTATTTAAATGCCCAAAAGAAAAAAGAGGCCTAGAACATGTCGATAAAGCCAAAGGACATATCAGCGATCCTGGTCAACTCTGAGTCATCGAGAGCTCCGTTTAACTCGATCCATGAGGTGGCCCAGCCACCGAAGCCAGAACAAGAAGTGGGTATTCGGAGCATGGTTGAGAAGACGCAGGGGACAAGGCGCAGAGGACGAGGTGTAGGGGACGAGGCGCAGAGGATGAGGCGCAGGGGATGAGGCGCATGAGCTCATCAGTGGTGCCGGACTTGCTGAAGAGTACCAAAATATCGCATTTCAATAAAGCCCCAATGTCGCTTTGGAGAACGTATAGTGGGGAGAGGAATCCGAAGCGAATACCGAGAGAGACAGGTGTTTGGGAAATCTTGTGGGCGACGAAGCTGGGCTTGTCGACTTCGCTCGTTGGATGCGGATGCAGGTGAAGCATAGGGTGTTGGATGCATTGGAGAGGATGTGGGTGAAGGCTAGGGTGTTGGATGCGTTGACTGGGGATTGGGGAGGGTTTTGATTTTGGTTTTTTTAATTTATTTATTTTAAGATTTTATTAATTACTTTTAATATATTCAAATTTTTTTTTTTGTCTACATGGCGTCCATGTCAGCATAAAAAAGGGTCCTACAAATGCCACTTGGGCACTTAATAGATTTTTTTAACATATTGTTAATGGTGGCTACCTAAATGTTGCGTTTTGATAGTTTTGGTACCTAGATGAAAATTTTCATAATTCGGGTATGAACTTGAAATGACCCCTATAGTTTGGGTACTTCTATGTAGTTAGCCCTAAATAGTAATAATACTAATTATTATTAATATTAATTGTTTTTATTTTGAATAATTGCTTTGAGAAGATCCAACTAGATCATGGCTCCCCCATTTAGGTAGTTTGAGCTCTTGGTCAAGCTAGATTGTGAGATGAGAAAACCCTATTTCTACCTTTTCTCGAATATGCCACTTTGATTTTCTTGGAAGTTGTCCTAACCTGCTAATGCGAAAATACTCGTGCTTCCCACATCTTGTTTCACGAACCTTCTATTTCAAGATACATACAGTCTTCCTCCAAAGGGTCTTCTCGTTCAATGCACAAGTCTTTGACTGATGGAAGATGAGTGTCTTCTTCAAGGTCGTCATCTAATAGGGATGGTTCGAAGAGCTTCAAATTCTCGACATTTATGACCGAGTACATGTACATGTAAACGCATTATCACCAATTGATTTGATGATCTTGAATAGTCCATAGCGGAAGGTTTTAGTTTCTTGCCTTCTCCGGTCAACTGCTCCTTACCAAGGTGTAACCATACGAGGTTACCTTCTATGAAGTTGCATGGGACACGATGCTTGTCATGGAGAACTTTATATCACTGATGAGAACACTGCAATTGTGCCTCCACTTTTGTATGGATCTTTCTTACTCCTTCTAGAAACTTTTGTGCTCGAACATGCTCTTCTTCATCCTTTCCAATTAATGGTCGATCACTCATTTTGAATGCCATATCAAAAGGTATATGGGGTAAGTAACCCAAACAAACCTCAAATGGAGATTTGAGTGTGGAACCATGAATTGCTCGATTAAATGCAACTTGTAAATAAAGGAGACTGTCATCCCAAGTCTTTGAATGCTTGGAATTATAACCCCTTAATAAATGTACCATGGTACGATTAACGAGCTCTATTTGTCCATACGTATAAGGATGAAAATCAGTGCTTCTTTTTAGCTTAGTATCATCAATCTCCATAATGACCTCAAGAAATGGCCTAAGAATCGACTATCTCTATCATAAATAATCGACGTAGGTAAGCCAAAATAGTAGCTTCTTCTCCAGTTACGGTCTTTTTGCATGGAATTAGAATCACTATTTTACTGAAGCGATCCACCACTACAAACAAGTAGTCATTTCCAATCTTGGTTCTAGGTAATCGCCCAAGAAAGTCCATAGAAATGCTCTCCCAAGGTCGATTAGGTACTGGCAATGGAAGATAGAGTCCTAACTTTCTGTTGGAAGGCTTTGAGGTGTTGCAATGAACACAACCTCAGATGTATCGAGAAACATCAAGATGCATTTTTGGCCAAAAGACATATCGGCGAAGATTCAGTAGTGTCTTTTCTACTCCAAAATGACATGCTACTCCAAAATGACCTGCTATTTTGGAAGTATGAGCTTCACAAATCCACTGCAATATGTTCCCATCTTCTGGAAGGCATAAATGTGCTCCCTTATACATTAATCCATCCTTCAGCTGGAACTCACTAGTTTTCCCTTGTTGTAGCTTCTCATAAGTCGAGCTAAAATCAGAGTATGTGTCATACCTAAGGATGGGCATATGGTTAAATGGTTATTAACTGCCTTTTTTTTTTTTTGCCATAACCATTTAGGATTATAACCGCAATTATTTATAACTATTGGTTATTAACCATTACCATAACCATTAATATATGGTTAATCGCAGTGCACCGCGAAAATACTTTTAATTTTTATTATTTCTATTTTTTTCAAAGACTAAAATAATTGAAATTAATATTTTAAAAAATAAAAAAAAAACCAAAAAAAAATAATAATAGGTAAAATTGCAAGGGATAATCAACAATCTCGAATATCAACAAATTTTATATCACCGCGTAAAGCTCGACGAGTAGAACAACTTTAATACTTGAGTTGACGGCCAAAAGTGGCCAAAGGTGGTCCGCAAATATGAAAAACACTTCGAACTACGAAACTTTTCAAGTTAGATACACAAAAATTGACTAAGATATGAGAAATCTAAGGATATAGACTGTTTAGATTCGAAGAGAGGAACAAATCCTTACCAAGATCGTCGCCTGAAGTGGCCAGAAATGGCCGAAAAGGTCGAGTCGACCCGCCGGCGTCGCGAGTCGCCCATGGGTTTGTGATGTGTTTGGGTTTTTTTTTTTTCAAGATTTTTTTTCAAATGACTTGAAATAAACAACTCTATATAAATGGTTAAATAACTATGACCAAAAAAAAATTATATGGTTATGTAGTAAATGGTTTAATTGTTAAATAATTAAATGGTTATGTTTAAGTGATTAAATGGTTTATCCATTGGGTAAATGGTTACAAACCATAACCCTACCATTTAAAAGAGAATCTAAATGGTTATAACCATAACCATACCATTTAGATAAATGGTTAAACCATAACAACACCATTTAATATAAATGATTATGGTAACCGTGGTTTTTTTTCCCATCCGTAGTTCCAGACATGCAATCTAGTCTCCACTAGTCTTCTTCATGATGAAGGATCCACCAATGTCTTTGATGAAGGTAAAAGGAAACTCAGCAAGAACTCTCTTGTCATAGCACGAGGGAAGTTTCAAGGAATCACTATTGCGTACCATCGTTGAACCTTCTTGCACTTGTAGCAAGCCTTCTATCGCCTTTCTATACACTTAGACCATCTCTAGTAGTAGACTAAATCTATGCTAAAGGAAAAAATTTAGAAATTTTAGATAAAAAATTATCTCCAGCAAGTGTCTTAAATCTGAACTAAATGGCCAAAAATTAATCATTAGGCTAAAGGGACAGCTTTGGGAGATCCTAAAACAAAATTGCATGTGGAACCCATTGAATAGAAAAGCTGCAACCAGCATCTTTTTATTATTTCTTGCCTCTCTTGCAGCTATCACCAGTTATCATGGCTTTTGCAGCTATCACCATTTATCATGACTTTTGCCATGACTTGTGCCATGACTTTTGCCGTTGCAAACCCTTTTTCTTTTGGCTCCTTGGCTTCATCTTCTTCCACCATTTGGATGATAAAAGGGTATTTTATGTAATTTGGCATTCCATGTGTTGGACTGAACCCTTTTGGCTAGAAATGAAATCCACCTCTTTGGTAAAATTGATTCCAATCAACTCCAAATGTCCCTGGTTCCAAGATTACAGCCAAACAAATGTTTTCGCACACGTCATCACTTAGTTAGGTATGAAAATTAACAAATATAAAAAGAACTCATTACAGTCGAACTTAAGATCGTTCACTCAGTCGTTAGGTATGCAACTTAACAAATATAAAAAGAACTCATTAAAGTCGAACTTAAGATCGTTCCCTTAAAAGTAAAAGAGAAATAATACTAAACTATAATTTTGATCCTAAGCTAGAGAGTTAGATAACTAGGGTCAGAAGGTGAGAATTGGTGAGTGCGGTTTGACGGTATTGAACTATTGATGCAAGGCCTGGCCAGTGACCACTAATCCTAATCCTAAATCTCATGGGCTAAAATAATAGCAGCGCATAATAAACAAGAATCCAGTATCATACTACAAACTACTACCATGTAGGCCAGTAGCAATAAAAATTAATAAATTAATTATTTTCTTTTTTTTTTGGCAAATTAATTATTTTTTTTTGTCAAAGCAGCAATAAAAATTTAATCAAATGGGTTTTTTTCTTCTTTTTTTTGTGTTCTAGCTTGGATCAAACCGATTCTACTGATGACGATGCAGCCACCAAACCCAGCTGCAATTGCTAAAATTCTAACAATGGTCTATTTAGTAAACTACTAACCTCTCAAACGCGCTCTGCGCATGTAAGAGACTTTTTTTAATCATCGCCCACATAGTGCGCAATGTTTTTTAATTTCTCTATGTCCGGTCTAAACTAAACTTGCTGTACATAAGTGACAGAAGTAATTAATCTTAACAACAATAATTTCGAAACGGAACGAACAATCCTACTTACCTACAAATCTTTTCTAAGACCCATGAATTTATCCAAGATCACACATTCTTATTTACTTAAAATCCATGGACTATTGAATTAAGGAGGTTCTCTTACATCCTCATTGTTAAGAAGATCTATTTTTCTTACCACAGTCCTCACTAGTCTGCTCTAAAGCAACATCCACCAGCCAAAATTGTTGCAAATGACACTAGTTTTAGTGTTTTTCCAAGAGAATCCTCTCCCAATTCATCACATGGAAACCTAACGCCATGTTTGGTGTTTACGAGTCAACGACTTTTATCCTAGTATGTCCAGGATTCCTCAAGATTTGAAATAACTAATTAAAGTTCGACACCTAATACCAAGGGAAAGTTAGAAACTAGCTCTTAATCTACTTGCACTTCCCTTCCTAACGTTAAAGAGCTCTCGAGTTTGAATCCCAACACCCCTTTCGAACGAAAAAATCACTCAAAAGTTTCGAATTCTCTACTTCATGCTCATTGCAAGCCCATGCAAGAGCTAAAACAATTCTCATGTGTGACCAAACATGGATTTGTTACATCTACTACCACCCAGCAAATGTAGAAAAGTCAAGAAGGTAAAAAGCTAAACCTAAACCATTATGCTTACCTGCTCAGTTCCAAAAATTAAATAAATAAACTATAACCCAAGATGTTTCCATTCCGAATCTGACCCTAACCATGAGTAAGACCACAAATGTACACTTGATCAATAACTTAACTGTAAAGGGTATTTAAGGCCAAGTCATTTAGAAATGGTGAGAAGTTGTTCCTACCACCAATCTTGGTCACTGGTGATTATCCTAATTGCTTATATAACTTGATAAACCAATAAACCTCTCTTGAGCTAAATGAATCCTGTCAAGAACACCATGTCCTCCATTAGTGAAGGGTGGAGGCTCTGCACAATTGCAAGCTTTATGAGCTGCACCATTCTCATATTCTTGTTCAAACACAACCATGACAGTGTAAAGCTATCAACTATTGGGGACGTAACCATAAAATCGACAATATTGGTGAATGACTCTGATGGTAACATGCAGTTTGTGCAACAAGAAAACTTTAAGGAGCAATTGAAACAGATAAATGGAAAAGACAAGTGCAACATTTTTGATGGAAAATGGATTTATGATTCAAAGCGGAGCCATCTGTATAAAGGCGTGCAATGTCCATTTCTTAGTGACCAAGTCAGCTGCCAAAGAAATGGAAGGACAGATTTCATGTACGAGAAATGGAGTTGGGAGGCCAAGGAGTGTAAGATCCCAAGGTAAACTAAATGATTACTTAACCCTAGCTAAGTAGCTACCATATGAATTAAATGTTACATGTTGTTTTGTTGTAGCTAATCTAGACAAGGTTGCTATATATGGTTGGAAGGTTTAATGCAACAGACATGTTCGAAAGACTTAGAGGAAAGAGAGTGATCATAGTTGGGGACTCACTCAACATAAATCAGTGGGAGTCACTAGTTTGTCTTCTTTACTCAGTTCTACCTCCCTCTCAAGCCCAAGTTGATGTGAAAAGTGGCATCTACAAGGTCTTCAAAGCTAAGGTTGGTTTAGTTTCATTGTGTCACAGTGCTTGTAGGTCTTCAAAGCTAAGGTTGGTTTAGTTTCATTGTGTCACAGTGCTTGTAGAATCTTCTCCTATCGTACATGATATTTAATACAAGCCATATTCGGGGAGGGGCATCAAGACAGGACCCCGAGTATTCTTAAGTCTTAACCACTCGATCTACAAGGACTAAAATACCCTTGGCAACTTCCAGTTCCCACCCACCGAACCTTTTTTAACTGAGAATTTTGTTTCTTCCTATTACTGCAGGAATATAACTGTTCTGTTGAGTTTTACTGGAGCCCATTTCTAATGCAGCTAGAAATGAACCAAGAAAATGGTAGCAGAATTCTTAGGCTAGACAGAGTTGCTACCTCAGCCAAGAAGTGGCTATGGGCAGACGTTATGGTATTCAACACTGGTCACTGGTGGGTGCACCGTGGGAAGATCAAGGCGTAAGTCTTTCATTTGTTATATATTAAATAAATCAATGAATCTTGTTCATAGAATTTGTCAAATGGAAGTTATATTTGCAGGTGGGACTTGTTTCAATATGAGGGAAAAACAGTGGAGAATGTGAAGATCGAATCAGCAGTTGAGATGGCTATGAATACCTGGGCACAATGGATTGATCAAAATGTGGATGTGACTAAAACCGGAGTCTTCTTCCGGAGCATTTCACCAGAGCACAAGGGAAAGCAGTCGTGCTACAACAAAACCCAACCCATTGTGGACGATTCCTATGAAACAACATTTCCTGCGAAAATTATAGAAGTCATTGAGAGAACAATGCAGCACATGAAGACACCGGTGACGTACCTGAACATTACAAAGTTGTCTCAGTACCGAAGGGATGCGCATCCAGCGGTTTATGTAAAAAGGCAGTGGAAGCAGTTGCTAGCTATGCAGCAAAGACAGACAGAGTCTTATGCTGATTGCAGCCATTGGTGTTTGCCTGGGCTGCCAGATACCTGGAACAGTTTATTTTATGCATCTTTGGTGTTTGAGACTTCTAAAGTCATTCTTAGTTCTTAACACCTGCTTGTTTTGATCTGTCATGAGTGTAATTAGTGAACTTAGTATACTTCATGTTCTCCAATGGGATGCATGAAATTTCAAAGGAGTTACAAGAAAAAGGTACCTACATTTAACTATCAACTTAAACAGCTGTCAAGCCCTCTGTAGGTTCCACCCATCTCCACGAAGGCCTTGTAGCCTGTCTAAAACTGCAAGACAAATTACACCAAGTTTTCGTCCGCCACTATATCTTTCATTAGAAAAGACAGTAAGAGAAGTAAAGCATTATCTTTTTTCAATGAACAAGCATATCAAGACGAAGTGTATTAAACACGCACAGAGGATCCACACTTCTTATATGCACCAGACAAACAATAATAACTATGGATAATTGCCCTCTGACCAAAACAATCCAACTTGAATATGTTTGCAATCAGTAGCAAAAACCATGAAAGATCCTTGTATGGTTTTCATTACCATCAGTTGTTCCCCTCTGAACAACTTCCATCCTCAAATTGAAAATTAAACAAGGAAAAAGAACAAAATTTAGGAAAAAGACAATATTACAGAATAACAATAGTTTAATCATATACAATAGCAGCCAACTTATTAACCGACTACAAAGCTAGATCTCATCTGGGTTGGTCCATTTCCAGTACTTTATCTTATGGAGACTACATAATTGTAAATATACTCAACCGTACAGCAGGAGATATTTGGGCATTTTACCCACTTCAGCACAAATTTTATCCTAAGCTAGGAGTTTAAGAATGCACCATGATCAGCAAGGGGAGGCTGCATTGAGGCGGTTTATTTACACAAGCTTTTTACAAGGGTACCTACAGAATCTCCCATTCAGATTCAAAATAATCATCAACTGGTGATTTCTTTGTCTCCTCCATAGTAAGATAATGCACGAGGCCCACTCCACTATCCGACTTTGATTTTGCATCATCCCCATACCATAATGCAAGCTGCTCATATTCTTGCTTCCTCGCTGACCTCATTCGGGAAGTAAAGGCTTTCTGAATATTTTTAAGAAAACAAGTCTCAATTAAAGCCAACAAAAGTAGAGAGAAGAGGGGTGGGGGTGAGAGATAGGGGGAGAGAGAGTACCTTGTAAGGCCCAGGCTTGCCTTCCATATGAGGAACAAAATGAGCGTCCTCGCCAGTCACTATCACACAAGTCTCCTCAAGCTTTTCCTTGTCAGATTGTTGATGGTTTTCCATTCGATCTACAGTAACAATATTACTCTCATTTGCATCCAAACTGGAGTCATGTGATCCCCCTGCAAAATTAAACAGTCACTTGTTACCACTAGCTAAGAGTAACAAAAAAAAACATTCAAATTATCATGAACCAGTACAAAATCTAAGAAACCCATTTATTACATAAACCTTAATGTGCAAATGGATATTCAAATTATCATGAATAATTATCAAATCTAGAACCCATATGAACATAAATCCATAATGGCCCAGAGTTGACAATATTCTTTCCATTAGTTAGTCAGAGCTATCATCTGCATGTTCACTTTTCATTCACTACTCCGTCTGATATCCGGCATCAGAAAAATCTATCTTCACCTGAACAGAATAATAAAATTTAGAAGTTTAATGTGCATCTGAATGTGATATATGCGTTGGTACCAGGATAAGACGCAGAGACTTCCTGGTCAGCATATCTCTCATACTCTACTTGTCCACTTGGAGAGGGTCCTAACAAGGAAACCACAGAATTGCTCAAACAGTTCTCTGTATCTGTCAAACCCCAAAGCAAAAGAGAGAAATCAGAAAGGTTGGTAAAAAAAATACAACGTTACAAGGTCCAAAAAATAGCCACCATTTGATTCTTCCGATAAGCCACCAAAGGAGGAATTTAAGATCTCCTTCCACTCTTTTCCATCTGATTTATCCGATACAACCATCTGATATGATAGCAAGTCAATTGCAACATCAGATGTACACTGCCTTGCATTTGCAACCACACAACTTTCCCTCGTGGAGTCACATGCGATACCTTTGGCTATAGATGGGGTTATAACTGTATCTGTATGCTCGGACAAAGCTTCATGGGTATCATTTAGAATTTTGTGACATATAGATGATTGTCTGCGCAAACCTTTTTCAGCAGGATTGATTGCCCATGCAAGTCTGTCCTTGATTGAGTTTTCTTTGACAACGGATCTTGAATTATTCAAAAAACTCCCAGAAAATTCTTGTCTTGAGTACAAGTCAGAGCATGCACCTTCGCCACAATTCCCTGAGGATGGCATGCGATAGGCATACATGTGCTGTCCGTGGACTGATGATTTATGGTCCACCTCCTTATTCTTTACACCCATCATCTCTAAATCTCCATTTAATTGTTCAACACCAACCTTTACAGACTCTTCTTTCTTGCTATTCTTTGAATTTTTAGAACTATTAACATCAAAATTATGCTCTACAGGGAACACAGAGGTTGACATCTTCTCTGGGTCCATTGAGGAGTGATCCAGCAAATCTTGCATAACATCTGCATAGAACTTTTTAACAGTTGCACCAACAGTCACTACCTGATTCTCAACAAATTTGAGTGTGTCCTGTCCCAATAATAGAATGAGCAACAATATAAGTAACCTAACGGCAACCACTTAAGCAACTCAGGAACAAAATTAAAAAGACCAGTGTCTCCCCCTGATCACAGAATGACATAAACACCAATATTTGGCTTAGGGAATATCAGTATAGAACCACATAATCCATATTAGGCATGGCATATTATCAGACTTAGTTGTCAACTGAAAACAGTATAAAGAACAGTAGACACAAGAAAAATATAAAATAAGCAACAAAAGTGGAGGGATGAAGAGAAAGAGGAAGACTAATTGTAAATATATGATAACATTTCCAGATCAGAAGTCTATGGCCATTATAGCATTTAGGCTCAATTATTGGTATGCCCCCTGAAGCTCAACTCGAATCTCACTTTTCCCCCTAAAACTCAACTTGGAAGTAAGACCAAGTGAGTTTCAGGGGCCAAAAGTGAGATTCGAGTCAAGTTTCAGGGGGAATATCAATAATTAAGCTTTCTAGTTATACAAATGAGGACCTTATCTTAGGAACCCAGGACAAAAAAAGACTAATAATTCAAAAGGGCTTACCTGGTACATATTTTCTTCCACCTCCAAGCACATAGATTCGAATTTCTGGTATACACCCCCAACCCATGCTATACCTTCAACATCCATAGTGATCATGAATTAAACTTTACAGAAATGGGTTTATGTCTTCTGCTCTTTTGTAGTTCCGCTAATCAGTTCGTACATCAAATTTTAGAACTCATCTGCAAGCATCAATTTGAAACTTAGAAGCAGCAGAATAACATAAAAATGCCTAAATCCAAAGGAGAAAATAATAAATCATACAATGTTCTAGAGTACCATATGAAATTTGGAAGCACGGAAAGTGTAGATAGTATTCAAAACGAAATATCATGCTACTACGTTTGTTCTTTCTACTGTCAAGTTTTAACTGTAATTTTTCTGTTGACGTAAATATATTTCAAGTTTACAGTATTTAAAGAAGTAGACACCAAATCTTTTGTGATCCTCACCCCTCTATATTAGTTGTACCATATCTTAGCTTATTTTATATTTACTACATGTAAATATTAACTATGGGTGTGATAGGTAACCCAATTAACCTGGAAAATGAAAATTCTCAGCACCTATATAACAAAGTCTGCTTGACAACATATTAGATTTTAATTTTTTCAATCCCTGCATTAAAAAAAGTTCGTAACGAACATATAAAAGATCACTAAAAATTAAGTGAGCTCTCCTTGATGAATAGTAAACACTCAAAACATATTTAATTATCATCAATGCTGTTATCATGTAAATAAAATATTGTGTATTCCATTTTCATCATAGAATGATTATTAGATTCTTTTTCCTCTTTGGATCATAATTCAACCAAAATTTCTCAAATTATCCCAATTTGTAGGATAAATTCTCTTTATGTAGGATAAATTCTTTGATTCTTCAGCTAACACCACTTATGCTACGTATTACAACAACCTTTGTTCCCATTGACATAACTGTTGTAACAAATAGAGCAAATTACACTTTAGTACCTTGTTTTTATACAAAATTTCAGGGTTACACCTGAGTTTCAAATTTTGCTTTTAAGTACCCTGAACTCTTAAAAACGTTTCACCTTGGTCCATCCGTCACAATTTTCGTCATAAATCTTGTGAATTAATGACGTGTCTCATGTGTGTCCACCCTAAAATGACTTTGAAGCTGAATATAGGGGATAAGTAGCCATATTGCGTCACTTTTCAGACCAAACAAAGTGATGTAAAATCGCTACTTTGCTTCTAAAGTAATGCAAAATGGATACTTTACATCTAAATTCAGTTTCAGAGTCGTTTTTGGGTGGCCCGCATAAGACACGTCATGAATTAACATGATTTATGACGAAAGTTGTAACGGATGGGTTAGGATGAAACATTTTAAAGAGTTCAGGGTACTTAAATGCTGGGAAACTCAGGTATAACTCTAAAATTTGGCTTAAAACATTGGGTACTAAAGTGTAATTTGCCCTAACAAATATTATTATAACTACGAAGACTATAATACACTACATCTCTATCACCACAACCATTGGGAACCATAACCACCACCACTAGTCCATTACTATTGCGACCATCACCTAAGCCCTTCTTATTTCCTTTGTCGCAACAGCAGCCACTAAACATCACAACGATCATGTTCACCACCTGCTCAACCTAGGCATAAGTGCATAACCAAATCCTACTACTATTCTCTAAGCCATAAGCATAACTGCTACCACCACCACTAATACTAGGATCATAGGCAAATCCGACTACTGCAATCATCGCTTAACCTCTCCGTGCTACCATTTCGTAAAAGCCACCCTCTAAAATCAACAACACCACCATCACTTTCACCTCCCATACAACTAAGGCGTGACAAAACCCAGACTTCTATTACCACCATCATTGGCACAACAACCATCATCATAACCACAACCACCATATTATCATATTTTTTACCCTAACACCCAGTTTTTAATATAAATACATAGCTTAAACTATTTAATTATCAACCAAAATCAATATTTTTAAAGTTCAGTTCTAAATTTCTAGTACTTAACGTTTTAGCGCTAACACTCACTTTATATTCAAGTGTCAATCTCACCAACCAAGCCCAAAATCTTATAACTGCTTCAGTATCTGAACCCCCACTTCTTCTCTTCTACCAAACCCTAGGCATGTGCGATTTATTCATCTTTGACTCTCAACATGCACTCAAGTACGCATAACGACACAGACAGATAGGACCTTTGGACAAACACATATATGCCTTAAACTTTTACCCGGGCTATACGATGTATCTCTAAAGTAATGGAGTACATGATTAAGGAACAAAAAAAAACATTCTGGCTCATCAACCTACGGCAAGTTACCCTAAAAAAAAACAGGCAGAAAACAAAGCAATACACCAGTATTCTAGCTCGTGTAGAGGTCCATGATAGCTTTAAAACTTTCAAGTCTAGTTACATCAGCACCTTTCCATCTCTCAAAATGACCCTAAGTTGTAAAACAAAACAAATAAAGAAAAGCAATATCGATAGAACTATACCAAGTCTCTGCCAAAATCATTGTGAGTATGTTACATGACAAGCATTTAGTAGTTTCTCTCCATGAAAGACCCAGCCCATTGAAAGAATAAAATTTGAACACTAACTTTTTCCAATGATCACCTATAGGTTTGACGGGCATTCTACAATTGGACATAAACAAAATTTCAGTTAAGAAATTATTGACTGGAAAAGTTCTCAAAGCCCAAATCAAAATCATGGCAGACTTGCAAATACATGTACCACTAAATAATCTATGCCGTTGTTGGAAATCCGATCAATAATGACTGGAAATCTGAGCATCCTATAATTACTTTTGAAGCAAACAAAAGGCCCCAATAATTGAAAGAACAAATAAATAATGGCAAACAAAACCATTCCAGTAAGCAACAGAATAAACGATCTTCAACTTGAAGTGGAAAACAATCCATCTGTAATTACCCACCTAGATTAAACCCTTCAATTAATTTACCAAAATTTATAAATAAATATCAAAAAACGTCTAATTCAAATGATTTTCCAGCAAATTTCCTGCAAATGCAAACAAAACAAAAACCACGACTCTTGAAAATGATGATCAAGATAGGAACTGTAAAGAACTATACAGTTGTTTCAGCTACCGCAAGAGAACTGTGCACATCGCAGGCCCGAAATATAAAATTGAAAAAAATTCTTGCTTGATCATGGAACAGAAACCATTTTGTAATAGTGATCGGGAATAATCATGAGACAAAGATAATTTGATGATCACTCTAGTTATAAATGGAAATTGAAGTTTGAGAACTTACTTGTTGTGAATTGTGAGAGACAGATGAATCAGATGATGAGTATACCCAGAAGACAAAAAGCTTGGCAAGTCAGGAATTACGCAAAAACCCCAATTCAATCTTGCTTTCCTTTGCTTCTGAGTTCTGCCTGTAATATACTACAAACCAAGACACGGAACACAAAAGAAATAAAATATGGAGAGGAGAGGAGAGGAGCTTTCTTCCTGCCTCCACGTGTTATTTTAAATCGGACCCCAAATATTTGTTGAGAATCTGAAGTTGTTACTACTTTTTGAAACATTTTTTCAAATGGATAAGCTCGTGTTTAGGAAAGATCCCTAGTTAGTTTGACTATTAAATCTCACCTAAACAAATTACTTACATGTTAGTTTGACAATTTCAAAAAATATCACTTAAAATAATGATCAGAAACAACTCATTATCTGTTGAGAGGCGTGACTGCTTAATAAACTTTCTTAAATTTTCAAAAAAAATTTAATTATTCTCACTGTAAATTTTTCTCTTGCAGTCGATATATCAGTAATTATATTCAAAACACATTAACGACAAACTTACCCTAATTGAGATGTTATTTTCGATTGGATTCCCTATTGATTCACAGTGGGTTAGTTCACGTGTGAGATAGTTTGGTTGGTAAGTTTTTAAAAGTTTCAAGTTTTTCAAAGTTATTTTTTGTTTTTCAAATACAAAATAAGTAGAAAACATAATGTGGTTTGTGTAGTTTATTTTCCAATAATGAAATTGGAATGTGAGCAATAATAGAGACATCAAATTATACAAAGAATACTCTCTTCCAAACCCCACAAAAATAATAAATTACAAAGGACAAATTTTGTATTTTTCATAACTAATCCATCACCTTGAACTTGGACAAAATTTGAGCATTTCTTACTTCAACATGTCTTCAATGTAATGACTTATCCAATCCAATCCTATCCAATACGGTATTCAATTCACATATAGAAACAAGGCCAAACCTGAATCCTTTATAACGCTCAAATTTTGCTTCCTAGGTAATTTCACATTAGTTAGTTTGTAATAAGATATACACCAGATTAATTAATTTCCTTTTCTCTAACTTTTTTTTTTTGGTCGAAATAAGATCTGAAACAACAGAAAAAGTACACATTCAGGCACTTGAATTCTGAGTACTGCATATCTCATCTCAGAGCTTATAACTTCATATTAACCAGCTGTCTGAAAGTCCCCAAAGTCATCATCTGGTACATCTTGAGTGGCTTGATTTCCAGAAGAATTTGTTTCTTTTGAATCATCTTCCTTTGATTCTGAGGCCTCGTGTTTAGACGTTCCTTCGAGATTGAGATTTGGGGGCAAGTTTGGGGAAGATTCCTGAACAGTAGCAGAAGGTGAAAGTGGTCCTGGGGGAGGTGGTGGTGGTTTGATACAAATCAAGGGTTCTTTCTGGTTAGCCTTTTTCTCTGGTGAGGAGTTGTTCTCAGAAACCTTGGACTTAACGATTTCGGCACTTTTCTGTCAACAGAAAAATGAGATTAAATTCAATCAGAGTACTCCAGTAAAGTAAGTAGCACAGAGTTAGAGGACACAGTTGACAAGAAAATGCAGACACACTAACATTCTTTAATTGTAGTACTAGAGTCTCTCCCTCTTTTAAGCTGTAATCAACTAAGGAAGTTTGCTGAAACTTTTGTTCCATCTCTTCTGCAGTTCTCTTTTTGTCCAGATATCTTCAAACAAAATTACAATGTTAGATGAGCTTGAATCATGGAAGTTCATCTTCTAATGCATATGCATTAAAATTTAAATAGCAGACTTCTAAAATGTTGTAGAGAAAACGAAGAACAGGAAAAATTGTAGGAAGTGTACATATTAGACATACTTCATGTGATCATGCATTGCTGCTTGAAAATCATAAGCTTCTGTTCTTTCTCGAAATCCTATGCCAATGAAAGCATGTCGAAGCCGGCCATCTGCATTAATTTCAAATTGATGAGGATCGCACTTGAGCAAATAAATGGACAAAAAATAAATCAAAGTGAAAAGGCAAAAATTGCATCAAAGCATGGCACAAAATTTTGGGAAACTGGGAAAACGAAAATAAAATGAAACAAAGGAAGGGGCATAATACTTTTATAGAAACGGGGCACAAGTTTTCATCTATGATAACAGTAGAAACTTCCAGTTATGAATATGATCCCCTGTCTAACATGATAAGATATATTCCTATTTGCTGCAAAAATGAGAAAATGCATCCTTCCCATTTTAAAACAAACTGATCTGTGTGCTACGGTCCAGATTTGCATAAGCCCATTCTGCATAACATGCATCTATCACCAATTACAATAGGCATCCAAATAAGGAGTCTTTCTCTCCGGAGGACGTCCCGTCTTTAATAAAGACATTAAAGAAAAGACGTATTCAGAAAACCTCATTTCTAGTCTATTATTTTCAATTTTTTTCTCATTTATTCACGTGGATTATTGATTTAGGATGCAGAATCATCATTTTGAGCTTGGACTTTAAGCTTGTAGGCCAAAATTCTCCAGAGGACTATTCTATACCTTAAGTAATGAACCATGTCAATAATGTGATCAAAGTTAAAGAAATTTGAGTAGAAGTAAGGGTTTCACAATACAGGATGCCTTGTATGGAGAAAATCTGTCCCAGTTCCTACCTTTAAGAAACCATTTACAGAAGTGGAGAACTTGTAAAAAGAGTTTTCCCATTGTTTCAAGGTTGAATAATTACCCCCAATATTCTGTTCTTCTCCTGTCCAAATCGCAATGGATAAATGGAAGGCTTTTAAATTTTTAGCCCTCTACCACTACTAGCATAAATGTGAAAGTTTCAAAGTCATGCAAACATGGGTTCTCATGCCCGACAGATATTAGTGCAAATAAGTCTTGTTCTCACGCTTAGAATGGTTTCTCCTGATCAATGGCATTTCTTCTCCTAATATCTTCTACATATGAATTATAGGTGAATACACAATAGTAAGATGGACAAGGGGGAAGATTGACCTTAGGCGTGAAAAATGGTTAGAAAAACAAGCTAAAACACTCTTTGGATCGTTCCAACAATAGGCTTAGGTTTTCACTAAAATATAGATCTTAAAACGATGAAGCAAGTATAGAAGCTCACCAATGTTCTCCTCTACCCGCAGAACAAAATATCTGCAGAATAAAAAAATATATACATAGTTTTAGACACTGTTTAGATACTAATCAAAATGCATAAGATAAAACTGAAAAAGGTTCTGCAGTCCAATCAACTAAATGAAAATGTATAATCTTCTGAGTAATGTAGTGGCATGATGTAAATTAGGAGTCCAATAAAGAATGTCTCCAGTTTAGTGAGAGATAAGATAAACCTGCTGCTATCAATTACAGGTTCCACTGGATGAGGCTCTCCATTTCTCAAAAATGCCCGGGCATATAATTCACCTGTAAGGACATATCATATTACAGTAGAAACAAAATATCGCATACTACAGAAGGAATACATACAGCATAGTTTTCATCTTATAAGAACTAAAATATCCTCACCGGTATTCTTATCTTCAAGTCTGATAATGCACTCTTCTCCTTTGCTGATTACTTTCAATATCCCAACCCATACCCATTTGTTTACATCCCATTCATCAGCCCTGAAATAAACTTCATAGACTTAAAAATCACCTCCTACACATGCAATAAAAGAGTTGCAGAACTAATCAATGCCAATATGTAGAGTAATATTCTTTTTGTTTGTTCATTCTATGATTAAAAAGCACCAAATCTCAGGAGTAATAAACTCATCTCCATTTGTTTGTCTAATTGTTGATGTCTTTCCTATCCAACTCAGACTCAGAAAAATCCAAACAAAATAGGTTATAAAACAAAGGCAATCTAGCCTAATAATAAGCTTCGCTTCGAGGTGACTAATCCACATGTGGAACAAGCATCAGAAGTAAAAGTAAAACATATCAATGAATGATAAAAGATGGGATTGTATCAGATTAATCATAATTAAACCGCCAGATACATATCACAATTTTCTATTTTCAAGTTGACAAAACCTGTATGAAGATGCACTTTTCCTCGGTGGTATCTGCACAAAACAATATGATACTTAGATTAACATCAGAAATAACTTCAAGAACCCAACGTAAGAGTAACCAACGATACTTATATCTCATTGCTGATTCCTTATAATTACTTGTAATTTAAAACCCCTGCTTTTGTATACCTCGATGGATCCAATCCAAAAGGGTCGCACTAACAATACTCAAATTAGTAATATAATGCATTTGATTATATTCTACCACAAACCCAGTTTACACTTCAACGAAATTCATTCAACTATAGTATCGATAATCAAATTAACCACGAACATAACAAAAATCAATTTTTTCCACCACAAACTTAATTTACACGCTAACATTATTCATTCAACTATTACATTATTCCAAAATTAGGAAGAAATCCAGCTGAATTATGCATTTAACATAGTATTCCCGAGAACCCCTTTAACAGAATCACTACAAAAATTCAGAAAACCACACGGATTTGGGCGCATCATGCATACATAAATGAAAATGAAGTATACCAAGTAGACGAAGCATTCAGCCACTTGAAAAAGAACAAGCTCAAGCGCTTCAGGTTCGTTGTCTTCTTGATCATTTCGTACCGTCGGCTCCTTCTCCATGTTCAAGTATAAAGATATAGAGGAGTCCCAGATTTGGGATCAGAGCGGTGAACAGAAATGTGAATCTGAAAATGATTATTGAGGTCTGGGACATAACAGGAATTTGGTGATTTAATAGCGAGGAGGTTTCTAGTCTCTCTCCCAGGTTTCTTTAGAGAGTTATGATTTATCAGTGTCGTGGTCAGTAATTACCATAACCAGCAGGAACCGTTGGATTAGATTACTTTCCTTATTGGAGGTTTAGAGTCGTCCATCTAAGGCTTTGTATTTCTGTGCTCTGACCATAGCCAGCAGGAACCGTTGGATTAGATTACTTTCGTGATTGGAGGTTCAGAGTCGTCAATCTAAGGCTTTGTATGTGTTTCCTGAATTTAAGCAAAAATGGGATTTATGGGCGGTTGTGATCAGTGGAAAAGTCTATCATGTATACGGTCTAGATGGAGTCAACGAATTTGATTTGGAACAGAGAAAGAGTTGCTTGGATATGTAGAAAAGTGAAAAGGGTCAAATCCTTGTCGTCTAGTCCGTCGTCTCTAACAAAAAAAGTTACCAAACTATTTGGCCCTTTGATTTTTTATTTTTTAGACTTTTTTTTTTCTTTTTTAATCAAAGTAAGAAGCTTCGTCGGACTAGTAACAGAGTATAGGTGCTTTGGGCAACAGAGAGATCTCGCTTAAATCTCACCATGTTAACCTACTAATCGGAAAAATCCAATGAGAAAAAAAGTAACTTATATGTAGAACCATATATTATCTGAAAATTGTGAAACTGTCATGTGATTCATAATTCTCATAATGCCGATTTTACCTTTGGTATAACCGATGACAACATATCACGATCTCCGCATTAACTTAATATATTTACTAGATGAATGTATTACTTAATGAGATTAGTGCCAATAATAAATAATCCCTCCACGAGTTATTTATTATTATTTATGTAGTTAATAGTACGTAATTTCTCCCAGTAGAATCACCTATTAAACACTATCATATTCAATCAATCAGAAGCTCCGGTGACTCCCAAGGCTTCATTATAAATAAAAGGTCTCACCTCACTTCTAAAGGTAATTCAGAATTCAAACAAACACTCTGTCAGTTTTTTCTCTCAAAATCTGACTTAGGCATCGGAGCGTTCTTGATTGAACCCCCTCATCCGGGATTCAACCGTAACCCCGTTGTTTCGTTCATTGTGTGTAGGGATCAAGAAGACTTTTTCTAGTCCGGACAATTTCTGCATCAACAACTGGTGCTTTCATTGAGAGCCGATTTCAGATATACTCAAAGCGTGCTCCCCAACTTTTCTTTGAAAAACTCCATTCTACTTTCAACGTTCACCGTCCACCGTTCTTTCTATGGCCAGAACACAACGATCAACACGATCTTCCAAGGCTACCACCTCCGTCGCTGCAGCCGCCGCCGTGAACGGACCGCTTCTTGAAATCCTACAAAAACCACTGAATCATTCCCCACATGGGCCACGACATGTGTCAATACATGCGTCTTCCGGAATTCCAGAATCGGTACCTACCTTCAGCTTTGGAACCTTCGCCATGCCTACTACTGATGTCATCCCCCTACCTGCAACGGGAGCGACGACAACGATTTTCCAGCAAACGGACGGGCTTCTGGTAGGGGAGACATCCCAACGAGTCCCAAATCAACTTCCTATTGATGTGGACCTAAGAAGGCATATGGACGACCTGCATAACGTATGAGCACATACTTGGGCACATGGGAGGCAAGGCATGACACATCAATCCCAGAACCGGCGGCGTGAACCCCGACACGTACCCCCTCGAATTGACTTGACACAACAAGTTGAACAGCTGAGCAATCAAGTCCAAGTCCAAACGGAGCTCCTACAACAGCTTTTGGGGAACCTCGAAACATCCGGAGCTACGGGGAGATTCAACACGTCTCGCGAAGGACTAGGGAATATCCCAAAGCGCCCTAGAAAAGAGCACGTCCGTTGCCAGACAATGTCCCGAGACACGTAAAAAGTGATTCTGGCGAAGAAAGCTGCACTCGCGGAGTATGGAACCAACACCACCCAAGGTCGTCAGCCCATGAGGGACTTGGAGGACGCATCGGAGCACTATCGCGTATTGAATAACCACGTAGGAGCCGGCAACAACATGCAACCTCCAAGATTGCACATGCCCGCTCGGGTGGAGAAGTCAATGATGGCTCAAGACGTTCTAGCTACCACAGCAAGGAGGATGAGACATACTCACCAACGCGCTCATGCTCCTCAGGAACGGTGACTCAAGGAAGCCGACGCCACTTGGCCCTACGTAACTCTCTCCCTCGCCGAGGTTTAATACAGGCTGCTGATGTTTAAAGAATACTGGATCGACGTCTCCAAGGAGTCCAGCGTGATGGTAATCTAGAAGATGACCTTCGACGCCAGATTCAAACAACCTCAACTTCACCGTTTGTTAGAGACATCGAGGAGGAACCATTCCCTCAATGGTTTGCAACTCCAAAATTTAACCAGTTTAGGGGGACCTCAGATCCGGTGAAGCACATCGATTATTACCGTGGGATCCTAGTGCCTCATAGGCACAACGAACCACTTATGTGCAAAGCTTTTCAGGCCTCCCTACAAGGCCAAGCAATGATGTGGTTCAATCATCTCCCACGGAGATCAATTGCCTCCTTCAAAAAGCTAGCCTTGGCCTTCGTGATGGAGTATTCATAGCTTCGCACCATCGAAGTCGTCTAGCTTCGCACCGTCAAAGTCAAGGACGACAACCTTTTCAACATCAGGAAGAGATCCAAGGAAATCTTACGTAAGTATATACATAGGTATTGCGAAGAGAAGTCTCACATTGTGGGTTGCAGTGACCTTGTTGCTGCAATGGCGCTCAAGTAGGGACTTCCTCGGGAGAGCCAGCTTTACGGGGAAATTGTCATGAATAACGCCTGAAGTCTCACCAAGATGCTATCCTTGGCAGAATGACACGCTTGCTGGGAAGATGAGAAGAACACCACGCATGCCACAGACCATACTGGAACAGGAGAACATCTCTTAAAAGCATTAGCACCTCCCAAGGATGACACCAACTGCAGGGACTCGACTAGCAGAGCCAACAAACGCAAAGCAAACCCATCATTTAATATGTCGACCACTGGAAACCGAATGCACAATTTTCGATGCCAGTCCTCCAAATCTACAATCAAATCAAGGAAAAATCCTGCTTCAAAAAACCGGTGCATGTCAAAGGCGACCAGGACAAGGCTGACAAAATAAAGTGGTGCGCCTACCACAATTGCTATGGGCACAACATTAGCGCATGCAAGACCTTCGAGAAGTAACTTCAAAATCACGTGAAAGAGGGACATTGTACGGAATATATCATGAAGAAGGCTGCAGAACATCTTGGAAACAAAGGTCCCCAAGAACCAGCACCTAAGATGATTCGCATAAACACAATCATTATTGAATTAGAGTTGCAGGGAGCTACTCCCAAACAAAAGAAAAGGAAGATCCGCGATGCCCTAGCCGTGGCCCAAGTCTCCCACGTCACCACTCCCCAAGTGGCCGACGACCTTGTCATCAGTTTCTCTCTGAAAGATAGTGTGGGACTTGACTAGCCTCATGATTACGCCCTCGTCATTTCAATTCAGATTGCCCATGTAGAAGTCGATCGGATTCACGTTGACGAAGGAAGCACTGCCAACATCCTCAGTTTGGATGCAATCCGCAAGATGGGCATGGAGAGCTTCATCATAGAAAGGAAGGTTCCGCTTTGAGGCTTCAACGAATCAACAAGCATGTATGTTGGTACTATTCAGCTTGACGTCCACTCTCCACCAATTTTTGCTAAACAGAGCTTTTACGTTTGCGATGAGTACTCGTTGTACAACGGCATATTAGGAAGGCCATGGATGCACAAGATACTAGCCAACACCTCGAGCCTATACGAAAAATTTCTCTTTTCGATCCCCAGAGGAGGAGTCAGAGAGATAAAAGGAGATTAGGTTATGGCTTGCCAATGCCTCACCGAAGGGCTAAAGGAGGTCAAGGTAGCGGAATTCGTTCCCTAAGCTAATGCTGCTACTGGGGGAAAATCCCTTCCTTTGTCTTCTAAGTAACAACCAACTGTGGGTCAAGATCCTGACGTCTATGAAAAGCCTCATGCGCCTGAAGAATGGCAACTAGAAGATGACATCTCACTCATACAACTTGACTCGCAGTTCCAGAAAGACATGCTCGTATTGGTACGCGCTTGAACACCGAAGAAAAAGAGGAGCTCATCGTATTCCTAAGTGAGCACAAAGATGTATTTTCTTGGTCGCCATCACACATGCCTAGGATAGATCCTACATTTTCTTTCCATAAGCTGCACGTCAACCCAAGTCAAAAGCAAATCAAGCAAAAGAAGCGCAACTTTTCCCTCGAGAAAGTTGCTATCATCCAAGCTGAAATTGACAAACTACTCGACGTTGGTTCCATTGAAGAAGTCCCTTACTCCAAATGGCTAGCAAACGTCGTACTCATCAAGAAGAAAGAAGAGGGGCGATGGAGATTTTGCGTCGACTACACATACCTCAAACTCGTATGCCCAAAAGACAACTATCCCTTGCCAAGATCTTCTAGTAGACTCCATAGCAGGCAATGAACTCCTTAACTTTCTTGATAATACTCATGCTACAACCAAATCTTCATGCATGAGAAAGACAAAGACAAGATGACCTTCGTCTTCGAGAGATGAGTGTACTACTACAAGGTCATACATTTTGGCCTCAAGAATGCGGGCGCTACCTACCAACGGCTTGTCAATCGAATCTTCAAAATCCTCATCGGAAAATCTATGGAAGTCTACGTTGACGATATCATGATCAAGGGAGATAAATGTGACGATCACATCACCAACCTGCATAAGACTTTCAATTTTTTAAGGAAGTACAAGATGAAGCTCAACCCTCTCAAGTACACCTTTGGAATAGAGGCTGGAAAATTTTTAGGCTACCTCATAACCCAACGTGGAATTGAAACCAACCCAAAGAAGATCAAAGCAATCCTTGACATGAAGTCACCATCAAGTTTGAAGGAAATGCAGAGTCTCACTAGGGGCACAACAGCCCTAAATCGATTTATGTCCAAGGCGACAGATCGTTGCCGTCCTTTCTTCCAAGTAGTGAAGAAGGCATCCAAAGACAAATGGGATGAAAGGTACGAGAAGGCTTTTCGCGACCTCAAAACCTATCTAACGTCACCACTACTACTGTCGAAGCCAAAAGACGACGAGGACATGTTCCTCTACTTGGGAGTTTCCGACGTGACAGTAAGCTCCGTACTAGTACGAGAAGAAAATGGAGTTCAACTTCCCATGTTCCACAAATCAAAGGCTCTTCTTGAGGCCGAGAGGCGATATCCAAAGCTCAAAAATTAATCTTAGCATTATTGGTTACCACCAAAAAACAAAGACCTTACTTCGAAGCCCACCGGGTAGCTGTAATGACGGAGTATCCACTGCGATCCCTCCTTCATGCTCCCGACGCGTCAACAAGAGTAATGAAGTGGGCAATGGAGCTAAGTCAGCACGACATTCTTTACCGCCCTAGGACTGAAATCAAAGGTCAAGCCTTACCAGACTTCGTTGTGGAATTCACACCAGCATCACCTGAAAAAGAACACGGCAAGGAGCTGATAGGAACCTCCCCAATAGCTAACCTTCCCTCACCACAGACGAAAAACAAAGGCCAATCTTCAATCCAACCTTCAATTTCCAATCCACTTTGGAAACTCTTCGTGGATGGCTCGTCCAATCAGCATGGCGCAGGAGCTGGCATAGTCCTTGTCACCCCGGACGACTCAATGATGGAACAAGCAGTCCAATTCGAATTCAAGGCCTCCTCCAACAATGAAGCAGTGTATGAAGCATTGATTTGCAGGCTAACACTCGCCAAAGAACCAGGAGTCAAGAAGATCACCATGCACTCTGACTCACAACTGATTACCAACCAGTCCATTGGTGAGTACGCTGCACGGGATGCAAGAATGCTTCAGTACAACAACAAAGTCCAAAAGTTGCTCGCATTCTTCATCGTCTTCATCTTTCACCAGCTCCCTCGAGCTGAAAATATGCAAGCTGATGCACTCGCACACTTGGCATCATCACTCGACTATCGATTCAGGCGCTCAATCCCAATCGGGTATCTAGAGCAACGCAACATCGATGTAAAGGAAATTGAAGTGAGATAAGTCGATTGCTCACCAAGTTAGCAGGACCCTCTTGTTGACTACATGGTGAACGACACTCTGCCTGACAACTGACTTGAAGCTCGCAAGGTTCAAATGAAAGTTGCACAATACTACATCGATAAAGGCTGGCTTTTCCGTCGAAGCTTCACGGGGGCAAACCTGCTATGCTTGTAACGACCCGGACCAGAAATGAAATTATTTTGAGAATTGGACAATTTTACCCTCAGTTTTGGATGGGTTCGGGAGTCACTTTTTGACTGGTAATACTTTTGGGAATTTTTCTTGGGTTGTTGCATAGGTCTCGAACTCACGAGTTCGTAGACAGGCGGCACGCGGAAAACGGAGATCCGATGAGTTCGTTACGGGTCTAGAAGCTGCAGGGGCAGTTTGGTAATTTTGGAAAAGTTGAAATTATATAACAGATATTTTTCTCTCCTCGAGAGATTGGTCGATGCAGTCTCGGTCCTACCCGAGTCCTCCCCGTGCGAACACCGAAGGTCCATATTCATCGGAGGGATTTCGGTCCGATTCGAACAAAACCAAGGTCGGGAGGATCTTCCTCGGGACCCCACGAGCATTTTGGGGTAGTTATTGGAGCGGGAGCACCGCCGTAGGCGACAGACGGAGGAGGGAGGTGAACCGAACATTCTTGGCCGTTTTCCGGCCAAACTAGGTACGATCTCGGAACTTTGACCTCATATTTGGATTCCTGGTGAAAAGTAGATGAATTTCCATGTGTAGATCGTGAAAAACGGTCAAGAAATGAAGAAGTTAGAAAACCTTGAAAATCGGCCGGAAATGGCAGTTTCCGGCGAACCAGACGGCGGCGGAGGTGGCGGTCCGGTCATCTTCTCCGGCCAGCCTCCAGCGACGGTGAGGGCGGTCCGGTCGTCTTCTCCGGTGAGTCGCCGATAACCGGTCGAGTCGAGTGAACCGGTCGAGTTGGACCGGGTCAGGTCGAGCAGGGCCGGGTTGGACCGGTCCAGGCGCGTGAACACTGTAGCAGGCGCGTGACCGGCGCGTGGCAGCGCGTGGGCGCGTGTTCTGACCTTCCGGTGGCGCGTGGCGGTGCGTGGGACTGTTCCCGAAGTCACGGCGGCGCGTGACTAAGGTTTTGGGACGTTCCGGATCAGATTTTGTTGGTTTCGAGGCCATAGGAGTTCATTTAGAGCTCGGTTGGGCAATCCCAGCGGTAAGGATTGACCGTGGAGAGGGTTTTGAGCTTGGAAAGTCAAGGTAGTTGGGTCATTATGGTGTAGGTGTTCTGAGGCTAGAGCGTACATGAATTTTGGGTTGGATGGTGATGGTAAGCGGACTTTGATTTATAAATTGTAATGCATGTATAAATATCTTTGATTTAATTACTGTTGTGTATGGTTGTATTTATAAATTGTAATGCATGTATTAATATCCTTGATTTAAATACTGTTGTGTATGGGTGCAATGATTGCTGGATAATTGTTATTCCAATATTTCAGTGGAAGTGTATTGTGAGAAATGATATGGTTGTTGGATTCGGTTTTGATATTGTTTGGACGTGGTAATTATTTGGGTACATGGTTATGAGTTGAAACCGTATTTGTGATAAATGATAAACAAAATATATACTTGATTTGGATACAAAACCGATTTGATGGGGCCTAGAACCCGGGCCTTGGTTCCGTGTTGGCGGACTCCCGGTGAACCCCTAATATAAACAAAAACCGATTTGATGGGGCCTAGGACCCGGGCCTTGGTTCCATGTTGGCGGACTCCCGGTGAACCCCTAATATAAACAAAACCGATTTGATGGGGCCTAGAACCCGGGCCTTGGTTCCGTGTTGGCGGACTCCCGGTGAACCCCCAATATAAACAAACCAATTTGAAGGGGCCTAGGATCCGGGCCTTGGTTCCGTATTGGCGGACTCCCGGTGAACCCCCAATATAAAAGGTGATTTTGTAGAGATATGCCGACTGATATGATATGATACAGGACTAGCACACCCCAAGGGATACCCTGGTGGCTAGGGATATGATAGTCGAGAGATATGCCGACTGATGTGATATGATAGCCGAATGTTATACCGGCTGATAATACGATATGATAGTCGAGGATATTTCCGGCTCTAATATGAACCAGACGACAATTGTCATGTGCTTAATCAAACTATGAAAATACTTCGTCATCCGGGTCAGTGGGTTGGTGTGGGCGGTGACCCAGAGGGACGAATCATTGTTGGTTCACCAGTATCTGACTAGTCTGTTGTCTTGTGGTTTTCCAGTAGTGATGTCAGCAATGTCTGACCTACTGACATTTTGTGTCAGAGAGTATTTCTAATTGAACCACCACTATTCTGAGGTCTTGGTTTTGACTGGTATTTTATCCTGCGTCTGACAGTAGGAGTGATCAGTAAGTACAGAGATTATGTTGGGAACCCTGTAAGGTTTAATAAAAATTATTTAAGAACAAAGGGTATTTCTGGTAATTAAATTTTGAGGTAAAAGAGCTGTCAGACGGGATAAGGGTTCTTTCCGGGTTTCGAGGGAAAATTCGGAAAGGGTCCTTACAATGCTTAAGGCATGCTGAGATGTTGAATGTCTTGGCTGAAATCCATGAGGGGCAATGCAGAAATCACTCTGGAGGAAGGTCACTTGCGCAAAAGATGCTCAGTCCAGGATTTTATTGGCCAACGTTAAACCAATATGCACTCAAGTATGCCCAGGCGTGCAATAAGTGTCAAAGGTACAAGCCCAACCACTTGGAACCCCCGGAAGAGCTACATGCACTTATTAGCCCTTGGCCATTCATGCAATGAGGCATTGACATCGTCGGACCATTGCCAAGTACACATATCCCGAATAAGACGTACTTGATTGTCTCCACCGGCTACTTCACCAAGTGGGAGAAAGCCAAAGCGTTGGCCACCATCACTCAGTCAGACGTACAAAACTTTTTCTAAAGCCAAATCATCTGTCGATTCGGGCTACCAATGGTTACATTAGCTTACAATGGAACCCAGTTCATGGGCACTGCAATAAAGGAGTTCTTCGAGTTATGGAAGATAAAGCACTTTACTTCTACCGCATATTATCCTCAGGGCAAGGGCTAGGCCGAGGCATCAAACAAGACAATCCTAGATTGCATCAAGAAAAGACTTGACGACAAGAAGGGACTGTGGGAAGAAGAGCTAGATGGCACGCTTTGGGCTTATCGCACAATGATGAGCCAAAAATATACTTGTATTTCCCATATATTTAATTAGTTATTATTATTATTTTGGGAGGAATTGATACTCGAATTTATTATATTGACAGATTTATTCTAGAAGGAGTATTTGGAGCAAAAGAAGGAAGTATATCAATGAAATCCCAATTCGAGTAGGAGAGGGCATATGCTTGCCTATTTCTGTTCAAACTAGGAATTAGATTTTCTTATTTTTATTTTACTCCTTTTCAAAGTTGGATTAGGAATATTTCCTTATAAATACCCAAGCTTGGCTTAGATTTAAGTAGACCAGAATTCAGATTACAATTCTCCATCTAAGAGCACGGAAAAGCTGGGATTTCGGCTACCCTTGTTCTACAAACTGTTTATTCTGTTAACTTCAATTTTAATGAAATTGTTTCTATTCATTATGAGCATGAGTAGCTAATTTTCTCACTAGGTTTAGACCTAAGCCTTAACATGATTATGTGATTTATCCTTTTCCTATGTTGTCGTATATGCATGCTTTGAATCTTTAATCACTGTTTAAAACTATCTTTATGTCTTAATGCTTGATCACCCTTAGGATATTTAGACAAGTAATTTGATGCAATTTTATAGGAATGCCCACCTAAAAATTGGGATTAGCTTCTTGTGATTAAGGATTGTAATACATCTAGGTTAAATGCCATAACTAAGAGATTGCATGGTTATAAAAGATTTTCATGAACTTAATGAATCTTGCATGTAGAATTAGATCTAAATGCCATAGACTAATCGCATGTTAGGTATACGTTTTCACTTGAATGCCCACGAGGAAAATATGCTTTCGAAAAATCTAACCTTCAAAGTTGCATGTATTGATTCATAGATTATTTTCTAAGTCACATATGATTGTTAATGGTGAAGGTTGAACCCTAGTACTTGTTTAATTGTTTTTAAACTCAATTTACCCTTGTATTTGTTGCTTGATTTTTATTCCGTTACCAAACTTCTTGCAATTTACTTTATTATTAATTAAGAGTGAATACTAAAATAAGAAACATCAATATCAGTCCCTGAGGAAATCGACCCTGCTTCCAGTGTTATACTACAATAGCCCCGTACTCTTGCAGGTATTATTTGTGTGATTTTAACCCTTGTTTTACAGGTGGGAAGTCCATTGGTGAGTGTGCTGCACGGGATGCAAGAATGCTTTAGTACAACAACAAAGTCCAGAAGTTGCTCGCATTCTTCATCGTCTTCATCTTTCACCAGCCCCCTCGAGCTGAAAATGTGCAAGCTGACGCACTCGCACACTTGGCATCATCACTCGACTATCGATTCAGGCGCTCAATCCCAATCGAGTATCTAGAGCAACGCAACATCGATATAAAGGAAATTGAAGTGAGAGAAGTCGATCCCTCACCAAGTTAGCAAGACCCTCTTGTTGACTACCTGGTGAACGACACTCTGCCTGACAACTGACTAGAAGCTCGCAAGGTTCAAATGAAAGTTGCACATTACTACATCGATAAAGGCTGGCTTTTCCGTCGAAGCTTCACGGGGGCAAACCTGCTATGCTTAAGGCATCCCGAGATGTTGAAGGTCTTGGCTGAAATCCACGAGGGGCAATGCAGAAATTACTCTAGAGGAAGGTCACTTGGGCAAAAGATGCTCAGTGCAGGATTTTATTGGCCAACGTTAAACCAATACGCACTCAAGTATGCCCAGGCGTGCAATAAGTGTCAAAGGTACAAGCCCAACCACTTGGAACCCCTGGAAGAGCTACATGCACTTATTAGCCCTTGGCCATTCATGCAATGAGGCATTGACATCGTCGGACCATTGCCAAGTACACATGTCCCGAATAAGACGTACTTGATTGTCTCCACCGGCTACTTCACCAAGTGGGAGAAAGCCAAAGCGTTGGCCACCATCACTCAGTCAGACGTACAAAACTTTTTCTAAAGCCAAATCATCTATCGATTCGGGCTACCAATGGTTATATTAGCTTACAACGGAACCCAGTTCACGAGCACTACAATAAAGGAGTTCTTCAAGTTATGGAAGATAAAGCACTTTACTTCCACCACATATTATCCTCAGGGCAACAGCTAGGCCGAGGCATCTAACAAGACAATCCTAGATTGCATCAAGAAAAGACTTGACGACAAGAAGGGACTGTGGGAAGAAGAGCTAGATGGCACGCTTTGGGCTTATCGCACAACTCCACGATGAGCGACAGGCGAGTCTCCGTTCACCCTTGCATTTGGAACCAATGTTGTCATCCCACCACACGTTGTTATCCCAGTGCCGTTCATAGAGCTTGACGATCCCATCGTCAACTTCGTAGCCCTAAAAACCTCCCTTGATCTCAGCAAGGAATTAAGAGAATAAGTCGTTAAGTGCATATCCAATTACCAACAACAAGTCCGAAGTTTCTACAACAAGAAAGGAAGGATTCGACACTTCCTTCCTGTCGATCTTGTGCTCAAGAAGAAATTCGCAACGTTAAACCGCCCCGGGTCCCAAAAACTCAAATCCCCTTGGGAAGGCCCTTACCGCATCTATCAAGTAGGCGGTAAAGGGAGTTACACTTTGGAGACCATGGCCGGAAAGTTGGTGGATGGATCCCTGAATGCTCATCACCTCAAAAAATACTATGTCTAAAGCAATCCAAGACCATGACTTGTTCATCGTCAAAGACACGCATCTTACACTCATGATTCAACCCCATACCAATTTTTACTTACATAATATTCTGTATTAAGGTTCAAGAATTTTACATCTGAACCTTCAATAAAATTATTAGATCAATCAAAATTTTACTTAGAAATTATTCATAGCATTAGCAACCCAAAGCCTTCCATTGTGAAGCACTTAAAGCCTTCCATTGCGAAGCACTCAAATCCTTCCATTGCGAAGCGTTCAAAGCCTTCCATTGCGAAGCACTCAAGGCCTTCCACTGCAAAGCACTCAAAGCCTTCCATTGCGAAGCACTCAAAGCCTTCAAGTGCGAAGCACTCAAAGCCTTCCATTGTGAAGCACTCAAAGCCTTCCATTGCGAAGCACTAAAGCTTTCAACTGCGAAGCACTCAAAGCCCCTCCCCGAAAGGCAAAGTAAAAGCCTTCATCTAAGGGGCAAGTCGAATCAAAACCCAAATGTTGGAATGGGGGAATTCAGACAATTATCTTAGCTCTTATTCTCTATGCAAAAAAAGAGCTAAGTCACCACGTCAAACAACTGAGAAGAAGTCTGCTCGACGTCAAAGTTTGAGGTAGTTAACCAACAGCGAAGTACACACTACTTGTGAACATCGCCAAGGATTCATCACTCCTACCCAACAAATGGACTTGGTGGAATTGGAAAAACTACTAAAGATAGCTTCCCAACCCCACCAATGGGAGCAATAACCAAGTCATGACGAATCTTGGGCAAGTGTTTTAGTGCACGAAGGTCAACTGCTCGTTTCAGCGCACAAGTCTGAGATTAATTTGGACCTACCAAGCTCAATGTTTACCTCCTTGGAAAGAGCTTGGTGGCTCCGGAAAGGTAAGAAAGTCAGCTTTCTAACCCCACTGACGGAACTCAATTCCTAGTTATAACGAACCGCAGACAAGTGTTTTAATGCACGAAGTTCAGTTACGCATTTCAACGCGCAAGTCTGAGATTCATTTGGACCTACCAAGCTCAATTTTTACTTCCTTGCACAGATCTTGGTGGCACCGGAAAGGTATGGAAGCCAGTTTTCCAACCCCGCTAACGACACTCAATTTTCAGTTATAACAAACCTCGGGCAAGTGTTTTAGTGTACGAGAGTCAGCCGCACTTTTCAACGCACAAGTCTGAGATTCATTCTGACCTACCAAGCTCAATTTTTACCTCCCTGGAAAATTATTGGTGGCTCCGGACAGAATCCAAAGCAGAAGAAAGAAGAACTTCGAGTTAATTAAGTTGAAAAAGGAGGGATGGTGAATCACATATCGATTGCTCAACCACTTGAATTGAAAAAACAAAAGGAGGAGTTGGTGAGTGACATGTCAATTGCTCAGCTGCTTATTCGATACAAAAACTTAGCTAAAGTTTGAAGACCTGCACTACGATCTAAGGCAAGTCTAAGAGCACATCTTCTAGACCCATCGAACGTTGGAATTGGGCCCAATATTCACTTTATAGCTAAGGAATTCCATCATAGAAAGAATCACCAACATCGGGGATATGATCATCTCCTAACTGCTCTTGGAGAATCAACAGCCCATGCTCTGGCGCCTCAGAAGCAACCACCTGATGACGCGGCAACTCTTGCTTCGAACTTGCAACTCGCCAAGCCACATCTTCAATGTCTCCTTCTTGAATAGTGCACTTAGGAGGCAACTTGTGCTGGCAATCAAGGTACCCTTCAGTGTATTCGCGGGCCAGACGCACTTCCACCTCAGATTCACTGCAACCCGCCACAAACAACTTCAGCTTCAAATCTTCCACAGAATTCGCAAGATCCTCTACATTTTGGTGCAAAGTTTGAGGGGCACACAGAGGCAAATACGGCTCCGACTTCAAATTTTTGAGATCAATTCGAGCACGCCCCACTTCAGCTTCCAGAAGTCTAATCTTCTCCCCGAAGTCCCACAAACGATCACGCATCATTTCGGATTCATCAAGGGCGACATCCCGCTCATTCTCTACCAATAACTTCTCAGCATGAACGCTTTCCAGCTCGCTCAAACTAGATTCCAGCAAGCACATCTTCTTATCCAAATCTTCACTTTTTTGTTGAAGATGATCATGAGACTCTTGAAGTGACACACGCTCAGACTTTAGTTTTTTAACATCTGCCTCAAGACCGACACGCTGGCGAATCATGCCCGCTAGCTTGTGAGCTCCCGCCTTTGCAATCTCAAGGTCCTTGAAAACCTTGTCATAGATCTCTTGTGAAAGACCCTTCGTAGCACACTCCAAAGATTCTTGGACCCCCCACGCCTTAAAGCTCTATAGCCTTGCAAAACCGGCTCTTGCACCATCACAGTTAGCTCTCAGAACCTTGCCACTTGACTTCTTCACAAGACCAGAAACCAGCATCTTTGAGAAAGGATGTGAAGTCGACGCCTTCGTTGGGAGCTCCATCTGAACTTCAGGAGGACCAGGAGCAACTTCTAGCTTTTTTGAAGACTTGGGTGCTCCCTCCACAAGAACGCTCTAAGATTCGTCTGAGGACATGCGCTTACTGGTAGATCCCACCGGACTTGTAAGGCAAAGCACAACATGGTGAGCATTGTCTAGGGAAGCGGACTGGTTGGGCTCCTTTGCTGGAAAAACTGTTGAGTCACCTTAGGCATTGCTTTTCGGGGGAGCACTTCGCTTCACATGTAGTTGAGCTATAAACCAGCTTATGATTAAGTCTTTAGGAGGCTGCCCGCCGGTCAAGTGTCTGTAGGGACTAAGTAGCCAGCTCATCATACAGAACCCTAGAGGAATCATCAAAGCTCTGTCAAACTTCTTGATGTCAGGATGATACTCGAAGACAGAATACAAGTCGGTGTGGCTACGATAGCGCAAAGCAATGTTCAGTCCGTTGGAGCAATTGGAATCCCAACTGCCTCCTACTTCAATGCAAGTAGACATGTACACTTCGTCATCAAACGACGTTTTCACGAAGCGCTCAACTCTCGGGACGACATGAGAACTCCGCATTCTTGGGATCGGCCTATGCTCCACTGAATAGCAATGCCAAAACTCGTCTTCGGTGAGTTTCTGGCCGAGGAACTCGTTCAGCTTCTCGAAACACATGATGTGGCGGTAGGCATCAACATGCAGTTGAGACGGACAACACCCCATCAGGCCAATGATTTTGGTGAAGAGCTTCGAGAATGGGAACTTGAAGCCCCAGTTGATAACCAGAGGATGAAACTGAATCCACTGGAGAAGGCTTGTCTTTTTGCCTCTGACATCAACTTCTCTTGGAATCTTCATAGCAGCGCATGCTTCACCAAGTGCCACAACCACGCCTTCAGGAAAATCATCCTCATGACAACTCCTCCAGCTCTCAAAATCTTCAGGTCATTACAGTTCAAACTGCTCCCCGATGAATGAATGCATGTTGCGCTAGCCTCTGTGCTCCCACAATGGTAATCTTCTAGATTTCGATGCATGCCTTCCTTCCAACATCTCAAAGCAACCTTCTCGAAGATGAAGCACATCACTTGAATCGCTGCGATCAGGCACTCCGAACTTCTGGAATGTTCGAAAAGAGTAAGACTGAAAAGGAAACATAACTCATTAGTTTCCAAAAACGAAATAAAAAAATATAAATATACGTATATATATTAAATATAAAAAAAAGAGTCAAACTATGACTATTTAAGTAGTAAATATCTACTACTTATTACAAAAAATCAATTCAAACGAAAAAGGTAAATGTATACTAAATATAAAATATAAAGTATACATTTATGTATATTAAGTATAAAGTATACATTTATGTACATTACATATATACACATTACATATATGGGAAAGCAAAAAGTAGGTAGAAAAACAAAGCAAAATTGCCAGAAAAGGACAAAAAGCCGAGCTGGCCAAGCCGCAAGCCTACAAGTTAACATCCGAGCTGCCGACAAACCCCGATGAACGCTGACGCAAGCCCTAGCACCCGACGTCATCCTCTGCCAGCTGCTCTGACGCGTTGGGCCCAGCAACCCAACCCATTCACGCAGCATCGCGCGTGAAGGCCATACGCCAGACAAGAACTGCACAGCCGCTACTTTTCCGCCACTGTGACTCGCGGGACCCGCTCCACTTACAGTTGCGCCCATGGGACGCGCACGTGCCAGCCATCTCAGCCATGTAGTCACTAGACCACCTACCAACGCCACCCTTTGTCTCCTCTCAGCCGACAGTCGCTGAAAGCTGGTCCGACCGGCTGTCTTTGACTCTTGCCTCACAGACTCTCCCTCTCTCCTATGGTATGGACTACACGGCCCTCTTTGTTTTGTGGTCCTGCCATTTCTTTCTCTTGCAACTTCACTTGCAGAGACAAGAAGCCATCTCTATGCCCTTAACCTGCAAAAATCAATAACAACAAAGAGAAATGAATAGTAAAAATTTTTTTGCTTCTTCACATGGTGGCTGACTCTCTTCAGACCATGATTCTCTTCACTGCAACAAACTCGACAGTGTCAATCCTCCTTCACTAGCAGTAGGCTAATGCTAGGGTTTGGTTTTTCTTTATTGAAAATGAAGGTCCCCATGACCTCATTTAAATAAAGAAAACCAACAAACCCTAATTACCTATTGGGCTCCAGAGATCAACTCAAGGCAAGGCTTCAAGCCCAAAGCTTCCTATTACAAACCAGAGCAACATCTAAGGCCCATTAGACCTCGAATTGCGCAAAGGAATATTCAGAATGGAGTCCTACTCCCATAAAAAATAAAAAAAATTTATCGGGACTTCAAAGAACCTACATCCCCTAGGATTCTTTGAATTCCTAAAACGATGTGGGGGCATTTGTGGAACTATAAATTATCCAAAAATTGTGGAGCTGTCATGTGGCCCATAATGCCGATTTTACCCTTGGTATAATCAGATGACGGCATATCACAATATCCACATTAACTTAATATATTTACTAGCTGAATGTATTAATTAATGAGATCAATGCTAATAATAAATAATCTATCCACGAGTTATTTATTATTATTTATATAGTTAATAGTAAATGATTTCTCCTAGTAGAATCATCTATTAAACACTATCCTATTCAACCAATCAGAATCTCCGGTGACTCCCAAGGCTTCACGATAAGGCCTCACCTCACTTCTAAAGGTAATTCAGAATTTAGACAAACACTCTGTCAGTTTATTCTCTCAGAACCTGACTTAGGCATCAGAGTGTACTTGATTGAACCCCCCATCCGGGATTCAACTGTAACCCCGTTGTTTCATTCATTGTGTGTAGGGATCAAGAAGATTTTTTCTAGTCCGGATGATTTCTGCATCAACATCATTCAAAAGCCATCAACTACAAATTAAAAGGCATTATTGGTATTCATTTTCACTAGTAAGTGAGAGACCTCAAGTTAAACTTTCAAGGATGGTGATCATCAACGTTATATATTTGGGTGAAGTTTGATACCTTCTAGCTGGTCCATTGTGTGGTTTAGCCCAAATCCCCCTACTTTCAGATTAAGAATTAGAGTAGGATATAACATCAGTAACGAAAAATATCAAGCTAGATCCTCCTCAAGGATTGGTACAACCCATGGAGGAGCCATGCCAAATTAGTAAGGATGTGTTTCAATGAGTGAAAGAAACATGGGATTTGGCTAAAATTTAGAATCTCAACTTCCCATGCACCAATTTTCTTGTTTGGATTCATGATTATAGGAATTTGGAAATTCCTAAAAAAATAAATTTGGAAGCTACAATGTTTAAATTTCATTGTATTTTATGTTACCCAAATAAGAAACTTCACAAATTATGTAAAGTTGATTTCTGTCAATTTCATTTCTGTCATTTATAAATTCTTCGTAATCTTAATATTCCTTATCCAAACGCACTCTAAAGGTTGCCTTGTTCTCTAAGACTCATCTGCGCAAAAGCTTGAGCAGCCACTTTATTATCTCGAGTTAAAAGAGAGAGGTTATATGGCTTAAACCGTACTTGAACTTTACTGTGCCTTTATTTATTAATTTTATTTAGTGTATATATATATATATATATATATATATATATATATAGAGAGAGAGAGAGAGAGAGAGAGAGAGAGAGAGAGAGAGAGAGAGAGAGAGAGAGGAAGAAAGCCATTTTGGGATTTTCATTTCTTATATTATAGATCTATTTACACAAAATTTATATAGTAAGAAAAAAAAGTAAATTGGCGAGCACATGAATGTCTACCATGAGGCTAGTGTCACGGGATGACTCTTCAAAACCTTCCACCAGTGCGGCCTTAGGCTTGATCACCTCCTCGAACAAGCTAAGTAAGCCTAAATCCTACACCCCCCAAGATTGAACCAAGCAAGAACACAAGAACTTAACAAGAGCAAAGAATAACGCAAAGAACGAAATGAGAGAAAGAGTATGTATATTGCTCTCTAGAATTTGACTTACAATTTTGAGATGATTTTGCTCAAATGAGGCCTCCCCCTTATATACAATTGCTAGCTCCACCAATCCCCGAAACGATTGCCCAAATTAAAGCAATCTAACGGTAAAACATAATACAAGGAATTTTAGAGTAATATTCTACAAGCATAATTACTACCCACAAGATATATTGAACATAGGCAAATAATAATATTCTAGAAAGTCAACTATCTAAAAGCATCCATCATCTGATAGGCCCATAAGACTTGGGCTTGTCACATGCCCTAGAAGCCTCATTTGTGTGGGCCGTGACATTCTCCCCCACCTAAACTGGCAACGCCATTGTCGTCCTTTTCGACTTGTCCCTCTCAGATGTTGTCACATTGTCCTTGAACTGCCACAAGGACTTCTCTCTCTCCCAAGTAGCTCGGGATATAGTAGGGTCTTCCATTTGACAAAATATTCGATATTCCTCTCCACCTTTCACATGGCTTGAATACTTTCCATTTCCTTGTCAAATGATTGTACCACCATGACTGGGACTCGATGAGACTCCCCTCATTCTAGCTCCTTAATATCGGCATGATAGGGCTTGAGGTTGCTCACATGGAACACGGGGTGGGAACTGGAGCTTGGGTGGTAGTTCCACTTGGTACACCGCTTAGCTCACCTTCTTGAGAATTGGAAATGGAACCTCGTACTTCCTTAATAATGCATTATGTAGCCCTCGGGTCATTTTGTGTAGGGATGAGTTAAACTTCACAAATACCAAGTCATTGGCTTGGAACTCTGCCTTTCCCCGGCTTTCGGTTTGCCCACTTCTTCATCTTTCTACTTTCCTTCTCCAAGTATGCAAAAGCAGATCGTTTGTCACCTGCCACTCAGTTGTTTTGAATGCAACGGGGATATTCCCCATGTAATCTTGGCACCTGTGTGCGCGGTGTCAAAGGCTGATGTTCAATTAACAACTTGAATGGACTCGTCCATGTTGATTTCGACAACTGTAAGTTGTAGGAGAGTTGGGCCACATCTAGCAACGGTTGAGATCGGGAAGCTACTGCTGTGAAAGACCGACACAACCTTGGACGAAAAAGAGTGTCGGAGCTACTACAATGTCTTCAACGGGAGCTGCTATGATTGACTAAAAGAAGAGGAATTGAAATAGGTTCGACCAACGAGAAAAGAAAGAACAGTGAAAAAATGTGATCTTTGTTGTCTAATGGCCCAATCTCGCTGGTTAGCACTCACATAATGCCTAAAGTACAACTCAAACAAAGCAATCACCCTCTCTATCTGACCATCAGTCTGTGGATGTTAGGTTGTGGAGAAGTTGAACTTCGAACCAAGTAGCTTGAGTAGCTCCATCCAAAACTTCTCAGTGCAACATGGGTCACGGTTACTAACAATGTTCATTGGTACAAACCGATTCTTCGCCACAAGTTTTAGAATAATCACGCGGTCTCCTCTCTTAGACATGAACGTGATGTGGGAACAAAGGTAGCATAGTTGGAAAACCTATAACCACCGCAATTATAGAACCACAACCGTTATATTTGGGCAAGCGAGTGATAAAATCCATGGGAAATCTCTCCCATGGATCCGAAGGAATATGAAGCGACTCCAACATTCCTCTAGGATACTTCTAGTCCTTCTTATCTTGTTGGCAAACAAGACAAGTTTTCACATATAAGTTCACATCATCTCGCATATAAGGCCAATAGTAGACATCATTGACCAATGCCAATGTCCGGTGAGTGCCTGCGTGTCCCACCCACATGGAATCATGGCACTCCTTTAGTATCTTATACCTCAAGTTACCCTACCTCGAAACTACAATGCATTTTAGTTCCGTGTACAATATCTCTTCCTCGAGCCAGAATCGCCTTGTCTTCCCCTCTTTGACAAGCTTCGACAGGTCCTTGGCTTTGGGATTATGTAGCAAGCCCTCTCATATTCGCTCCACGAAAAAGCTTTGGGGGTTCAGTACCACTGTTGATAACATGACCATTCTGCTTGGAGCATTCACCACGACATTCGTCTTGTCCTGTTTGTACTAGATCCTATAATCAAACTACGCCAAAAAGTCTTGCCACCTCACTTCTTGTGGAGTAAGTCTATCTTAAGTTTGGAAGTAGCTTGTGGCAATTTTGTCTGTCTTGATTACAAAGTGAGAGTCAAGTAGGTAGTACCTCCACAATCACAAACAATGCACCATAAGATGTCATCTCCTTTTTGTACACTAGATACCGCTTGTTGGTGTCATCTTGCTTACGGCTCTGGAATCCACTAGATGTCCATCCTGCATCAGTACACCAGCAATAGCAAAATCTGATGCATCAGTGTGTGCCTCAAAGGGCTTACTAAGGTCTGAAAGTTGGATACCAATTCTAACACACAAATAAGAATAAGATTTAGCTCACTAGTCACACAATGTGACTAGATTCACAGAGACATTCAATCAATCAACAACTTGTATCAATCACATGCACACCAAGTTCACATTCACCCTACAGAAACAACAATCACACAAGTGACAACCTAAGCACTTAGAGGCTCAGAGTCAATATCGGCAGCATTGTGCTAGTTCTAAGTGATAGTGAATGTGCACATGTATTGACATCATTCAACAAAGATAATCAAGCTTCTTAACAGATGTGATTCAAAATAATAATTTCATAATACCAATAAGAAATATGAATAAATCAATAAGAACACACAGAGATTGATACCCAGAAACCTTCCTCAAGGTGAAAATTGGGGGTCGATCCGCTGACCAGGCAATCCAATAAATTCAGAGTTCAATACAAGGTATATCAATGCTCAAATCTCCTAGTCTATACTGTAGAGGCAGCCATACCTTGTGCAACCTTGAATTTATCCAAGACATCAATGCTCCATTGTAAATTCCCATTAACAGCAACTTAAGCTTCTTGATTCCGATTCTCAGTTTATCAAACGCATTCAAAAAACTCAACAAAACATTTAATCCAAGTTCATCAAGCCATGAACCTTGAAGAACTCAGAGGAAGAAATGAAACACATAAATTTTATCAGAGAAAGAAGATTTCAAAAACCAGTTTTAGAAATCATCAAAAATAGTTTTGAAGAAAATGTTTTATTAATCATCTCAGCTTCGTAAACCCAACTTTACTCAGTAGAGGATTCATGAAAATCAATTTTTCAAAGAAAAACCTTTTCTCAAAACTCAAAAGATTTTCATCGCCATAGCTCATATACCTCAGCTGAAACACATGACATCCAAAAATCTCAAACTTACACACAAGCCCCATGAATACGATTTCCCAAAGAGATCCAAAACCGTTACACGAACTCAAAACGCACACCTTGACAGTTGCTGTCAAGGGTGTGACAAAAATACCCTTAAGTGAGAAAGACAAGTCAGTAAAAACTTTTCACAGTAAATAGTAAAAGTTAAACAGCGACTAGTCATTAGGTACACAACAATCACTTGGAAATTCCTATTTCATATATAGTCCTTATCAACAAGAGAGACTTAATAAAATAGAAGACTAAATCCTAGAGTTTGAGCATGATTCAAATTACAGAGGGAGAGGCAAAGCCAATTACATCAATCCTAGAAACAAGAACTAACAAGGTCGAGCAACCTTAGCATGGGTTCCTCCATCATCGCCTTCTTCAAATCATCATAGGCCTACTGGCACTTCTGTGTCCACTCCTATGTCCTTAGTCAAGAGATTCGTCAAGGGGGCTGAGATAACTGAAATTCCCTTGATCTGTAGTAGTTAATTACCAACCCAAGGAAATATTGAAGTATCATGGCCTTAATTGGTGCCTCCACTCCTTAATGGCCTTCACCTTACCCTCCTCCGTAGACATGTTTCACTCCTTTATCTTATGGCTAAGAAAGTCCACCTCTTCTTGGGAAAACGAGTACTTCTTTCTCTTCACCAAAAGCTCGTTTTCCCTTCACCAAAAGTTTGTTTTCCCTAAGGACTTCAAAAAAAAGGCGCGAGTGCTCCACATGTTCTTCAAGAGATTTGCTATACGCAACAATATCGTCAATGTAAACCCCAAAAAACTTGACAAGATAAGGATGGAATACCTTATTCATCCAGGTGAAAAAGGTAGCAGGAGCATTGATGAGACTGAATGGCATGACTAAGAACTCAAAAGATCCATATGTCGTCATACATGCGATCTTTGGCTCGTCTCCCAAGGTTATCCTCACTTGGTAGTATCCTGACTGCAATCCTTTTTGGTGAAGAATTTGGATCCTCCCAACTAATCAAACAATTCTACCACCAAGGGGATCATTTACTTGTTATTCACGGTAATCTTGTTGAGGGCCCAGTAGTCAATGCACATCCTCAATATTCCTTCCTTCCTTCTTTCTTTACCTGGAACAAAATCAGGGCTCCATTTGTGGCTTTGGACGGTTGGACGTAGGCAACATCGAGCAATTGATCTAGTTGCTTTCTCAAATCCTCCAACTCGGAGCTGACATGTGGTTAGGGGCTTGAGTTTGGGGTTCAATACATGTTTCTAACTCAATTGCATGGTCCACCTCCCTCCTAGGTGGGAACTTCTTGGGCATCATATATGCATACTCCTTGAGAATTGCTTCGGCAACTCTTGGGGTCTAGGCTTGCTCCACTTGTGCCACATTCATCTTCATTGTGGCAATGAAAGTTACCTCATACTTGATGCAATTTTTAGTGTAGTCAAATTTAACCCGAATAAGTTTCAAATTTCAATGCTCGCAAGTGTACGAATCGTCAAATAATATAGTAGCAAGCAAAGTTCGTTCTGCAAAGATCAATTCAACTCTAATCCTCTAACTAAATTTAAATTCCACTTATGATGAATGAAGATGGATTACTAAATAGGAACTCTGAAAAATTAAATCGAAACTAAACAACAATGTAAAATGTGAATGATGGCAAAATAGCAATAATCACATTAGTAAGTGATGAATCAAATGTGAGAGACACTAGAGCTTCTGACTCACCATAACCAATCTCACTTAATTTCCGCAGTGAATTATTAACAAGATTTCCCCCTCATTGATGGTCAATTTCCCTAAAATACATAACATCCATGGCATCTAGATTGCTATGCATATCCTAATATACTAACCATCCATGGCATCTAGATTGGCTAAGCACACAAGAACTCATGAAGATATTAAGAAATTGATAGAACTACCACACAAATCCTAGAGCATGGCATCTACTACTAGAGATTCATGGCAACATTTGCACGAAGCTAACATCGAATTAAACATGGCATCTATTATAATTCATATCCGATAATCTCAATAATAATCCAGATGGTAGCTAATCACCTGGCTTAGGACTAAGATAAACACACAGTAAATGGTATTCAATGGAAAAAAATACTTGAAAATAATCAAACGGAGGTTTAAGCGTTCCTGGTCATGGTTACATCGTAGCTCTAGCTATGATGAAATTACTTCCGAAACATAATCGAAAATAACAATGAATTATTCATAAAATATATTGAGTATTCGAAAAACCCTTATTATTGGCTTCCTGTCCTCCTTGATGCTTTGCTCTATGCGCCTCCAAAATCTCCCCATTCTTTGGTTTCTCGCTACCCTTTTATCCCCATCACAGCCGCCGTATCAAGCCTTAGTTGTCTCATCCCCAAAAATGGCAAGAAAATTGAACCAAACTTCAAATAAACCATGTTTTCCTTTCTTTCGTTTATGGTCTTTTGCTCAATCCACAACTGCAATTGAGGTCTCCAAGTCCTTTAACGGAAGCAAATCTCCACCACAATCAATTAAATCAAGAAACCCGATATGGGTAATCTGCCCAAACTTCAAAATGCCCATTAATTGACTCAAACCTAGCAACAAATAACCACCATTCAAGCTTCCAAGTTGTATCCATGGAGCAGAAATTAAGCTGAGATAATAGGTGTTCACCTTTAAGGCAAGCTTTGGAGAAATCTGTCTGCATCTTCGGAAGGGTATGTCGGCCGCACTCTTTGGGAATTGGTAGAGAAAACAACGAAGCCTCTTTGCTTCCTCTTTGTCTTCTTTGCTGCAAATGAAGATGCAGCCTCTTATTTTTCTTTGTTTTGATGGGAAGGTCACGTGTAAGGCTTTCAAGGCTCTTTTCTATAGTAAAAAAGGGACCTAAAAATTAAACAAGCAAAGTGAGTGTTTTGGTCAAATTGAGCACTTATCTTGACTGTGCCAAATATGTACATGGTCATCTTACAATTTTAAAGAAAATCATTCTCAACTCATGTGATTAAATGGGAAGATAAGAAAAATAATGCAAGTCTTCTAAATCTTGTCAATTGACTTCAAGATGAAAACATGTAACTTTTCCTTGACTTTTATCACAAATAATATTGACAAATACAACTTTTAGGAATAAAACATATAGTACAGTATGTGGTCATCAATACTTCTTCCAAGACTTGGAAAAATTCTTATCTGACAACACCTTCAGCTCGATTTTGATCTTTAACTCAGGTTCGAGTTTCCTTACAATTGGCACTATAATTGGCCATCCACCGTCCTGTAAGTTCATAGAATTCAACCATGGTATGAGTATAACTTTTACCTTCTCCATAAAATCTGATTCAAGTACAAATTTCTAGTTATCCAACGGGGTCACGGTAAAATCAGCTACTTCACTCCGTGTGCCAATGGATAGCTTCACACCACGAGTCATCCCATAGCTTGGTTGAGGAACATAATTCACCATCTTCATGCTCCCACCATCCTTTGAGACCCAAACACTAAGTCTCTTTGCTTCTTCTACATGCATGCAGTTGTGAGAAGCACCCGTATCCAACAAAGCTTGGTGTTCTTGCTACCCACCTCGGCTTTGCCAACTTTCACTCCGTCAGCTGACTCTTTGGGTTGAGATGACTCAATTTGCAACACAATGAGAAGTCGGATGGCTCCCAATCTTGCCTTCCTTTCGGTCATATCTTTCCCTTCCTCATAAAGAGTTAGAGCATTGAAGGCTTTCCCTTTTTTGGGAAGTCGCATATCATGTGCAGGCGTCAAATAGGTAGAAAGTTGGTTGCCAGAGCTTACCTTTGGACTCGTCATACTTGTCCTTTTAAAGAGGCTTGTTGAACTCGCCCTTGTCACCCTGCCTCTCCTTCTCCTTGGGCTTGTATTCACCCCACCTTTGCCACCATGTTCCTTCTTCTTGTATGAACTTGGAGTTGCCTTGGTCATGTCCCTTCTTGGACTCAATGAGGGGTTCGGCTGCGGTAATATGTGCTGACAAAGTTTGGACATGCCGCCTCGACAACTCCATCCTGGCCCAACTATGTAGATCACTTAGGAAAACAGCTTTGTCCTCGTCAGGAATATTTGGTACTTTGAACAACAGGTTGGTGAAAGTATTGATATTCTTTCACGGTCCCCATTTGCTTCAGCCACTTTAGCTTCTCCTTTGCCTCAAACTTGGCATACTCTGGGTAGAACTGCAACATGATGTCAGTTTTAAAATCAACTCATGTCTCAAGGGTGAACGTACCTTCCTCAATTTCCATGGATCTTCTACGCTACCACATGAGGGCATTGTCGTTGAGGAGCAATGTCGTCGTAGGGATCTTAACTTCGTCCTCCTCTAGGTTCAAATAGTTGAAGTACCCCTCCATTTTCCATAGAAAGGTGTCAAGCTCCTTGGCCTCCCGCTCCCCGTCAAAAGATATTGGTTTGAAGTTGTCAAGAACCTTCGGATCTTTTGGCCCATAGACTTTGTTGACCACCGTTTCCTTACACAAGGCCTAAGCCCCAATCACCTCGTTCATTTCCTCAAGGAACGATGTGAGCTTCGCTTGGTCCATCCTTCCTTGGACCTCTTCATGGATTATGTCGACCATGGCGTTGAGTGCACCTTGGAATTGCCGCCTTAACTCTTCCACCATTGCTTACAGGACCTCCTTGGTGAGGACATCCTCCTCAAGCCGATTGTCTAACTCAAAAACGGCATCCTCCACCTTCTGAACCCGTGTGTCTATAGAAGCCATTCCATCCTTCGAAGAAGCCCTAATTTGCTTCTTCTTGCCTTGCTCCTGGTTGGTAGGTTCTTTGCCTGCCATGTATCCTTCAATTGTTCTTTGAGTGGTTCATGAACTTTGCTCTGATACGAATTGTCACCAGATGACTCATCAAAGCCTTCCACCCTTGTGGTCTTAGACTTGATCACCTCCTCGAACAAGCTAAGTAAGTCTAAATCCTACACCCCAAGATTGAACCAAGCAAGAGCACAAGAACTTAACAAGAGCAATGAAGAACATGAAAAAAAATATGAGAGAAAAAGTATATACATTGCTCTTTAGAATGATTTACAATTCTAAGATGGTTTGGCTCAAATGAGGCCTCCCCTTATATACAAGTCTTAGCTCCACCAACCACCAAATATTCTATAAGCATAATTCATATCGAGAACATACATTGAACCTAGATATAGAGGAATATTTTAAAGGGAGATGATTTCCACGTTCCATTTTTATTTTCCGGACTTCACTCATTCTTTAAAAAGACAAAAGAAAAAACTAAAAGTGTAATGCAACAAATAAAAATTAGAATAAAAATCAGTTTCATATTCTAGAAAGTCCACTATCTACGAGCATCTATCATCTCATAGGCCGATCGAACTTGGGCTTGTCACGGGCCCTAGTAGCCTCATCTGTGTGGGCCGTGAGACTAGTATAATTAATTGAAAAGGTGCCATTTTCCCGTATATATTTGAGTCGAATGTGTGTTTGCTCAAGCACTGTCGTCTCTCTGCAAGTTTCTGGGTGTATGCTCTCATTTCGTCCCTCCCTCACTCTCTGTTTACGCTCTCTCCTCTCACCTCTCTCTCTCTGGTTTCAGGTTTCGGCTGCAATTTTTTGACTTTGTCTTCAAATTTTCGATTACAGGTAGAACTTCAATTTTGATTTTGAGTTTTCTGTTGTTTGCTGATTTGGGTCTTCGTGGGTGTTGATATTCAATTTCTGCTTCTGTGTTTCGGGTTTGGGTGTCTGCTAATTTCGGGTCAGTATCTCAGTTAAATTTCTGGATTGTTGTAATTTTAGTTAGTGTTTTGTTGATTGTTGTGAATCTGTAATGCGACCATTCTGATAATCCTGTATGGATTGCCGCGGTTCTATGTTGGAGAAATCAAATTCTAGGTTTGCTTTTTTACTTAATTTTAGTCAGAATGGTTAAAGTTGGGCGTTTTTTTTTTAAGATTTTATTGTTACTTGTATCTTTATCGTTTGGGATTTAATTTAGGTAGGTTTGTCTGTCTAAATTCTAGTTCTTTTTCTCCTGTTTATGTATTTATTTATATTTTTTGTCACAGCATAAATATAAAAAATTCCCCTGGTGTTTCAACAGTATTATTTTGGTGAGCTTGCTTTTTCACATTTTCTTGCTTGATTTGATTAGTGCTACTTAAATATGTGTTTGCCTGTTTCGAGTGGTTTTTTTCTGGTAAGATTTGTGCCTGTACTCCAGTTTTGTTAGCACTAAGCAAGTATCATGCTTTATTTAGGTTGATTTTGATAATTAAACCGGACTATCTATTCACTGAGATTTCTTTATTGGCAATCCGGGCTAATGGGAATTGGATGTGTCCCTGAAGTTCATAATACTACGCTTCTTTTTGGTGATTGAAGGCTGTTCTAGCTAAGAAGAGTGCTGCTGTTCTCAAATGGATGCAGAATTTGGCTTCAAACTAGACCTTGCAATTTAATTTTTAATTTCTTTTGTGTGCCTGGAAAGACTAGAACTTCTGCTTTGGCTCTAGTTTTACCACCTTAGGTAAAATAGGGTATATTGTTGCTTCTTTTTCTGTATACCCTTCCGCTTGTTGTGCCCTTATATTTGCGAATAGACAAAAGGCTTAATTTCTTGTTTGCAAGTTCTTATCAGTTTTGCATTCTATATTACCAGGTGGATTCTATCCCGTTTAAAACCACATGTCTTTATTATACGTCTTGGGTAATTTTTTTCCTAACCTTTCTCCACCTTAGCTTCTGTTATTTAGGATATTCTTACAGAAGTTTTTTTTTTTGAGTTGAGCTTAAGGCTTTATGTGTCTTCTAACTTGAGTTTGTTGATATATAGGGTTCACTACCTTTTCGTAAAACATAAATTCTATGCTCAGTTCAGCTTAACATGACTTTTTGTTTTTCTCTATATTTAAATGTACTGGATCTGCTTCATTTTTTCGTATCCGACATGATTGCCTTTGTTTTATTTATGTGGTATTTCATGTTGCTTTTTTTTCAGATACACCGGTAATAGTTCAAACTGAACAATAGTTCTCGACTGGATTTTTCCTTGCGTATAAAGCAAACATGGCTGAATTAAACCCGGGTATACTAATAGATATTGTGGATGAAGAATGGATGAGAAGCACTCTTCCTGATGATGGTATTGTGTTTCCCTTCCCCTTTGATATGTACCGGAAAATGCACATATTAAGGAGAAGTTTTTATCATATTATTATTTTTTAAGTTCAGTTCTCAAAATAGCCTGTTTCTTAATTGCAGAACTTCCCCTTCCACCACTGCTTACTGTACGGACTGATGACACTGAGGATTCAAGTATGTCTTTTAATTCTCCCCTAAAAAAATAATTAAGATTTGATCCCCCTCTGAACTTTCACAATTTTGCATTATTTGGCGTGGCATTTATTCCATTTGATAATCCACCAAATCATGTCACATAGAGCACAAGTGAGGCACTTTTGAGCGTAAATTTGTCTCATTGAAGGTTCCCGTCAGCGAACATAAAGGAAAGAAACGGGTGTCACTCTGGGTCTCAGAGTGGGTTAGAACTTAAGAGTATGACAGGCTGCTTTTTACTTTTCACAATTGTTGCAATAGATTGTGTATGTACTCCTGCTCTTAGTACTTTGGAAATAGGAACAGATGAAAAGCAGAGGGAGAGCACCTGAAACGGATCTTCCCATATAAATAAAACAAGCCTAGTTCTAGACCCATAGATATGAAATTCAAATCCTCTATTTCTACTTTCTCATTTTGGAACCGCTTTAGAGCCCTAGTTTTCACATACATGGATCCTCTTCTGAAGGTAGTTGTGATGCAAATTCCTTCTTATGCGCACCATTGTTGGGTGTTTAGATTTTAGAGGATGCGGTTGCTAATTTTTTGCAGACGTGGTGCAATTCTTGAAATTCTGCTGGATAGACTATCTGATGCAGAAGTTTAAAGGGTGTGATTTTGTATAGTAATGGAGTAGAGGGTGCAAATATTGAGGATAAAATTTGATTGGTTTTGGCACTGAACTAAGAAGACGAGCAAAGAGATGGGAGAGCATGTCTTAATCTTCTCTATATTTTTTAACAAGTGAGGATCTTCTAAGATTAGGAATGAAAGCTTTAATTTCTTGTTTGCTTGTTTGTCTGAAATGGGAGGGAAATGATATTGTCATTTGGGGAATAATTTCTTCGTACTGGCTCCTCTTTCCGAATTTTTTCTGTTCAACAGATCAGGAGTCTCAACCAGTTGACGTGGATGGCTGGCATGATCTTGCATTAAGTACTCAATGATTATTTTCGCATAAGAATGAGTAAGTAATTGAATCATTGTCTTTTGTGTTTGTTGAATGTGAGGTTGAAGCCATCTTTATTAGCATGAAGCTGATCGTATGCGGCACTATAATTTCCTCTATATCTTGTAAGCAGATTTTGACTGCTGTTATTTTTCTTTCGAAACAAGTTTGGCGTCAAACTTATAATACTGCTGTGTCTATTAGAAGTTACGGAAACCATTACTGAGCATGTCTATTGGCTGGGAGATGCTATAATGAGGACCTTATAATGAAACATAAAATGTTCTTCAACTTTGTATTAAATTTCCAGTTTTCTTACATATAGATGTGGTAGGCGATGGAATCGACTTTAATTTGAGAGTAAAACTATGCAGTGGGATATGAGGCAGACATAGCAATGCCACAAAGTCCTTCACCTGCATCAACATCTCTTTGCATTCTTATGTACCCTTCTTCACCCCATTCTGCTCCCCATGAATTCTTCACCAACCAATACTTAGTCCCATCATCGCTGATTCCATAACCTACGGCGGTAACACCATGATCCAGGCTCGTTCCACACGTTCCTGTAAACACACCACTTGAATAGAACTGGAAATCAGAGCCACTTGCATCAATGGCAACAGAAACAGGTTGATGTGCAACTGCTGTAAGAAGGGCCTTTTCGCTGTTTGCAGGCACATCTTCATACCCGGTTATCTTCGCTGCAATTTTGGCTTCGTCGTTGGCGTTGCATGAACCATCTGTACCGCTGTAGGGGTAATTAAATTCGGTACTAATCCCGTTGTTTTGTTTGATGAACTGAAAGGCATCATCCATCAAACCACCCTCACAGCCTTGATCTTGGCCACTGGTGTCACAATCAACTAGCTCTTGCTCAGACAAAGAGATCAATTTACCAGTTGTGAGCTGAGTAATTCCTTCTGTGGCTGCCACTGCTGAGAAAGCCCAACAACATCCTATATTTTGAACATTGAGGTTAGTAGAAGTTAAAATAACAGGAGGAAATTGAACAAAAGAATTCCAAATAAGGAGAATCCAGTGTCTCTCTAGTTAGATGCAAATGACAAAAGCTTCAGTTATTATACCACATTGGCCTTGATCCTTGACGGGCGTTACAGCTCCTTTCTTTCTCCAGTCCATTGTAGCTGGCACCGGTGCAGTAACATTCCCATATTTGAAAGAAGTGGTCTTTGTGGAACACTCATGGCCCTTGAATCTGTTCTTTGTGGCTGTGAATTCTTCATTTGTAAGGTCTGCAAATTGATTGACGCTTAGTTTGTAAGGTTTGCTTGCATCCTCGTTTGAAGCGTCAATATATGCCACGTTTTGTTTGAATATGTTGAACCGTTTCTCCTTCTCGTTAGTTTCACTGTATACGCGCCCATAACGAGCCATCCATTGCTCGTGCCTTCTGGACATGGATGCAACTTGGAAACTACGAGAAGTTGCTTCGGAGGACATGGCCATGATGAGGATCAATGCCAAGCAAACACAAACACAGTTCATGGTAGCAAAGCTAGCCGTGGAAGAAACTGGGAATTAATTTGATGGTGAAAATTAAAGGAACTGAAGATGAGGAGGAGGTGTATTGAAAATGGCAGACTACTTAGTAGTTTATATAGAGAAAATTAGTATGAATGGTTTTGCTATCTCCGTGGCCCAACAAATGATCTGCAATTTTGCATTCTTCGTGCCCCAAAAAAATATGCTGATTTTGACCTATGGGATATTTTTAATATATACTTCTATTCTGTTTCTATATATTACTGCTGGCCTAACTTGTAGTACTCTTGTAGTGTCTCTTATAGGTTAGTATAGTATAGTATAGCTACATATGAATCTATGAACATGAGAAAATAAATAAACTAGCCATGACGGATTCATTGACAACAAAAATGGTCAAGTGAGAGAGAGCAGGGATGACATGAGTATGCGTGAGTATAAAGTCGTTGAAATTGGATATCAGTTTAGATTCAAATTAGAAAATGAGAGCACGAGATGTTTTCATACACATTTGTATGAGACTAATCTCCCTCCCTCCCCCATTGCCCCATATGAGTTCAATATCAAACGGGCCCCTCTACGCACTCTGGTAACCACAAAAAACAGTCAGTGTAATTCGACATTAAACCTGAAACAAACTAGACTAAAATATACGCTGCTAAAACACCCCTTGTATCAATGTGGTTACTGTCAATAAAGAAGACAAAGCTAATTAGATGACAATAACAGGGCTAACTGTATATTATATTTAGAGCTTGGGACAAAGCCTTGGTCCAAAGAGGCAGTCCCCATTTTTTTTATCCGTAAGATATAAAAATAGGTTGAGAAATTAGAAAGAAAGAAATTTTAACATAACTTGAAGAAGTATCTTAATTCCTAAATACACTAAATAAGACTAAGGGCCCTAGGACTAAATAAGTTACAAAATTGTACATACTCTCAGCTTGTTTGGTTGGTATGATTATTTTAGATTGGAAAACTTATAAATTATTTTGAAGATAAAAGCAAACAGTTTTCATGGTTGGAGGATTATTAGACATGAATAAAACTTATGCAATCACATTCACTCAACATATATGGTAGGAAAGTTATAAGAGATAAAGTTTCTTTCAAGTTTAATTCTCTTAATCTCAAAAATGAATTTATTTCAACTTTAAATTAGATTGAATTTTATGCATTTTCTAATCCGATCCAATTCAATCTTCCCCGTCAATCTAGGATATATATAGATGGTTTTGTAAAAAGTATCCTCTCTCTCTCTCTATATATATATATATATATATACACACACACCAAATAAGGGGGATCACAAGTAGACGGGGATCCGTCTTAAGGAGGCCTCTTTTTTTTTTTTTTGAGGAAAAAAAAATCCCTCTTTATATACATATATTGTAAACATCCTGTAAGAAGAGGGTTATACAAAAGTGTGTAAACTATAAAAATGAGTCAAAGCGGATTGTTCCACACTAGAACTTCCGCATAATAACTATATCAGGGGCGTATCACAGGAATAGCATATGGTACGCCTGTTATAAGTTTTACTACCCAATAACCAATTTGGTCCTAAGATAAGGAATAATTTGTTACACCAAAAGATGAGATCAATACACCCAAAACCACACATGTAACCCAAGTCAATTCGCTCGGATCTTTTAAGCCACCGGTGAGATAAACACGAAATACGTGCATGATCATTATTAGGACCATCATACTTTCTGACCAGCGATGAATTGATTGGATTAACCAACCAAAATTAGCTTAAGTCATTATATATTGAATAGAAGCAAAAGGGTCTAGTACAATCGGGTAATAATAAAAAGTCGTAGCAAACCATGTAGCTACTTGTACTAAAAAACAAGTAAATGTAATTCCTCCTAGACAATAATATATATATATATATATATATATAAATATATATATAAATATAAAGGGAGAAGGCTTATTTGGTTAAATTTTCCCTAATCCCAAAAATGCCCATGCTCATGAAAAATTGTTAAGTAATAGGTATGTTAATTTTCAAAGGTTAGAGTAGTAATTGTTGCAAAATAAAAAAAATTGAGGTAAGGGAAACTATCGTATCTTTTTTTTTGGGTCAATACCTTATCTATCTATTATATATATATATATATATATATATATATATATATGGAGAAGTCGATTTTATTAGTAAATTTTCTCATAATTCCTAAAATATCCTTACTCAACAAATTTATTCAAAAATGGATGATATAATAAGTGAGGTGGACACGGTTTGGATCGATGAACATATCATCCAAATCCAAATCCAAACCGTTAAAATATTAACGGTTCTATACAGTTTGAATTTTCAAGAAATATATTTCAAACCGTTCTTAATGGTTTGGTTTTGATCGATTTGGACTGTTTAGGCCTAAAATTTTCATGTAATTTGTTCACTCAAAAGACTCCTTCAAAACATAATTTTTTTTTAAATTCCACCATTCTCATTAAGATTTCATTTATTCACGTCAAGATTTCATTTATTCACAAGAATATTTCATTCATACATATCAACAAATTAAAATTTTCAATATTTTAAACGTCAAAATATGACGGGTTGCCCTAAATATAATTTAAATTCGAAACTAGCACAAACTGGGTAATGATTAAGTGATATAGGGTATATGTAATGAACACTTACATTAACATATTATAGAATGAAAAATATTAATTAACAAATAATATAAATAAACAAGAACCTTAAAGGTTAGGTTCGGAATTCAACGATTTTCAAAATGAAAATCCAAACCAAACCGTTACTAATAGAACAGTTTGGATTTTCAAACCATTATATTTATATCCAGTCAAATATCCAAACCCAAGTTCCAATAACGGTTTGAATCAAATCAGTTTCCGAGTTCAACGGATTTATGCCTACTCCTAATTATAAGGTCATTCTTTGGTTCTATTTTCTTCCAAATACCCACATTCATTTTTTGTAGTTACCAAAACAAACCAAACTCCACGAACATGGAAATACCAGCATCTATTTTATTGATTTTTTTTTTCATTTGTTTTTCAAGTAAAAAATAAAAAATAAAAGTTTATAATCACATTTTATATATTAAAAAAATGCAAATTGATTTGCACGTATATAATAAATTTAAGTGCGTTTAAAGCCGTGCTATGAAAATGTCTTATGCACTCATGTGCCAGTTTATTATTCAGTTGTGAAGTTGCGTGTAGCGCTTCGAAATGCCTCTTGCAAGCGCGGAGCGCCTGCGATGAGGCTAGTATATATATAAAGCCAAAAGGTTATTTTAGTTAAATTTTTAAAATTCCAAAACTTACCCTTCATTATACAAAAATTTAAAAGCATGCTATTTAATTATACAGGTTAAAATAGTAAAATTGTAGTACCCTTTATTAATTAAAATTTTAAAAATATACTACTTAATTAATAAGGATTAAAATAATAAAATTGTTGTCAGGACCCGTCCCGAATTTCCTCTCGAAACCCGGGAAGAATCTTGTCCCGTCTGACAACCTAAGGAAAAGTTCCCAAATTACCCTTTAATCCTTAAAAATAAATTATGAGATTTCTACCAAGAGTTCGGCAGAATTTCCTCTTAGGGATTTAAATAACTGGTTTCCACCTGTCAGACAAGGGATTTAAAGCACTCCAGATTCCCATAGACAACAACCATCCAAAATATATCATCAGAGTATCTAGGTAGGATAAATAATACAAATTTAGATATCCTACTCAAAGTTTAGGTACAAAGCGCAGCTGTAAAACTAATGCCTCCGCCTCAGAATGTGTCCACGTCAACTCAACTCAACAGCCTGGAAGAGGTTTAAACACAAAAGTTGTGAGTGGACAAAAATAATTAGTTATAAATCCTTTTTCGAGGAAATCTTACATTTTCCCCCTCCACGAATAAAACCATGCATGCATCACATAAAACAGTTTATGATTAAAACATTATTTGAAACCATCGGAATTACATTTCTCTTTAAAACCATTTAGTTGGACTCACATAAAATCTGTATAATGAAAATACCTCGTGGTCCACAGTTTGGTTTGAAAATCCTCCCCAACGGAGTTTAAAATCATTTAATTCAACCTGGACACATAATATCTCAAATCCAATGTTCCCGACATATCCACAACACACCAGGGTATCCCTTGAGATGTGTTAAAATATGTACTACGCGTAGACAGCCTCGCGACCCGGCGGAGCAAGACCCCTCAACACCAAAGTCGGAGCCCTCAACAACCAGCGGAGCAAAAGCCCTCAACACCAGTTAGAGCAACTGTAACCATCGGGACAGAAAACCAGTGAACCAAATCCGCATTTTGAAATCTTTGTTTCTTGGCCTAAGCCAAATTCTTTGAAATATAATTTACGGCCAAAATCGGAAAAATCATAATTTCAGGTCTAAACCCAAATCACAGACTCAAATAGTTACCACTTCAAAACGATATCAAAATCGAGTACAAAAACCAGGGCATTTCTCAAACACAGTTTCACTGAAATATTGGAAAACATGTGTCCAACATCATTTCTAAATTCCAGAAATTCATTGCACCCATACATAACAATATTTAAATCAAAGATACATTTATGCATGCATTATAGTTTATAAACCAAAAGTCCACTCACAAACCTGTCCAAGCAAGCTCAATCCCGAAATGTACGCTCCCCTGAAGTTCCTGGAGCAGTATCGCCTGTCCAAATTAATAATCGGGATTACCAGCTAATAATAAGAACCTTAAATATAAACCCCCTAAACCCCGGGAGGTCTACCTATGCTGGCCTAGAAAACGCAGCAACTTCAAACGCCCAAAACAAACCCTAAACGATGTCTGATCGATCCAAAACCTGCACCAACAGATCCGGAACGTCAAAAACTAGCTGTCACGTGACACCGTGATCTCAGACTCGGCCCCACTCGCCGCCACGCGCCGCCACTCGCCCACACGTACCGGTCACGCGCCTGCTACAGTGCCCAAGCGCCTGGACCGGTCCAACCCTGTCCAACTTGGCCTGACCCAATCCAACTCAACCCGACCGGTTCACTCAACCCGACCAGTTCACTTAACTCGACCGATTCAACTCGAACCGATTGGTTCACTCAACCCGACCGGTCACTTAACCCTACCAGTTCAACTCGACCCGACCGGTTCACATAACCTGACTGGTTACCGATGACTCGCCGGAGAAGACGAATTGTTGCCGGCGCCACCGTCTGCTTTCGCCGGAATCCCCCATTTCCGGCCGAAACTTCAAGCTTTTATAACTTCCTCAAAACTCAACCATTTTTCACAAATTTTATGTCTAAAACTATCTAATTAAACCCAAGAATCCAAATATGACCTCAAAACCACAAACACATACCTGTGTAAGCTGGAAAATCAATCGGAAGATCCGAAACTTCCTATACTCGGTTCGGCTTCCCCCGTGGTCCTCTCCTTCGATGGTTGGTACGGTTGTGATCGTGGGAAGGAGTAGAATACGATTAGTGGATCAAAAATGGAAGTTAAAAGCCTTGAATCAAAAGTTGACTTTGTGGGTTTTGGGGTGTTTTCTCACGGGTTCGATGTGGGTGTGTGTTTCACAGAGAGAAAATGAGGATGATGAAGATGAAGTAAAGGTTTTGGGGGTTAAAAATATCTACTCCCAAGCCAAATTTACCAAAATGCCTTTGAACAACTAGACCCGTAACTTTCATACACGAACTCCGTTTCTCGCGTGCCGCCTGTCTACGAACTCGTGAGTTGGAGACCTACGCAACGGTATCCAAAACACCAACTAAAATGTTCTGAAACAAAATTTGATTTTCACGCCTTTAACAACCAAGGGTAAAATTCTCATTTTACATAAATAATTTACGTAAATCCAATAATTGAAATTCCGGGTTGTTACAATCCACCCCCCTTAAGAAATTTCGTCCTCGAAATTCAACTCTACCCTTGGAACAAATGAGGATACTGGGCCCGCATTAAAGTCGCAGTTTCCCACGTGGCTTCCTCCACATTTGATTCCTCCACAACACTTTAACTAGAGGAATACTCTTTCTGCGCAATACCTTCTCCTTCCAATCCAAAATTTGCACTGGTTGCTCCTCAAAGGTCAAATCATCCTTCAGCTCAAGTGGCTGCTCTTCCAATATGTGAGACTCATCAAACAGATATTTCCGGAGCAAGGATACATGGAAAACATTATGAACTCTGGATAATTCCGATGGTAAAGCAAGACGATATGCCACTGGTCCTATCCTCTCCAAAATCTCATACGGCCCTATGTAGCGAGGACTCAGTTTCCCTCGTCTATCAAAACGTACCACTCCCTTCCAAGGAGATAATTTCAAGAACACCCAGTCTCCAATCTCAAATTCAAGATCTCTGGTTCGACGGTCTGCATAGCTCTTCTGGCGATCCTGAGCTATCTTCAACCTTTCTCTGATGATTCTTATCTTTTCCTCAATTGTATCCACTAACTTTGGTGTTAACAGTTTCCTTTCACCCACTTCGTTCCAGCATAACGGTGTCCTGCACTGCCTCCCATACAGTGCCTCGAAAGGAGACATCCCAATACTCGACTGATAACTATTATTATAAGCAAATTCCATCAGAGCCAGGTGTGAATCCCAGTTCCCTTTAAACTGCAGTACACAACCTCTCATCATATCCTCCAAAACCTGGATTGTCCTCTCAGACTGACCATCCGTCTGAGGATGAAAAGCTGTCCTAAAATGCAAGGTAGTGCCAAAAGCCTTCTGCAAAGTCCGCCAAAACCTGGAGGTAAATCTAGGATCCCTGTCCGAAACAATTGACTCTGGAGTCCCATGTAGCCGTATGATCTCATCAACGAACAATTTGGCATACCGACTCATCCAAAAATCTTCCTGCACTGGCAAGAAATGTGCAGACTTCCTGAGTCTATCAACAATTACCTATATCCCATCATGTCCCTTCTGTGTCCTTGGAAGTTTATACACAAAATCCATCGTAATGTGATCCCACTTCCATTCCGGAATAGGTAATGGTTGAAGTGCCCCATATGGTTTCTGCCTCTCTGCTTTCATTTGCTGACATGTCAGGCATCTACTCACAAACTCAGCAATTTCCCTTTTCATTCCAGTCCACCAATAGTGTTTCCTTAGGGTATGATACATCTTGGTACCTCCTGGATGCATAGCGTAAGCCGAACTATGAGCCTCATCAAGAATTTCCCTCTTTAGCTCCAGCTCATTTGGTACGCACAATCGGCCATCCCTAACCAAGGCTCCATCATCCCTAAGCGTATAGTCCTGCATGTTTCCAGCCTCCAACTCCATCCTGATAATGCACAATGTAGGGTCCTGGAGTTGAGCCTCAATAATCCGATCAATCAGAACAGGCCTCACATGGAAACTAGCCAATAAAACCCCCTGGTTATCCATGTCAAATACAATCCCCGCTCTACGGAACTCTAACAACAGTGGTAGGTAGATTGTGTGCAAATGGGCCAAAGAACCCATGGATTTCCTGCTCAAGGCATCTGCCACAACATTGGTTTTCCCTGGATGGTACTTTATAGTACAATCATAATCCTTCATTAGCTGAAGCCATCTTCTCTGCCTCAGATTCAGGTCCTTTTGTGTGAACAAGTACTTTAAACTCTTATGGTCGGTGAAGATCCGACACGACTCCCCGTACAAATAATGTCGCTAGATTTTCAGTGCATGCATCACTGCAGCTAACTCCAAATCATGTGTGGGGTAATTCAACTCATGGGGTTTAAGTTGTCTAGAAGCATACGCTATCACCTTCCCATGCTGCATCAACACGCATACACCTCGAATCCCCCAGTATCATCAGGAAGGGTTAATACTGGAGCAGAAGTCAACCTCCTCTTCAGCTCCTGAAATCCCTGTTCACAATCAGCACCCCAGTCAAACTTGACTCCTTTCCTAGTCAACCGAGTCAACGGGCCTGCTATCGTAGAAAATCCTTCTACGAACCGTCAATAATATCCTGCCAAACCCAGAAAGCTCCTCACCTCTGTCAGTGTCCTCGGTTTCTCCCAGTTTGCCACTGCCTCAACCTTTTGGGGATCTACGCTGATACCCTCAGCCGAAATCACATGACCTAAGAATCCAACTTCTGTCAACCAAAACTGGCATTTACTGAACTTGGCAAACAAATGCTTTTTCCTAAGCATATTCAGCACCAACCTTAAGTGCTTCTCATGTGCCTTAGCACTCCTCGAATACACCAAGATGTCATCGATGAAAACAATCACAAACCGATCCAAATACTTTTGGAATACCCTATTCATCAAATCCATAAATACTGCGGGGGCATTAGTCAACCCGAAGGGCATCACCAGGAACTCATAATGACCATAACGAGTCCTGAAAGCTGTTTTGTGAACATCCCTTTCAATGATTCATAACTGATGGTACCCGGATCGAAGGTCAATTTTCGAAAAATATCTTGCCCCCTTAAGTTGATCAAACAAATCATCTATCCTTGGCAGAGGATACTTATTCCGCACCGTAGCACTGTTTAACTGCCGGTAGTCGATACATAACCTCAGACCCCCATCCTCTTTCCTCACAAATAACACTGGTGCACCCCAAGGTGAAACACTTGGGCGAATAAATCCCATATTCAACAAGTCCTGCAACTGAGTCTTCAACTCTCGCAATTCTTGTCAGGACCCGTCCTGAATTTCCCCTCGAAACCCGGGAAGAACCCTGATCCTGTCTGACAACCTAAGGAAAAGTTCCCAAATACCCTTCAATCCTTACAAATTATAATAATAATAAATACTTTCACTTGTCAGACAAGGGATTTAAGCACTCAAAATTCCCGTAAGTAATTACCAACCAAATACAATATAATATCAGAGTGTCTAAGTAGGATCAAGGTACAATTTAAACATCCTACTCAAGTACAACTACACAGCGCAGCCAAAAGTGCTAATGCCTCTGCCTCGAGATAAATGTCCGCGTCAACTCTACTTCCTGAAAGGGGTTTAAACACAAAAGTTGTGAGTGGACAAAAATAATCGTTTATAAATCGTTTTCCAAGGAATATTACCTTTTTCCCCCTCCATTTATAAAACCATGCATGCATCACATAAATAGTTCATGTTATAAAAACATCATCTTTAAATCACCAGCATTTCCATTTCTCTTTAAAACCACTTAGTAGGACTCACACAAAATCCATATAAGGAAAACACATTGTGGTCCACAGTCTGGTTTGAAAATCATCCTCAAAGGAGTTCAAAATCATTTAATTCAACCTAGACACATAATATCTCAAATCCACTGTTCCCGACACATCCACTAGCCACAGGGTATCCCTTGGGGTGTGCTAGTCCTGTATCACAACTCTCTGTACTATGCATAGACATCTTCGCGACCCGACGGAGCCAAAACTCCACGATACCAGAGTCGGAGCACTCAACAAACCAACGGAGCAAAACTCTCGACGCTAGTCGGAGAATCAGTAATCAATTATATTGAAGGTTTATTGGGTTCACCGCCAACAGCGGATCCTAGTCCCATATCCTGGTCCTCCTCAAATGTGTTTATCTTGGAGGTTCACTGGGTTCACCGCTAATAACGGATCCTAGTCCCGGGTCCTGGCCTCCCTCAAATCAATGTTTATCTTGGAGGTTCACCGGGTTCACCGCTAATAACGGATCCTAGTCTCGGGTCCTGGCCTCCCTCAAATCAATGTTTATCTTGGAGGTTCACTGGGTTCACCACTAATAACGGATCCTAGTCCCGGGTCCTGGCCTCCCTCAAATTCAGGTCCATCTGGGTGAACAAGTAATTTAAACTCTGATGGTCGATGAAGATCCGACACGTCTCCCCGTATAAATAATGTCTCCATATTTTCAGTGCATGCACCACTGCAGCCAACTCCAAATCATGTGTGGGGTAATTCATCTCATGGGGTTTAAGTTGTTTGGAAGCATACGCTATCACTTTCCCATGCTGCATCAGCACACAGCCTATACCCCGCAATGATGCATCACTATATACCTCAAATCCCCCGTTACCATTTGGAAGGGTTAATACTGGAGCAGAAGTCAACCTTCTCTTTAGCTCCTGAAAGCTCTGCTCACAATCAGCATCCTAGTCAAACTTGACTCCTTTCTTAGTCAACCGAGTCAATGGGCCTGCTATCGTAGAAAATCCTTCTACGAACCGCCGATAATATCCTGCCAAAGCCAGAAAACTCCTCACTTCTGTCACTGTCCTTGGTTGCTCCCAGTTTGCCACTGCCTCCACTTTTTGGAGATCAACGCTGATACCCTCAGCCGAAATCATATGACCCAAGAATCCAACTTCGGTCAACCAAAACTGGCATTTACTAAACTTGGCAAACAATTGCTTTTTCCTAAGCATATTCAGCACCAACCTCAAGTGCTTCTCATGTGCCTTGGCACTCCTCGAATACACCAAGATATCGTCGATGAACATAATTATAAATCGATCGAAATACTTTTGGAACACCCTGTTCATCAAATCCATAAACGTTGCCGGGGCATTAGTCAACCCGAAGGGCATCACCAGGAACTCATAATGACCATACCGAGTCCTGAAAGCTGTTTTCTGAACATCCTCTTCCCGGATCCTCAACTGATGGTACCCGGATCGAAGGTCAATTTTTGAAAAATACTTTGCCCCCTTTAGTTGATCAAATAAATCGTCAATCCTTGGCATAGGATACTTATTTCGCACCGTCACTCTATTTAACTGCCGGTAGTCGATACACAATCTCAGACCACCATCCTTTTTCCTCACAAATAATACCGGCGCACCCCATGGTGAAACACTTGGGCGAATAAATACCATATTCACCAAGTCCTGCAACTGAGTCTTTAACTCTTGCAATTCTGCCGGTGCCATTCTATACGGTACCTGTGAGATAGGTTGAGTACCTGGCAAAAGCTCGATGGTGAACTCAATCTCACGGTGAGGTGGCAATCCTGGAAGATCCTCTGGAAACACATCAGAGAACTCACTCACCACAGGAATATCCTCCACTCTCATCGGAGTATCCCGAGAATCAAACACATAAGCCAAGTAACCTTCACAACCTTTTCTCAACAATGTCTCAGCGGTCAACGCTGATATCACTCCAAAGGGTAGCACCCTACGATCTCCCCACAGAAATAAAAAATGGAACCACCGAAGCCACTAGATCTGCCACCCTGTCTTCTGTTGAACTGTACTGAGGCACCGCTAGACTGTGCATAAGATTGTTGTGCCTGACTAGCTCCGCCACTGCCTGTACTAGATCTCGCATTCCCAAAAGATCCAGAACTATGACTGCCTCTTTTGGATGGTCCCTGACTAGAGGTTCCGACAGTCCAGTGATCTCGACGTCTCCTGGAACCACTGTACTGCTGCGGAATTGGGAAACCCAAACTCAACTCTACTCGGGCTGCAGCATCAGCCAAAGTCCTCAAGGAAGTGTGATCCATAGACGTAACTGCTGACCGAATCTCACTCCTCAGTCCACTTTCAAATCTGTGGCACTTGTCTATCTCGGTCGCCACCAAAGTTGGTGCAAAGCGACTCAGCGCTATGAATCTCTGTTCATACTGGGCCACAGTCATGTCTCCTTGCTGTAAATGCAAGAACTCGGCCTCCTTAACATTCCAGTGTGAGCGAGGGTAAAATTGCTCCAGGAAGCGTTCCTGGAAAGTCTGCCAAGTAAGTGTATGGACATTCCAGCCTGACACCTCCAATGAGTGCCACCAGTGGTAAGCAGAACCACCTAGCAAAAATGTGGCCAACAGAACTCTGTCCCCTAGAGGACATCTCATAATCAAAAACACCCGCTCCATGCAAGTAATCCACTCCTCAGCCTCATCTGGGCTAGACTCGCCCATAAATATCGTTGCCCCTAGTCTCTGGGCTCTCTCGATATCAGAGACTTCATGAGAAGCCCTATCCTGGAGTACAGAAGCTAAAGTCTGACCCAGCTGTTCCAGTGTCTGCCTCAAATCAGGCTCCACTGTAGGTTCATGGTCATCTCCACCATTCCCAGACCGTTGACGGAACTCACGTCTCGGAGGCATTATACGCTGAAAAGAAGCTGTAAATCATTAATACGAAAATTTCACTTGTACACTAGATGTACAGTCTATATGAATTTAACCTAGTCCTCTGATACCAATTGTCAGGACCCGTCCCGAATTTCCCCTCGAAAACCGGAAAGAACCCTGATCCCGTCTGACAACCTAAGGAAAAGTTCCTAAATACCCTTCAATCCTTACAAATTATAATAATAATAAATACTTTCACTTGTCAGACAAGGGATTTAAGCACTCAAAATTCCCGTAAGTAATTACCAACCAAATACAATATAATATCAGAGCGTCTAAGTAGGATCAAGGTACAATTTAGATATCCTACTCAAGTACAACTACACAGCGCAGCCGAAAGTCCTAATGCCTCTGCCTCGAGATAAATGTCCGCGTCAACTCTACTGCCTGAAGGGGGTTTAAACACAAAAGTTGTGAGTGGACAAAAATAATCGTTTATAAATTGTTTTCCAAGGAATATTACCTTTTCCCCCCTCCATTTATAAAATCATGCATGCATCACATAAACAGTTCATGCTATAAAAACATCATGTTTAAATCATCGGCATTTCCATTTCTCTTTAAAACCACTTAGTAGGACTCACACAAAATTCATATAAGGAAAACACATTGTGGTCCACAGTCTGGTTTGAAAATCATCCTCAAAGGAGTTCAAAATCATTTAATTCAACCTAGACACATAATATCTCAAATCCACTGTTCCCGACATATCCCCTAGCCACCAGGGTATCCCTTGGGGTGTGCTAGTCCTGTATCACAACTCTCTGTACTATGCATAGACATTTTCGCGACCTGACGGAGCCAAAACTCCACGATGCCAGAGTCGGAGCACTCAACAAACCAACAGAGCAAAACTCTCGATGCTAGTCAGAGAATCAGTAATCAATTATATTGGAGGTTTACTGGGTTCACCGCCAACAGCGGATCCTAGTCCCATATCCTGGTCCTCCTCAAATGTGTTTATCTTGGAGGTTCACTGGGTTCACCGCTAATAACGGATCCTTGTCCCGGGTCCTGGCCTCCCTCAAATTAATGTTTATCTTGGAGGTTCACCGGGTTCACCGCTAATAACGGATCCTAGTCCCGGGTCCTGGCCTACCTCAAATCAATGTTTATCTTGGAGGTTCACCGGGTTCATCGCTAATAACGGATCCTAGTCCCGGGTCCTAGCCTCCCTCAAATCAATGTTTATCTTGGAGGTTCACCGGGTTCACCGCTAATAACGGATCCTAGTCCTGGGTCCTGGCCTCCCGACAAATATAACCAAATCCGATAAACTCATACAACTGGGTGAAAACCCAAATCATTGACTCAATAATTTCCACGTCAAAACGATATCAAAACCGAGTCCAAAAACCATGATATTTCTCAAATCACACTTTAACTGAAATAGTGGAAAACATGTGTCTAGTAATCATTTCTAAAATTCAGAAATTCAATGCCACAATAGATAACAGTATTTAAACAAAGATATTTTGATGCATGCATTTCAGTTCATAAAACAAAAGTCCACTCACAAACCTGTTCAAGCCAGCTCAATCCCGTCTTGTTCGTTCCTCTGAGGTTCCCGGAACAATATCGCCTGTCAAAAACAACAATCGGGATTACCGGATAGTAATAAGACTCTTATATAACAACTTCCTAAACCTCGAGAAGTCTACCCATGCTGTTTCTAGAAAACACAGCAACTTCGGACACCCAAGCGACCTCTAAACGTCATTCGATCAACCTGAAACCTGTACCAACAGATTCAGAACGTAGAAACTAGTTACCACACGCTGCCGTGACCTCAGACTCGGCCCCACGCGCCGTCGGAAGGTCGGTATACGCGCCCACGCGCCCTCATGCGCTGGTCACGCACTTGCTACAGTGTTCACGCACCTGGACCGGTCCAACCCGGTCCGGCTCAACCTGACCCGGTCCAACTTGACCTGACCGGTTCACTCAACCCGATCGGTTCAACTCGACTCGACCAATTCACTCAACTCGACCGGTTCAACTCGACCTAACCGGTCACCGGTGACTCGCCGGAGAAGACGACCGGCTGCCAGCGCCGCCGTTTGGTTTCCGCCGGAATCCCCCATTTCCGGCCGAAACTCCAAGCTTTACAACTTCCTCAAAACTCAACCATTTTTCACAAATTTTACGTCTAAATCTATCTACTCGAATCCAGGAATCCAAATATGACCTTAAAACATCAAAAACGTACCTGTGTAAGCCGGAAAATCGATCGGAAGATCCGAAACTTCTTATACTCGGTTTGGCTTCCCCCGTGGTCCTCTCCTTGGTTGGTTGGTATGGTTGTGATCATGGGAAGGAGTAGAATACGATTAGTTGATCAAAACTAGAAGCTAAAGCCTTGAATCCAAAGTTGACTTTATGGGTTTTTCGGGTGTTTTTCGCACGGGTTCGATGGTTTTGTGTTTATGTTTCAGAGAGAGAGAGATGAGTGTGAAGAATGAAGATGAAGTTAAGATGTAAATGAAGATGTAAAATGATTGGGGTTAAAATATCTTCTCTCAAATCAAAATTACCAAAATGCCCTTGCACATCTAGACCCATAACCTTCGTACACGAACCCCGTTTCCTGCGTGCCGCCTGTCTACGAACTTGTGAGTTTGAGACCTACGCAACGGTACCTGAAACACCGCCTAATAAGTTCCGAAACAAAACTTGATTTCCATGCCCTTTACCGACCAAGGGTAAAATCGTCTTTTTACAAAAATAATTGCGTAAACCCAATAATTAAAATTCCGGGTTGTTACAATTCTGCCGGTACCATTCTGTACGGTGCCTGTGAGATAGGTTGAGTACCTAGTAAAAGCTCTATGGTGAACTCAATCTCCCGATGAGGTGGCAATCCCGGAAGATCCTCTAGAAACACATAAGAGAACTCACTCACCACTGGAATATCCTCCACTCTCATCGGAGTATCCTGAGAATCAAACACATGAGCCAAGTAACCCTCACAACCTTTCCTCAATAATTTCTCAGTGGTCAAAGCTGATATCACTCCACAAGGTAGTACCCTACGATCTCCCCTAAACGTAAGTTCTGGTAAACCTGGACTCCGGAAATCCACTCTCTTGTCATAAAAATCAATAGAGGCATGGTGCATAGTCAACCAATCCATCCCTAGAATCACATCAAAATCAAAAATATCTAAGGGGATTAAATCTGCCTCTAATGCATGACCTTCCACTAACACTGGACAACTACGAATCACGAGATTCGCCACTAACATATTCCCAATAGAAGTACTAATACCCATGTCCCAACCAATCAGAGACAATTCTCTATCAGCAAATAATGTAAAACCCCAAAAAATGAAAGAATGAGTCGCCCATAAATATCGTAGCCCCTAATCTCTGGGCTTTCTCAATGTCCGAACCTTCAGTAGCAGCCCTACTCTGAAGTACAGAAGTCAAAGTGTGACCTAATTTTTCCAGTGTTTGCCTCATATCAGGCTCCACTGCGGGTTCATGTGTGTCCCCAATGTTTCCAGACTGTTGACGGGACTCGCGTCTCGGAGGCATTACACTGAAAAGAACTACAACTCATCAATACCAAAATAATTGTACACTAAGTGTACGGTCTACAGAAATTTAAACCTAGTGCTCTGATACCAATTTTCAGGATCCGTCCCGAATTTCCCCTCGAAACCCGGAAAGAATCCTGTCCCGTCTGACAACCTAAGGAAAAGTTCCCAAATTACCCTTTAATCCTCAAAAATAAATTATGATATTTCGACCAAGAGTTCGGAAGATTTCCTTTTAGGGATTTAAATAACTGGTTTCCACCTGTCAGACAAGGGATTTAAAGCACTCCAGATTCCCATAGACAACAACCATCTAAAATATATCATCAGAGTATCTTGGTAGGATAAATAATACAAAATTAGATATCCTACTCAAAGTTTAGGCACAAAGCGCAGTTGTAAAACTAATGCCTCCGCCTCAGAATGTGTCCACGTCAACTCAACTCAACAGCCTGGAGGAGGTTTAAACACAAAAGTTGTGAGTGGACAAAAATAATTAGTTATAAATCCTTTTTCGAGGAAATCTTACATTTTCCCCCTCCACGAATAAAATCATGCATGCATCACATAAAACAGTTTATGATTAAAACATTATTTGAAACCATCGGAATTCCATTTCTCTTTAAAACCACTTAGTTGGACTCACATAAAATCTGTATAATGAAAATACCTCGTGGTCCACAGTTTGGTTTGAAAATCCTCCCCAACGGAGTTTAAAATCATTTAATTCAACCTGGACACATAATATCTCAAATCCACTGTTCCCGACATATCCACAACACACCAGGGTATCCCTTGAGATGTGTTAAAATCTGTACTACGCGTAGACAGCCTCGCGACCCGGCGGAGCAAGACCCCTCAACACCAAAGTCGGAGCCCTCAACAACCAGCGGAGCAAAACCCCTCAACACCAGTCAGAGCAACTGTAACCATCGGGACAGAAAACCAGTGAACCAAATCCGTATTTTGAAATCTTTGTTTCTTGGCCTAAGCCAAATTCTTTGAAATATCATTTACGGCCAAAATCGGTAAAATCATAATTTCAGGTCTAAACCCAAATCACAGACTCAAATAGTTACCACTCCAAAACGATATCAAAATCGAGTACAAAAACCAGGCCATTTCTCAAACACACTTTCACTGAAATATTGGAAAACATGTGTCCAACATCATTTCTAAATTCTAGAAATTCATTGCACCCATACATAACAGTATTTAAATGAAAGATACATTTATGCATGCATTATAGTTTATAAACCAAAAGTCCACTCACAAACCTGTCCAAGCAAGCTCAATCCCGAAATGTACGCTCCCCTGAAGTTCCTGGAGCAGTATCGTTTGTCCAAATTAATAATCGGGATTACCAGCTAATAATAAGAACCTTAAATATAAACCCCCTAAACCCTGGGAGGTCTACCTATGCTGGCCTAGAAAATGCAGTAACTTCAAACGCCCAAAACAACCCCTAAACGACGTCCGATCGACCCAAAACCTGCGCCAACAGATCCGGAACGTCAAAAACTAGCTTTCACGCGCCACCGTGACCTCAGACTCGGCCCCACGCTCTGCCACGCGCTGATGGAAGGTCAGAACACGCGCCGCCATGCGCCCTCACGCGCCTGCTACATTGCCCACGCGCCTGGACCGGTCCAACTCGGCCTGACCCCATCCAACTCAACCCGATTGGTTCACTCAACCTGACCGGTTCACTCAACCCGACCGATTCAACTCGACCCGACCGGTTCACTCAACCCGACCGATTACCTGTGACTCGCCGGAGAAGACGACCGGCTGCCAGCGCCACCGTCTGGTTTTGCCGGAATTCCCCATTTCCGGCCGAAACTTCAAGCTTTTATAACTTCCTCAAAACGCAACCATTTTTCACAAATTTTATGTCTAAAACTATCTACTCAAACCCAAGAATCCAAATATGACCTCAAAACCACAAACACGTACCTGTGTAAGCCGAAAAATCAATCGGAAGATCCGAAACTTCCTATACTCGGTTCGGCTTCCCCCGTGGTCCTCTCCTTCGATGGTTGGTACGGTTGTGATCGGGGGAAGGAGTAGAATACGATTAGTGGATAAAAAATGGAAGTTAAAGCCTTGAATCAAAAGTTGACTTTGTGGGTTTTGGGGTGTTTTCTCATGGGTTCGATGTGGGTGTGTGTTTCACAGAGAGAAAATGAGGATGATGAAGATGAAGTAAAGGTTTTGGGGGTTAAAAATATCTACTCCCAAGCCAAATTTACCAAAATGCCCTTGAACAACTAGACCCGTAACTGTCTACGAACTCGTGAGTTCGAGACCTACGCAACGGTATCCAAAACACCGCCTAAAATGTTCCGAAACAAAATTTGATTTCCACACCCTTAACAACCAAGGGTAAAATCGTCATTTTACATAAATAATTTACGTAAATCCAATAATTGAAATTCCGGGTTGTTACAATTGTAGCCTGAAGAAAGAGTGAATCTTTTCTTTATATTAATTTATTTCTTATTAATCTTTTATTCATAAATATAATTGGCACGTGCGAATAGGTGCCAAGAGGCTAGAGTTTGCTATCAAGTTTAGGGTTGTATTTTTGCATCTTAATTGTTCAAGAACATTTTTGGACTTTTAAAGCAATCAACATTATCTCATTTTATGTTTTTGGTTATCATAAGTAAGGGTGGGCGCGGTTTGGATCGATGCGGATATCCTCCAAATCCAAATCGTTAAAATCTCAACGGTTTGATACGGTTTGAATTTTTAAAAAATAGAATTGAAATCGTTCCAATCCAAAACATTATTAATAGTTTGGTTTAGATCGGTTTGGATGATTTAGGCATAAAATTTTCATGTAATTTATTGACATCAAAATTTCATTTATTCACATGAATATTTCATTAATACATATCAACAAATTAAAATCAATGTTTTAAACTTCAAAATATGATGACTAGTTAATTATGTTTAAATATAATTTAAAAGTAGAGAAAAATGGGTAATGATTAATTGAGGTAGAGTATATAATGAACACTTAATTATAGGGTGAAAAATATTAACAAATAAATAATATAAATAAATAAGAACCTTAACAATTCGGTTTGGATTATAATGGTTTTCAATAAACCTAAAAAAGCCCTTTGTTGAAGAAAATATTAAAGAAAATATAATTTAAGGGTAAACGGGTAAAATGGATAATGAAATAAAAATGTATAAATATTTAATTGTTGTATTTTTACATTTTAATTATTCAAGAACTTTTTTGGATTTTTAAAACAATCAACATTATCTGATTCTTTATTTTTGGTTATCATAAGTTCATAAGGGCATTCTTTCGTTATATTTTCTTCCACATACCCACATTCATTTTTTTTTAGTTACCAAAGCAAACCAAACTCCACAAACATGGAACTACAAGCATTTCTTTGCATTGGTTTTTTTTCTTTCATTTGTTTTAAAAATAAAATATAAAAATAAAAAATTGTAATCCCATTTTATATATTAAAAAAATATAAATTAACACCGGCATATATAATAAATTTAAGCGCGTTTAAAATGTGATATGAAAATGTCTCTCGGATGCATGTGCCAATTTATTATTGAGTTGTGAAGTCGCGTATAAAACGCCGAAATGCCGGAGCGCCTGCTATGAAACTAGTACATATATTATGTTATAGTGAATTACTAATTTATAAAAAAACATGCCATGCATATATATATATATATATAGTGTATGATGAAGTTAGCCAAATCCCAAATAAAGTTGAATTAACAAGAAACTCTGGCAACTAATTAAGAAAATCCTAAATTTATGAAAGAGACTATCAGGATTGTCATATTAATCTGGACTAACAATTAGAAGAGATCTTCAATGCTTATGGGTGGGCCTTGATTAATTTTCATCTTGCTCCAACTATTCTCATGATACCTGAAAAGAGTCGGAACATCTCTTCGAAAGTTTAAAACTTCAGTTTTGCTCAATGTCCTTGCAATTGCTTCACCATTTCACAGCTGCTTCAAGTAGTACATTACAAATATCCCACAGTCAGCCCTGCAAATTATAATTAAATACATAAATTATCATGTCAAAAACGTATCTATCTAGCTAAGAGCAACGAAGAGCATATATACGAGACTCTTCAAAATTCGACTTTTAGACCAATATTTGACTTTAAATTTGTTCAAAAACATCAAAACGGCCTCCAGCAGATTCTCTATTTTTAATTTCAAATTTGACCAAATGCATTTGATTTGTTACGATTACAAATAGTCGGCTACTATTCATTAGGTCAAATTTAACATTAAAAGTAGAGCTTGACAGAAAAAACAAACACATTAAAACTAGTGAGTCTGTTAGAGGGCTGTTTTGATGATTTTGGATAAATTTTGGGTCAAATTTGTCTGAAAACTAAATTAGAAGAGTCTGTTGCATATGCTTTGAGAACTTTCGAACAAATTTTAACTTTTCTTTTTGTAATATAGAGAACATTAATTTTAGTAACATTAAAAATTGTCTAGCTATTAATAACTTTTGGATAATTTAAAGTTAAATTTGACCAATTGATTCAAAAAAAATTTTGATAAAAAAAAGATGTTAAATTTGACTAAATATGTAGAGAATCTGCTAAAGATACTCTAATAGCTGCATGTTATTTCTTCAATATCTAAATATATAATAAATTATTATTACTTACGGATCAAAGACTTCTTGTTGCCACTGTTGGATATCTCTGATTTCAAATTTGGAGGACTCAGTCTCAGTCTCAGACAATGTTCCTATGTATTCCATGGTTTTAGTTTCCCCATCAGTTTGTGGTGCATGCAATTGAATTTGGTTTTTCATGCCGATCAACCAACCTTCCACAAGCTCCTTCTGCCAGTATTACGATCATCAAGGTTAAACTAGAGTTTATGACATAAAGTTTACAAACACATCATTTTATTCAACACGCAATGTCACAATGATAAAATCTCAACAAATAATAAGGACAATCTAATTCCAAAATTGATAATTAGGGACAAAATTTCCAATGAGCAACGATAAATATCAGGTTAACAGGCACAAATTCAGGATTTGAAAACAACGTGTGCTAAATTTTAGTGTGCAATCCTATAAAAATTCGATGGTATGAGTGAATTTCATTGATAGAAGAAAAAAAATACACCTAGTCAAAATGTATACTTGTTACATAAAAACAACAAATTAATAATCATGTAATGCAACACAATATAAAACTATTTAAATTATATAGTAAGAATGTTCAAGTATATTTGTTGATTAACGAATCTATGTCGATAATATCAACCAAGATTAAGGAGCCCAAAACCATTACGTAATGTTAGTCTATAACATTACGTGAATTATCTCTTTCGAACATAAATTTCGGCCCGTCCCTATGGGTAATCACTTAAGGAGCCCAAAATCCAAGAATAAACCCTAAATCATAAGCTCTTCCACCACCATGTACCCCTACCCAATAACAACCCCTCCCCCTCCTCAAAACTTTCTAAAATCCTAAATCCTGAACCCTTAAAACCCAAATGGCACTTTTGATTTCGTTAAGGGAAAATAAGTAAAATCATAATTCTAAAAAATTGGATTTGCACTAAACAATTTCACACTCTTGGTTCTTTTACAGACAAACAAGTAAAACCACAATTTTTAAAACATGGGCTTGTCGTTGATTGCAAGAAAAATAGTTGATCCTCCTTCTAAGTAAGTTTAAGTATAAATATGCCCTTAAATCTAGTTTTCTTTTTAAACTATATGCATATGTGATTAGTGAAAATTAAGTAATGTGGACTTACAATCTGTGTTGCAGCTTTGAAGTAGGGATCTTCACGGTGAACTGATCCTCGTTGAGTTGCTCTCTTGGGATTATAATGAGTAAACATTTTGGCATTCAAGTCAAAGACAAGGAGTGTAAAGTGAGACAAGTGATCAAGCAATTGCTCATCAAGCAATCTTGAAACTCCAGCAGAGTCTTTTTTCTCAATGTGATGCTGCTCATGAATTCATGTGACGACAATATATATTATATATGTGTTAGTATATTACAAATAGGCTATATATTAAAGGAAAAATTACAGTTTGATACAATGTGATTTACCTCAAATAACAGAGTTACATGTTGTGTTTTTAAATCTCTGAATTTATCCTCTTATTAATAAACTTTTTTATTTTTTTTCAATGCCCTACTTCGCATTTTAAGTTAAATTTTTCGTTAAGTGCTGATTTATCTGAAATAAGGCCAACTTTTAGCTTATGTTGATGACAAATAAGCACCACATTGTTAGAAACTATTTTAAAACGTGAAATCTAATTTAAGTTAAAAAAAAATTGCAAAAATTTTAAAAAGTGGCCCCTCATTAGTTAATTTGTGGCCCAGATTACTTAGGTCGTGGTCCAATTTCAGACAAATTAGTTTTTAACGGAAAATTTAACAGAAAATGTGACCAAAGGCAGAGATTAAAGGAAAACAGAAAGTTTAAAGGGGTAAATTGAAAAATTTGAAAGCACAAGTATAACTTTGTTATTTGACTTAAACTACAAGATAGTAAACTGTAATTTGTCATATATTAAATGTGAATATATATATATATATATATATAAGCTGAATTAATATGTATATAGAGATATATATATATATATATATATATAAGCTGAATTAATATGTATATAGAGATATATATATATATATATATATATATACACACACAATATAATAGCATTAAAAATGAGAAATTTTCTTACATATAGATTAGTTTGTATGTAAAGATTTCCCTTTCTTCCAGCTAGGTTTTTGAACTCCTTTTCTCTCAAAAGTAATTGAAGGCATCAATTGTTCTACCTGATATTTCATTCCTTGTGAGCAAGTTCTGCAGATCTTCTTTCAAGATTGCTACCTCACCTCCACTCCAGAAAGCAGCTCCACTAACATATATATATATATATATATATATATATATATATATATTAACATGGTATTTTTAATTCATTTATTAACGCTATTTGATACATATATATAGTCTTTCATGAAATTAATTAGATGAAATGTGACAACGAGAAAATTGGTCATTAATAATAATTCAAAGAGAAATTGGCTGAAATAAAAATTAAAACAGAGCAAACTTGACATACCCCGATTCCGATAGTCCAAGTGGACACCAAAATCAAAGCTTGTGTCCAAGTGGACACCAAACTCAAAGCTTGTGTCCCACACTTGAACTATCTAGATCGGGGTGTGTCAAAATTGGCAATGGAGATTTGAATTCAGAGAGAAAATTGTCTAAATAGGCTAATATATTTGATTTATATATGCAAGGAAAGTGATTGTGAAAAGTAGTTTTGAATTCACTTACTCATTTGAATTCTTGAAGTAATCCTGTAGTTTGTACCTTGCATCTTCCTCAAGGGACTTGTAAACCATAGTGTTGCCCCATCTTATTATTTTTTCCTTATTATGATGAGGCTGCTGCTCATTGCCTAAGGGATGCTCCACAGCTAGTGAAACTACATCAACAATTGTCTCCTCATCAATTTCTTCATCTATTGTTTTTCTTTTCTTGCTTCTTTTGTTCTTTAGAACCTGATTTGGCTTGTAAGAGCTATCTTTTCCTTCAGTCATTTGTTCTAGGTCTTGTAAATCTGATCTTCTTGCCCTTCCAATTTTCACTTGCTTCTGTATTTTTTTCGTTTTTTTATTGTGTGCGAGAAAATATTTAAGAGAATAATCACCGAGATCATGTATAAAATGAACAATAAAAGGAACGTACAAGAGAATAATAATCTTCTCAAAATGACGATAATACGGAACTACACCCTTTAATTGGACTCATTCTACAAATTATTTCACAATTTAACCGTTCATTTTATAGTTTCCCCTTCAAAGATCATCCCTAAAAAAATTCATCTAAATCGGAAATCGTTTAGTCATTTGCTTATTAGCATGAACATTTATTGTGTTATCCGGCTGACTATGTTCTTCTATGTATCTGGCTATAATGTTACATAGCCAAACGATTACCAATTTAGATGAATTTTTGTAAGAATTATCTTTGAAGAAGGAATTACAAGGACTACGAGCCTCTGAATTTACCAATGGTGTATTTACCAGCATTTCACTAAATCTTGTCCATTCAAATAATCTAACGTGTTAAAATATGACACATCAAAGTCCTACTTAACACCTCTTTAACATGCTATATAAAATTTAAAAAATTAACAGACTAAAAAACCTAACCGCCCACCACCCAACTCCGGTAACCACCATGACTCACCATTCCCCAGCATATGCAACCATTCCCTTCCTCACCACCACGCTACCACCCAACCTCCCCTCCTCTCCTCTCTTTTCCCTTTATTTCTATTTCTCTCTCTTTATTTTCGTATGCAATTTATTGCCGGAACGAACATTGTAACTGGAAAGGGATAAACTAGTCTTCTATCAAATCCATCATGATTAAATCCAATTACTTGGAATTAAAAGAATTCGAACCTAAAGTCCATTAAATTACATCTCAATATCATGCACCAATTGAACATTGTAATTTTTGTTTCCCTCTTGCTATTATTTATCCATCTGATATCTTTGAAGAAAATTGAAACTTCAAGTTTTGACCTAGATCTCATTTGGTATTAGATGGACTTCATTAAATTCCATTGATCCATTCTCCATTGTCATATTTGAAACAGATATATGCCGGGTAGAGAAGGGGGTGGGGTAGAGAAGGGGATGGGGCTTGAAGGAGGGGAAGATGGCTTTGGTGGTGAGGAGGGAGAGAGTTTCTGGTGGCCATGGTGAGTAGTTGGCTGTTACGGTAAGGCACGATTTTTTTTTCTTTTTTTATCTGTTTAATTTTATTTAGATTTAACAGTGTTAAATGGGTGTTAAAGGAAAGTTTGATATGTCATGTTTTAAGACGTTAGATTATTTGAATGGACAAGATTTTGTGAAATGCAAATAAATGCACAATTGCTAAATGCAGAGACTCGTAGTCCGAATTTACAAAATAAACAGTTAGCTTGTAATATTATATGGTGTAATGAGTCCAATCGAGTAGTTGGTTCCTTATTATGGAACCAACCAGTTGATTTCTTAGCATTTATGCCAAATGTTTTATTTTTCATTATACAACTTTCACTTCTAATTTCCATCATGTCATACGGAGTATGTTCTTTCACGTCTCAATACTTAGGGAGTGTATTCAATTGAGATTTTTATAGAGTTTAAATGTCTCTAAAAATTTACATGTATTCAATTAGGACTTTTAAAGAGTGGGTAAAAGTTTGAGGGTACTCAATCTATACTTTCATGGAGATTTATAAAGTCATTAAAAATTGAGGTGTATTTTATCATGACATTTCATAACTCCATAAAAATTTAGGTGTATTTAAATTATCAATGAATATTGTAGACTTCATTAAATGGAAGAGTTTTATAGAGTTTGATAAACATTTTAGTGTAAATTATGTTTTAGCAAAGTTTATAATTTGTCTAGTCTTCCCCCTCGGATTTCTACAGATTTTATACCAGGCTTAAAATATAATTTGTGATTTTTATATTTTTCAATAGACTCAATAAAATTCAAGTCTCCTACCGATATCTATTATCATATATTATTCTGTATAGGAATTATAAGAAATTAATTAATATAAACTTTACATGAATTTATTTACGATTTGAAGAAAAAAAATAAACAAAAAATAAAAAGTTAATAAAACGAAAAAAAAATTCAAAAGCATGCATGATGCCTCTTCTCAATCTCATTGATCGTTTGAAATTTTGTAATTATTTTTGTAGTATTAGAAATATTATTTTATTTTAATTTAGTTAGAGAATTTTTAGTAAAATTGTAGTTATGATTTGATTATGAAATTCTTCAAAAAAATATATATATCAAATTATATAACTCAATATCATTTTCTACAAAATTCAATCACAATATAAAATTAAAACTTAGTATGACTCTGTAAAACTCTATCACGTAACTCTATATAATTCCGTTATTAACTCTGTAAAAGTTGATGAAAATCAACAAATCTGTAAAACTCGATCACTTCAAAAAACTCTGCAATTATCTGTATAAATCTGAATTTAATACACTCCCCTTAATTTTGATTTTGTACTTATTAAAATTAAACAAAACAATTTTGAATCTAGAAAACAAATTAAAATTAGAAAATCAATTTCAAAATAATTTATGATTTAAAATTGAAGTGCCCTTGATAATGCTTCTATAAAAGTTACTATCATTTAATAATATATTATTTTTTTGACGAAAGCACCTAAAATGATCCATAGTCACTTCCAAACGGACACTAAGAAAATCTTGTAATCAAACAAATGCAGTAAATTGTTAAAATGCCTTCATAATATATATATATATATATATACACACACATGAAATTTAATTTTATTAGAAATATGAAGCAGCATGGTAACCTCATTTACACAGAAGTGTCTTCAACTTTGATCACACATACTTATTAACACATGGTTGATTAGTTAAGGTGTAGAATGTTTCTCTTTAGAGCTTCCATTTTATATTTTAAGTATCAAAGATTGGGTGGAGCCCTAAATTTGATCCTTAAAATCTAAAATTGAAGCGATTAACTAATCTGAAATCACAAACGTTACATGATGATTTACATTCTAAAGCAATCAATCATGCGAATAAATGAAACAATATTAAATTTTTTTGAAAAGAAATGAGATTTTTTAAATGCCTTATCTATCTAATAAAAACAAGATATCATGTAGAAAGTTTTATTTAATTAATTAATGAACCAAGAACTAGCTAGAAACTTCAAATAGTTGGTACCTGAGGAGTCTTTGAATCAACTATAAACTTCAACTAGATGGTAACTTCCTGAAGATAATTGAAGAGATGAGAAATTAGTTGTTAAATTTTTTTCCTAAATAGAAACTTTTCTTAATTTATTAACTAGCAAAAAAAGAAGAAGACATTCTTGCTCTCTTTCCACCACCTGGTAGAAAGAGAGCAAGAAGAAGAAAGCAATGAGGTGACGGAGGTCTGCTCGGTCCTCTATCATTAGGTAGTCGGATCTGGCTTAACTCCTGCCACCCTCCTCTTCAACCTGCAAGTTTTCTCCTTAGATTTGTTAATTCGTTCCTAAGCACACCTTCACTCCATCCTCTCCTTCAATAGGTGTGCAGATCTACAAAATTGGTATGGAGATCAAACCTGTTTGATGGTCTTAAGTGGCTGAATGGCCAGATCTATGCTTTCACGCTAGGTGGTAGGGGGTGGTGGTGGTGTTTTGCTTGTTCAGGTTGTTTGTAATTTCGTTTTCTTTTTATTTATTTATTTATAAATTAGATTGTTCAAATAATTCTACCAACCCTTAGGGTTGAGTTGTTTGATGTCCAACAGCGTTTTGAGCTGGTTTTGTCTTTATGAGGTTCTTCTCGATTAGTAATGAATGCAATAAATACACTTAAAGAAATGTTAACAGTATGTTGGCAATGACGTAGGGAATGTGTAACTTATTTCAATAAGATGTGTGGAACCATAAATCACCCGATATTTTTTTGGAGCTTTCACGTGGTCCATAATTTTTACAATGTCCAAATTACCACTGGTGATGACATTGACAGTGTACAAAAGTCCACACATAATATTTAGTGGGTACATATATTATCTAACTGGACTAGTCGCCAAATTATAAATCATATATTTTCCTAAAAGAATTCTTTATTAATTGCAAAACCTCTTAACCAATAAAAATGCTCTAATAATTCATGAGCCTTCACAATAAATAGAGGGCCTCACTTCACTTCTAAGGTAATTCATAACTATGCTACAAACAATCTATCAGTTTATTCTCTCAAAACTGACTTAGGCATCAAATCGTTTTTGGTTGAACCCCCCACTCCAGGCTTCAACCTTAACCCCGTTTGTTTTGTTTATTGAATGTAGGGATCGAGAATGAATTCTACATGTCCAGACGATTTTTACATAAAAAACTGGTACTTTCGTTGAGAGCCGGTTTGAGATATACTCAAGGCGTTCTCTTCAGTTTTAACAAAATCATCAACTTTGTTCATCGTTCTTCCATGACAAGAACACAAACAATTCAATTCGATCGGACCACCGCCTCAGCCACTGCGACTAGAGACGATGGAAGCCCACTCGTAGACATCCCAGAGGAGGAGTAGAGCCACCCCCACGAGGACTAGAAACATCCCTGTGCCGCCACTAGCATCCTCTAGTCAGCAAATGATGTCGCCAATTCTCAACTTTGATACCCTTATCACGGCACTTGGTGTCGGCACACTTCCTAGTGTAAACCCCACTCCTCCATTTGGAACGATGGCGACCACCTTTCAGCACATAGATGGGAATCATTGGAAGAGACATCCTAATAAGCCCCGAACTAGCTCCCAGTGGACGCATATTTTCGGAGACTTTTGGGTGACTTGCATAGTACACGACTAAAAGCTTAGTCCAATGAGGACCACGGCACGACACAACGGCACTAGAGCCCATAGCATGAGTCTCGATGCATCACGCGCTATGCACGAGTGTCATGACACTTACCCTATCAAGTTGACTTTCCATAGCTAGCCAAGTAGTTGAGCAATCAAGTCCAGGTCGAGTTGGAGCTTTTGCAATAAATTTTGTAGGAGCAGGGAGCATCTTGCATAGTTGGGAGATACGCAACGTCCCGAGGCGCCCAGGAAGACATCCCGAGGCATCTCAGCAATGAGCATGTCATGTGTCGAATCATGTCCCATGAAAACTTCTAAACGAGTCCAGCGAGAAAAGCTACACCCATAGAACAAGAGTTCAATTTCTCTCGTGACTGAAGGTGCATGATCAGCTTTGAAGATAGTTATCACGCATCAAGTACCCTTGAGGAAGTCGACCACATCAAGCAACTTTTCGAAGCACTCGTACTCATTCCAACAGGTGAGTTGACGAGACATTCAGACTACCTCAGTAAGGAGGATGATGTGTACTCACCATCGCAATCACGTGCCTTAGAGACGGAGACATGAGGAAGCCAACACAAAATTGCCCTCCTCGACCCCTCGCCTCGCCATGGTTTGTTGCATGTTGACGATGTCCGAAGAATTCTTAACCGACGCCTTCAAGGAGTTCGAAGCAATGGAGACCTAGACAATGACCTACGACACTAAATTGATCAGGACATCCTCAACTTCACCATTCGTTCGTGACTTTGAATGTGAACCATTTCCACAACGGTTTACAACTCCAAACTTCAACCAGTTCAAAGGAATGTCAGAGCCGGTGAAGCATATCAAATATTAACGTTGAATCATGGTCCCCCACAGGCATAATGAAGCTTTCATGCATGTGCAAGATGTTTAAAGAATTTATACAAGGCCAACCGAGGACATGGTTCAACCATCTCCCTGAGATCCATAGCCTCATTCGAAGAACTAGCACTTGCATTCGTGAAGGAATATTCGCAACTTCACACTGTCAAACTGAAGGATAACAGACTAATTTCTGTTAGGAAGAGATCCAAAGAGACCCTCCACTAGTACATCTGGATATATTGTGAGGAGAAGTCTCGTATCGAGGGCTGCAGCTACCCCGTCGCGATAATGGCGTTCAAGCAAGGCCTCTCTCGAGACAGTGAGCTCTACGGCCATGGGCAACGCGCGCAGCCTCTCCAAAATTCTTTCCATGGCTAAGCGGTATGTATGCTAGGAGGACGAGAAGAATGTCGCACAAGCCACGACATACATTGGACTAAGCAAGATAACATCCGAAAAGACAACGCCATCCAAAGGATACACCGACTTCGAGGCCACGCCAAGCAAGTCCGACAAACGCAAAGCAACCTGGACTTCGAACGCCCTAACTACTAGGAAGTCTAGTGAGCAGTTCTCAGTGCCTGTCCATCGAATCTACAATGAATCAAGGACAAGTCTTGGTTTAATAACCTAGCACCCGTCAAAGGCAACCAAAAAAAATCCGACAAGACTAGGTGGTGCGCCTATCACGACTACTATGATCACACCATCAGCACATGGAACAACTTCGATATGTATCTGCAAAACCTCGTCAAGGAGGTGCATTACACCGAATACCTCATCGAAAAAGTTGCAGAGCATCTCAGCGACGAAGGTCCCAAGAAGCCTGCTACAAAGCTGATCTGCATCAATGCTATCATTGTTGAATAAGGCCCCACATAAATTGGTGTTTCCATTGTATTGGAAACTCCAAGCCTTCCTCTAGGAACCATTCAAGCCTTCCTCCCGGAAGCACTCTAAGCCTTCCTCCCAGTAGCGTCCAAGCCTTCCTCTGGGAAGCATCCAAGCCTTCCTCCAGGAAGCACCCAAGCCTACCTCCGGGAAGCACCCAAGCCTTCCTTCGGGAGGCAAGCAAGCCTTCCTTCGGGAGGCAATCAAGCCTTCCTTCGGGAGGCAATCAAGCCTTCCTTCGGGAGGCAATCAAGCCTTCCTTCGGGAGGCAATCAAGCCTTCCTCCGGGAAGCACTACAAGCCTTTCTCTCAAAAGCATTCAAGCCTTCCACAAGGAAGCAACTAAGCCTCCCTCTGGGAAGAAAATAAGCCTTTATTCGGGAAACACTCTATGCCTTCTTTAGGGAAGCATCCAAACCTTCCTCCTGGAAGCACTCCAAGGCTTCTTCCCGAGAAGCAAAGGCTTTCTTCGAAGGCAAAGCGAAGCCCTTCTCTAAAAGGCAAAGTAAAGTCCTCCTCTAAGAGGCAAGTTGAATCAAAACCCTAGCGTTAGACGCCCAATGCTACTATAGAGGTATTTGAAAAAGTCAAAAGGCCTTCCTTGCAAAGCAAAGCCCTTCTCCGAAATACAAAGCCCTTCTCCAAAAGGCAAAGTAAAGCCCTCATCCGAGAGACAAGTTGAATCAAAGCCTTGATGCCGGACGCCCAAGGATAAAATGGGGGCCTTTAAAAAATCAACAAGCCCCTTTTCCCATGCAAGCGGGCAAAGTTAGCATCCAAGGCAACTTAGAAAAGTCCCCTTGACATCTATGTTCAAAGGAACAAGCTGATCATGGAATCTATGTGCATACGATGTCACTTTTGAGGCTGACCATGGATTCAATACTGATACCCACATAATGAGGTTGGTGGCATTGGAAAGATATGGATCTTAGCTTTCCAACTCCACCAACGACATTCCAGTCCGAGTTATAACAAATTCTGGGTAGGCATTTCAATGTAAGAAGGTAGGCAACGCTATTCTGCACACTAGAGAGAGTTACGAATTGACTTCTAGGACTCAATACTCGTCCCCTTGAATGAAACTTGGTGGATTTGGAAAGGTATGGATATTAACTTTCTAACCCAGCCAATAAAAGTTAATCCAGATGAGTAACAAATTGTCTACGAATGTTTTAGAGGAAAGAGGTCAATCTTGCAAATCATCGCACAAGACTCAGCTTCGACTTGGCGCCCAAGATCCAATTCTCAATATTTTGGACCAAAACTAATGAAGTTAGAAAGATACGGATGACAGATGTCTAATCCTACTAACCATAGTCAATTATGAGTTGAAACAAAGTGTATGGAGCAAAATTAGTGCTCAAATGTCAAAAATGCCGAAAATCACAAAACACTCCACAACTAATTTTTTTTTCTTCTATCGATGCAAATTGAAAGGATTGGGGAATCACATATCGAATGATCAATTGCTTTTTTCATACAAGAAGCTAAGCTACTTGACATCAAAAAACCTACACTACATTTTGAGGCCAAGTCTTGAAGCACACCAATCCTCGGTTCATGATGATACGCCACAAGCAAACTTCACCTCAGCTCTTCCATGGAATTCTCAAGTTTCAAAATCTGTTGTTGAAGCCTCAACTTCTCGGATCCCACGTCAATCTTAAGTGAAGATGGAGGGGCATACACATTAGGTAAGTCCGCATAGGCTACACTCACTTTGACTCCCACGAGCTTCACTCGATTATCCGACTGAAACAAGTTACCACAAGAATTAGTAGACTCCAAATGGGCGACGTCAATCTTCAAGCTTTAACCTTCGCGGCTTTAAGGTATTCGACAACCGTGTCATGAACTTCCTATGACATGTCAATTGCGTTCTCTTTCGAACCAATGGGGACAACAACTTTAGCTCCACTCACTTTGGCATCGCAAGGCTTCACGATCATTCTTGACATCACTAGGCTTCACAGAGTTAGCTTCAACATCATCCTAAACGGAGTATGCAACTTTGAGGCGTCTGTGTCGTCACACTATTTACTCTAAGACCGAGGAACACCTTCCTTGTTTCTCACAAAGGAGATGGAGTCAACATCTTCACTGGATATGTCGGTTTCACTTCCTCAGATGACACTTCTAAACTCTCCTACTTCAACTGGTCAGTCAATCTAGGAGCTTCTGCAATAACCTTTGACTTCTTGGAGATCTTGTTTGCGTTTTCGGCTAAACCACCTGAAGACTTGCGCTTGATGACCTTCCTCATCGGGTAGGACAACGACGGCATGGTAGACCCTCCATTGTTCTGTCCCACCTTGGTGCCACCCCATTTCTCTCTGAATTAATTTGTCAAATTATCTAACTACAGTTAAACTCCTATAAATTAATAGTCTTGGGACTAAAGAATTTTATTAATTTAGCGATATATTAATTAATGGCAATGATTAAGATGATAAAGTTGAAGATGATAGTTCTACTATCGAGCCCATTTTGCGAAAATAAGCTTTCAAAATGATGATAACATTGAATAAATTTTTGTTGTAATATGAGAAAACCACTCCATAAAAGTAAGAGATGAGGTCCAAAGTGCCATCAATTTCAAGAAAAAACAAACAATGATTGAGTCTTATTTTAGAAATGTCTAATATTTGAATCATAAGCAATATCTATTAAGAAATTATTAATTTATATATTAAATGGAACCTATGCGATTTTTTTTTGATAATGTATTGGTTTATAAATTTAGCGAATTATTAATGTAACACGTTATCCTTAAGTTGGGATCGGCCAAAAATATTATTTAACAGAGGTTATTAATTTGTCGAGTATTAAATTATCGGGATTCTACTGTAACCACAAAATTCAAAGGTGAATACTTTGCATACTTTTTTTTTTGGTCATAACACGAGGGTCCTTACACCCGAAGGGTGAGAGGGATCACCGCTCCCGGTCTTAACATGGCTTTACCCATTTTTTTTGGTCATAACACGAGATGTCCTCACACCCGAAGGGTGAGAGGGATCACCGCTCCCGGTCTTAACATGGCTTTACCCAATCCAGTGGCCAAAGGGACCTCCAATGGTCTCGAACCGTAGACCTCCCTAATTTTTTTGGGTAAGAAGTTGGGGCGAGAACCACTGGGGTAGCCCCCATGGTTGAATACTTTGCGTACTTTGCTACTTTTAAATACGATTTGCAATTCATCGGATCATCTATATGCGCTCATAAATTCAAACTCTAATGTACTCTTACAAAAAACAACATTTTTACGGATATTTAGAGAAAACTCAAGCTATCCTAATAGGGGTATTTCAGTCCAAGTGGCTTTCAAATTAATTTTAATGGGAATTTTTTGGTTGGGGTGTTACATTGCAACAATTAACAGTGAGAGACTAAGGTTTTCTTTTTCTACTGGATCATAGATTTTTGCAACAATTACTAGGTTTGGACTTTATCGATTGTTTTTTTATCAATATATTTTGAGAAACCACCAAATTCACCACAGATTTACTTTTAAATTCCAGTACTCATTTGTAACTAATTCGAATATTTTACATGTTCATCAAACTTGGTTGAAAATACCAACAGTATTCTAATAAGGATAGATGTGTGCATCGTGGTGTAGGGCTTGCAATGGGTTGGGTCTGGTTCGTGTCGTATCCTGAACATCTGTTTTACAGAAATATGCCCAATTCGAATTCAACCCGTCTAATAATTGTATTAAGGATGACCAATACAAACCCGACCCTTTAATTAACCAAGTGACCCGTGTAACGTATTTAATAAATACCACTACAAGAAGATCGAGGTTGCTCGACAAGGTTTTGCTCGACGAAGTAATTTTCGCCGAGTAAACAAGGTTTGTCCGACAAACACGAAGGCTCGCCAGGTAAACTGCTGGCGAGAAGAGCAAGATGTTGGCACGCAAAAAAGGAAAGGTGGCCCGACGATTTGGACAATCCGTCGGGCAAGATTATTTATAACGACGATTATTCGTCGTCGGGTAACACTTGGGGTTGACTATATGTTGTCCGACGAATCATTAAACTTTGCCCTGCGAATGTTATTCGTCGGGAAAAAGTCTAAACACACTAAATAACCCAGACGCTCTCCTTTCTTCTTCTTCTTCCTCCTCTATGCTTCATCGATCACTCTCTGCTCTCTCGCTCTCTCTCTCTCTCTCTCTCTCTCTCTCTCTCTCTCTCTCTCTCTCTCTCTCTCTCTCTCACTCACTCACTCACTCTCTTTCTCTAGCTACAATCATCATCTCATCACCATTTTCACTACTAATCAAATCCTTTTTCTCTATCAATCACCAAATATCAAATTTTAAGGTTTGATAAATTAAATTTTTTAGTTTTGAAATTTTGATTTTTGATTAGAAACTAATTATGTTTTGTGTTGTAGGAATTTTGTGGTGGATTTGAAGGAATACTTATAAAAAGGAATGTGTGTTTACCTCTCAATTTAATTTTGTTAAGAATTTTGGATATAATTATGTTAGGAAATTTAGTATTTATTGTGGAAAATATGTAGAAATTGTTTAGAATTTGTGGAAATTAGAAATTAGAAAATTTGTTAGGAAAATATGAAAATAGAAAATATGTTAGGAAATTAGAAAATTTTGTTGGAAAATAGGAAAATTAAAAATATGTAATGAAATTATTGAAATTAGAAAATATGTCTGGAAATTAGAAAATATGTTAGGAAAATAGGGAAATAGAAAATATGTTAGGAAATTAGAAAATTTTGTTGGAAAATAGGAAAATTAAAAATATGTAATGAAATTATTGAAATTAGAAAATATGTTTGGAAATTTGAAAATATGTTAGGAAAATAGGGAAATAGAAAATATGTTAGGAAATTAGGAAATTAGAAAATATTTTAGGAAAATAGGAAATATATTAGGAAAATAGGGAAATAGAAAATATGTACGGAAATTATAAAATTGTAAACTCTGTTTTATGCATAATTAATATATGTTTGTATATGTGAATTTGTTGTGATATTTTTTGTAAAGCGTTTATTTAGTTCCGACGGAGTGAAAAATGTTCATATTTCATAACCATTTATGCGAACTTAATCGAGTTGATTAACTTCGTATAATGAAATTCAATGAAAAACCTTAGACCCGTTTGAGAGTTAGTGAATCGGGTTGATTGACTGACTCTTGAATTGTCCATTTATTCGGACAGTTTGGGGGTGCGCAACTATGTGTTGTGTAGTTGGCGGTCTATAAGGTTAGGTTTCGATTGTGGAAAATTCGGTTTGTACCCCCTTAATGTTCTCTGAATGCATACTAGATATTTGTTTATAATATCTACGTCGTGCATTTGGGGAACAGTAGGGAGATGCTGCCGAAATTTCCCTCGATCGAAACTTAGCTTCGTAGGTCGTAAACTACACAGTACAGAACGTGCACTCTAGAATGGGATAGGGCCAAATCATCGGAGGCATAAGGAGATGAGTTGTTTTTTATTTTAACTTGTTCTAATTACGGGACATTGTTAACTCAATTACTTACGTTGACTCTATGTTGTGAAAGTGGGCACAATGGACAGAGGCTGGATGCAAATGTTGGATAAATCTTTTTATTAGTATTTGGATGGAATCGACAGCTTCATTTCCTTTGCACGTAGTCATTGCAGTGATGAAAGACGTATCAGGTGTCCGTGCCATAAATGTAACAATTGCAGTTGGATGTCGTTGAATGAGGTCCAAACTCATATGGAATGGAATGGGATCGTACACAACTACACTAATTGGATCTATCACGGTGAAGAAATATTTTCCGCATCGACATCTTTGGTTCCCGGGACCCGTCGGGACGAAAGTGCTTTGGATGGGCGATGTGATAATGATCAAGTCGTTGAGTTATTAACCGATGCTTTTCCTCCCGCTTCGGATGATATGGACGATGAGGCGCCTAGGTTGCACCCCGAAGACTCTGAGCTCCACTACGAGAGATTGTTCAAAGAAGCTCAGCGTGACTTGTACCCCGGTTGTAAATCATTTTCGGTTCTAGGGGCAGTTATGGAGTTGATGCACATGAAAGTTGAGTATAATCAAACAAACAAGCATTTTGATCACATGATGGACATCATCATCCGAATTCTCCCTGAAGACAACCGTCTGCCTAAAGATCATTATAGCTCGTAGAAGTTGTTGAAGGGCCTCGGTTTAGGGTATATCAAGATCCATGCATGCAAGAACAAATGTGCATTGTTTTACGGTGAATTCGAGTAGCTTGACAAATGACCCATGTGCAATGAGCCTAGGTTTCAAAAGAACAAGGTGTTGTGTTATTTTCCACTGAAGCCTAGGTCACAAAGATTCTACATGTCGTCCCGTACAGCCCGTGATATGAGGTGGCACAATGATGAACGCATTGATGATGATGTACTGAGGCATCCGACCGATGGAGAGGCTTGGAAGGAATTTGATAAGATGTATCCACAGTTTGCCGAGGAGCCAAGAAATGTCATATTAGGGATCGCTACTGACGGGTTTAATCTGTTTGGGAGTTTTTCAAAGCCCTATAGCACTTGGTTGGTGGTTATGGTTCCGTATAACTCGCCTCCTTGGAGATGCATGAAGAAAGAATTCACAATCTTCAGTACTTTGATACCGAGGCCCAAATCGCCTAGTAATTCCATCGAAGTGTATTTGCGGCCGTTGATTGACGAGATCGTGGATCTGTGGAAAAATGGTGTCCGAACATACGACAAGTGCAGTGGAGAAATGTTCACTCTACGAGTGGCCGTAATGTGGACAATTAATGATTTTCCTGCTTATGGTATGTTGTCGGGATGGTGCACCAAGGGCTATCTTGCTTGCCCGACATGTGGACCAGACACAATGTCCTTTTGGCACGCATCTAAGGTATGCTACTTGGGTACGAGAAGGTTTCTGCCCTGGGATAACTGGTGGAGAATGCAATCTGACTCATTTGATGGCAAATCAGAGTTATGAGCTCGACCAAGGGACATGTGCTGTGATGAGATATTATCCAAACTGAATAGTATACATGACTTCATCGTAGGAGGATCGAAACCAGCTGAACATGAAAATTGGACGAAAAAGAGCATATTCTTCCGGTTGGCATATTGGTCGAAATTGAAAATCAAACACATCACGGATCCTATGCACATCGAAAAGAATGTTGCTGAGAGTATTGTGGGAACGAATTTACCCATTGAAGGCAAGTCAAAGGACACAAAAAAGACTCGTCTGGGCATGCAAGAAATGGGGATTCGGCCTAATTTGTGGCTAAAAGTCATCAATGACAAATACATCATAGCTCATGAAAGTTATACATTTACGCCGGAGAATAAGAAAAAATTCCTGAAGTGGTTGTAGGGTGTGGAATTTCCCGACAGGTACGCCGGCAACATATCCTGAAGTGTTAGCACCGACGGTGGGACCATTTCTGGTATGAAGAGCCATGAGTATCATGTTTTGCTACAACGACTCATTACAATTGGTATTAGGCCTTTCTTGGAGCATGGTGTTGTTGAGACGATAGTTTATTTGTCTCAATTCTTCCAGATACTATGTGCCAGATCGTTGGTTAAAGCGGACCTCGAAGCAATTAACGAGGATATTGTCTACATCATGTGTCGACTAGAGCAAATATATCCACCTGCATTTTTTGATGTACCCAATCGAAAGGTATAACTTATCCCTTCTACTTGATAATATTTCCTTACTATCAAGTATATATGTGAATCATAATGTAAATTTCCTTGCAGAATGTTAGGTACGTATAAGTGGTACGTTCGGAACAAGACACGTCCCAAAGGCTCTAGAGCGGAGGCGTACATTGCAAATGAGGCATTGACATTTTGTGCAATGTACCTTCAGAATGTTGAAACTTCCTTCAATAGGGCATCGCGCAACGACGATGGTGGTCAACGTCTAGAGACGCTATCTGTATTTGCCCAACCTGCACGACCAATCGGGACTGGTCCAATCTCGGAGTCGTTCACCAATAGCGACATGGAGGTGGCTCATTGGTTCATACTGAACAATTGTGACGAAGTTTGGCCCTTCCACGAGCAGCACGAGGCGTTGATGAAGGCCCAATTTCCTTCTAATTGGGAAGAAATGGACAAACAATTGTTTCCAAGTTGTTTTTCTGAGCATGTAAGTCAAATATTTTATTTCTAAATTTCTTAAATTGGTTGAAAGTTTACCAATTTCGTTTCTTGTGCGTATCTTACCGGATGGCACAGTTGATAGATGTCAACTCGCCAAATTTCAATAAAGAATTAATGCAGCTGGCCATTGGCCCATTCCGAGGAGAAATGTACGCTGGTTGTCACGTTAACGAAGTTAAGTTCGTGTGCACAGAACGACACGACAAATTTTCTATGAAAAGTAGCGGGGTCTTCGTGCCGGGGGGATGGGGAAAATGCTGATACGGGGTTCTATGGAAAATTGTTAAGTGTGGTTAAGGTGTTATATGCAGACCGCAAGGAAGTCGTCTTGTTCAAGTATCATTGGTTTGATACGAACCCAAGTATCCCAGGCAGTGTCATTAAAGATCAGCTATGTACCTCTGTAAACAGATACATCCGGTGGTTTGAGAGTAATCCCTACATCCTCGCTAGTACGATGAAACAAGTATTTTATGTGTAAGAACGAAAAGCTGGTGGTGTTGGAGAGTAGCTGAGATGGTGAATCATAGAAACATTTGGGACTTGGATGATCGATACCATGAAGATGATGGGGAAAAAGATGATGACCAAATCGTTTACCAGGTGGATTCCTCGGCATCCACCCAAAACGTGAATGCAGTACGAACCAATGACATCATCCCACCAATTGCGATTGATGACATTTTTATTGATCTTGGGGAATTAGAACAAATTGATAGTGATTCGGAGGAATCAAGTATTGTACACATCTCGGATGACGAGCATGAATGGGAGGGGGAAAGCGAATCCGACATCGAATGAAAGTTGTAAATTAGAAATTTCATTTATATATGTAATATCCATCTTCAAATCAATATATGTGATTTATATGTATGTTTTATGATTTCATTCACAAAACTTTCAGTTAATCTTTTATATATGCACTAAAGCCACAAATTTTGATGTCCTCACCCTTGAATCGGCTTCCTAACATTTCATCTTATTTGATAAAATAGTGTATACAACAAACAATTAATTATAACAAATATAAAAAATATAAAAAGTAAACTAAATCTAATTTGAATTTATAAAAACTAACAGTCATTCGCCCGAAGAATATACTGTTACATCTGTCGGGCAAAGACTTCAAATATCATTAGTACGTGTTTCTCTGTTCGGCGGGCGGTTTCCGAACTGGGCAATTATGCCCGACGAATATTCATTTATATTCGTCCGGTAATATATACCATATTCAATTTATATTTATTTATTAAACAACTTTTTTAAATTACTTACGAGATGAAATTGATCGATCTAACCGTCCACTTTTATGGTAGGTACTCATAGATAGCCTATGCGAAAAATTACCCAATTTGGAAATCCTGGGATTAGGTAACGGTGCGCGACGATTCAACGGTTACACAATGTTTCTTCACAATCGGACGGCTTGAAATCGTCAAAACATCAAGCTTTTCGATGGGCGAGATCTAGGCACGTAAAATATAAAAATGAACGGTTAGATCTGTAAAATTCAATCGTTTGATTATGAATAGAATCAAAACTTCAAAAATTGTTGTAAAGTTTCCTTCAAGTGTTTAAACTCCTTGATGAATATGCTTATTTTACGATTTTTAATAATTTACAAATTGAAATGGACCGATCTAACCGTCCACATTTATGGTAGGTACTCATAGATCGCCTACGCGTAAAATTACCCAATTTGGAAATCCTGGGATTAGGGAACGGTATGCGACGATTCAACGGTTACACAACGTTTCTTTACGATCGGACATCTTGAAATACTCAAAACATAAAGATTTTTTACGGGTGAGGTTTACAAACTGAAAAGTAACTATTTACGGTCAATATTTTGAAATTCAATCGTTTGAATATCAATTGAACCAAAACTTCAAAAAACCCATTGAACGGTCCCGATGTTGAAAATTCTATCGTCAGACCTGGTTTTCAGATCAATCATAAACAAAACATCGTAACATTTAAGCCCGACAAAGTAAACTATTCATCGGGCAATATGTAATTATTCATCCGGCTACAATAGAAACATCGTAGGGCAACAATAGAAACATCGTCGGGCTACGTAAATAAAACGCGCAATTTTTTCCCCAAAAATTTCAAACATTCCTCCAAAATTTTCGCGAAATCTCAAACTTACCGCGTACTTTTGCCCAACGAATATGTAAAATGTTACCTGACGGATATCCACAGCTTGTTATTACCCGACGAAGATTTTAAATGATTGCCCAACGAACATTCCGCCAAAATTTTCGCGAAATCTCAAATTTACCGCGTATCCTCCGCTTATCATTGCCCAACGAATATGTAAACAGTTACCCGAAGAATATCCACCACTTGTTATTACCCGTCGGATCATTAAAAAGGTAGGCCGACGAACATATACGTCGGGCAAGGTTAATCAGACAGTTAAATCAAACCGACTCTTCTTCTTCTTCCTTCTTCTTAATTTTCCTTATTTTCTCCAGATCTGTAACTCCGACTCTAGCCCTTACTCCAGCCGTTCCGGTCACCGCAACTCCATCCCTTTGTCGCTCTCCCTCACTCAGACTCCAGCCCTCACTTCGCGGCCCCAGTAATCTCTCGCGCGGCCTCTCTATCACCGATGTGTCCGTGTTGCCGGCCCCTATCCTCGCCAGCAGTTTCTTCAAGGTCGAAATCATTGTCCCTCTCTCTCTATCGTTAATGTAGATTGATTATTGTTAATTTTGATTGGTTAAATTTTAATTTTGGTTTGGATTTAAATTTCAATTTAAATTTGGTTTGGATATTATGAAATTGTATTGAAAATGGAATTTAAATTTGGATTTGATTATTACAGATTGTGCATTATTGTCAAATTTGCAGATTGAGAATTTAGGGGGATTAGCTGAATATTGTGAATTTGGATTGGATTGGAATATAAATATTTGTTTGGTATAATGTTGAATTTTTGAAGATTTGTTTGGATTGGAATATAATAGTTGAAGATTTGTTGAAATTTTGATGTTTGGTATAATGTTGAAATTGATATAATGTTATGAATTTTGCATATGATTTTTGTTATGAATTTGGATATGAATTTTATGTGAATTTTGGATAGGTGAATTTTATGAATTTTGGATATTTTAATTTAAAAAAATTTATGTGAATTTTTGATATGCTGTAGGATATTTGAATTTTGGATATGTGAGTTTTATAATTTTTGGATATGTGAGTTTTATAAATTTTTAATATGTGGATTTTATGATTTGGATATTATTATTGTATGCTTGGATTAATTTGTAAGTTTGATTTTATTCCCGAAATTTGGATTTAGAAATTTAGGTATAATGTTGTGAATTTTGAGTTTAGTACTTTTGGATTAATTAGTATTTTAGGTTTAATATTCGTTTGTGTTGATTTTATTAAAAAAAATTAGAATTTGGTGGTTTTACTTTTCAGATACCAATTTACTAATTTTTAATAAAAAAAAATTTAGTTTATTTATTTATTTTTATTGGAATTAAAAAATGTTGGTTAATTTTAAATATGGTTTTGTTTTTATTTTTTGTATTTAATATTTAATATTCAAAATGTTTGTTTTTTTTTATTTAATTAAAAATATGTTGATTAATTTTATATTAATTATTTTATATTTCTTATTGTAGATGTCGCATCGCACCGCACCTTAATCACATCTAGGACCCGCCCCTGCCCTGATCCCGTTGATGATCATGCGCTAGAGGAGGCAGCCCCTGACTCGGTTGCCTGAACAGCGGCGTCGATTCAGGCACCGTTCTCGGATCATCAGCGACCCGGTACCTGATCGGCTCGTCGACAGCAGGGCAAGAAACGAGGGGAACCCTGTACCGACCCCCAACCCCCACAGGACGACGCCGGAGTAGACGATCTGGAGACTAATGTCGGAGCACTCCCTAAGGGTAAGTTGATTATTTTGTTTATTTAAATAATCATTTTTATTTGTTACTCATTTTGTGTACGAATGTTCATCGAATTTGCAAGGAAGTGGGTGAACGTACGCGGGATAAACCGGGGTTTGACATCCCAGCGGATTTGCAGGACAACGAATGCAAAGATACTGGTGGTGTACGTGCCGCGCCTCCGGTCCGCGCCGGTAAAAATCCTTAGCCTCTTTGTGCATGACATTGACGCGATTCTTCGCACCAAGTCCCTAATGATGGGGGAGACTTTTAGAACCCAACCCCCGGAGGAGATCACGCGCTGTTGGGTTGAGTTATCGGTACGTGTTTCTCCCTTTTTTTACATTAATTTCTTTTTTTAAAATTATTTTACTAACTTTAATAATTTATTGTAGATCAATTTTGAGTTCAACTTGGAGGACGTCGACGTCAGAAGATACCTGAGATACCACTAGTAGTTACGGTACAACAAATGGAAGTACGAATGAACAACGGAAATCGGTTGCCAATACATCAAACCAAGGAGCGAAGAAATTCAACCACCACCGGGGGTTACGAACCTTATCGGTTCGGCAGGAGGATCGGCGCATCGCCGGGTCGATGTTCCCAGAGGTGGATGCCTGGTGGCAAGAGTATGCTGGAGGGGGGAAGAGTACGCTGGACAGGGCGACCAAAAGGGTGACAAAATTCACGTAAGTTTATTTTTTGCAGATTAAACATTAACTTTTAATTTGATAATTATATTTCTAATTAATATTTATTTGAATTTGTAGGAGGCGGTGGAGCAAGACGTCCATCAAACACAGGCTGAGCTCACACAACAGCATCCCGAAGTGCCGTTGGAGCAGCAACTCCCGAATCTCGAGATGTCGATCGCCATCCTGGAGCGATGACTTGGGAGGCGTCTAGGGAAGATCGTTCAGGGGGAGGGCGATGAGATATTGCGGGATGTCTCCAGTCACTCGTCGAGTTCATCTTGGGGAGCCAATCCCGAGGAGATGTTGGACCTCAAGAGAAACTACGAGTTCTTCCAGGCCGAAGATGCTGAGATCAAGGCTCAATACACGCAGATCCAGGCCCAAAACGTAGAGATCAAGGTCGTCCTCGCCAAGGTGCTTGACCACTTGGGTGAGCGTGGACTGGATGAGCTTCCGTAACAGCCTCAGCCCCTCCCAACAGCATGCCCAAGATCCCGACCACCCTGATCCGTCGCCGAGTAGTTAGAATGTAATATGTAAATTATTGCCGTACTTTTATTTATGTAAAAACATAACAATAATTTTTATAAATATTTATTTTATTTTCATTTGATTCGTTTTATTCATTTAATTGTATTTTTTTAAAATATTTTTATTTTAATTATATAAGTATTTAATTAAATAAATTATTAAAAAATTTAAATATTAAGATTTGGCCCGACGGACAATCAGTTCGTCGGGCAAAGTAATAACTTCGCCTGGTGAAACTTTTTCGTCGGGCAACATATGTTGACTTTTGGATTGCTCGACAACTCATTTGCGACGAATGGATCCGCCGGGCAAGATTTAAATTGCTCAACGAATTTATTGTTGTTGTCGACTAACCTCAAGCCCGATGGTGGTAGCTCGACGGACGTTGCGCGATGAAGAATCGCCAAGGTTAATGTTGCTCGACAAACGTCAAACTTTGCTCGACGAACACATTTCGCCGGGCAATCTTGCTTTTCTTGTAGTGTAGGTTATATTCGAAAATGATTTTCGCCGAGGTTAATGACTTTCTTGCTTATGGTATGTTGTCGGGATGGAGCACCAAGGGCTATCTTCCTTGCCTGACATGTGGACCAGACACAACGTCCTTTTGGCACGTATCTAAGGTATGCTACTTGGGTGCGAGAAGGTTTCTGCCCTGGGATCACTGATGGCGAATGCAATCTGACTCATCTGATGGCAAATCAGAGTTACGAGCTCAATCAAGTGAGAGGTGCGGTGATGAGATATTATCCTAACTGAACAGTATACATGACTTCATCACACGAGGATCGAAACCAGCTGAACAAGAAAATTGGACGAAAAATAGCATATTCTTCCGGTTGGCATATTGGTCGAAATTGAAAAACAGACACATCACGGATCCTATGCACATCGAGAAGAATGTTGCTGAGAGTGTTGTGGGAACGACTTTACCCATTGAAGGCAAGTCAAAGGACACAAAAAAGACTCATCTGGGTATGCAAGAAATGGGGATTCGGCCTAATTTGTTGCCAAAAGTCGTCAATGGCAAATACATCATGGATCATCCAAGTTATACATTTACGCCAGAGAATAAGAAAAAAATTCTGAAGTGGTTGCAGGGTGTCAAATTTCCCGATGGGTACGCCGGCAACATATCCAGAAGTGCTAGCACCGACGGTGGGAGAATTTCTGGTATGAAGAGCCACGACTATCATGTTTTGCTACAACGACTCATTCCGATTGGTATTAGGCCTTTCTTGGAACCTAGTGTTGTTGAGACAATAGTTTATTTGTCTCGATTCTTCTAGATACTATGTTCCAGATCGTTGGTTAAGGCGGACCTCGAAGTAATTAACGAGGATATTGTCTACATTATGTGTCGGCTATAGCAAATATATCCACCTGCATTTTTTGATGTAATGGTGCACTTACTAATACATCTGCCAGATGATGAAAAGCTAGCTTTCCCGGTGCATTATCGTTGGATGTACCCAATCGAGATGTATAACTTATCCCTACTATTTGATAATATTTCCTTACTATCATGTATATATGTGAATCATAATGTAAATTTCCTTGCAGAATGTTAGGTACGTACAAGCGGTACGTTCGGAACAAGACACGTCCCGAAGGCTCTATAGCGGAGGCATACATTGCAAATGAGGCACTGACATTTTGTACAATGTACCTTTGGAATGTTGTAACTTCCTTCAGTAGGGCGTCGCGCAATGACGATGGTGGTCAACGTCTAGAGACCGTATATGTATTTGCCCAACCTGCACGACCATTCGGCACTGGTCCAATCTCGGAGCCGTTCACCAATAGCGACATGGAGGTGGCTCATTGGTTCATACTAAACAACTGTGACGAAGTCTGGCCCTTCCACGAGCAGCACGAGGCGTTGATGAAGGCCCAATTTCTTTCTAATTGGGAAGAAATGGACAAACAACTGTTTTCACATTGGTTTTCTGAGCATGTAAGTCAAATATTTATTTGAAAATTTCTTAAATTGGTTTTAAGTTTACCAATATCGTTTCTTGTGTGTATCTTACCAGATGGCACAACTGAAAGATGTCAACTCGCTAAATTTCAATAACGAATTAATGCAGCTAGCCATTTGCCCATTCCGAGGAGAAACGTACGCTGGTTGTCACGTTAACGGAGATAAATTCGTGTGCACAAAACGAGACGACAAATTATCTACGCAAAACAGCGGGGTCTTCGTGCCGGGGATGGGGAAAATACTGATACGGGGTTCTACGACAAATTGTTAAGTGTGGTTAAGGTGTTATACGCAGATCGCAAGGAAGTCGTCTTGTTCATGTATCATTGGTTTGATACGAACCCAAGTATCCCAAGCAATGTCATTAAAGATCAGTTATGTACCTCTGTAAACACAAACACCCGGTGGTTTAAGAGTGATCCCTACACCCTCGCTAATACGGCGAAACAAGTATTCTATGTGGATGATCCGAAAGCTGGTGGTGGTTGGAGAGTAGCTGAGATGGTGAATCATAGAAACATTTGGGACTTGGATGACCGATACCATGAAGAAGATAGGGAAACAGACGATGACCAAATCGTTTTCCAGGTGGATTGCTCGGCATCCACCCAAAACGTGGATGGAGTACGGACCAATGACATCATCCCACCAATTGCGATTGATGACATTTTTATTGATCTCGGGGGATTATAACAAATTGATAATGGTTCAGAGGAATCAAGTATTGTACACATCTCGGATGACGAGCGTGAATGGGAGGGGGAAAGCGACACCGAATGAAAGTTTTAAATTAGAAATTTCATTTACATATGTAATATCCATCTTCAAATCAATATATGTGATTTATATGTATGTTTTATGATTTTATTCATAAAGTTTTCAATAATCTGTTATTTATGTACTAAAGCCACAACCTTTGATGTCCTCATCCTTTAATAGGATTCCCAACATTTCATCTTATTTGATAAAATAGTGTATACAACAAACAATTAATTATAACAAATATAAAAAATATAAAATTTAAACTAAATCTAATTTGAATTTATAAAAGCTAAAAGACATTTGCCCGACGAATATACTTTTTCATCCGTCGGGCAAAGGCTTCAAATATCATCCGTACGTGTTCCTCTGTTCGGTCGGTGGTTGCCGAAACTAGGAGATTATGCCCAAAGAATATTCATTTATATTCGTCAGACAATATATACCAGATTCAATTTATATTTATTTATTAAACAACTTTTTAAAATTACTTACGAGATGAAATGGACCGATCTAACAGTCCACTTTTATGGTTGGTACTCATAGATCGCCTATGCGGAAAATTCCCCAATTTGGAAATCCCGGGATTAGGTAAAGGTGTGCGACGATTCAACGGTTACACAACGTTTCTTCACGATCGGACGACTTGAAATCCTCAAAACATCAAGCTTTTCGATGGGCGAGATCTAGGCACGTAAAATCAAAAAATGAACGGTTAGATCTGTAAAATTCAATCGTTTGAATATCAATCGAACCAAAACTTCGAAAATTGTTTTGAAGTTTTCTTCAAGTGTTTAAACTCCTTGATGAATATGCTTGTTTTCCGATTTTTAATAATTTAGAAATTGAAATGGACCGATCTAACCGTCCACTTTTATGGTAGGTATGTTAGCAATATTAAGTAATTGTATTGTTGTTAAGTCAATGTGTTAGTGTGTAGTATATAAAGTGAGAAAGTGAGTGTGAGAGTCATTCAATGAATTGTGTTTTACATAATGAAAATTACCAAACTTACTCTCACAACTTTCCCTCTGTTCATTCTCTTGTTTGACTCGTGAACCTTATTCCCTCATCACTAACATTCTCACCTAAACTCCATTGATACACTAACCTAACCTCAATTGAAAAAGGATCCATGATTTCTTTCATGGTATGAGAGCTGCAAAGTTCATTGCTCTTGATCCTGTTCTTCTTTTCCTAAATTTGTTTTCAATTTTCCTAAATTTTTATTCAATTGAAATTGGTACATGTTTGACCTAAATTTTCTGATTCATGTTCTGGTTCCGCTGCAATTCACCTTCGATGTTGCATTTCGTCTGCGATTGCTTGCTTCGGTCTCTTCATCCTGAGACTGCTTCGATTTCATGAACGGAAGATTCTTGCATTGATGACGATTTCTGCTTCGATCTTGCCTCTGTTCGATCGAAGTTTCTGCTGCTTCCATGGCGATGGAGTCCTCTTTGTTCTTCGATTCCAGTGAATCCTGTAAACCACGAATCCTCGACGAGTGTCTCTGGCGATCCTCGAATCCTCGACTCGTTTTCAATTCTTGAATCTTGCTGCTTCGATGTTGGTCAGCTATCAATATCTTCAATTTCTGATTCAAGTCTCGGCTCTCTTTGCGATTGTGCACTGGAGACTTGTTCGATTGAAATTGGTACGGGTTTTGACCTAGATTTTCTAGTTCTTGACATCGATCGTGAATCTTCATTAGACCTACTCATCTGTGATTGCCTCTGCTTCGATCTTGCTTTCTTGCGACGGCTTCGTGTTCTCCGATCAATTGCGGCTGCGATTTCCTGCAATCTTCAAGTTCTGTTTCGGTCTAGACTTCTTCTCCAGTTTTGCACAGAAAATTTCTGCGATTGATTCTGCGATCAGCTCTGGTTTTTTTTTTGCTCTTCAGCCTTCGTAGCTCACACTTATGTCCTTGTTTCAAAGAAATTTGGCGCTTGCTCTTCCTCTTCGTTCGGCTCTTCGACTGCGGTGGCTTCGTCTTCTCAGATTCTTCAACTTCTTAGACTTCTTCGACCTTGGAGTTCAGTTATCCCAGCTCAGATTTTCGGATCCCTCAGGCTTCTTCGATTCTGAATTTCAGTTTTCTCAGGTTCTTTCTCTATCTCAGTTTCTTCATTATGCTTTTGCTTCTTCAGATTATTCGATCTTGATTCCTAAATTCTCCCAGCTAAGTCTTTTATCGATCTTAATCTTGATTCTTTCTTCTTCGATTCTTGATTCTTCGTCTCTCTCAAATTTCTTCTTCGCTCTCTGAATTGAATGTGTCTTCACTCTCTGATTCTGAATTGCATTGCATTGCAATTATTCTTCGATCTTCAATTTCAGCTTTCTATCTGGTATGGAGGTACAATCCTCGAGCTCAGGTTTTTTTTCCTTAATCCTCTTTCGATCCTCTTTTTGATCTTCTTGCTCCCTTCGTTCGATCCTCCATTTCTTGATTAAACACATGAATATTGTGAGCCTTTTCTTGTGCGAATTTGGCCTGCTTCTTCGATCTGATTCTTCTATTTTCGATGTCTTCTTCGATCTGATTATTGCATTCGATCTTTAATCTGCTTCGTTCTTCACTCTGAAATTTGTTCTTTGTCTGATTCTCAAATTCTGCTGGTGCATTTGACTACTATATTCTGCGCTGAGTAGTGTGGAAATGAGCTGAGTTATCCTATTTGAGTTGAGTGATTGCATTATGGTTTCTTCTGATGATCTGATGTCTGTAATGTGATGATGCAATTGGTTTGAGATGAGTTATAATTTTGGTCTTTGCTGCTGAATTCTAATATGAGATGAGCTGCTGTATTTTTTATTTTTTTTGGTATGGACTGCCATATCGTGTTGTGTCAAATTAGTCTGGAATGGCTTATGTCTGAGTATGCTGGATAATATCTATTCAGCTTTCTGCGGTGTTTTGGCCCCATATGCCTTTGATCTTCTGCTGTGAGGTTGGTGTTTACTGGTAATTGTATCTTGCTGCTGTTGTGAAGTGTGAGTTGTGCTGCTGTGATTGTGTTTGATATGTGGTAATGTATTCTGAGATGAGCTATTGCTTAGTGTCTGAGTTATATTGATTTGTGTATGGGATTAGTTATTGATTTGGTGATGCATTCTGGGATGAGATGCCTTACTCTATCTGAGTTGTGTTGAGCTGCTATCGTTTGGTCTGGACTGCATTGGATTGTTTTGGGCTGGCAGTCGTGGTTATAGTGTTTGTGTATTTTGGGCTGGCAGTCAGATTGTTGCTATGGTGTTGAGCTGTTGTATATTTTGGTCTGACCTGAGATAGTGTTTGTCAAATTGTACTGGAATCGATCGTTGGCTGCTGTGTTTGTGTTTATGCAGATTGGATTATACGGCTTGTATCTCTTGGAGTATACTGATTGAACCGTGAGAGCCTTATGGTGGCAACTCTGCAGTCTGCTCTGATCATATTCCACTGATTGTATTTTGTTTCTGCATTGGAACTCCTTCTGTTGTCTACTGGGTTTTGTGCTTGCTTCTTATTGCAGTTAGACTGATTGTACCTTGTGCTAGTTTTCACGGTTATCCTAGGCATGTTTGGGTATCTGGATGGCTTATGGCTGCGGTTACGTCTCTTATGGCAGTGACACTCTTCATGACTTCTCTTTGTCTCTTCAGCTCACCATATTGATTAGATTGTGCCTTGTGGTAGTGCTGCTCTTTGTTATCATTGTAAAGTGTTACTGTCCCAATCTCATGATGGAGCCTCTCCATATGAGCCTCTCCATATTAAGTAATTGTATTGTTGTTAAGTCAATTTATTAGTGTGTAGTATATAAAGTGAGAAAGTGAGTGTGAGAGTAATTCAATTAATTGTGTTTTACATAATGAAAATTACCAAACTTACTCTCACAACTTTCCCTCTGTTCATTCTCTTGTTTGACTCGTGAACTTTATTCCTTCATCACTAACATTCTCACCTAAACTCCATTGATACACTAAACTAACATCAATTGAATAAGGATCCATGATTTCTTTCATGGTACTCATAGATCGCCTACGCGAAAAATTACCCAATTTGGAAATCCCGGGAATAGGTAACGGTGCGTGACGATTCAACGGTTACACATCGTTTCTTCACGATCAGACAACTTGAAATCCTCAAAACATCAAGCTTTTCGATGGGCGAGATCTAGGCACGTAAAATCAAAAAATGAAAGGTTAGATCTGTAAAATTCAATCGTTTGAATAACAATAGAACCAAAACTTGGAAAATTATTTTGAAGTTTCCTTCAAGTGTTTAAACTCTTTGATGAATATGTTTGTTTTCCGATTTTAAATAATTTACAAATTGAAATGGACCGATCTAACCGTCCACATTTATGGTAGGTACTCATAGATCGCCTGCGCGAAAAATTACCCAATTTGGAAATCCCGGGATTAGGTAACGGTGCGTGAGGATTCAATGGTTACACAACATTTCTTCACGATCGGAAGGCTTGAAATACTCAAAACATAAAAAATTTTGACGGGTGAGGTCTACAGACTTAAAAGTGACCATTAGACGGTCAATTTTTTGAAATTCCATCGTTTGAATATCAATTGAACCAAAACTACGAAAAACCCATTGAAATTCACAAACTTAACGATCGAGGCACATAAGCTCAGAAAAACAAGATGATAACGATCGATGGGGCTTTAGGCATGTAAAACCAAAAATTGAACGGTCCCGATCTTGAAAATTCTATCGTCGGACCTGGTTTTCAGATCAGTCTTTAGCCCGACGAAGGAAACTATTTGCCAGACAAAATGTAATTATACGTCGGGTAATAATAGAAACGTCGTCAAGCAAAGTACCAAAAATCTCGCAATTGTTTCCCGGAAAATTTCAAACATTCCGCCAAAATTTTCGTGAAATCTCAAACTTACTGCGTAATTTTGCCCGACAAATATGTAAATAGTAACCCGACGAATATCCACCGCGTGTTGTTACCCGACGAATCATTAAAAATGTTGCTCAACGAACAGATCCGTCGGGCAAGGTCAATCAGACCGACTCTTCTTTTTCTTCCTTCTTCTTCATTCTCCTGGTTTTCTCTCGAACCCCCATCTCTCTGCAACTCTGACCAACTACAGCCGTTCCGGTCGCCGCAACTCATAGCACTCCCTCCCTTTCTCACTCTCTTTCACTCAGACTCTAGCACTCACTCCTCCGCCGCAGCAATCTCTCGCGCCGCCTTTCTCTCACCGAGGTTAGGTGTCACCGCCGCCCCTATCCTTACCGGCAATCTCTATTGTTAATGTAGATTGGTTATTGTCAATTTTGATTGGTTAAATTTTAATTTTAGTTTGGATTGAAATTTCAATTGAAATTTGGTTTGGATATTATGAAATTGTATTGAAAATGAAATTTAAATTTGGATTTGATTATTGCAGATTGTGCATTATTGTCAAATTTGCAGATTGAGAATTTAGGGGGATTAGTTGAATATTGTGATTTTGGATTGGATTGGAATATAAATATTTGTTTGGTATAATGTTGAAATTTTGAAGATTTTTTTGGTTTGGAATATAATAGTTGACGATTTGTTGAAATTTTGATGTTTGGTATAATGTTGAAATTGGTATAATGTTATAAATTTTGCTTATGATTTTTGTTAAGATTTTGGATATGAATTTTATGTGAATTTTGGATATGTGAATTTTATGAATTTTAAAAAATTTATGTGAATTTTTTATATGGTGTAGGATATGTGAATTTTGGATATGTGAGTTTTATAAATTTTGGATATGTGAGTTTTATAAATTTTTAATATGTGAATTTTATGATTTGGATATTATTATTGTATGTTTGGATTAATTTGTAAGCTTGATTTTATTCCCGAAATTTGGATTTAGAAATTTAGGTATAATGTTTTGAATTTTAAGTTTAGTACTTTTGGATTAATTAGTGTTTTAGGTTTAATTTTCGTTTGTGTTGGTTTTATTTTAAAAAATTGGAATTTGGCGGTTTTATTTTTAGATACCAATTTACTAATTTTTAATAAATAAAAAATAGGTTTATTTATTTATTTTTATTGGAATTAAAAAATGTTGGTTAATTTTAAATGTGGTTTTGTTTTTATTTTTTGAATTTAATATTTAATATTTAAATTGTTTGGTTTTTTTTTTTATTTAATTAAAAATATGTTGGTTAATTTTATATTTTTTATTGTAGATGTCGCATCGCACATTAATCACGTCTAGGACCCGCTCCTACCTTGATCCCGTTGATGATCATGCGCCGGAGGAGGCAGCCCCTGACTCGGTTGTCTCAACAGCGGCGTCGGTTTAGCCACTGATGTCGGATCATCAGTGACCCGGTGCCCGATCGGCTCATCGACATCACAACAAGATACGGGGGGAACCCCGTACTGACCCCCAGCCCCCACAGGACGACGCCGGAGCAGGCGAAACGACGACTAATGTCGGAGCACTCCCTAAGGGTAAGTTGATTATTTTGCTTATTTAAACAACCGTTTTTATTTGTTACTCATATTATGTACGAAGGTTTCTCGAATTTGCAGGGAAGTCGGTGAACGTGTGCGGGATAAACCGAGGTTTGACATCCCAGCGGATTTGCAGGACAACGAATGCAAAGATCCTGGTGGTGTACGTGTCGCGCCTCCGTTCCGCGCCGGTAAAAATTCACAGCCTCCTTGTGCATGACATTGGCGCGATTCTTCGCACCAAGTCCCTGATGATAGGGGAGACTTTCAGAATCCAACCCCCGGAGGAGATCACGCGCTGTTGGGGAGAGTTATCGGTACGTGTTTCTCCCTTTTTTTACATTAATTTCATTTTTTAAAATTATTTTACTAACTTTAATAATTTATTGCAGATCAATTTTGAGTTCAACTTGGAGGACGTCGACTTCAGTAGATACCTGAGACACCACTGGCAGTGACGATACGCCGACTGGAAGTATGAGCTCCACAAGTACTACAAGAGCTAGCCTTCCCCGGAGGAAGCTCTGGCAAATCCTCCAAAGGAGTTGGACGGGTTGAAACTGGCAGGGTGGTTGTGCGACCAGTTCGTGTCCCCCACCTATGTGGTACGTACTATCCACCTATATTAATTAATTTATTTTTTTTTTATGTTATTTTCCATTTGAAAATAAAATTTTTTGTTTTTACGAATGAACAACGGAAATCGGTTGCCAACACATCAAACCGGGGAGCGAAGAAATTCAACCACCATTGGGGGTCGCGATCCTTATCAGCCCGGCAGGAGGATCGGCGCATCGCTGGGTCGATGTTCGCAGAGGTGGATTCCTAGGAGAAGTGGACGCTGGACGGGGCGACCAAGAGGCTGACAAAATTCACGTAAGTTTATTTTTTGCGGATTAAACATTAATTTATAATTTGATAATTATATTTCTAATTAATATTTATTCGAATTTGTAGGAGACGATGGAGCAAGACGTCCAGCAGACACAAGCTGAGCTCACACAATATCATCCCGAAGTGGCGTTGGAGCAGCAGCTCCCGAATCCCAAGAATTCGATCGCCATCCTAGAGCGACGACTTGGGAGGCATCCAGGGAAGATCGTTCGGGGGGCGGGCGACGGGATAGTGCGGGATGTCTCTAGTCACTCGTCGGGTTGTTCTTGGGCAGCCAATCCCGAGGAGATGTCGGAGCTCAAGAGAAACCTCGAGTTTCTCCAGGCCGAAAATGCTGAGATCAAGGCACAATACGCGCAGATCCAATCCCAAAACGATCAAATCAAGACCGCCCTCGCCAAGGTGCTTGACCGCTTGGGTGCGCGTGGACTGGATGAGCTTCTGTCACAGCCTCAACCCCCGGCCCCACAGCCCACCCAAGACCCCGACCACCCTGACCCATCGTCGAGTAGTTAGAATTTAATATGTAAAATATTGCCTTAGTTTTAATTATGTAAAAACATAACATTAATTTTTATAATATATTTTTTTATTTTCATTTGATTCATTTTATTCTTTTAATTGTATTTAAAAAAAATATTTTTATTTTAATTATATATATATATATATTTATTTAATTAAATAAATTATTAAAATTTTTAAATATTAATGGTTTGCCCGACACATAATCATTTCGTCGGGCAAAGATATAACTTCGCCCGGTGAAACTTCTTCGTCCGGCAACATATGTTGACTTTTGGATTGCTCGACAACTCATTTGCGACGAATGGATCCGCCAGGCAAGATTTAAATTGCTCGATGAATTTACTGTTGTCGTCGACTAACCTCAAGCCCGACGGCAGTGGCCCGACGGACGTTGCATGACGAAGAATCACCGAGGTTAATGTTGCTCGACGAACACATTTTGTCGGACAATCCTGCATTTCTTGTAGTGCAGTGGTATAGTGTAAGGCATATTCAAACAAACAAGCTATAATTGTTGTGCAAGACTATTTAATAGAAGGAGCAGATGAGCCAGCTTCTACAGTTGACACACACTTGTTCCATATTTGAAAACCCTTATGCAATGCTTCTGAAGCTTTTGGTTTATGCTGCGGGCTCAAGAGTAGTAACTTTACTAATCCAATGTGGCAATCATATCCTATATGCACAAGGCTTTCACAACAATTAGTTGTGATGAGAGACTTCCTTTGATTAAACAAACTTTTGTAGATTTCTTCACCACAGTGTGGGGTAATCTGGTCCGCACATTCTGCCAGGTGGCTGTAATATCCTGGCGATGGTTCTGGAGGATAAACAAAAGGATGAATGTCTTCATGACGAAAGGAATCTTCTGGGCTAGGACTTATTGATTCGTCAACAACAAAATCATAATCACTAGTTGGAGATGAAAATCCAGGTTCCATGAGCAGTGCTAAGACCAAACCCACCATGATGATCAACATGATTTCAAATCTTGCCATGGTTGAGCTCAATGTTGTGATACTGGGAAGTTTTGTTTAATATTTGAAGAATGTTTTTACAGATTTTTATACCTATTTCGAGTTATTAGTACGTTCAGATACATAAAGTTAACGTATGGATTAAGTAAGGGTTAATAATATTGGTTTACTCTAACTAGCCCGTAGTTACAGTTGCATTAAATGAAGATATTAATTTGTAACCACAAAGTGTGGTGCAGTTGAAAAACTGTCACCTATGGGCGGAGCTACCTTGGGACCAGAAGGATTCTTGGCCCCTCCTATGATTTTTTTATTTGTTATATCTTTACTCGTATATGTATATGCAAATTAGTTATAATTCTTAAAGTTTATTTGTCTTCTTTTGCTTATTTATTTCTAATTGATTATCTATTAATATGTGAGTTTCACCTAAGTATTGAAAATCTGAGTGCATGAGTATTTGTCTTGCATAATTTTGAATACCAAAAATAGATGATACCACAATTGCTATTGAAAAATGATTAACATATATGCCTATTAAATTCTCTCAACTATTGATAACGCCATATATTGATTTTGTGTTTGTTCCTCCATTATGATGTCTATATAAAGTATCTCTCTTAACATTAACTTCTTAATTTAATGTTAAAAGGAGAATGTTGCATCTCTCGGACCCGAATTTTGACACAGACCTTTGCTTTCTCTTCTCATCGTTGATAAGCTCAAGAAGGCCGGTAAAAAGCACGTTTTTGTTCAATTAATCTGTTTGGTAGCTGAGAAAACATGGGAAAAGAACATTTTATGTGCAGGCAGCAGGTTTAGTCCTTTTGCTGAATCAATCTATAATTTCTTAATTTGTATATTATTGGTTTAGGCTCATGTTGAGATGATTTCATTTTTATACCTACTCTTCACTTCATATACTCAGTACCAAATATCCATCCATTCTACTCTTCATTTCAACAACTAATAAATAGAAAAGAGTAAAAAGTTTAGCATCTCAGAGTTGCAAAATATCAAAATGTTCTCAAGTCTCACATATTTCCTTGTGAAGGGTCCCATCTCGCATTGGATAGATTGGCTGCAAACAGAGTTTTGTGCAAATTTTATTGATCTTCTTGTGCTTCGACTAATAGTGAGAGACGAGGCCATTTTGTTTTTTGTTGTTGGCAATGGGAAAATGAGACATGCAGATGTTGTAGGCCAATTTCCTATGAGCATCTCGAAAGTGGTTAATAAATTTGCATGGTTCTTTTTCCCATTGCGTGTAACACAAAACAAAATGGGTTCATCTCTCATTATCAGTCGAAGCATAAGAAGATGGGACCATTCACAAGGAAAGGTGTGAGACCTGAGAACATTTTGATATTTTGTAACTCTGAGATAACGAAAGACGGGCCCTTTTTTTTCTTTTGTTGGTAATGGGAAAAAAAATCATGCAGATGTTGCAACCCCATTTTCTATGAGCATTTCGAAAGTGGTTCATAAAACTTCCGAGGTTCTGGAAATGACGATCAACACACAAATTACAACGATATGCACCCACCTCCTCAGCACCCACTTCAGGCTCCATGAGGACATTCTCCTCAAACTCCAGCTAAAGTTTAGTAAAAATAGACACCCACCTCAGGCTCCATGAGCACATTCTCCTCAAACTCCATCTAAAGCTCCGTAAAAACAGAGTATAAGAGAACCGTTGACAAAGCTCAATAAAAAAACAGGGTATAAGAGAACCGTTGACAAAGCTCAAGAGAAATGGAATGATTCAAATGGTTCTTGATGGTCTACATGAAATTTTCTTATATATACATGCATGCCGTCCTATATTTCTATTCATCAAGTTAATTCAATTCAATTAGATGTTAATGCAAATGAACCATAACTATGCAACCCTATTCCTAATAGATCAACCCCAAAATAGCATATCCAAATTATAAGAAAGCCCATTGAACCGTCGACAAAGCTCAAGAGTGTAAGAGATGAAGAAATCCTACAAATAAAAAAACCAACTCCAACATTTCTAGGGTTTATGAGAAACACCGAACTGGATTTTGTTGTTGTTTTTTTCTTTCCTTTTTTGTCCGACAATGAATTCTATCCTCAGATATTAATAATTTATGAGTAAAAGTTCTAAATTTTATAGTGAAATCTGTACAGTGGAATCAATCAAAATCCCTAACAAATCCATCAATACTCAATCCAGTGTCAGAGCTACTAGCCTTGCTTGAATGAAATTTGGCGTCCGATGCATGGATCAAAGTTTACCTGCAGGCTAGAGTCACTCATATTCAGGTCAGTGGATCAGATCATTCCATGCTGGCACTTGACACTAACCCTGGACAGAGCAGGGTACCTAGAAGATTCATTTATGATACGAGATGGAACGACAACCAGCAGTGCCGAGACATTGTGAAGGTCCAATGGAGTTAACCTGTGACCGGTTCATCTAGTTTCCGGGTTGTTGAGAAGCTGAGAGGGGTAAAGAAACAGATTATGGTATGGAGGAAAAAGTCTAATACCAATTCAAGTGCCCAGATTAAACATCTAAAAGAGCAACTTAAGGAGTGCTATGAATCTGAGCATTTTGATAGAGCTCGGGTTCAAGGAATGGAAGGGGAGCTGTGAAAGGCAGTCAAGGAAGAGGAAGTTTATTGGAAATTGAAATCCCGGGTTCAGTGGCTCAACGAAGGGGATAAGAACACCAAGTTCTTCCATTCCAAAACTGTGAATAGGAGAAGGGCAAATTGAATCAAAGGCCTTTTTGATGGGTCAGGACAGTGGCAGGAGGAGACTCAGGCCATTCAGCGGGTGGCGGTGGACTACTTCAAGGACTTGTTTTCCACCTCTAACCCTAGGCGTGTGGAGGAAGTTACTGATTGTGTATTGCCGCTGGTCACGGAGGATGAGAATACTCGGTTGGTGGAGGAACTAACGGAGTTGGAGATTCAGCACAGTTTTCAACTTTCATCCTACCAAGTCGCCTGAACCGGATGGCTTCACTGCTAGCTTCTTTCAAAAGCACTGGAGAATTATTGGCCCTGACATCTGTCGAGCGGTGCAGTCTTTCTTTCAAACGGGACGCTTAAATCAAAACCTAAATCACACGTATGTCACAGCTGAGGCCTATTTCTCTTTGCAATGTTTTATATAAAATTGTTTCCAAGGTGATAACCAATAGACTCAAAATGGTCCTGGCACATATTATATGCCCATCACAATCAGCTTTTGTTCAAGGAAGGCAGATCACAGATAATGTGTTGGTTGTCCATTAGGTGCTACATAAGATGAAGAAGAAGCGTGGCGCTAATGGGAAGGATATGGTTATTAAAGTGGATATGTCCAAAGCATATGATAGGGTGGAACGGAGGTTCTTAATAGAAATTATGCAAGCCCTCTGTGAGTGGATTTATGAATGTATTTCTACCCCCACATATAGCGTCCTGGTGAACGGAGAGGCCACCGGACTAATTCATCCCTCGAGAGGACTGAGACAGGGGGATCCCCTATCCCCATTTTTGTTTGTGTCATGTACAGAAGGCTTATCGGCTCTGCTTCGCCGAAAGGAGGAAGAAGGGACGTTGCATGGAATCAGAATTGCGCTTGAGGCGTTTATTATAACCCATTTATTCTTTGCAGATGACTCGGTCTTCTTTTGTCAAGCTACTGGGGAAGAGGCTAGATGCATAAGGGATGTTTTACATTGCTACTCTGTGGCGTCTGGTCAGGTCATCAATTTTGACAAAAGCTTAGTCTATTTTAGTAAGGAATGTTCTCAACGGGGCAAGGAGGAAATAATTGGAATTTTGGGCATTGATTAGAGAGCCGGCCTTGGGAAGTACCTTGGGTTACAAGCAGACTTTGGGGCGTCCCAGAAGTTGGTGTTTGAGGATCTTCGAAACAAAGTGGAGACTAGACTCCATGGATGGGCTGAGCAGTTCTTGAGTCCGGCAGGGAAGGAAGTGTTGCTCAAAGCGGTGGCTCTCTCGTTGCCTACTTATGCTAAGTCATGCTTCAAGCTCCCGATTGGTGTCTGTAAAGGGATTGAGAGCTCACTAGCTAAATTCTGGTGGGGGGCAAGCAAGGAAGTCGGGGAGTCCACTGGGCTTCTTGGGCGGACATGGCTAGGCCAAAACCGTGCGGAGGGCTTGGATTCCGGGATTTGAGGGCCTTTAATCTAGCCATGTTGACGAAGATCTGCTGGAGAATTATGCATAATCCTGAGTCCTTGCTAGCGAGAGTGCTTCAGGCTAAATACTTTGACGGTGCTCAACTATTAGAGGCTAAAAAGGGCACGGGATGCTCATGGGGCTGGAAAGGAATCATGGAAGCTATGGTGGTCCTTAAGGCTGGTATTCGATGGCGAATTGGGGATGGATTGAATGTGAGGCTGCGAGAAGACCCGTGGTTGCCATTGAGGAGACCTTTTCTTGCAAAATCAGTGACGCCCATAGCACCAATGTTGGTAGCTAATATTATTAATCCAGTGATAAGGACATGGGATGTTGAGTTGGTGGAGAATGCCGTGGGAAGGGAGGAGGCAAAGTGCAGCACCGCCATCCCTCTTAGTCGATTTGATGCCCAAATAAGATTCTTTGGCATTTTACGAAGAACGGCGAATATTCGGTTAAAACAGGGTATTGGAGGAAGAATGGTGAGTTTAACAATCGAGGCTCTGGGGAAAGTAGCTCTGAAGGTGCTAACAAAGAATGCTGGAAGCAGATTTGGAAGCTAGATGTCCCTGTCAAGCTTCGACACTTTGTATGGAGATGTTTTCGTGGAAGCCTGGCCGTGCGGAAAAACTTGATACGTCGTCGTCTGCATGTCACCAATTGTTGTCCCGTGTGTGAGGAAGAAGAGGAATCACAAGAGCATCTTCTGTTCTCTTGCCATTTTACAAAAATTTTTTGGTTCGAAAGTCCCTTGTAGCTTGACACTAATAAACTGCATGGTATGGAGTTTAGGGATGCTTGGGATTCATTGATGAAGATGTACAGGGACCGGCGGGAGGCTATGCAGTGGTGCGTGTTTGGTTTATGGCGTCTTTGGAAGTGCCGCAATGCGAGGTGCTTCCAAGACGAGGGTTAGTCCAGCGCTAACTGGCGGAATTTATGGAGGCAAGTTCGAAGAAGTCGACCGTCGTAGATGCAGTGCCGGCGGGCACCGGGCTGCAGTCTGCATTGCCTGATCGCTGGGTTAGACCAGCAGCGGGAGTTCACAGAGTGAACTGTGATGGAGCTTGGCAAGCTGCGACAGGGATTGGTGCAGCTGGCTGGGTGGTCCGATCATTTATGGGGGGTTTTGTGAAGGGAGGAGGGGCCACGGGAAATCTGAATTGTCTGTCAAGGTCTGCAAGCTGAAGCCTATGCAGTGCGTGAAGCCTTGGCGGCTTGTGTGGTAGCGGGTTATGCAGCTTTGGAGGTGGAGATAGATTCTCAGGTTTTGATAAAGGCTATTGTTGACGAAGATGGTGGTGACTCGTCTATTTCAAGTTACGTTTTCGATATTGGAATGCTTAGAACTAGGTTTACTTCAATTTCTTTTCGTTATGTGCCTAGACGTTGTAACAAGGTTGCTCACCAAGTTGCAGCCTTTGCTATGAGGAAAGGGGGCTCTTTCGTGTGGGAGGACCTCGAACCTATTTGGCTTTTTAATTCACGTTGTAACAAGGTTGCTCACCAAGTTGCAGGCTTTGCTATGAGGGAAGGGGGCTCTTTCGTGTGGGAGGACCTCGAACCTATTTGGCTTTTTAATTCGCTGGCGGAAGATGTAGGTGTCTCTATTCGTATTTAATAAAATTCGATGCATTTGACAAAAAAAAAATCCAGTGTCTGAGGTAAGGAAATTGTCACTCCGACAACAATTATCTTAACAATGATTTAGGAGAAATGTTGGAAAACTTACTTGGATGAGCAGCCGGATTGACAATTCTTGAAAAATTGAAAAACCAATGAACAAATGATCAGGCCAGCTAAAGCACAAAGTTTGCGGGTTTCCAGCATTTAGAGGGTAAACGTTTATATTGGTAGGTAAGTGGGTTGGAGCTAGCCCTTCAGGTTAATTGTCAATCCATCTAAATTCTAACTTTTCATAAATTAGTATTATAAAATATGTTATTTTACATAAAAAAAAATTAGTTAAACAAACAAAATAAATAATAATAATTTAAAGCTGATATTACTATAAGGTCTAGTGGTGTTCCTTCCGCTTTGAGTAGTAGGTGATTTTGGTTCAATTTTCAAACATTAGTACCAATTGTATATAATCCATTTCCGAATATCGTTAGAATAAAAATAAATAAAAAGGATAACTCCGTTTGATTATAATTATTATGTTGATTAGATATATTGTTTTGATATTTGAATTGTCATATTTTTAGCTTTAATTGATAGAAATTAGGAACTCTATTTATTTGACGAGATTATCCTTGGATTTAACGAAAAAGTTAATGGAATTTGCATTAGGGATAAAATTGATGTATGAACCAAGAATATAGGGATGCCATTGATTGAATTGAAAGAAGATGATGAAAATGATGAGTTTGGAAGTACATGGACTATTGGTGATAATAACCCAAAAAACAGCATATAAAACAGAATATGTGAACAACTTCAGTTCATATTTTATTACTCCACCTTCTACATTGTATCAATTCTTTATCATGAAGAAGATACTAATGCTACAATCTAGTGAGTTTTCTAGTTATATATTACAAATACGTATAAACCTATAAGGAATGCGTATAAACCTAACCGACTTTGTGTTAAAAAATTTCTCCAATAACATATCATTTTAGGGAATTTACTAATCTAATAAGGATTTTTCTTTGGTCAAGAAGTAATTTTATAAGGTTAGACATAAAGGTGCTTACCAAAATTTGAAGTATAATTAATCCCCGCTTTCCATATCAATGAATCAAAAAAAATATATATTATTTAGCAATAACTACTATTTCATAATATAACCCATAAGTGATCCTCTAACACAATAGCAACACCTCTAAAGGAGGCTGAGAGAAGATAACTGTTAGCAATATTAAGTCATTGTATTAGTGTGTAGTATATAAAGTAAGTGAGAGAGTCACTCAATCTATTGAGATATTTTACATAATGAAGATTACCAAACTTACTCTCAAAATACTCTCTCTTTTCCTCCTTGTATTTGACCCGTGAGATTCTTCTTCATCTTCACTAAGTCTTTTCTGTTTTCATTTGATTTCAATTACCTAGATTCAATTCAATAAGGATCCATGAATTCTTTCATGGTATTAGAGCTACAAAGCTCATAGCTTGTGGTCTTGATATTTTTTTGCTTCTGTTGTTATGTAGAGTTTAAGTTTTTGTTTTCAATTTCCGTTTACCAAAAATTATGCCATGATTTCAATTCCGATGGATGTGACTCTTCTGTGCAACCTTCATGATTCAATCTCTACTGCTTCGAATCCTCAAGCTTCAATTTCTAATTATAGTCTCGGCTCTCTCTGCGATTATGCACTGAAGACTTGTTCAATTGATATTGGTACGGGTTTTGACCTAGATTTTCTGGTTATTGACTTCGATCGTGATTCTTCATCAGACCTGCTCATCTGTGATTGCCTCTGCTTCAATCTTGCTTTCTTACAACGGCTTCGATTTCTCAGTTCGGCTTCTCAATTTCTTCGATCTGCGATGGCTTCGAATCCTGACTTCCAGACTACTCAACTTCTTCGATTCTTGCTTTGTGCTTCCAGTCTCCGATTCAGCACTGAAGGATTTGTGCAATTGAAATTGATTTCTCGGCTCAATCTCGGTTTTCTCTGCTCATCAGCGATCGCTTGCTACGATTTCTTCATCAGACATGTTCATCTTCGATTGCTTCGCTCTTGCACTTCTTCAGACATCTTCAAATCCTCAACTTGTGTCTCTGGCATTCCTCTATGTTCATCTGCATCAGTCGTCTTCTTCGTTCAATTGGTACGAGTTTGCCCTGATTTTCTGGTTCTTGAAATCGACTGTGATTCTTCATCATAAATACTCTTCCTCTTTGTTCGGCTCTTCGTCTGCGACGGCTTCGTTCTTCAGACTTCTTCATTTCTGGTTCTTCAGACTTCTCCGCTCAGGTTTTCGATTCTCAACTAAGTATTCTCTGCTTCTGATTCTTCGACTCTCTCCAATTTCTTCTTCGATCTCCGAATTGAATGTGTCTTCATTCTCTGATTCTGAATTGCATTTCCTTGCAATTGTTCTTCGATCTTCAATTTTCTGCTTTCTGTCTGGTATGGAGGTTCAATCCTCGAGCTCAGGTTTTTCCTGAATCTTCTTTCGATCCTCTATTCGATTTTCTTGTTCCCTTCTTTCGATCCTCCATTTCTTGATTAAACACATAAATATTGTGAGCCTTGTCTTGTGTGAATTTGGCCTGATTCTTCTATATGGTTCTTCTATTTTCGATGTCTTCTTCGCTCTGATTCTTGCATTCGATCTTGACTCTTCTTGTTCTTCGATCTTGCTTCTCCACTTCGATCTTCAATCTGCTTCGTTCTTCCATTCTCTTCGTTTCTACCCTCTTTTCGATTCTCTGTCTGAGCTGAGTTGTATTGTTTATGCTACTGGTGTGACTGTTTGTCTGTGATTCACTTGCCTTTAATCCAGTAATTCCAGCATTTTGAGTTGAGCTGAATTTTACTCTCTGAGTTGAGCTGCTGTGAATTGTGCTGTTAAGCTGAGTTATCATGAATGAGTTGTGCCGTTGTGATTGTGTTTGATCTGTGGTGATGCATTCTGAGGTGAGCTCGTGATTTGTGTCTGAGTTATATTGTTTGTGATGGTATGCATTACTGGTGAATTGAACTGTAGTGTACAGTCTATATGACTGAAATGGACCTCTTCTTTATGCTCCAGTGTTTGTGCTTCTGACTTGGGTCTGCTCTCATCTTCCTATTGCTTGTCTAAGCTGTGGATTCGTTTACTGAGTTGGGCTGATGTGTATTTTGCTCTATCCTAAGTTTTGGAATGGATGATACTGTGTATTTTGCCCAATTGCATTTGGTTGGAATGCATGACTATAGTTCAGGCCGTATGTTCCTGCTTAGAGGTTGTGGCTTACTACTGCTTTTGCAAACTGTACTATTCACCTTCCTTCCAAGGATCTTTTGCTCACTGCTCTGATTGCCACTCCATCTCTAAGTCGATGAATATTACGTAAGTCATTGTAGTGTTAAGTCATTGTATTTTTGTTCCTGCTGTTTTTCAGATTGTCTTGTGATGTCTCAATCTCATGATGGAGCCTCTCCACATGAGATTGAGGGGGGATGTTAGCAATATTAAGTCATTGTATTAGTGTGTAGTATATAAAGTGAGTGAGAGAGTCACGCAATGTATTGAGATATTTTACATAATGAAGATTACCAAACTTACTCTCAAAATACTCTCTTTTCCTCCTTGTATTTGACCCATGAGATTCTTCTTCATATTCACCAAGTCTTTTATGTTTTCCATTGATTTCAATTACCTAGATTCAATTCAATAAGGATCCATGAATTCTTTCAATCACCACCCCTGGACCTCCGCCATGCCCCAAGCTAGCCATACGGTCAGCTGTGGCATTGCATTCATGGTAAACATGTCTCAGCTCACACCGCCAATCTCGGTTCAAAAAATCCTTGCACCTACGCAGCAAAGACGCCAAAGGGTGGAGCTCACCCAACTACGAGGACAGCAGCTGGACAGAGACAGCAGAACGAGACTCAACTTCCACATTCCTCAAGCCCAGATTCCACGCAATGCGTAGACCATGGAAAATACCCCATAGCTTTGCCGACAAAACCTCTCCCACGCTCAAGTTAACCGCGAAGACAGAGATCCAAGAGCCATGATTGTCACGAATTACACCTCCAGCCGCAATGTGCCCGCTAGTCCCCTACCTCGAGCCATCTGTATTAATTTTTACCACCCCACAACTTGGTTTCTGCCACGCCAAGGCCACTGCATGATGAGTCGGTTTAGCGCTTATCCGAGCATTGGCCTTACTCCATTCAGCTGCACACGCCACCACCACCTGTCTTGGGTTACTTGGGATGCTGAAATTACTTTCAAAGATCCTTTTATTCCTCAAAATCCATAGAAACCAGCAGAAAAACACAAAGCGAGTAGGCCAAATTTTACCATACACCATACCCAGAGACATCCCAGACCGCTTTCGCCGCGGGGCAATCCTTGAGGATATGGCTTGTATTTTCAATCTCATCACCACAACACTGACATCTAGGATTATCAGTCAGGGGCCTTGCAGCCCTTTGCACGTTAGTAAGCAATCGATCTTGGCAGGCAAGCCAAAGAAAAAACTTGACTTTCGGTGGGCATTGGACCTTCCATATAATCGCCCATGGCGCTGGCTGGACCTCGTCATCATCACTGGTCAGCTCAAAAGCACTTCTAACCGAGAACTCTCCATTAGCTGTGTGAGCCTAAATAAACTGATCCTCTTCACTGCCAGGGAGCCCCACTGGAACGTTTAGCAACTTCCAAACGACCTCCATAGGGAGGTCCTCTAAAAGTCTCTCTACAACCCAAACTCCCTCAGTAACATTAAAAGCCACCGTTCTTAAGACCTTATGGGAACCAAGACCTGAGACTCTGTAAAGTAGTCTTCCACAATCACTCCACCAGTCAACCCAAAACCGAGTCCCTACAATTCCCAATTCTTCTTCGGTAGCCACTCTACAACACCCAAGCCGCTGACATCACCGACCTCCAGGTAAACGAAGAACCAGCTTTGATCTCATCCAACAAGTTAGTTGTGTCTTCCATGAGGTATTTCTGCGTTATCGTTCTCACCCAAAGGCTATCTGCTGGGTTACACATCATATGCCAGTCAACCTTGGCAAGCGGAGCCTTATTCATATCCCCTGCTTTTTTGATACCAAGGCTACCTTTAGCTTTAGGCCTAGTCACAGTATCCCAGTTCACCAAGTGGACTTTCCTACTCCCCTCAACACTTCCCTACAAAAAACTTCGGTTCAGACGATCAAGTTCATTGTAGATACTAGCTGGGGGCTTCACTGATTGAATAGTGTAAGCAGGAATTGCAGTCGTCATAAATTGTATAAGAGTTGCCCAGCCTGCCATGTTCAACATTTTGCTTTTCCATGACGCTAATTTCTGCTGAACTTTGTCAATAAGCATTGATCCTTTAAAGAAGCATGATTTCGTAAAAAAATAAAAAACTTCAATCCGTGAAAATTTGATAAGGGAGAATTAGAAATTTTAAATTCTCACTAAAAACTTAGAATTCATGGTGTTTCACTCATCCATCATCTTGGAAATGAATTTGAGATAAAAGAAAAAAAGAAAGAAAGAAAGACAAATGGTACTAGAGAAAGAAGAGAAGATGAGAAAAGAAAAGGAATTAAGCTGATTTCCGCACTCCATTTTTTACTTGCTGCACTCCACTTCTAGTATTATCTTTTATTTTATTAAAGAGAAGAGTGAAAAATAGAGAAAGGGAGTGAGATAGGAAGAATGTGGAAAATTGATTTTCTTTACAATTTAATTTTTTTTCATTTATTTATAAATATTTGTGTTTCTATAATGTAAAAGTTTAAGGATAAAATTGTCATGAAGATATTTTATTTAGGGCAAATTACACTTTACTACCTTGTGATTTACTTTTTATAGCAGATTCATACTCAACCTTTCAAATATTGCAATTACTCCTCATGAACTCTTCAAAACGTGACACCTTGGCCCATCCGTTAAATTTTATGTTCCAACTTTTGTTAGATGCTAACGTAGTGTTTATGAGTCCCATTTTTCAACTATTATCAACCTCATTAACAGGACATGTCAGTCAATTTGCCTATTTTGACGCCCAATTTGGGATTTATTTTCTCAATTTCGCTTCCCTTCTCTTAATTTTGGAAGCAAAAATGGGTAAATTGAGGTTGATAACAGTTGAAAAATGAGACTGAAAGACATCATGTCAGCATCACAAGGGGAAATGTGAAAGCAAGAAAAACTTAAAAGATGTTAATATAAATAACTCTTAGAAAAAGGTATAAATACCCTTTTTGTGCCCATTTTACCCCTTTTAAAATGGTATCATGAAATGTTTTGTAATTCAATTGGTATTTAATTTATGCAATTGATCAAATCTATTTTGTTCAAAATATTATTTACCATTGATTAGTAAAAACTTAACTTAATTTAAGTTAACGTAGTAGCAATGGTGGCAAAAGTCCCTCCCGCTCTTCTAGGGTTAGGGTTTAGGTTTTAAAACCTAGTGCAAACAATGGTGGCGCCGTCAATATTTCAACGCGGCTGGTGGAGGATGGTCCACTTATGGCTGTGTCTGCTGGCTGGTCTGCAACGTTGGAAGCGTAAAAGTATGGAAGGGGTAGATGCAATGGCAAGTTCCTTGGATCAGTCTTTGTCGATTACTGAGGCTGAGAGTTGTGGGTTTGTGGAATTTGAAGATCTGTAAGGGTTGATGACCAAACGCTTCTTCCTGGTTGGGAAGCTATTGACGTTCAAGGCCTAAAACAGGGAGGCATTGGCAGGTACTATGAAGCAGATTTGGCATACAAGAGAGGATTTCACTATGACTAGTCTAGAGGAATCTGGGAGGCTGTTGTTCTTGTTCAAGTCAGACTATGATTTACGCAGGGCACCATGGACCTTTGATAAAGCTTTGTTGGCTTTGTAGTCCACATATGGTTTGATTGATCCAGCATTAGTGCCTTTGAATGTGTAGCAGTTTTGGGTCCGCATTAGGAAGATCCCACCACTGTTCCTGACTGAGGCTTTGGCTGAGAAGATAGGTAACCATTTGGGTAGTTTTGTACGGGTGGATAATGTTGGTGGAATTAAAGAGCAAGAAATATGCAATTCAATTCTAATAGTTATAAAATCCTTGCAAGTGCACAAATCGATAAGAATAGTATAGTAGCACAACAAGAGTCGATCCCTCGAGGACTTGTATCAATGTTATGACCACTTTAGTTCAAATTTATTAACTTAGTGAAAACACACACACACACACATGCAGGGGGGGGGGGGGGGGGGGGGGGGGGGGGTGGGGGGGTTTATGATGTGAGAACTGAAATTTAAAGACAAGTAAAATAAAATGCAAAAAATAACAATGCAAGAATTAACGGTTGATTGATTATTAACTATTAACTAAGGCGAATCAAAGCTTACTACCCACTCTAACCAATTATAGTTACTAATCAGATTTCCTTGACCTAATTACTATTCATTTTCTGAATTAGGTGCCCGTGCCTAGGACCTTGCGTTGGTTCACTAGACAGATCTTATTCCCTCTTACTTAGCATGTTCTAAACAAGGCATATGCCTAGAACGTCTATCACCTACCTTTTAAGATGATGCATGAAGTTTAAAGAGAATTTAATGACACCACATTAGCCCAGCAAAGTGACATGCAATCCTAGGTCGTTATGAGTCAAGATTACAAGTAAGAATACTTTCGATGCTCCAAATCACAGGATGATATGACGGTCACTCAAGCAATTACATCAATAATTATATGCAAACAAGGTAGCTAATCTTATAGGCATAAATTAAGGTCATTAAGCACAGTAATCCAACTTATTCAGCATGCATAGCAATCATAATCAAGAGCCAGAAATCCAATCAACAAGCTAACATGGCTAGGGCTTCAAGCAACCCTAATCCTAACGACTACTCACACATAACTGAAATAAACACAAGCGTAATTGAATTCATAATTAAATTGGAGTACAAATAAGGTTACGAAAGATATTGTGAAGAACAGGTGCAGTAGAAGACACGGCAAAGCCTTATTCTCCAAGCTCCACGTCCAACACACTTAACTTCGGGAAGAACAAAGCTTTGGCGTAAAACTCCAAAAAACCAAATTACTATCTGCGGCTAAGGTGTCTCTATCTCTCAAAAACGTGGCCTAGTTCTCTCTTTAACAAAACATATATATATATATATTTTCTTTTTTTACTGAACACGGTTCCTTCTTTGTCAAGAAAAGGGAATCCTTGTTCAACTAGAATTTGAATAATATAAAAACCCTATCCTAACGTGTACTAAGATAGCCCTAATCCTTCTAGATAATTACAGCGTCCCTAAAATCTCTCAGACCAATCAGAATACGGCTGGGAGTGTGAATGCAAGCTGACCAGTGGGAACGCAAGCTGGCAAGTAGGAACGCAAGCTGGCCGAACTTGGCTTTTGGACTATCTTCGTAATCAGGATCTAGGACTGCGCTTTTGAAGCACATCATGAGTATAATAGAAGCACATCTTCGTTCAGGCTTGGCACAAATGTTGTCAGGCTTAGCGCAGAGGGAGAACCTCTGATCCACCGTTGGCGGAACAGGGACCCCGGGCTTAGGCGCACATCTGGGCTCGGATGGGAGTTCTTGGGACATGTCCTCGACCTGCGTTGGCGCGACCATGGCACTTCTAGGACCTGGCCTTGATGTCATGAAACACAGGTTTGAGACCCGGAGGGCCTGATATGAGGTACTTGGCCAATGACCCAAAATAGGCGCACTGGCGTACTCAGGACTCCGTTCAGGACCTGATATTGAAATGAGGACATCTCCTTCATCTGGACTCCGATTTGAGTTATTCTTTTTCGTTCTTTCCAGATTTTACCTACCTTTCTAACTCTGCATAAGTCCCACAAGATTGATAATTTTCTACTATTGATGGCACGAAATCATTCAAAAGACATGTAAGGGACGCATATAAAGACATCAAAATGATGCATAAATAATGACTGATCAGATAACAGAATTAATGGCGACTATATGTAAGGACCCTTCCCGAATTTTCCCTCGAAACCCGGAAAGAACCCTGATAGGATTTTTCCCACCTGTAAAACAAGGGTTAAAATCACACAAATAATACCTGCAAGAGTACAGGGCTGTTGTAGTATAGCACTGAATGCAGGGTCGATTTCCTCAGGGACTGATATGGATAATTCTTATTTTTAGAATTCACTTTTAATTAATAATAAAATAATCGCAATAATTTTGGTGACTGAATAAAAATTAAGTAAACAATGTAAATAAGTACTAGGGCTCAACTTTCACCATTAACAATCATATGTGACTTAGAAAAGAATCTATGAATCAATACATGCAACTTTGAAGGTTAGATTTTTCGAAAGCATATTTTCCTCGTGGGCATTCAAGTGAAAACGTATACCTAACATGCGATTAGTCTATGGCATTTAGATCTAATTCTACATGCAAGATTCATTAAGTTCATGAAAATCTTTTATAACCATGCAATCTCTTAGTTATGGTATTTAACCTAGATGTATTACAATCCTTAATCACAAGAAGCTAATCCCAATTTTTAGGTGGGCATTCCTATAAAATTGCATCAAATTACTTGTCTAAATATCCTAAGGGTGATCAAGCATTAAGACATAAAGATAGTTTTAAACAGTGATTAAAGATTCAAAGCATGCATATACGACAACATAGGAAAAAGATAAATCACATAATCATGTTAAGGCTTAGGTCTAACCCTAGTGAGAAAATTAGCTACTCATGCTCATAATGAATAGAAATAATTTCATTAAAATTGAAGTTTAAGAGAACAAACAGTTTGTAGAACAAGGGTAGCCGAAATCCAAGATTTGCCGTGCTCTTAGATGGAGAATTGTAATCTGAATTCTGGCCTCCTTAAATCTAAGCCAAGCTTGGGTATTTATAAGGAAAGATTCTTAATCCTACTTTGAAAAGGAGTAAAATAAAAATAAAAAAATCTAATTCCTAGTTTGAATAGAAATAGGCAAGCATATGCCCTCTCCTACTTGAATTGGGATTTTATTGATACACTTCCTTCTTTTGCTCCAAATACTCCTTCTAGAATAAATCTGTCAATATAATAAATTCGAGTATCAATTCCTCCCAAAATAATAATAATAACTAATTAAATATATGGGAAATACAAGTATATTTTTGGCTCATCAAATACCCCCAAACTTGAATTGTTACTTGTCCTCAAGTAAATAAAACAAAACTAAGAAGACATTGAGAAAAATAAAATGCCACTTTCGCAGGGAACTCGATAGTGCTGAGCAAACACTACACGCCTTTAAACCCCTAGGTGTCCCTAGTAGGAGGAGTTGTGTCTCCTGAGGGTTTACCAGTTACGATACCCACAAACGCTTTCAAAATTTGTTAAAATTAATTTAACCTTCCTTCCATTGAATATAAAGCAACACTCACAAAAGCAAAATCAAAATTCTCAAGTCATAAGCAAATCTAAAAGAGAGAGCAAATCCACACTTTCAAAACAGAAGATTACCAGATTCTGGTGAGCAATCCATAAACCATATTCGTGTAATGTGAATCTCAACAAAATTGTAAGTGTTAAACCAGTCCCTCACTTGCATTACATCTGTACCCACCAACTGTAAAATCACTTATCACCATCCAAAGCATTCTTGCCTGAAATTTTTATTTTTATTTTTATTTTTGTTATTTATTTATTTATTATTATTTTTTTTTTTTTGTATAACAAATGATGGAATTTTATTTGACATTAAGCAAGCTTTCTATCCAACCCATGTAACGAGCTTTAGATCGATGACTCCCAAATCAGATGACTTTAGGGCACCAGACAACAAATGTCCCAAAGGATTTATTTACTCGAATTGGAAAGGCTAGCATGTAATTGATGGGTAAATGCACACCCTTATTTTAGGGCTCGGACTCACCTCCGATTTATTTATGGCTTTCACTTTTTCGAACCTTGGACGGTAACAAATTAAATAACCCACAATCTTAGGGTAAGAAAAATTAGCATGCTTGAAACAAATTTAATTTCCACAACTAAGTTGATGTGCATGTGCGAAATTGAATATGGTACGAATTGTGTGCAAAAATCAACTATATGTTCTTGGTGGTCATGCTCTAATATTTAATCTCACTTATGAAGTTTCAAATTTCGATCATAGCAAATAGAGTGCATTAAAAATAATTTAGGAAGGAAAAATCAAATTAAATCTAAACAAAAATCTTTGTTATTTTATGTTTATTTTTTTTTTGTTTAAAATGTTTATTTTATATATATATATTTTTTTTTTGTATTTAACAATTTTTTTATTAGACACAAACAAAATAATAGTTTTCTACCCCCAAACTTATCATGCAACATGTCCCCATGGTGCAAAAGAGAAAAGAAGAAAGAAAATGAAAACAAAATAAAGAATTAAGCAGAAAATTAAAAAGGACAAGAAAAAAAAAAGGAAAGAAGAGCACCTGGGGTCGAACCCGAGACCTGAGCTGTGCTCCCAGCCAGTAAAACGGCGTCGATTTCTTGATTTTTTAGGAACAACTTGTGTTGGGCTTATCCATGTGCTGTCTGAAATTGGGTAGATAATGCCTGCGTCTAGAAGTTTTAGGACCTCACTCCGAACAACGTCTTTCATGATTGGGTTCAATCGCCTTTGAGCATCAACAGTAGGCTTGTTGTCTTTTTCCAGTAAGATACGATGCATGCAGATTGATGGACTAAGGCCTTTTATGTCGGCTATTGTCCACCCAATGGCCTCTTTGTACTTGCGTAGGATTCTGAGTAGCTTGTCTTCCTCTAGGTTGGTGAGGTCCGCTGCAATGATCACGGGCAGAGTTTCTTGGTCACCAAGGTGTGCATATTTGAGATGGGCTGGAAGAGGCTTCTTTTCCAGCTGAGGGGCTATCTCAATGGAAGGCGGTTGTGGCGTCTTTGGGGGCCCAAGTGCTTCAATCTGAGGTCGCCACCGTGGATAGGGTGGTCGGTTGCTATCTAGTGCCGCCATAATTTCTGCAATATCTTCCTCATTTTGGCGGAGGATGGGGTCAATGAGTGCTGCCTCAAGAGGGTCGGTAAAGAGCAATTGTCTTTGTGTCATGCAGGTTACCTCCTCTAAAACGCCAATTCTGCTACACTCTGAAATTTCAGGGGGTCTTTTAGCCATCTCAAACAGGTTTAATACCACAGTTTCATCTTGCACACGGAATGTAAGAGTGCCAGCTTCGACGTCTATCAGTGTGCGGGCAGTGGCCATGAAGGGTCGGCCAAGGATTAGGGGCGTCTCTTTGTCTTCCACCATATCGAGTACCACAAAATCGATGGGTAGATAGACTTTATCCACTTTGATGATGAGATCTTCAATGATGCCCTTAGGGTAAGTGAGGGATCGGTCAGCCAATTGGAGAACCATTGGTGTAGGTCTAAGTTGTCCTGCTCCTAATCGCTTAAATATTGAGTAGGGCATAAGGTTGATGCTTGACCCCATATCTATTAGAGATTGCTGAAATTCGGAATTCCCTATTGTGCAGGAAATAGTAAAGCTGCCCGGATCTTTTTTCTTTGGTGGCAGTTTGTGTAGAAGGGCTGCACTACACTGTTCTGTCAAAACCACTTTTTCCAGGTCTGAAATTTTTTTCTTATTGGCGCATACCTCCTTCAAAAATTTTGCATAGGAAGGGATGTGCTTTATAGCATCTAGTAGAGGTAGATTGATATGGACCTTGGCTAATGTCTGCATGAAGTCAATGGTCTGTTGGTCTTTGTTTGAGCGGCGCTGCTGCCTTTGTGGGAATGGCAGTGGCGGAGTGTAGGCAGGGACGTTGGATGGAGCAAATTTAATTTGTGGGGTGAATAGTTCAACCTGAGGTTCAGGTTCAATATGTGACTCAGTGGTATTATTTTCTGAATGGGATGTCTTTGATGCCTCCCGATTGTCATAACTTTTTCCCCCTCTTAAGGTCCTTACCATATTGCAGTGCTCGGCTCCTCTTGGGTTTGGTATAGGTTGACTAGGAAAAACCCCTTTACCCCTTTCAGAAATTTCTTGGGCCAGTTGGCTAACTTGCTGCTCCAAGTTTTTAATTGATGCTTGGGTGTTTTGTTGATTCTGGGTAGAGATCTCAATAAACCTGGTAAGTTGCTCTTCTACACTCAATTGGCGTGGTGCGGCCGGTTGGGTCTGATTGTTGAGTGGCTGTTGATAATTCTGCTGATAATTGGATCGGACCTGGTGTTCTCCATTCCACCCAGAATTTGTATTATTTTTCCATCCAGAATTATATGTATTGGGGTAGGCATCATTACGGGGTCTTGGGAAGGAATTCATGCCATTTACTTGTTCTTGGACAAGGTCGGGATACCCATCATTCTGAGGACATTGGAGGACATTATGTGTAGGGTCCTCACATATGGCACAAACCTGTGTTGTATTTAGGGCAGCAGTGGTGAGCATCAAACTGTTGATCTTCTTTTCCAATTGGGTGATTTGTGCTGCAATATTAGGGGTACCATGTCCTTGCACTACATCATAGACGTGTCCCCTCGTATGAGAGCCATCATCCGTCCATTGTTGAGATTCGTTAGCCATTAGCTCAAATATTTCAAATGCTTCACGGGCTGTTTTGGATATGAGAGAACCACCTGCGGATGCGTTGACGTAACTTTTGGTGATGTGGTTGAGTCCATCATAAAAGATGTTCATCTGCATGTCTGAATCCAAACCATGGTGGGGACAACGCATATACAAGTCATTGTACCTCTCCCAAGTATCATTAAACGACTCATTCGATTTCTGGGCAAAGGCCAGTATTTCTTTCTTCAAGGCAAGAGTCTTGGATGATGGGTAGAATTTGTTTAGAAACCTTGTTTGTAACTGTTCCCATGTTGTTATGCTCCCTGGAGGTAATGAATGTAGCCAAGCCCGAGCTTTATCCTTCAAGGTGTAAGGAAAAAGCCTTAATTTAATTGCCTCATTTGAAATTCCTCGAACAATGATGTTGTCACACCTTGACAAGAATTCAGATATGTGCATGTTTTGATCACTATTTGGGAGTCCATAAAAAGTGGGTAGAAGCTCAAGCATGTGATGCCTGATCTCAAAAGTGACTCCGTCCTGTACCTCGGGGTACACGATGCATTGTGGGGTTCCATTCCCACGTGCTGCAAGGCTTTTGCTAAGCGGTGCTCCGACTTCAGGTATTGTTAATGCCATTGGTGCTGGCAGTTTGTTGTCTATCTCTGTGAACAAAGGTGCAAGGAAAGTTCCTTTGAGTGTGAACCTTGCGTTAGTTGCTTGTAGTTGTCTTCTTCTTCTTGCTATTCTTTCAGGTTCAGGATCGAATTGTGCTAGAATCGGGTTCGTAGATCGTGTAGCAATAACCATGCACAATTAGATAGTCCTGCAAGAGTAGAGACCTGTGCGTAAATGTTGATTTGGTGAAGTATAGAAAAAAAATGAAAATAAATAATTAACTAAAAGTAAATTAAAATAAGAGTAATCTGCACAGTCCCCGGCAACGGCGCCAATTTCTTGATAGGATTTTTCCCACCTGTAAAACAAGGGTTAAAATCACACAAATAATACCTGCAAGAGTACAGGGCTGTTGTAGTATAGCACTGAATGCAGGGTCGATTTCCTCAGGGACTGATATGGATAATTCTTATTTTTAGAATTCACTTTTAATTAATAATAAAATAATCGCAATAATTTTGGTGACTGAATAAAAATTAAGTAAACAATGTAAATAAGTACTAGGGCTCAACTTTCACCATTAACAATCATATGTGACTTAGAAAAGAATCTATGAATCAATACATGCAACTTTGAAGGTTAGATTTTTCGAAAGCATATTTTCCTCGTGGGCATTCAAGTGAAAACGTATACCTAACATGCGATTAGTCTATGGCATTTAGATCTAATTCTACATGCAAGATTCATTAAGTTCATGAAAATCTTTTATAACCATGCAATCTCTTAGTTATGGTATTTAACCTAGATGTATTACAATCCTTAATCACAAGAAGCTAATCCCAATTTTTAGGTGGGCATTCCTATAAAATTGCATCAAATTACTTGTCTAAATATCCTAAGGGTGATCAAGCATTAAGACATAAAGATAGTTTTAAACAGTGATTAAAGATTCAAAGCATGCATATACGACAACATAGGAAAAAGATAAATCACATAATCATGTTAAGGCTTAGGTCTAACCCTAGTGAGAAAATTAGCTACTCATGCTCATAATGAATAGAAATAATTTCATTAAAATTGAAGTTTAAGAGAACAAACAGTTTGTAGAACAAGGGTAGCCGAAATCCAAGATTTGCCGTGCTCTTAGATGGAGAATTGTAATCTGAATTCTGGCCTCCTTAAATCTAAGCCAAGCTTGGGTATTTATAAGGAAAGATTCTTAATCCTACTTTGAAAAGGAGTAAAATAAAAATAAAAAAATCTAATTCCTAGTTTGAATAGAAATAGGCAAGCATATGCCCTCTCCTACTTGAATTGGGATTTTATTGATACACTTCCTTCTTTTGCTCCAAATACTCCTTCTAGAATAAATCTGTCAATATAATAAATTCGAGTATCAATTCCTCCCAAAATAATAATAATAACTAATTAAATATATGGGAAATACAAGTATATTTTTGGCTCATCAAACCCTTATCCCGTCTGACAGCTCTTTTACCTCAAAACTTAAATACCAGAAATACCCTTTGTTCTTTAATAATTTTTATTAAACCTTACAGGGTTCCCAACAGAACTTCTGTACTTACTGACCACTCCTACTGTCAGACGCAGGACAATATACAAGTCAAAGCCAAGACCTCAGAATAGTGATGGTTCACATAGAAATACTCTCAGACACCAAATGTTAATAGGTCAGACATTGCTGACATCACTACTGGAAAACCACAAGACAACAGACTAGTCAGATACTGGTGAACCAACAATGATTCGTCCCTCTAGGTCACCGCCCACACCAACCCACTGACCCGGCTGACGAAATATTTTCATAGTTTGATTAAGCACAGGACAATTGTCGTCTGGTTCATATTAGAGCCGGAAATATCCTCGGCTATCATATCGTATTATCAGCCGGTATAACATTCGGCTATCATATCACATCAGTCGGCATATCTCTCGACTATCATATCCCTAGCCACCAGGGTATCCCTTGGGGTGTGCTAGTCCTGTATCATATCATATCAATCGGCGTATCATATCAGTCGGCATATCTCTACAAAATCACCTTTTATATTGGGGGTTCACCGAGAGTCCGCCAATACGGAACCAAGGCCCGGATCCTAGGCCCCTTCAAATTGGTTTGTTTATATTGGGGGTTCACCGGGAGTCCGCCAACACGGAACCAAGGCCCGGCTCCTAGGCCCCATCAAATCGGTTTTTTTTTATGTTGGGGGTTCACCGGGAGTCTGCCAACACGGAACCAAGGCCCGGCTCCTAGGCCCCATCAAATCGGTTTTTGTTTATATTGGGGGTTCACCGGGAGTCCGCCAACACGGAACCAAGGCCCGGCTCCTAGGCCCCCTCAAAACGATATTGTATCCAAAAATCAAGTATATATATTTTGTTTATCATTTATCACAAATACGGTTTCAACTCCAAATCATGGACCCAAATAATTACCAGGTCAAAACAATATCAAAATCGAATCCAACAACCATATCATTTCTCACAACACCCTTCCACTGAAATATTGGAAAAACAAATATCCAGCAATCATTTATAAATTCTAGGTAATCATTGCGATCATACACAACAGTATTTAAATCGAGGATATTAATATATGCATTACAATTTATAAATACAGCCATACACAACAGTATTTAAATCAAAGATATTTATACATGCATTACAATTTATAAATCAAAAGTCTACTCACAAACATCATCCAACCTATAATTCATGGACACTCTAGCCCAAGAAACACATGCACAATAATGACCCAACTACCTTGATTTTTCCGAGCTCATAACCCGCTAATAAGGTCAACCATTACCGCTGGGATTGCCCAAAATGACCTCTAAACGACGTCCCATCAACCTGAAACCTGTACCAACAGATCCGAAACGTCGAAACTAGTTACCACGCGTCGCCGGGACCTAAGACTCGACCCCACGCGCCGCCACGTGCCACCGGAAGGTCGACACACGCACCCACGCGCCCTCACGCGCCCTCACGCGCCTGCTACAGTACACACGCGCCTAGACCGGTCCAACCCGGTTCGGCTCAGCCTGACCCGATCCAACTCGACCCGACTGGTCCAACTCAACCCGACCGGTTCAACTCGACCCGACCGGTTTACTCGACCCGACCGGTCACCTCGACCAGACCGGTCACCAGCGACTCGCCGGAGAAGACGACCGGCTGCCGTCGCCGTCGCCGGAAGCTGGCTGGAGAAGATGGCCGGCAGCGCCGTCGCCGCCGTCTGGTTTCGCCGGAATCCTCCATTTCCGGCCGAAACTCCAAGCTTTCCAACTCCCTCAAAACTCAACCATTTTTCACAAAATTTACGTCTAAATCTATCTACTTGAACCCAGGAATCCAAATATAACCTCAAAACCACAAACACGTACCTGTGCTAGCCGGAAAATCAATCGGAAGGTCCGAAACTTCCTATCCTCGGTTCGGCTTCCTCTGTGGTCCTCTCCTTCGATGGTTGGTATGGTTGTGATCGTGGGAAGGAGTAGAATACGATTAGTTGATCAAAACTGGAAGTTAAAGCCTTGAAATCAAAGTTGACTTTGTGGATTTTTGGATGATTTTCGCACGGGTTCGGTTGGTTTGTGTTTTTCCTTGTTTCAAAGAGAGGATGAGTGACTGATAATGATAAGGATGAAATGAAGATGGATCAGATTACAATGATTTGGGGGTTAAAAATATCTACCCCCAAGTCAAAAAGTACCAAAATGCCCTTGCACATCTAGACCCATAACTTTCGTCCACGAACTCCGTTTTCCGCGTGCCGCCTGTCTACGAACTCATGAGTTCGAGACCTACGCAACAACCCAAGAAAATTTCCCAAAAGTACTCCCAGTCAAAAAGTGACTCCTGAACCCGTCCAAAACTGAGGGTAAAATGGTCCAATTCTCTAAAGAATTTAAATTCTGGTCCGGGTCGTTATAATCTACCCCCCTTAAGAAATTTCGTCCCCGAAATTTTACTAACTCAGGTTAAAGAACCAACCTCTTATTCAGTTCAAGGTCGAGGTAAACACCTCGGATGCATCTTGTTAACATAATTCCTTAAATAATTTGCACACAAGTGTGCGGTCTGCAGGAAGTTAACCTAGAGCTCTGATACCACTTGTAAGGACCCTTCCCGAATTTTCCCTCGAAACCCGGAAAGAACCCTTATCCCGTCTGACAGCTCTTTTACCTCAAAATTTAAATACCAGAAATACCCTTTGTTCTTAAATAATTTTTATTAAACCTTATAGGGTTCCCAACAGAACTTCTGTACTTACTGACCACTCCTACTGTCAGACGCAGGACAATATACAGGTCAAAGTCAAGACCTCGGAATAGTGATGTTCACATAGAAATACTCTCAGACACCAAATGTCAGTAGGTCAGACATTGCTGACATCACTACTGGAAAACCACAAGACAACAGACTAGTCAGATACTGGTGAACCAACAATGATTCGTCCCTCTGGGTCACCGCCCACACCAACCCACTAACCCGGCTGACGAAGTATTTTCATAGTTTGATTAAGCACATGACAATTGTCGTCTGGTTCATATTAGAGTCGGAAATATCCTCGGCTATCATATTGTATTATCAGCCGGTATAACATTCGGCTATCATATCACATCAGTCGGCATATCTCTCGACTATCATATCCCTAGCCACCAGGGTATCCCTTGTGGTGTGCTAGTCCTGTATCATATCATATCAGTCGGCATATCATATCAGTCGACATATCTCTACAAAATCACCTTTTATATTGGGGGTTCACTGGGAGTCCGCCAATACGAAACCAAGGCCCGGATCCTAGGCCCCTTCAAATTGGTTTGTTTATATTGGGGGTTCACCGGGAGTCCGCCAACACGGAACCAAGGCCCGGCTCCTAGGCCCCATCAAATCGGTTTTTTTTATATTGGGGGTTCACCGGGAGTCTGCCAACACGGAACCAAGGCCCGGCTCCTAGGCCCCATCAAATCGGTTTTTGTTTATATTGGGGGTTCACCGGGAGTCCGCCAACACGGAATCAAGGCCCAGCTCCTAGGCCCCCTCAAAACAATATTGTATCCAAAAATCAAGTATATATATTTTGTTTATCATTTATCACAAATACGGTTTCAACTCCAAATCATGGACCCAAATAATTACCACGTCAAAACAATATCAAAATCGAATCCAACAACCATATCATTTCTCACAACACCCTTCCACTGAAATATTGGAAAAACAAATATCCAGCAATCATTTATAAATTCTAGGTAATCATTGCGATCATACACAACAGTATTTAAATTGAGGATATTAATACATGCATTACAATTTATAAATACAACCATACACAACAGTATTTAAATCAAAGATATTTATACATGCATTACAATTTATAAATCAAAAGTCTACTCACAAACATCATCCAACCTATAATTCATGGACACTCTAGCCCAAGAAACACATGCACAATAATGACCCAACTACCTTGATTTTTTCGAGCTCATAACCCGCTAATAAGGTCAACCATTACCGCTGGGATTGCCCAAAATGACCTCTAAACGACGTCCCATCAACCTGAAACCTGTACCAACAGATCCGGAACGTCGAAACTAGTTACCACGCGTCGCCGGGACCTCAGACTCGGCCCCACGCGCCGCCACGCGCCGCCGGAAGGTCGACACACGCGCCCACGCGCCCTCACGCGCCTGCTACAGTACCCACGCGCCTGGATCGGTCCAACCCGGTTTGGCTCGGCCTGACCCGGTCCAACTCGACCCGATCGGTCCAACTCAACCCGACCGGTTCAACTCAACCCGATCGGTTTACTCGACCCGATCGGTCACCTCAACCAGACCGGTCACCTCGACCAGACCGGTCACCGGCAACTCGCCGGAGAAGACGACCGGCTGCCGTCGCCGGAAGCTGGCCGGCAGCGCCGTCGCCGCCGTCTAGTTTGCCGGAATCCTCCATTTCCGGCCGAAACTCCAAGCTTTCCAACTTCCTCAAAACTCAACCATTTTTCACAAATTTTACGTCTAAATCTATCTACTAGAACCCAGGAATCCAAATATGACCTCAAAACTACAAACACGTACCTGTGCTAGTCGGAAAATCGATCGGAAGGTCCAAAACTTCCTATCCTCGGTTCGGCTTCCTCCGTGGTCCTCTCCTTCAATGGTTGGTACGGTTGTGATTGTGGGAAGGAGTAGAATACGATTAGTTGATCAAAACTGGAAGTTAAAGCCTTGAAATCAAAGTTGACTTTGTGGATTTTTGGATGATTTTCGCACGGGTTCGGGTGGTTTATGTTTTTCCTTGTTTCAAAGAGAGGATGAGTGAATGATAATGATAAGGATGAAATGAATATGGATCAGATTACACTGATTTGGGGGTTAAAAATATCTACCCACAAGTCAAAAATTACCAAAATGCCCTTGCACATCTAGACCCATAACTTTCGTCCACGAACTCCGTTTTCCGCGTGCCGCCTGTCTACGAACTCGTGAGTTCGAGACCTACGCAACAACCCAAGAAAATTTCCCAAAAGTACTCCCAGTCAAAAAGTGACTCCCGAACCCGTCCAAAACTGAGGGTAAAATGGTCCAATTCTCAAAAGAATTTAAATTCTGGTCCGGGTCGTTATACTATATGGGTAGTTTCTTGAGGATACAAGTCACGCTGAATCTCGATGAACCTTTAAAGAGATTTCTTACCCTGAAGTTTGTTAGGAAGGCACCACCAGGATAGTATGATGTCGAATATGAAGGCTGCTTTTCTTTTACCTAATAGGTGGGGATCTTGGTCATATGAGTAAAGAATGAAAGAAGGTACAGCAGGATGGAGAACCGAAGGAAATTTTTAGACGCTGGAGAACGGTAGTGAAGGATGTGTACAATATTAAACCAATTAATCAGTTGAAGGGGAGAATGTTTGGGTTGGATCTAGTGGCCAGATATTGTTGGTCGGCCACGGTGTCTACTCCTAATCGTACAGGGGTTGTGAGATCTCATGCTCAGGGTTTTGAAGGAGGCATATATGTCCCACAGGAGATAGAGGTTGGCTTGCAGGGCAAGGAGGTCGAAGGGAATTCTAAATCAAAACGTAGGAGGCTAATGGACGAGTTTAACGTGTTGGGCACGCAAGTTGTCCCCACTAGCACTCTTTCTGTGGGAGGGGGCTGATTATGCAGTCTAATCCCAAGGAAGGTGAGGAGAGTGGCAGAGCATCTCTGGGCTTAGGTGACAAGAGTGGTGTAGGTGGGAGTCATGGACCTGTCCATGAGTCAGTTTTATCTGGTGCCGTGATCTCGGAGTCCCAAGATGTGCAACTTATGAATAAAGGTGGTCTAAACAGCAATCTGATGACAAAAAATAGGGTGGGCCGGAGACGGGGGTTCAAGGTTGGTTCTTCTATCTAACTGCAGGCTTCTCCACAGAAGCATCACTGTTCTCCGCCAAAAACTGGATCCTCATCTGGTCATCCTGTAACTGGAAAGCAAAATAGCAGGAAATCTACGAAACCCGTGGTGGGCTCCTGTACCCGAGCCCATCACGAGCCATGAATGTTATCTGCTGGAATGTTCGAGGTTTAGGTAATTCCCGGACATTCTGCCATCTGAAACAACTAATCAAAGTTAAGAAGCTAGGAGTTATATTCCTCATGCAAACAAAGAAGACCATCACTCAAATGGAGAAGGTGAAACGTCAGTTGGGGGCTAAGGGGAGTCTTTGTGTTGACCGTGTGGGGATAGGTGGTGGTTTGTCACTTTTATGTTTTAATGATGTGGAGGTACGAATGCATTCCTTCTCCGTGGGGAGGATTGATGCTTGGGTTATTGGGTTGGGCAACTGTGATTTTCGGTTCACAGGGTTTTATGGCAACCCAGAAACGCAACTGAGGTCACAATCCTAGCAACTACTATGCATGTTAGCTTTCAATCAGGAAGGGCCTTAGATGGTAGGAGGTGACTTTAACGAGATCCTCTATGGTGGAGTGTATAGAGGTCGAAGATACAGGCATGTGGCACAAATGAATGAGTTTCGTGGTGTTTTGGATGATTGTGGTCTGAGTACATTGAGGTTTAAAGGTTATAAGTTCACTTGGACAAACAATAGACAGGGGGAGGACATTATCAAGTTGTAGTTTGATGGTGCAGTGGCTGATGAGGCAATGAGACTTGTGTACCTAGGTATGACTACTTTTCATGTCTCTTCTTCCAATTCTGATCTTTTTCGTATCTTAGTTAGTTTAGAAAATAGGTGTGCTTGGAGATAAACTACAAGGAAATTTCATTTTGAGGAGATGTAGGTCAAAGAGGAAGGAAGCAATGAGGTGGTCACCAATGCGTCGAGATAGAAGGTACGGTGCAGCAGAAATTAAGGCAGTGCTAGGTGTCATTGCAGGATTGGCACAAAAATACTATTGGGCACTTGGATACCAAGATTAAAGTTCTAGAGGCATAACTTGATAGTTTACCTCCACACTACTTGATAGTTTACCTGCTCACTACGATGACCATCACTAGGTAGCACAAAACACCGCAATAGGCCGTGAGCTTGACAGGCTATTGGAGCGGCAGGAAGTGTTTTGGAAGCAAAGGGCCCGCGCAAACTAGATCAACTCGGGCGATTTTAACACAATTTTTCAATGGGTTAGCAAAGTAATGAGGAAGACTGAATATCATTAATGGCATATGGAATCAGAGTGGCAGCTAGTGTGTTAGTGATACGACAATGGGTAAATTTTTCAGAGAGTACTTTGAGGAGCTTTTTTCTTCATCTTGGCCAGCTGATGCTGCTACCTTTCTGGACCCTATTTCACCAAATATCATGGAGGACCAGAATAGTCGTCTGATTCGCCTTTTCATAGACCTGGAAATTAGGGCAGCTCTTTTTTAAATGGCACCTTGTTCAGTTATTATTTATGCATCATTTTGATGTCATTAAGTACCTCTCTTGCATATATTTTGAATGATTTCATGCCATCAATAGTAGAAAATGATCAATTTTGTGAAACTTTTTCAGATTTGGAAAGATAGGTAAATTCTAAGAAAAACGCAAAAAGAATGACACGAATCGGAGTTATAACGAAAGAATAAATAAAAAGAATAAATAAAAAGAATGACATGCGTGGAAATGAGAAGTTGGCTTCATAATCATGTCTAAATTCTACCAGGTTCCATGACAAAAGAATAAATAAAAATTTACAATTTAGGAAATAGAAGCTAGGAAAACACGAACCACGAAAGAAATTAAGGACATCTAACTATAGAAACAATTAACTTCCAAATTATGAATGCATGACTGTAGCTCTATATATAGATCATATTAAGCAGCTGCATTTAGAGAGAGAGAGAGAGGTGCTTACAAGTTTGCACTGTTTACAGGATCCCTTTGGAATGACCTTCAAGAAATGGGGAGGAGTGGTCGAAAACGTTCGCCGGTTATGAAATTTCCGGTGAGGGGATGCCATTTTTTAAAATTCGAAAGTTTGACGGTGGGTGCGTTTTAGAATTTGAAGTGTATATGCTCTCAGCCTCAGCTAGAAAAAAAAAACAGAGGAAGTGTCTTCAAGAGACATTAATCATGTTCCTATACCTAAAGGTGCAGTAGTTAAAGTGACTTGGCAATGTAGTATGTAATATCCGCAAATCAGTGCATGTTCGTCGGGCAAAGGTCATTCCCAAGCAATCATGCAATTACAAGGGCTGGAAATGGTTGCAAAATAAGTTTGGTTAAAAAATAATGTATAGAACTTTGAGAAATGTTCTATGGGTCAGAAGCTTTGCCTGATGAATACTTGTATGTTCGTCGGGCAAAGGTGTCCTATGTTTAGTGGACATACGCCAAAAATGGACCACATTTGCCCGACGAATATGCCAGTATTCGCCTGGCCATATATACCAGATTGATTTTACATTTAATTACTACACAACGGTTTTAAATTACTTGCGAAATAATTCGACCGATCTAACCGTCCACATTTATCCTAACCCAAAAATTAACCGATTTTGAATTCACAGGAGTAGGTAACGGTGCGCTACGAATCGACGGCTACAAACCATTTTTTGACGATCGAATGGCTTTAACTCCTCAAATCCTCACAATTTTTTAAGGGCCTCCTAGGTACGTAAAACTACAAACTGAACGGTCGATTTCTTCAAATTCAATCGTTTGAATATCAATTGAACCAAAACTTCGAAAAACGTATTGAAGTTTCTTTTGAAGTGTTTAAAGTGTTTGAAGAATAAGCTGCTTTTACGATTTTCAATAATTTACAAAATGAAATTGACCGATCTAACCGTCCACATTTATTGCACGTACTCATAGATCCCCTACGCAAAAAATTAGCCATTTTGGAATTTCAGGTATTAGGTCACGGTGCGCGACGATTCGACAGTTACAAAATATTTTTTGACGGGAGAGGTCTACACACGTAAAACCACAAACTGAACAATCAATATCTTGAAATTCGATCGTTTGAATATCAGTTGAACTAAAACTTCAAAAAACGTATTGAAATTCACAAAGTGAATGATCTACGCACGTAAACTCCTTAAAACATGATGATTTTCAATGGTGGGGCTCTTGACACGTAAAACCACAAAGTGAATGGTCACAATCTTGAAAATTCAATCGTCGAGCCTGGTTTTTACATTACCCCTATTTTCATATATAAAACTAAGTTTTCCAGACGAATCCACTAGCATCGTAGGGCAAAACTACAAATAGTCGTCGGGCAAGGTTAAAAAAACTTGCCGCCTTCATTTGCCCGATGAAGTTTTAACATTTCCTGATGAACTCCACCACATTCGTTTGCCCGACGAAGATGTTCATCGGGCAATGGTCTCTATAACTGATAAGTCACGACTAACTCCTTCTTCCTTGTTCTTCCTTCTCGGTCTTTCCGCATCCTCTCTACAAAAACCCGAAAACCACCCAGCCACCATCCAAGGTCTCTCTCCTTCTCCCTCTCTCTCTCACCCGCACTCCTTCTCTCTCAAGGTCGTCGCCTCTCTCTCTCTCTCTCGCCGCCGCATCTCTCTCTCTCTCTGCAAAAATTAGAAACCCAGCTGCAGCCCCGTTCTCCGCCGCCTCTCTCTGTCGCCGCCTCATTTCTCTCTGCACTCCTTCTCACTATAAGTCTCTCTCTCTTTCTCTCTATCATATTTGTGAATATTGTAATTGAAATTTGGATTGGATTGGATTGGATATTTTGAATTTGGATGGGATTTAGGAATTGAATTTGTGAATTTTTAAATTTGTGAATATTGTATTGGATTTAGGGATTGAATTTGTGAATATTGTGAATATTGGATTGGATTGTGAATATTGTGAATATTTTTGGTTTAATTAGCTTGTTTGGATGTAGTAATTTAGGTTTAAATTTGGTTTAATTATGTGAATATTGGATTTAGTAATTTAAGTTTAAGTTTGTTAAGATTTAGTAATTTAGGTTGAAATTTGGTTTTAGTTTTTGAAAATTGGATTTAGTAATTTAAGTTTAAGTTTGTTAGGAATTAATAATTTAGGTTTAATTTTGGTTTGTATTGGTTTTATTTTAATTTTGTGAATTTATTATTAAAACTTCAAATTAGGTGGTTTAGAATCATTTTTGTGAATTTATTATTAAAAATTAAAATTGGGAAATACAATTTCATTTTCGTGAATTTATATCTAAAAATTAAAATTAGATGGTTTTATTTCATTTTTGTTAAGTTATTATTAAAAATTAAAATTAGGTGGTTTATTTCATTTTTGTGAATTTATTATTAAAAATTAAAATTAGGTGGTTTTATTTTTTTTTTTGTGAATTTATATTTAAAATTAAAAAAATTTGGTTTTTTTTTAAATTTATTATTAAAATTTAAAATATGTTGGTTTTATCTTAATTATTTTGAATTTCTTATTGTAGATATCGTTGCGCCCCTTAATCACATCTAGAACCCACCGCGTTGTCCCACTGATGACCGTGCGGAGGAGGAGGCACCACCTGCCACTGTAGCCTACACGGCTGAGTCCAATTAGGGCCCTGTCAACACCTCACAATCCATTCGACCTAACGAGCGATCGGCCCGTTGACGCCATAGCAAGAAACGAGGGGAACCATGTCCCGACCCCCAGCCACATAGGTCGCCGAATCAGCCGAACCTAGAGATGGGGACAAAGTAATCCCTAATGGTAAGATGACTACTTTGTTTATTTAAAAAAGTGTTTTTGTTTTTTGCTCATATTTGTACTAATTTTTGTCGTATTTGCAGTATCTTCTTTGAACATGTGCGGGATCAACAGGGGTTTGGCATCGCAGCAGATTTTCCGGACAACAAAGGTAGAGATCCGGGTGGAATACATGCCTCATCTGCGGGTGGTACACGACATTGGAGTTATTGTTTGTACCAAGTGCCGGATGCTAGGGTCAACTTTCAAGAAGCTCGAGGACAACCACAAGAGGGATTGTTGGTTTGAGTTATCGGTATATATTTCTCCCTTTTTTAACATTATTTTCATTATTTTAAATATTTTACTAAGTTTAATATTTTATTGAAGGTCAATTTTGAGTACAACGTGGAGGACGCCAACGTTAATGTGTACCTCACCAACATCTGGCAGAGCCGATAAAAGGACTAGAAGTACAAGCTGCATTTGTATTACCTGAGCTGGAGGTCCCCGGCAGAAGCCCTTACAAATCTTCCAACTGAGTTGGCGGAGGTGGGTCGGTTACCCGAGTGGGAGTGGTTGTGCTTCCATTTCGAGACCCCCGAGTATCTGGTACGTGTTGGAGTTAAGAATTTTTTCATTATTTTCGATTTAAAGTCCAATTTGAATATAATGATTGTTTTTACTAATGAACATGGAAAATCGACCGCCAACAAAAAAAACCGAGGGGGGGGGGGGGGGGGGGGGGGGGGGGGGGGGAGGAGGGGGGGGAGAAGGAAAAACCACCACGGTGGCTCGCGAGCCTTTGCGCACTGACTGGAAGACCGTCGAAACCAAGGTTCGATGTGGCCGGAGGCGGAGGTCTGGGGGCAAGTCAACGATGGGCACGGCAACAAGGCAGCTAACACAATTTATATATTTTTTAAATTATATATAATATTTTTAAAAAAAATTCTAAAATTCAATGCTTTCTCAACGATATGCTGGGGTTAGTTGGGAAAACCTGTCAACTTTGCCCTACGAAATTGAGTATTTCGTTGGGCTATGTCTGATATCTATACCGTATATGGAACAGGTTTGCCCAACCTCCTAAATTTTCATCGGGCAAACCCGTGTTGACTAACTGCTTTTGCCCGACAGCTTATTTGCGACCAATTTGGTTTGTCGAGCTTGTTGAGGGTTTGCCCGACGAAATTGTTTTTTTCGTCGGCCAACATCTGGCCCGACAGCAAAGGCCCAACGACTTTTTCCCGTAGAAGTTTCTTTAGTTTTAGTTTGGCCCAACAAATGCGTTGCCTTGCCCGAAAACTTCATTTCGTCGGGCAAGATCGTTTTTCCTGTGGTGCACTAATACAAGTAGGATCCACCTAGATTAATGTGTGTTTACAAATATGATCTAGAATACAACCTCCACTACAAGAAAACATCTCTGGCCCAACCAAATTTTGCCCGACGAACAAAATTTCGTCATCTAATGAAGCTTTGCCCTGCGAAACTGACTATTCACCGGGCAAAAACATGTCCAATCTTGCCTGATGAAGAAACTCGTAGGGCAAGCTTCCTTCGTGGGGCAAGGTTTTGATGCGAAACAAAAAAATTTCCCGCGTAAGTGTGTAAATGTTGTCCAACTAACAAATTGGTAGGGAAAAATTGTTTCGTGGGGAAAATTTATGGCTCGAAGAAAAGGTGGTTGGCGCGTAAAATTAGGCACCCTATGAATTTCTATTTTCGTCGGGCAAAAGAAGAAAGCTCAACGACAAAGATTCGTCGGGTAAAGTATGAGCAATGACCGCTCCACAAAATATATGTATCTGCAATTCTCCGACGAGTTCATTAAAGTTTTCCCGACGAATCGGCGTCATCGGGCAAAGTGTTAAATGTATTAACTGTGGCCACACGCCCCTCTTCTTCTTCTTCTTTCCTCTCTGTGCTTTCGCAACCCTCTCTCTCTCTCTCTCTCTCTCTCTCTCTCTCTCTCTTTCTAACACCATCCTCCATCATCTCATCAACATTTTAACTACCAATCTCTCCCTCTTTCTCTTTCAAACACCAAACTCCATCAAATACCAATTTGAAAGGTTTGAGAAATTTAATATTTTTAATTTTGAATTTTTGGTTTTTGATTATAAACTAATTATTGGTTGTGTTTTAGGAAATTTGTGATTGATTTGGCGGAATACTTATAAAGAGGTATGTGTATTTGCCTCTCAATTGAATTTTGGTAAGAATTTTGGATATATAATTATGTTAGGAAATTGTGTATAAATTGTTGAAATTGTGTATAATTTGTGGAAAATTGTGTAGAAATTGTGAAAATTTTGTTATGTGCTTTTGTAGGAAATTAGAAAATAAGTTAGGAAAATAGAAAATATGTTAGGAAATAGAAAATATGTTAGGAAATTAAAAAATTGTAAACTATGTGATATGCGTAATTAACATATGTTTATATTTGCGAATTTGTTGTGATATTTTCTGTAAAGCGTTAGGTAGTTACGACATAGTGAAATATGTTGATATTTCATAACCGTTTATGCGAAGTTAATCGGGTTGATTAACTTCGTATAATGAAATTCAATGAAAAACCTTAGACCCGTTTGAGAGTCAGTGAATCGGGTTGATTGACTGATTCTTGAATTGTCCATTTATTCGGACAGTTTGGGGGTGCGTAACTATGAATTGTGTAGTTTGCAGTCTACGAGACTAGGTTTCAATTGTGGGAAATTCGGTTTGTATCCCCTCAATGTTCTCCAATTGCATACTAGATATTTGTTTATAATATCTATGTTGTGCATTTGGGGAGCTGTAAGGAGATGCTGCCGAAATTTCCCTTGATCGAAACTTAGCCTCATAGGTCACAAACTACACAGCACATAACGTGCACTCTTGAATGGGATAGGGCCAAATCACCAGAGACATAAGGAGACAAGTGGCTTTTGATATTAACTTGTTCTAATTATGAGACAATATGAACTCAATTATTTACGTTGACTGTATTTTGTGAAAGCATGCACAATAGACAGAGGATAGATGCAAATGGAAGATAGATGTTCTGATGAGTATTTGGATGGGATTGACATCTTCATTGCCTTTGCACATAGTCACTGCAGTGATAGTGGACGTATCAGGTGTCCATGCCAGAAATGTAACAACTGCAATTATATGATGTTTAATGAGGTCCGAAATCATCTTAAATGAAATGGGACCGTACACAACTATACTAATTGGATCTATCACGGTGAACAATTTTTTACAGTAACGACATCTTCGGATCCTAGGACCCGTCAAGATGAAAGTGCTTTGGATGGGCGATGTGATGATGACCAAGTCTTTGACCTATTAACCGATGTTTTCCTCCCGCCTCGGTTGATATGGATGATGAGGCGCCCAAGTTTCAACCCGAAAACTCTGAGAAACAGTACGAGAGATTGTTGAAAGAAGCTCATTGCGGATTGTACCCCGGTTGTAAATCATTCTCGGTTCTAGGGGTGGTTGTGGAGTTGATGCACATGAAAGTTGAGTATAATCAAACGAACAAGCATTTTGATCACATGAAGGACATCATCATCCGAATGCTCCCAGATGATAACCGTCTGCCTAAAGATCATTATAGCTCAAAGAACCTGTTGAGGGGTGTCGATTTCGAGTATGTCAAGATCCATGCATGCAAGAACAATTGTGCATTGTTTTACGGTGAATTCAAGAAACTTGACAAATGTCACGTGAGCAATGAGCCTAGGTTTCGAAAGAACAAGATTCTGAACAAGGTGTTGCGTTATTTTCCACTGAAGCCAAGGTTAAAATGATTTAACATGTCAACCCACACATCCCGTGATATGAGGTGGCACAAGGATGAACGCATTGATGATAATGTACTGAGACATCTAGCCGATGGAAAGGCTTGGAAGGAATTTGATAAGATGTATCCCGAGTTTACCATGGATCCAAGAAATGTCAAATTAGGACTTGCTACTAACGGTTTTAATCCGTTTGGGGATTTTACATAGCCCTGTAGCACTTGGCCAGTGGTCATGGTTCCGTATAACTTGCCCCTTGAAGATGCATGAAAAAAGAATTTTCAATCCTCAATACTTTGATACTGGGGCCTGAATTTCTGAGTAATTCCATTGATGTTTATTTGCGGCCGTTGATTGATGAGCTCGTGGATTTTTGGGAAAATGGTATCCGAACATACGACAAGTACAGTGGAGAAAAGTTCACTCTACGAGCGGCCGTAATGTGGACTATTATTGATTTTCCTACTTATGGTATGCTATCGGGGTGGAGCATTAAGGGTTCTCTTGCATGCCAGACATGTGGACCGGACACAACGTCTTTTTGGTACGCATCGAAGGTATGCTACTTGGGTGCTCGAAGATTTCAGCCCTGGGATCACCGGTAGCGTACGCAGTCTAACACATTTGATGGAAAAACAGAGTTACGGGCATGACCTAGGGAGAGGTCTAGTGATGAGATATTGTCCAAATTGAACAGTATACAGGAGTTCGTCACAAGAGGACCAAAATCAGTGGAACAAGAAAATTGGACGAAGAAAATCATATTCTTCCGTTTGGCATACTGGTCGAAATTGAAAATCAGACACATCGTGGATCCTATGTACATCGAGAAGAATGTTTGCGAGAGTATTGTGGGAACGACTTTACCCACTGACAGCAAGCCAAGGGACGCAAAAAAAAACACATTTTGCTCTGCAAGAAATGGGGATTCGGCCTCATTTGTGGCCAAATATGTCAAAGGAAAATACATAATGGCTCATCCAAGTTATACATTTACGCCGGAGAATAAGAAAAAATTCCTGAAGTGGATGCAGAGTGTGAAATTCCCCAATGGGTACGCTGGCAACATCTCTTGAAATGTTAGCACAGACGGTGACACCATGTCTGGTTTGAAGACCTTGACTATCATGTTTTGCTACAACGACTCCTTCCAATTGGTATTCGGCCTTACTTGGAGGATGGTGTTGTTGAGACGATAGTTTATTTGTCTCAGTTCTTTCAGATACTATGCGCCAAAACCTTGCAAAAGGCAGACGTCAGAATAATTAATGAGGATATTGTCTACATAATATGCCGGCTAGAGCAAATATATCCGCCAGCATTCTTTGATATAATGGTGCACCTACTAATACATCTTCCGGATGAGGCAAAGCTAGCTAGCCTGGTGGATTATCGTTGGATGTACCCAATCGAGACGTAAACTTCATATTATTTTTGGTACTATTTCCTTACTATCTTGTTAATATATGTGAATCATAATGTATATTTCCTTGCAGAATGTTAGGTAGGTACAAGCGGTACGTCCGCAACAAGACACATCCCGAAGGCTTTATAGCAGAGGCATACATTGCAAAGGAGTCACTGATGTTTTGTGCAATGTACCTTCGAAATGTTGAAACTTCCTTCAATAGGGCCTCGAGCAACGACAACAGTAGTGAACCTCCCGAGAACCTATATGTATTTGCCCAACTAGCACGACCATTCGGCGCTGGTCTAATGTCGTAGCTTTTCACCAATAGCGACATGAAGGTGGCTCATTAGTTCATACTGAACAACTGTGATGGAGTCTTGCCCTTCCATGAGCAGCAAAAGGCGTTAATGAAGGCCCAATATCCTTCAAATTGGGAAGAAATGGACCAACAACTGTTTCCAAGTTGTTTTTCCCACCATGTAAGTCAAATATTTTATTTGTAAGTTTCTTAAAGTGTTTTTAAGTTTACCAATTTATTTCTTTTGTGTATCTTACCAGATGGCACAGTTGAAAGATAACAACTCGCTAGAGTTTAATCAAAAATTAATGCATCTGTCCATTGGCCCATTTCAAGGAGAAACATATGATGGTTATCACGTTAACGGAGTTATGTTCGTGTGCACAGAACAAGACGACAAGTTGTCTACTCAAAACAGCGGGGTCTTTGTGTCGGGGGTGGGGGGAGTAGGGGATGGGGAAATGCTGATACGAGGGTCTACGGCAGATTGTTAAGTGTGGTTCAAGTGTTATACGCAGACCACAAGGAAGTCATTTTGTTCAAGTGTCATTGGTTTGATACGAACCCAAATATCCTAGGCATGGTCATTAAAGATCATTTATGTACCTCTATCAACACAAACACCCGGTAGTTTGAGAGTGATCCCTACATCCTCACTAGTATGGTGAAACAAGTATTCTATGTGAATGATCCAAAACCTGGTGCTACTTGGAGAGTACCTGAGATGGTAAATCATAGAAATATTTGGGACTTGGATGGCCGATACCATGAAGAAGATGGGGAAACAGACGATGACCAAAATGTTTACCAGGTGGATTCCTCGGCATCCACCCTAAACGTGGATGGAGTACAGACCAACGACGTCATCCCACCAATTACGATTGATGGGATTTTTATTGATCTCGGGGACTTAGAACCAATTGAAGTGATTTTGAGGGAACAATTACTGTGCACATCTCAGATGATGAGCGTGATTGGGAGGGGGAGAGCGAATCCGACAGTGAATGAAAGTTGTAAAGAAATGATTTCATTTAAATATGTACTATCCAATCTATTATATTATGTTTTGATGTTTTGATGTTTATATGTTTCAATTAATCCAGTCTCATCTCCATACTCAAATTGGACAACTGAGTTGATGCAAACTTTTCTCACATTGCCATCACAGAAAATAACAACATCGTGAAGAATGGCCTGTAATCAAAATGTTTGATGAATAAGCTTATTTTACGATTTTCAATAATGTGTTTGATGAATAAGCTTATTTTACAATTTTCAATACTTTACAAAATGAAATCGACCGATCATATTGTCCACATTTATTGCACGAACTCATAAATCGCATACGCCAAAAATTAGCCAATTTGGAATTCCCAGGACTAGGTAACGGTGCGATACAATTCGACGGTTACAAAACATTTTTTGACGATCGGATGGCTTTAACTCCTCAAAACCTCACAATTTTCGACGGGCATGGTCTAGGCACATAAAGCCATAAAGTGAACAGTCCCGATCTTGAAAATTCGATCATCTGAATATCGGTTGAGCCAAAACTTTGAAAATATATTGAAATAAACTTAAAGTGTTTAAAGTGTTCGATGAATAAGATTATTTTGCGATTTTCAATAATTTGCGAAATGAAATCGACCAATCTAACTGTCCACATTTTTTGCACGTACTCATAGATCACCTACGCGAAAAGTTAGCCAATTTGGAATTCTCGGAACTAGGTAACGGCACTTGACGATTCGACGGTTACAAATTGCTTTTTTGATGATCGGACGGCTTTAACTTCTCAAAACATCACAATTTTCGACGGGCGAGGTCTAGCCACGTAAAAACAAAAAGTGAACGATCAATTTCTTAAAATTCCATCATTTCCCTATTAGTTGAACTAAAACATCAAGCAACGCCTTGAAATTCACAAAGTGAACGGTCTAGACATGTAAACGCCTTAAAACATGATGATTTTCGATGGTGGGGCTCTAGGCACGTAAAACCAGAAAGTGAACGGTCCCGATCTTAAAAATTCAATCGTTGGGCCTTTTTTTGCATTACCCATATTTTAATAAATAAAACCATGTTTGCCCGACAAAAGATTTAGTTCAAAGGGCAAAGATTCAAAATATCATCGTGCAAGTTCAATTTTTGTCCGGTAAACTTGGAAAACACTCCTGCAATTTTTTTTTTCGAAAAATCCAAATTTCCTCCAAAATTTTCTCAAAAAATCAAATTTAGCGCCTCATTTTGCTTGACGAATTTGTAAATACTTGCCCGACGAAGATCACCGTTACTCGAAAACCCGACGAACTCATTAAAGTTGGCCCGACGAATCTATTCGTCGAGCAAAGGCCTTCAGTAAATTAAAACCATGCAAAGTGCTTTCTTCTTCTTCCTTCTTCCTCGTTTGCTCCGCCTCTGCTCTCTGCCTAAAAATTAAACCCATAACCCAGCCGCATCTCTGCCTAAAAAATGAAACCCATAACCTTGCTTTCCCTCTCTCACTCTCGCGTCGTCCCTCTCTCTCTCTCGGTCCGCCGCATCTCTCTCCCTACAAAAATCGAAACCCAGCCTCTGTCAACACAGCCTCTGCCGCCTTTCTCAATCTCATGTCGCCGCCTCTCTCCCTCGCCGCCTCTCTCTCTCTGCCACCTCTCTCTTGCACTACCTCCCACTGTAAGTCTCTCTCTCTCTCTCTATCATATTGGAATTGAAATTTGGATTTTGAATTATATGAATTTTGGATATGATTTTGGGTATGATGTGGGTATGATTTTAAGAATTTTATGAATTTTGCATATGATTTTGGGTATGATTTTGGATATGAATTTTATGTGAATTTTGGATATGTGAATTTTGGATATGATTTTGGATATGTGAATTTTAGATATGATTTTGGAGATGTGAATTTTGGATATGATTTTGGAGATGTGAATTTTGGATACATGAATACTGAATTTTGTAATTTAGGTTTAAGTTTGTTAGGATTTTGTAATTTAGGTATAAATTTGATTTAATTTTAATTGGATTGGTTTAAGTGTGTTTGGATTTAGTATTTTAGGTTTAATTTTGGTTTGTATTGGTTATATTTTAATTTTGTGAATTTATTATCAATAATTAAAATTAGCTGGTTTTATTGCATTTTGTGAATTTATTATTAAAAATTAAAATTAGGTGGTTTTTTTTTTTTTTTTTTTAATTTCATATTTAAAATTAAAAAAATTTTGTTTTTTGTTTTTTTATTTATTATTAAAATTTCAAATATGCTGGTTGATTTTATCTTAATTATTTTGAATTTCTTATTGTAGATGTCGTAGCGTCCCTTGATCACATCCAAGACCCACCCTGCGCTGAACCCGCAAATAATCGTACGGAGGAGGAGGCAGCCCTTGTCACGATAGCTTCCACGACTGAGTCCACCCGGGGACCCTTCGATACTTCGCAGTCCGTGCGATTCGGCGCTTGATAGGCACGTCGACGCCATAGCAAGAAACGGGGAGAACCACATACCGACCCCCAACCCTCATAGGCCACTAACCCCCAACCCTCATAGGCCGCTAACCCCCAACCCTCATAGGCCGCTAACCCCCAGCCCTCACAGAACACCGGATCAGATGAACCGTAGACTGGGGCCGGAGTAATCCCCGAGGGTAAGTTGATTATTTTTTTTATTTATCAAAACTGTTTTTGTTTTTTGCTCATATTTTGTACTAATTTTTGTCATATTTGTAGGGACTTCGGTGAACGTACGAGGGATCAATAGGGGGTTGGCATCGCAGCGGATTTACTTGACAGTGAAGGCAAAGATCTGGTTGGAATACCTGCCTCATCTACAGAAAGCGACCCAAAAAATGCACAGCCTGATGGTACACGACATTGGAGCGATTCTTTGTACCAAGTGCCGAATGATGAGGGATACTTTCAAGAAGCTCCTGGCGGACCAGAACAAGAACTGTTGGGCTGAGTTATTGGTAAGTGTTTCTCCATTTTTTGAACTTTATTTTCATTACTTTTAATATTTTACTAACTTTATTATTTCATTGCAGGTCAATTTTGAGTACGACCTGGATGACGCCGACGTCAATGAGTACCTTAGTTGCTTCTGGCAGAAATGGTACTCGGATTGGAAGTACGAGCTCCATCTGTACTACCTAAGCTGGAGAAGCCGGGAGGAAGCTCATTCAAATCCTCCATTCGAGTTGGCAGAGGGGCCTGATCAGTCATTATCTATGCATCATTTTAATGTCTTTATATTCCTCTCTTACATGTCTTTTGAATGATTTTGTGCCATAAATAGTAGAAAATGATCAATCTTGTGAGAATTGTGCAAATTTGGAAAGATAGGTAAATTCTTAGAAGAACGCAAAAAGAATGACTCAAATCGGAGTTCAGACGAAGGAGATGTCCTCATTTCAATATCAGGGCCTGAACTGGGCCCATAGTGCGGCAATGCGCCTATTTTGAGTCCTTGGCCAAGTACCTCAGATCATGCCATCCGGGTCCAAAACCTGTGTCTCATGACATCAAGTTCATGTCTTAGGAGTGCCAAGGTCATGCCAGGTCATGTCGAGTACATGTCCCAAGAACTTCCCATCTGAGCCTAGCCTCTGTGCCTAAACCCTAGTTCTTGTTCCGCCAGCGATGAATCAAAGTTCCTCCTCTGCGCTAACCCTGACAACCTGTGCGCCTGGCCTGAGCGAAGATGCGCTTCTACTATACTCATGGTGTGCCTTAAAAGCGCAGTTCCAGACCCCTATGACGAAGACATTCCAAGGGCCAAGTTCTAAGTTCTAGTGTCTAACCGCAGGAAGACCGCAAGCTGTCCGCGGCCAGCTTGTGTTCCTACTTGCCAGCTTGCATTCACACTCCCAACCATGTTCTGATTGGTTCTAATAGATTTTAGGGACTTTGTAATTAATTAGAAGTACAATAACTATTCTAGAACATTCTAGGCTAGGGTTTTTAATATCAATCCTTATAGGACAAGGTTTTCCCTTTGTCTATAAAAGGGAGCCTTTGTTCAGTGTTTGAGGGACCATATTTATAGACATGTATATTTTAGACGCCATTCTGGAGATCTAGACACCCTAGCCTCGATTTACATTGTAATTCAGTTCAAAGAAAACAGTTTTTATTTTCTGCACTTTTTGGGCGTGGAGCTTGGAGAGGAAGGCTCTGCTGTGGCTCTTTTGTGCCTGTTCTTCAACAATCTCTTTTGTACCCTTATTTTTATTATTGCAATTTACTTATGAATTCAATTATATTTGTTTCAATTTAAGTTATGTGTAAGTAGTTCCTTTTAGGATTAGGGTTGCTTGAAGCCCTAGCCATGTTAGCTTGTTAAGTAGATTTTATTCTTGTTTTTGATTGATATGCATGCTAAATAACTCTGATTACTGCTTTAACTACCATTCTTTTTATGTTTATGAGACTTGCTACCTTGTTTGCATAAATTATTGATGGAATTGCTTGAGTGACCATCATATCATCCTGTGGTTCATTAGCATCGAGAGGTTGAGGTTAAGAAACAATCTTGTAGTCGGAATTCATGACAACCTAGGAATGCATCTCACTTTTCTAGGCTAGTGTGGTGTCATTAAATTCTCTTAGTACTTCATACGTCATCTTAACTGGTAGGTGATAGACGTTCTAGGCATATGCACTGTCTAAAACATGAAAAGTAAGAGAGAATAATATATGTTTAGTGTACCAACGCCAGGACCTAGGCATGGGCACCTAATTCAGAATTACATAGTAATTAGGTCAAGATAATCTGGTTAAGAGCTATAATTGGTTAGAGTGGATAGTAAGCCTTAATTAGCCTTAGTTACGCAACTATATGCACATTTTAACTCGCAAGTGCACAAGATCAGACAAATAGTATAGAAAGCAAATACGAGATCATTCCCACGAGGATTGGATTAATATGTGTTTAAAATTGACTTTAAGATGATTTTGAAAACTGAAAATTTCGAAACAAAATATTAAAAACAGCGTTTGATTAAACACAGAATTGGATCGAGGTTAAAACAATGAGAAAACCAGTTAGGGATTCGATGTTCACCGCTAATCTTCTTCCTTAAGCAAACAACATGCACAATGCTACAAAACAAATTTTAGATGCTCATGTTTGTCAACCTAAAGGCATGATATCTACACTTTAAATTATTGATTTCCCTAAGCAACAAGTTAGGCATGGGTATCTACGCTAACTCTTTTCATTCTTAAAGTATTTAGCATAGTATCTACTAAGTTGCACTTTAAGAACGCATAACACAATGGAAATCGACAAACACACAACTCCTAGAACATGGTATCTATTCTAGTTATTCATGATGATTAATTTCAAGAACTTATAACTAGTTCTTTTGTTACTCTCATAGGCACAAGATTCGGTCATCTAAATTTACCTATGTAACAAACTCAATACACAGCATGTGTATGGTGATCAAGCATAACATAACGTATGTAAAGAGTAAAATATAATCTGAAATTAATCAATTAAGCATCACAAAAGTAGTTTGCAGCAAAGGCATATCGAAATCCTTAAAGAAACGTGATTAGGGCTTCAATCGAGCCCTAACTATAGTACATAGTTACCCATAATTTAAATAGACAGCAAGAACATAAAAAAATAGAAAATAAAAAGAGGAAGAAGACAGCTCTTTGATGATGTGTTGGTCAGCCAGAGTGATTGGATGACGCCTTGACGTTCCTCCTTGCTTCCTAAGCCTTTTAGACCTTGGAACCTTGAAGGATGGAGCAGAATGGGATGGTGTGGCTGAGTCCTTGTGTGAGGGCCCAGATGTTTCTGCAGTTTTTTTGGAGAAAAATAGCTGTTTCAAAGTATGAGATGAGGGTGAGACTCTTTGCTTCTCTCTTGTATGCGTGTCTTTGCCCCTTCGGCTTGCCAAGAATTTATGTGCATGTTAATTCACTGAATGAGGGAGAGCAAGAGTTTTTTTTTATTTCTTTTTAATTTTCTTCTTTTCTCTGATTAAAACGGCTCCTCCCATAACCCTAACAAACTGGGCTTCAGTCGTCCAAGCCTGATAAGGATTAGAAAACTTGAAATAGAAGGAATGTTGAATTCCCGAGCAGCCTGAACTTGCTGTACTAAAATGGCCATAACTCCTTCTAGAAATTCCAATTCACGAACCGTAAATTCCTTTAGAAACTAGACTTCCGTATCTTTCCAACGATATATGGCCAATCAGCTAGTTCTTCCTGAGCAGGTGCAGTTAATTTCGAGAAGTTGACACATCTAATGAAGTCTGTTTCAAAGTTTCCTCTTTAATTTCCCAAACAACACTCATTAACTCCTTTTGTAACTTTGCTTCCAAAAATCCTACAAAACACGAAAACAAGCTAAGTATTAAGAAAACATAGGAAGCATGCTAAGAAAAGCATAAGAAAACAAGATAAAATGCCGCAAAAATATGCTCCTATCAAATTCCCCCACACTTAAGCTTTTGCTAGTCCTCGAGCAAAACAGAAAAAAATAATGAGAGAAAATCAAAGACTCAATGATTCAACGTAAACCTTCCAACATTTGAATCAGAGATTTTCAATGGATCATGACATATTAAGATTCATCATACGCATAAGAATTGGTCCACATAATTCGAGAGTTAATACACATTTATAGAAATCATACACAAGCTCACAATTAAATCAATCAAAGCAACAGTACAAAGAGAGATACATGTTGAAAGAATTAGCTCAAAAATCTCATTGAATACGCTCTGATTTTATCTCATATTTTATGGTTAAGTCACTCTTCCTATACTAGTTCTATGTGAGAGGATTGATGTAAAATGGAAACAAATTGCTCACTTATGATATAACAAGAAAGAAAGGCACTTTCAGAAATATTATTTTGAATATGATCCCATGAAAGGAATGCTACTACTTGAATGCAAGAATAAGTGACACCATATGCTCATACTTCATTCAAATCTCGACATATCAATATAAACACAACAAACAAGATCAGAAGGTCTTTATGGGGATTGTAATGAGGCCAAAGGGTAAGGGGTTAAAGAAAGAATGGATATGGATAACACAAGGTTCTTAAAGAAAAGTAGAAGCATGCTATGATGTTAGACACATATGAACTTTTATCACCATCAAGAGTTTTTTTTTTCTTTCTTTTGAACATTCCCCCAAACTTGCTCTTTAAACACCCCTTGATTCACAATTAAGTCTCTGCAAATTATGCTTCACTAATCTTTAAGAAAAAGGGTAAGGATGAAAGTGCTTAGGCTAGGTGAGGAAAATGAGGGTTATGAAACAAAAAGGCTTAAACAAAGGCTCAACAGGGGTTTACCTAGAGGAAAGTGTATCATCGGTCAAAGGTCATTTTGGCAATGGTGGTAATCTAGGTGCCTTCATCATCTCAATTATGTCATGCAAATCAATTCAATGCCTCGAAAAGAAATTAGTACCAGTTCTAGCATTTAGTTCCAATGATGATAAGCAATTCAAGTAGCAACCCGAAAGATGAGCTAATGCAACAACTTAATTGACAAGAAAGTGATAGATTAAACAAATACAACTCTCTCAAACAAAGGATAAAGGCTCAAAAGCTCACAAAAGGGTTGTATTGAGCTTCATTCAATTAAGCATGTTATGGGTACCACTTACTCGGGTGATTACATGTGATTTTGCATATGATAACCATGAATAATTGAGTATTAACCAAAGAATAATTTCAAACCTTGAATCATGCTTAGAAATCATCTTAAAGTCATGCAATTAAAAACCAAATCTCATCATTGCGTTGGAAAGAAACCTGAAAGTTCAAGTATAAACAATGAAGCATTTAAGGAAGCAGAAACAAGCGACGAAACACACAAAGAAAATAAAATAAAATAAAACAAAACAAAACAAACGAAGGCAAAGTTAATGACAAAGAAGGACAGGGTGAAAGAAAGCAAATCTGATTGTCAGTGGTTGTAGAGTGCCAAAACTGTCATCATCCTCTTCACATGGGTTACCTCCCAACTTCCCTTTGGGTTACCTCCCAAGTAGTGCTAAGTTTATAGTCTTCAGCCAGACTGTTGGACTCTCATGCAATGTACTGAACAGGTTGGAGAGTCACATCCTCCTCTCTAGGCTCAAAGCTCATCTCAATATAGGGCTTCGCTCTGTGCCCATTCACCATGAATTTCTTATTCTTCTCTTTGCTATGAACCTCCAAAGCTCCATAAGGGAAAACTTTTGTAACAACATAAGGACCGTGCCACCTAGATTTGAGCTTACCAGGGAAAAGTCTCAATTTTGAATTGTAGATCAACACCTTCTGTCCCACATGAAACTCCTTCCTAACTAGTTGCTTATCATGATTCGCCTTGGTCCGTTCCTTATACAACTTAGCATTCTCATATGCATCATACCTCAACTCTTCAAGCACATTCAGCTGTAACTTCCTCTTGTCACCTGCTTGTTGCATATCTTCAAGGAGGATTATGTGCATGCACTTGGATGGACTTATGCCTTTGATGTCGGCAATGGTCCACCCTAATGCAGTCTTGTGCTCCCTAAGAACTCTCAACAATTCTCTTGCTCTACCAAACTCAAGTTTGCAACAACTAGCACTGGTAATGTCTGGTTCTCTCCCAAGTAAGCATACTTCAATTGTTCAGGTAGTTGCCTCAATTCTAGATCTGGTGCCCTAACAATGGAAGGGACAAGAGTAGTATTAGTAGACATAAGAGTTTCAAAGGGAGGTACATACTTACTTGGATAAGGCTTAGAAGCCTCAAGAGAATGCACAGCTTCATGGAGGTCTATCTCTGTAACATCACATCCATATTCATAATTCAGCCTTGTGAGGTTCTGGGCTATGCATGCCTCCAAAGGGTCAATGCTATGTACCTGAAACACTTGCTCAACAACACTTCCTACCACATCAATCTTGAAACAATCATGGTTATCATGTGGCAATTTGATAGTATCAGACAACTTGAATTCTATATTCTTACCATTAACTTTGATGCGTATAGTACCCTTTTTCACACTTACCTTTGTATCAGCAGTTACCATAAAGGGTCTACCAAGAATAATAGGTAATGAAGATGGCATAGGGGAATCTTCCATATCCAGAACAACAAAATCAGCAGGCAAAATAAATTCATTTACCTGAACCAAAACATCCTCTAATATACCTCTAGGTCTTCTGATGCTTCTATCTGCCAATTGCAATATAATTGAGGTTGGTTTGAGCACCCCTAACCTCAACTCCTCATAAACGGTATAAGGTATCAAGTTAATGCTTGCTCCTAAATCAAGCAAAGCACGTTCAAACAGACGGTCACCAACCCTGCAAGGAATAGTAAAACTACCTGGATCTTTTAGTTTAGGTGGTAGCTTTCTCAATAAAAACGCACTTACCTCCTCAGTCAATACAACTTTCTCATGTTCGTAAAACTGTCTTTTGTGTGTACAACAATCCTTTAAAAACTTAGCATAAGATGGAATCTGTTTAATTGCATCAAGTAAAGGAATGTTGATTTCAACTTTTCTCAAAGTTTCAAAAATATCAAGAAGATGTTTTTCTTTCTTTTGTTTAACTAACCTTTGAGGGAAGGGTGGCAATATCACCTTCTCCTTCTCACCTACCTTTGTGGCTGGAGGTGGTTCAACATTTTTTGGTTCATTCTCATTTGTCCCCACCTTGTTGTCAACTACCTTGCGACTTCTAAGGATTCTCACAGCCTTGAGCTACTCATGGCCTCCTGAATTAGGTATGCTTTGTGATGGAAACTCTCATTTCTTTCTCTCACTTAACTCCTTTGCCATTTGCCCTACTTGTGCCTCCAATTTTTGAATAGCTTGGCTAGTTGTTGCTTCTAGTTTCTGAATGTTCTGACTAGTTAGAGCATTTGTCTGTTGATGTGCAGTCAAGAACTGGAGTATGGCAACTTCAAGATTATTCTTCTTCTGGTCAGTATTTGGTTGTGCCACCTGTGATGAACATGATAATTACTTCCCTGCTAGAAGTTCTTCTGCTGCCTTTGTGGATTAAGCACATTCTGACTGTTGCTCCAAGAGAAATTTGGGTTGTCTTTCCATCCTGGATTATAAGTGTTCGAATATGGGTTATTCTTGGGATGATAGTTGTTTTTCCCCACATGATTAGCTTGCTCATGATCTGTAAAACAAGACATAGGACAAGTCTCAGTAGTATGATTAAAATTAGAACATATAGCACATACCTCGACTTTAGCAACTTGTTGAACTTGAGAGATGTTCTGAGCTGACATTGCTTTCACTAGCATATCTAACTTCTTCTCCATTGCTGCCATTTGAATTTGGACTCCACCATTTGTGCTAACTTCATAAACACCTTTACTTTGTACTCCTTGTCTCCCTCTTGATGAGAATTGCTGAGAATTTTCACTTAGGGTCTCAAATAGCTCAATGGCTTCATCACTGCTCTTTTCCATAAGCACACCTCCACAAGCTGAATCAACAAGACTTTTGTTAATATCATTTAAACCTTCATAAAAAGCTTGTACCTGATCGTCTTGAGATAGATTGTGGTGTGGACACTTGAGAAGCAACTCATTGAAATGCTCCCATGCCTCAAAGAAAAGATCTCCATCTTGTTGTTGAAAGGATTGAATCTCACTTTTAAGTTGTCTTGTCTTTTGGGCTGGGATAAACTTCTTCAAAAATTTAGTAGCCAATTGTTCCCAAGTAGTAATGGAACCTGAAGCCAGAGAATTCAACCACAACTTAGCATTATCTTTTAAGGAGAAAGGAAAGAGAATTAACCTGATTCCTTCTGGAGTTAAGCCCTAGATGTTCTGAGTCTTACAGAGATCGAAGAAATCCCTAATGTGCAAGTATGGATCCTCAGAAGGTCTGCCTCTGTAGTGCGGCACCATGTTAAGCAATTGAGGTAATAAATTGAAGCTGCCTTGCACAGTTGGTTGGTAGGCAATGCATGATGGTTGATTAAGGTTTTGAGGGATAAAGTAGTCCTTCATTGGCCTTCGAATCTGTTCATCCCCCATTTCGTTCAAAGATTATGATCTTTCTCCTTCTTCAAAATCTTCTCCTTGTGTGTTAAGTTTTTCCCTCTCAGCCTGCTTTCGAAGACGTCTAAGAGTTCGTTCAATCTCAGGATTGTAAACACCGACCGCTAACTTTTGGGATTGATGACCTTGCATAAACAAAATTCAACCTGTAAACGAAAACCAAAAATCCATTTCAGCACAAACTAATACACAATCCCCGGCAACGGCGCCAAAAACTTGTTGTACAAATAGCAACATAAAAATTACGCAATTATATGCACGTTGTAACTCGCAAGTGCATAAGATCAGACAAATAGTATAGAAAGCAAATACGAGATCATTCCCATAAGGATTGGATTAATATGTGTTTAAAATTAATTTTAAGATGATTTTGAAAACTGAAATTTCGAAACAAATTATTAAAAATAGTGTTTGATTAAAAACAGAATTGGATCGAGGTTAAAACAATGAGAAAACCAGTTAGGGATTCGATGTTCACCGCTAATCTTCTTCCTTAAGAAAACAACATGCACAATGCTACAAAACAGATTTTAGATGCTCATGTTTGTCAACCTAAAGGCATGATATCTACTCTTTAAATTATTGATTTCCCTAAGCAACAAGTTAGGCATGGGTATCTACGCTAACTCTTTTCATTCTTAAAGTATTTAGCATGGTATCTACTAAGTTGCACTTTAAGAACGCATAACACAATGGAAATCGACAAACACACAACTCCTAGAACATGGTATCTATTCTAATTATTCATGATGATTAATTTCAAGAACGTATAACTAGTTCTTTTGTTACTCTCATAGGCACAAGATTCGGTCATCTAAATTTACCTATGTAACAAACTCAATACACAGCATGCAATTGGTGATCAAGCATAACATAACGTATGTAAAGAGTAAAATACAATCTGAAATTAATCAATTAAGCATCACAAAAGTAGTTTGCAGCAAAGGCATATCGAAATCCTTAAAGAAACGTGATTAGGGCTTCAATCGTGCCCTAACTATAGTACATAGTTACCCATAATTTAAATAGACAGCAAGAACATAAAAAAATAGAAAATAAAAAGAGGAAGAAGATAGCTCTTTGATGATGTGTTGGTTAGCCAGAGTGATTGGATGACGCCTTGATGTTCCTCCTTGCTTCCTAAGCCTTTTAGACCTTGGAACCTTGAAGGATGGAGCAGAATGGGATGGTGTGGTTGAGTCCTTGTGTGAGAGCCCAGATGTTTTCTACAGTTTTTTTGGAGAAAAATAGCTGTTTCAAAGTATGAGATGAGGGGGAAACTCTTTGCTTCTCTCTTGTATGCGTGTCGGGAAACTCTTTGTGTCTCTCTTGTATGCGTGTCTTTGCCTCTTCGGCTTGCCAAGAATTTATGTGCATGTTAATTCACTGAATGAGGGAGAGCAAGAGTTTTTTTTTTCTTTTTAATTTTCTTCTTTTCTCTGATTAAAACTGCTCCTCCCATAACCCTAACAAACTGGGCTTCAGTCGTCCAAGCTTGATAAGGATTAGAAAACTTGAAATAGAAGTAATGCTGAATTCCCGCGCAGCCTGAACTTGCTGTACTAAAAAGGCCATAGCTCCTTCTAGAAAATTCCAATTCACGATTGTAAATTCCTTTAGAAACTAGACTTCCGTATCTTTCCAACGATATATGGCCCATCAGCTAGTTCTTCCTGAACAGGTGCAGTTAATTTCGAGAAGTTGACACATCTGCTGAAGTCTGTTTCAAAGTTTCCTCTTTAGATTTCCCAAACAGCACTCATTAACTCCTTTTGTAACTTTGCTTCCAAAAATCCTACAAAACACGAAAGCAAGCTAAGTATTAAGAAAACATAAGAAACATGCTAAGAAAAGCATAAGAAAACAAAATAAAATGTCGCATAAATTTGCTCCTATCTTGGTGTCATTAAATTCTCTTAGTACTTCATGCGTCATCTTAACTAGTAGGTGATAGACGTTCTAGGTGTGTGTGTGTGTGTTGTGTATGTTTTTCTATAAGTTAACAAATCTGAACTTAATTGGCTTAATCGTTGAACAAGTCCTCGAGGGGTCGACCTTTGCTTGTCATTATATTATCTCCATCGATTTTGTGCACTTGCAAAGTTATACATAGTAGAAATAAAGTTCATAATTATTGTGTTCACTATTTCTTCTATCAGGGCCTCGGTTGGAAGGGTGGCTGTGGTTGTGCACCCATTTCGAGGACCCTGCATATCTAGTACTTGCCAACGAATTGAATTATTTCTTTATTTTTTATTTAATTTTCCATTTGAATATATAATGATTGTTTTTACTAATGAACAACGAAAAATCGGTCGCCAACAAAGGAAATCGGGGGAAGAAGGAATACAACGACCACGGGGGGTCGCGATCTTATGCCCATCAGCAGGAGGACTGGTGAAACGCCGGTTCGATGTGGCCGGAGGTGGATTTCTGGGGTCAAGTCTATGCTGGTTGCGGCAGCCAGCGGCTGATAATATTTTCGTAAGTTTCTTTTTTTCATAGTAAATGTTAATTTTTAATTTTTATAATTATATTTCTAATTAATATTTATTCGAATTTGTAGGCGGCAATGGAGCGAGACATAAAGAAGGCACAGGCTGATCTGTCGCAGCAGCAACCCGAGGTCATGTTGGAGGAGCAGCAACCCGAGGTCCCGTTGGAGCAGTAGCAACCGGATCTCTAGAGGTCGGTGGAGATCCTAGAGCAACAACTAGGTAGGTGCCCCAAGAAGATATACAGTACGGGGGTGGGAGATGCGATAGTTCGAGATGTCGCGAGTGCCTCTTCGAGTTCTTCTCAAAGAGCCGAGGAGCATCGTGAGAGGTTCATGGAACTCCAATCAAACTTCGAGAACCTACATACCGAGTTATCGAACATCATGGCCGAGAACGCGACCATCAATGCCACCCTCCAGGCGGTGCTTGAAGCGATGCGTGCAAGTGGGATTCCTCTGACGCATGTTCAGCAGCAGCCCCAGCACCTAGCCCGACCAGCCATTAAACATTTAGATTTTTGGGACGTTGTAATTTTGTTTTAATTATGTAAAACATTAATTTGTAGAAAGATTTTTTTTAATTTTATTTGCTTTGTTTTAATTATTATAATTATATTTATTTAAAAATATAATTTTTTTAATTATATATTTTTTTAATTTTATACATTATTAAAAAATTAAATTTTTTTTTTAAATTGAAGGCTTGCCCGACGAATCCATTATTTCGTCGGACTAAGGTACTAGAGTTCGGTGGACAGGCACCAAATTTCAAGATCTGGATTCAATGGAAAACCGCCATATGTTTGACACTTTACCCGACGAAATAGCGTGTTCTTCGGGCAAGCCTTCAGATGTTGTACCATATATGAGACACTTTACCCGATGAGATATTATATTCGTCGGGCAAAGCCCCGTTGACTATCTGCGTTTGCACGACGACTGATTCGCGACCAATATAGTTTGTTGGGCTAATTCTCGTTTGCCCGTCGAATATGCTTTTTTGGTCGGGCAACAGCTTGCCCGACCGTTGTTGCCCGATGAGATTGACCTGACGAAGTTTTGTCGATTCTCACTTTGCCCGGCGAATTTGTGTCCTTGCCTGACGAACCATATTGATAGGGCAAAGTGTTTTTCCCTATTAACAATTTCCATAGTATTTAATTACTGCTTAAACAAAATTACATGAATAAAACTAACAAAATCCATGAACATGCATGCTAACAAAAGGGGTGACGTGACGAGAATAAAAATAATGAATGAATTAATTAAAAAGGGGTGAAAATAAATGATGAGAAGCAACCGATAATTAATTAATACATTGGAGAGGAAAATGAGACAATATGATAAAAGAAAGAAAGGGAGGAGAGAAACATGAGATGTAGACATGAATATCCATAAAAGAATATACCTTTCGTTCTTTTAAGAAATAAACTTTACTTTGTAACGTACCAGGTGTCATATTTCTGGATTGAAAGATGAGGAAAAAGCAGTTGGGTTTTGACCAAGTTTTATGTGCCCTCATAAGAAAGCTCCGACTCTTTTCTCAGATATTCAGGATCGAGTATCGAAAGATATGTGAGTCGTACGTTAGGCTCTTTTTTCAGATATTCAGGATCGAGTATCGAAAGACATGTGAATCGTACGTTAGGAAAGAAATAAGAACAAACTATATTTAATATCTCGTGACGTACATCTTATAGTTTGAGTAACTTATTGCCACGTGTACCATGTCCATGCATCTCTTTAGTTCTAGTGTTTGTATATATATTGTAAACACCAACACTAGCTATAGTATTGTAGCTAATAGCTATGCAGAACCACCAGAAGCTCGATGTCACAGCACCTGATGACTTCAACTCATTGCATGAGTTACCAGATTCGTATGCATGGCCAAACGATGATGACTATCCATCTTTCGACGCACCAGATCAGTCGTCACCCGTGCCGATAATCAACCTCACCGACCCGAATGCCCTTGAACTCATCCGCCATGCATGCAGGACTTGGGGTATATTCCAACTCACTAACCATGGCATCCCGCAAAAACTTGTCGATGACATGGAATCCGTTGCTCACACCCTTTTCTCTCTCCCAACTCAGCAAAAGCTCAAAGTAGCCCGCGCTCCTGGTGCGAATTCCGGCTACGGTAGCCAAATAATTTCGCCCTTTTTCGAGAAGCGAATGTGGTGTGAGAGCTTTACTGCCTTTGGCTCACCACTTGAATATTTTCGCAAACTTTGGCCACAAAATTACTCAAATTTCTGGTAATCATTATTAATGACAAAATGGAATACTTTCATCTCCTATTGAGTCAATGTGTTCGTTCGTTCTCTTATTTATTTATTTATTTATAAATGATCTCTAATTTGGTTTATTTTTTTTACATAAATGATATTTTTGGAGATGACCGTTCTTAGTTATGACAAACATATTGGAAAAATTCGCTAAAATAAAAAGATGAAAGATATTTACACGTATATAAGTTAGGATCAAGTCCCACTTTAAATATTTTTCCCTTAATTTCCTATCTTTCATCTTTAAACGAATTTTTTCTATATATAGGTTATTATAAGGATCAAAGGAAACATATTTTTACATATATATTTACACTCATTTTGGGTCATTAGATATATTAACATCTAATGGCTAGAATTAAAGTGACGTGGAAGATCCTTTATTATAAAATGATATGTGATTAATTAAGATATGTGTCATTTCCTATTGTTCATCTTTTAGCAAATTTTTTCTATACGTTTGTAGCTTAATTAATCAAATTATTTCAAAAGGGATAATGAGATTAGTGATTTTAAGGTAATATTGTATCTGTAAATAAACATATGAGAAGTAGGTAATCAAAATCTTTATTAATTTTTTTCTCTTCTTATACTTGTGTAATAAACTAATTAAGCAGTGATTTTGTTTCAGTTATATTGCGGAAGAATATACGAAGGAGATGAAAAAGTTGAGTGCTAGGATGATGTGGCTTATTCTTGGGCCATTGGGGATGGCCAAGGAAGACATCAAATGGAGTGGCCCACATGGTGATTTTGAAGATGCACCACCGGTCTTACAACTGAACTCCTACCCAGCTTGTCCGGATCCGAGTCGGGCCATGGGTCTTGCCCAACACACTGATTCGGCCCTCTTCGCAATTATCCACCAAACTAATAATGCCAAAGGGCTGCAAATTTTCCGAGAAGGCACCGGCTGGCTTGTGGTTCCGCCCGTTTCTGGTGCTTTCGTCTTCATCGTCGGGGACCTCATTCACATGTTATCCAATGGGATCTACCCGACTGTCATTCATCGGGCGATGGTGAACCCGACCCAACACCGTCTTTCTATTGCTTTCTTGTATGTTCCACCCATGGATGCTCAGATCTCACCCATATCCAAGTTAGTAACCCCAGGCCGCCAGCAGCTCTACCCGCCAATCACATGGAATCAGTACATTGGAATCAAATCAAAGCTTCAAGACAAGGCACTTCATTCACTCCGAATTTGTGCTCCTATAAACTGAGGAATGATCGAAGAGATGAATGTAAAATGATCATGTATGTAACAGCCTAAGGGTTAACCGAATAAATAAATGTGCATGTCATGCACCGAATAAAGATTTAATAAAAAAATAAAAATCTCGAAACCTGATTCAAATAAATAAATAAGAATTTCAGATAAAAATAAATAAATAATTAAATAAGAATTTATAATATCACCATACATACACTATAATTATCAAAATATAGGTGAAACATCATTTTACATCCTAATATTTTGGGGGTTATTTTTAAAATGGATCATAATGTTTAAATTTCATTATTTTATTTCATGTTGTTCTGAGATCACATCAATTTACTCCCTATATTTATTTCATTAATTAAATTTACAATTAAGTGATGATGTGACATGATTGAGGTTCAATTGCGTTAAGGGTATTTTTAGTATTAAAAGAACAATAAAAAAAACTTCTATTTATATCCAAATGTAAACTCTTATTACCTAGAAAATTTTATATGTTCAACACATTTGAAAATACCTTTGTCAAATATATTCTCTACCCATCAATCATCCGAAAATACCCTTGTCAAATGTACACTTTTTATACTACAATCTCCCATTTCACCCAACAAAAACTAGAGAGAAAAAAAACATCAGACAAAAATAAAACATATGACCCTAGGTTCACTAGAGGAAACCTAAGTTTTTCATAGCATATGATTTCTTCATGATAAGGAGTCCACCTTTCACAAACAATTTTCAAGATTACAACGCTTCCAAACCACATTGATAAGCAATCTCATCAAAAATGCCAATATTTAAATTGAGGAGAAGCCATTAGTACATGCAAGTCTACAAATTCATCTAATTGAAATTAATTTTAGACCTTTAAGTCACACTTCATTTAAAAAATATGGCTGATTGTAGGTGGGAGTTTTTTTATTGTTCCTTAATACCAAAAATGACCTTAGTGGAAATGGATTTCAATCTTGCCACATTATTATTTAACTAGTTGATTTAATAATGAAAGTGATTCATGAATTAAATTAATTTGATCTACGACGTTGACTCTTCCAAAAAAAAAAAGGAAAAAGAAGAATAGTAGAAGGCTTCTAGTTTTGTACTTTTACCAACTCTTGCCTCATTCCTTTCTACCTGTCCCTCAATGCCGCCACCTCACCTTCCCTCTCCCCCTCTAGTTCATTAAGTGTCAATTTGACATTATTTTAAATGATTCTTTAAAATTTTAAAAAACTGAACATACTTAAAAATCACTTATACTGGACGACGATGCTAAGCAAAACCATAATATGAGAAGCTCATTACATGTTATTAAGTGCAAGGTACATGAATATTTATAGATCTGGGAAAAATATTTGTTTAGGTATATCATACATATTATAAATTGAGCGCATCTCAAGTGAGGACCACCTAAAATGCGGACTGGTCCGCACCAAATGACAGGAGTCGTCGATTTTGAACCAGCGGTCAGGATTGAAAGAAAGCTACTTTCTGTTTAAATTATGGCCACATGCAACTCCAGACCCATTAAGAAAATGGACTTTACCCGAAAGAGAAAATAGTCAACAGTAGAATGAACAAGGTTTTGTAAAAAGTTTTGTAAATGTTGGAGTTGAACAAAAAACTGAGTAAAAACTCAGTAACTTAGTTGTGTTCTTTGTGTGAAGCTGTTATGCTTGAATTTGGAACATTAGGAGCCAATCGACAAGGGCATGCGGCATTGAAGTGAACGAATTAGTTCTGGATTGGTTGGGAAGGCTGAGACGGCTAAGTGAAGTAAGATTATGGGTTATATGAAAATATAAATGTGATTTTATATGGATTGTTAAATTTGTCTGATGAAAGGATGGCTTAATCACCCTTCCACTTTCTTGTAAATCAGAAAAGGAGAGAAGAGGCCAAGTTGTGGCTTTCTTGTTGGTGCCAAACCAGTGGGGTGGTTTTTGGAAAACTCAGTTGCAATCGACAAGGGTAGTTGGCTCATATCGGATAAGTGAGGTAAGCCTGTTGTTAGAACTTTTAGCTGAGTGTGAACTGAAAATGGATTGAGATAGAACTTTTAGGAGAAAATGTTTATGTGAAATTAATTTTTTCCATGTTAGAACCCTTACAGTACCTTTACAATATCAATGAAGGAATTAATTAACAACATAAATCTTTAGGGGTGAAGAACTGGAGAAATGGAGGATGGCGTCGATGTAGGAACAGTTGATGTTGAGGATGGAAGTCATGATAACATACCTATAGTGAGGTTAGATTGTGTTCCCAAAATAGGTCAAATATTTGAATCGATTGTTGAAGCATTTGAGATTTATAATAGATAAGCGAGAAAAGCGGATTTTAGCATTAGACTCCACTCTAGTAAAGTGGGAAAAACAAAGAGTTAACTAGGAAGGAATTTGTGTGATTTAAAGGAGTTAAGAGCCCCAAAAAGAATGCATCACTGAAGGCAAAGATAGGAAATGTAAGTGAAAATTGCAAGGTGAAGATGTGTGTGATTAAGGTACAAAATGTGTCATAGTTTAAAGTTTCATGGTTTGTTGCCAAACACAACCATGTATGTGCGACGACTGAAACTGTTCATATGTTGCACTCTGATCGGTTAGTGTCAGAAGTTAAGAAGACTATAAAAAACAAACAGATGGATGCTGATAATATTCCTATGCATCAACAGTCATTTTATTTGGGGTTCAAGCAAGAGGAATAGATAACATTGGGTGCACCCAGAAGGATATGTATAACTATAAGGGAAGGGTATGGAAAAAATTGAAGGGGCATGATGTCGAAATGGTTAGGGAGCACTTTATTGGGTAGCAAGAAAAAAATTCTCCATTCTACTATAAGATAGAGTCCAATAGAATGACAAGCTAGTGCATTGTTTTTGGGCGGATAGTAAAAGTAGGCTTGCAAGCCATTACTTTGGTCATGTAATTATGTTTGACACCACCTACAATACCAACCGGTATGGTATGATATTTACACCAATGTTAGGGGTTAATAACCATGGACAAACAATCATTTTATATTGTGCATTACTAAGTAACAAAAGCAGAATGATCCTCCAAACAAAAAGAGTGATTGAGCCCGACTCAAGCGAGTGAGTGAAAGGCGTGGCAAGAGAACGAGCTCGACTCGCGAACAATCGGCAAGTGAAGATTGCATCTTTTAGTTGGTTATTTGAAGAATTCAAGACAGTGATGGGTGGGTTGGCACCCAAAATTGTAATAACTGATCAAGATGGTGCAATAGAAAATGCAATAGGTAAATTATTTCTGGAAACTTTTCACCGTTTATGCATTTGGTACATCTTGGAAAAGTTTTCAAGTAAGGTTCACGATGAACAAGGGCTGAAAAATCTAGAGCGCTGCATATGGAATTCAGATATCCATGAAGAGTTCGATTATAAGTGGGGAAATATTCTAGTGAGTAGGGAATTGCATCGAAACACATGGTTACCCAAAATTTTTGCACTTAGGGCCACATGGGTTCCTACATTTGTGATTCATTTATTTGCAGCAGGGTTGTCAAGCAGCCAGAGAGCAGAGAGCTCCCATTCATTTTTCAAGATGCATGTTACGAAATATAATTCTCTAATGGATTTTGTGGCAAGGTTTGATAGAGCATTGAGTTGTCATCGACACAATCACTTGATAGCATATCATATTGATATTAATGAAAAACCGGTGGTCCAAACTCGTATGCCTATGGGTGAGCAAATGTCCAATATATACACTTGGAAGATTTTCTAATATTTCCAAGAATAATTGTGGGGTTGCTTGTCTTGTGTACTTGAACTTGTGTATGAGGAGAAAACCATTGATATATACCATGCTCTTCATAAGGCAGATGATGGAAGTATGATTATCCACGAGGTTATTGGTAAGAAATATTTGGACTATGTTTGTTGTAATTGTAGAATTTTTGAGTTTGAAGGAATTCCATGCAGGCACATGTTGACTTATTAGAAAATAAAACAAGTTATATTTTTTTTCCCGAGCAATACATATTGAAGAGATGGAGTAAGGCTGCAAAGTCCAGGTTGGTTTTAGAAGTTGACAGTGGGGAAATCAAAGATTGTAGTGATAAGTATGTATTAATGTGGAATTCGGCTCTTTCTAATCTTCCTTCCAAGGTAATTGATCGGGCCCTCTTAGCTCCGGAGGCAAGCGAACTTTTGTAGAAGACATTAGAATCAGTTGATGAGAGTATTAAAGGAGTTGTTGGTAATAGTTATAATGAAGATGGTTTGAAAACCAAAGCAGGCAAAGACAATGGAGAAGTAGGAAAAAATGGTGAAGAAAAATCAAATTATACAATTCCAATGATACATGACCCAGTAAAAGCTGTGACAAAAGGAAGGGGGAAAAGGTCGCAGGGAGGCAAAGAGAAAAATATGAGGAAGAAGAAGCGTTGTGGTGGATGTGGGCAACTTAATCACACAATAAGGAAATGTCCTACTGTGAAGACAAAGTAAGTGATTTTCTAGTATAAATAGTTTTTCATATTTAATTAGTCGTAATCATATTGTGGCATTGTTTAACAATGTGTTTATTTCGTGAAGCTAAAATTAGCATGAGGAGATTATTTGGAGCATATAAGGACAGGATTATGAAGCCACTAATTCTATGTTCATTTTTTGTTTAGGTAAGGACTTGAAATCTCCCAACTTGAAATTGCTTGTTCCGTTGACTCTCCATCAATTGGATTAGAACATATCGCGAAGGTAGTCCTTTGATAGTGGATTTTAGTTGGATTTCGATTCAATTTTTTTGTCAAAAATTCAGTGACTATTAAAGCTTGACGTGCGTGTTAAATGTAATTTGCTTTAAGACATTCTCCTATAATATATGGAGTCCACAAGAAATAAATCTGAGCTGATAAGCTACTATGTAGGAAATTAATCTTTATTGCAAACAGAGACTTGGGTGTTCCCTTTTGAATTTGTTTCGATCCAATAACAAATTTTGTTAGTTGTTTCATTAATGATTTTCTAATAAGGTCCGGATTGGTAATGAGTGAGATTGTAATGTGCTTTAGTTGTTTCATTAAGGATGAATAATGATGCAGGGTTTATTTTGCTTTAGCAACCTGGAAACTGGAAAGCCAGTGGTTAACTTGGTAGCTGTAACATTGGTCCTGAGGTTATTTTGAATTAATACGATTTAGGGTCACAAACTAATAATCTGAAGATGATACCCAGCAATGACGGGCTTTCATCTTGGGTCACAACAAGAATTTTCTAATATCAGGCTTTGAAAGTTTTGTTCAGTTTTTGGGCCTTCATGGTGGGCCCTGATTTAAACAACCCACCAATCCATAAATTGTAACCATTACTTTGCCATTCTCGGTATTGGCAGTGCCCATAGTGGGCCACTATATTGTGGTCCAACATGTTGTCCTGGGCCTTGTCCAAGCTTTTACACTAGACCTTGCACAAGTTTTTACTTTGCATTACCGATGGTAACGTAAAATATGAAAGGGCGTGTCTCAAGCACTAAAGGGGGGCTTGGCCTCTTATAGGGTACTGGAAGGGTATTACAAGGGGTTTGTTAAATTTACACCACATTAATTATTCAACCATCTCCTTTATCTTGGGCTATCTTAGGTTGCGTCATTTGACCTTTTACTTGTTACTTGTTATAAAATTGCAAAATCAACACCAGGACATCACATTACCTTGTTGCCTCTCTATTGCCTCTCCATACATTTTGTTTTGAAAATGGATTCCCCAAGTGTAGAAGAGAGAAAATTGAGAGGTCTAGGAAAGGAGAGGTTTACTTCATTCATTTAAAGATTAGAGATAATCATTCATAGTTTGTTTGGTATATGTTTTAATGAGCTATGATAAAAAGGATTGACTTTTTTTTTAATCTCAGTTAAGATTGATTTAAAATTGATTATACTTGAGTAAGCATTGATTGAATACATTAGGAAATAAATTCTTTTATATTAGTAGAATAGAGAAAATGGAAACGGGGGTTCTAGGCTTCTAACATTTAGTTAGTACTGAACTTCGCTTTTGTGACTTTGTTAATTAAATTTAAGTAAAATTTAAAGGTTGCTTATTGAGTGCCATGGAAACAGTTTTTATTGACTAAGTTTTATAAGATTGAAATATTATGCATTGGTTAGATGGGATTGGTTTGGTTATTGGGCTAGATAAAAGAGGAATATTTTTTTTTCTAATGAGGTGAAATTTTCTTAGAAGCTGTGAATTAATGTATTTTATGTTATTATGCTTAATTAAAGCATTTTCATGGTTGTTTAGATGGGATTTTTTGGGTCAGCAACTTCATGATTTTAATCTCGAATTTCTGATTTTATGCTTAATTAATATATTTTGTTACTTGATTGAGCTAGTATTGTATCAAAGCTCAGTGCTTGATCTTCAATTTGTTGAAAGGAATTTGCATAATGGTTACTGTCTTTCTAATCCCTTTAATCATATCATAGGTTTGACCAGTATTCTCTTAGATTTTATGATTTAGTAGAACAATTTAGCTAATCTAATTACACTTTAACAGTGAATATTGTAGTTTAAAATTTGAGTTTACATATAAATTGTGCTTTAGGTGATTTTGTTTTCAAGTTAGACTGCAAGATACTAGTGGTTCACTTGGTTTTGTTTTCAAATGTTGATCTAAAGTTTTAAACTTCTGTGTCTCTAAAAAAATACTCAATTTTAACTTTATATGCAGAATAACTTTTTTGCCTTCTTTGTCATCTCAAATTCAGAGTTAGGTTTATTGACTTCTATTTCAGAGTTAGGTTTATTGACTTCTATTTCAGAGTTGTTTATGACTTCATTCAACTTTTTCTTGGCAGTAGGCAGCAAAGGGAGTTTGTTGGGTTGAATTTTGGCATCCTTATGGTGTGAATGTGCTCTAAAGCTAAAATTGATGGAGCATTCATGAACGTTTAGGCAATTTTTGAACACTGTGTACCATAAAACGAATAGCTAGACTTTACGTTTTATAACTTAATCACATGCTCCTCATGGGATGCATATTTTGTAATGTAACATAGGCATCCAAACGAACTTTAACCTAATTTTGATACATGATGTATTATATAATCATCTACTTGTTTTGTAATGTAACATATCCTCATATACATCCTATTTTGTGTCACATTTTTATAATCAGTTCAACATCGTGGCTGGTATATGGGTATTTTATGGGTACTTATTGGGTATGGAAAGGGTTAAAATTATTAAATGGATAATTATTGTATGCTTCAATTGGAGGTCCAATCCAAATGAGTTGTACAGGTATAGATCTGTCCACTTCAAATCAATCTCGTGGGCTAGCAAATGTGGGATGTTGACAGGAGTCTTCCCGAATTTCCCCTCGAAACTCGTGAAAGGCCCTGCTCCTGTCTAAATACCTCTGACGTCACAATTTAATACCTGAAATACTTTTACTACCGTATAGACACCGTACTAGAATTTTACTGAAAATCCAGTAGATCCTCCCCTGTATTTGCTTAACCGTCATCCACCTATCAGACGAAAGATGCAATAACATATAAAAACCAAACAGTGTCACACCCAGCCCCGAGTATCCACCTGGGTACAGGTAGTACTGGGTGCTGACCGGCACTTGGAAATTAAGTCCTGACGATGAAGGCCAAATACTAGATTCCATAGCAGCGGAGATTTTATCAATATCATCGTCTCTCAAGACGGTATCAAACAACTGAAAAGTCGCACTCGTTTGAAACAACCTTAACTCGTCAATCCGGGTCACCACCCACTGACCACGGCAACGAGTACTCGCTCACAGGTGCTTCGATCCCAACCAAGCCCATGACAATTGTCGTCAATTTATCGCAACCGACATAACCCTCAACTATCTTATCCTAAAACATCCTACTATCCCCTGAACATAATCCCGAGTTGTGGCTCGATATCGGGGGTCGTCCAACACGAGGACAAGCCCTCCTAACCCCCACCGATAATACCTCAAGCAATGGCTAGAACCTGAGAGGTCCAACCCAGGGACGTACTCTCCACACATCTAATAATACCTCAAGATATGCGAACGTAACCCTGGTAGACAGCCTCAACGATCATATGGTGGAGAACACCTCAACACCATCGTCGGAGAAACAACCCTCCACATATCCGATAATACATCAAGATATGCGGACCTTGTACTACGCATAGACAGACTTAACGATCGTATGGCGGAGAACACCTCAACGTCAAACGTCGGAGAAATAACCCTCAACGAGCACATGACCGATAATACCTCAAGTCATGTGTCGGAGAAAAACCATGACACCCGGGGATGGGATACCTAGTGAAACCGTAATATAAATCCAAAGTCCACTCATAGTACATCAATGAGAACAACATCTGGCAATATCCATTGCTACTCTCCTTATCAATCAATTTATTCCCGAACACTCCCTCAGTTTCCGTCTAACGTGAGGAGAACCTCTAACGTCACCAAGTCCACAATACCAAACCAAACGGAGCATTAGTATTGATAAATCCCCAAGTAAATCATTAAATGGCCCCCCCTAGACCTCGGGCTTATGTACGCCCCTTAAATAGCTCAATTTCCATTTAAAACACTCAAACAGAACTCTAAACGGATTCAATTAGTCTCAAAACTACCGAAAATAGATCTGGAGTGTCAGAAAACCTTAGACAAGCACTGCCATGGTCCAGGAAGTGGCCTCACGTGCCGCCACTCGCCGGCAGCCAATCCACGCACCGGTCACACGCCCCCACGAGCATCTCACACGCCTGCACAGTGTCGGCAAAATAATCAGTCAAATCTGAAAGAATAGTCTAACGAAATTGGAATATTTCGTCCGGTTAACGGCGTTAAGGCTCCATTATGACGCCGTTAGCTTTTAACGAAATATGCTAACGCCGTTAGCATATTCCGTCAACTGGTGACGACATCAGTTGACTTAACGGTTGGCTAACTGCTGACTGAGCTGCTGACTGTGCTGCTGTTTGTGGAATTAAAGAGCAAGAAATATGCAATTCAATTCTAACAGTTATAAAATCCTTGCAAGTGCACAAATCGATAAGAATAGTATAGTAGCACAGCAAGAGTCGATCCCTCGAGGACTTGTATCAACGTTATGACCACTTTAGTTCATATTTTGTTAACTTAGTGAAAACACACACACACACACACGCAGGGGGGGTGGCCTTGGGGGTTTATGATGTGAGAAATGAAATTTAAAGACAAGTAAAATAAAATGCAGAAAATAACAATGCAAGAATTAACGGTTGATTGATTATTAACTAAGGCGAATTAACGCTTACTATCCACTCTAACCAATTATAGTTACTAATCAGATTTCCTTGACCTAATTACTATGCTTTTTCTGAATTAGGTGCCCATGCCTAGGACCTGGCGTTGGTTCACTAGACACATCTTATTCCCTCTTACTTAGCATATTCTAAACAGGGCATATGCCTAGAACGTCTATCACCTACCTTTTAAGATGATGCATGATGTTCAAAGAGAATTTAATGACACCACATTAGCCTAGCAAAGTGACATGCAATCCTAGGTCGTTATGAGTTAAGATTACAAGTAAGAATACTTTCGATGCTCCAAATCACAAGATGATATGACGGTCACTCAAGCAATTACATCAATAATTATATACAAACAAGGTAGCTAATCTTATAGGCATAAATTAAGGTCATTAAGCACAGTAATCCAACTTATTCAGCATGCATACCAATCATAATCAAGAGCCAGAAATCCAATCAACAAGCTAACATGTCTAAGGCTTCAAGCAGCCCTAATCCTAACGACTACTCACACATAACTGAACTAAACACAAGCGTAATTGAATTCATAATTAAATTGCAGTAAATATAAGGTTACAAAAGATATTGTGAAGAACAGGTGCAGCAGAAGACACGGCAGAGCCTTCTTCTCCAAGCTCCACGCCCAATAATCTGTGTGTAAATATTATTTCTAAAAATATGGTCTCTAATTATCCCCCAAAACACTGAATAAAGGCTCCCTTTTATAGACAAAGGGAAAACCTTGTTCTACAAGGATTGGTATTAAAAACCCTATCCTAGAATGTTCTGGAATAGTTATTGTACTTCTAATTAATTACAAAGTCCTTAAAATCTATTAGAACCAATCAGAACATAGTTGGGAGTGTGAATACAAGCTGGCAAGTGGGAACGCAAGCTGGCCGAACTTGGCTTTTGGACTGTCTTCGTAATCAGGATATGGGACTGCGCTTTTGAAGCACATCATGAGTATAGTAGAAGCGCATGTTCGTTCAGGCTTGGCGCAAATGTTGTCAGGCTTAGCTCAGAGGGAGAACCTCTAATCCACCGCTGGCGGAACAGGGACCCCGGGCTTAGGCTCACATCTAGGCTCGGATGGGAGTTCTTGGGACATGTCCTCGACCTGCCTTGGCGCGACCTTGGCACTTCTAGGACCTGACCTTGATGTCATGAAACACATGTTTGAGACCCGGAGGGCCTGATATGAGGTACTTGGCCAGTGACCCAAAATAGGCGCACTGGGGCAGCACACTCAGGACTCCGTTAAGGACCTGATATTGAAATGAGGACATCTCCTTCATCTGGACTCCGATTTCAGTCATTCTTTTTGCGTTCTTTCCAGATTTTACCTATCTTTCTAACTCTGCACAAGTCTCACAAGATTGATCATTTTCTACTATTGATGGCACGAAATCATTCAAAAGACATGTAAGAGAGGCATATAAAGACATCAAAATGATGCATAAATAACGACTGATCAGCTGCCACGTGGCTCCGAATGGCACCACATGGCTGCCAGGTGGCATGCTACGTCAACACACCAATCGAACATGTCTGACGGAACTCACCGGAGAAGACGATCGGACCACCACGTTCGCCACCGCCACAGTGCTGGATTCTTAGAATTTCTCGCTGGAAATTGCAAGTTCCAGTGAGCTTCTCCCCCCAAACCTCACTAATTTTTACGATCCACACACCTAGAAGCATCTACTCAACCCCATGAACTCAAAAATGGAGTTATTGGATCGAGATCATACTTGTTTTGGTCGGAAAAGGGCCGAGAAGGTTCGGTCAACTTCTCCCTCTCGATTCGCTAACTGTGGCGGCTCCCACATTTCGATCCTAGCGCCAAACTACTCACAACGTCGAGGGGAAGGCATTGATGGCCTTGGTTTGAGTCAAATTGACCTCAAAATGGGTCGATGATGGTGATGATGGCGCTGTGATCGCACGGGAAGAGAGAAAGAATCAAGTGAGGAGAGAGAGAGAGAGAGACTGATCCAGAATGAAGGAAAAGAGAGAAAATCCAAATTTATACTTTTAACTTTTCAAAAATTACCGTTACATCCTCAACGTTTTAGACCCGTAACTTCCTCGTATGAACTCTGATTCCCGAGTGCTGCCTATTTACGCACTCAAGAGTTCGTGACGTATGTAATGGTACGAGAAAAACTTCCAAAAGTCTCTAAGAACAAAAAGTAACTTTCGAACCCCTCCAAAACCTGAGGGTAAAGTCATCCTTTTTTTAATTAATTTTACAAGTTTACCTTAAATTTAAAATCGGGTCGTTACATCATTACTATTTACTTCTACTTGTAAATTGGCATAGTTTTCTCTACTTATTGGGTCAATAGCATGTAATGGTTAGAATTGGTCCATTACAGTAAGTTCAAAAAAAACTTGTAACTAAGTATTTCGTGGCCCAAACTATTTCTAATAAATTACAAACTAAGTTCAAATTTCAAACCAGTTGGGCTACATAACAAAAGGTCATGGCCCAAACTGTTATAGGACCACATATACTGGATAAACCCAAAAGAGTCCACATCCAAAGTAACCCAAAATGAAACTTAAATCCCTAAGGGCCCTTCATTAAACTACACACAGCATCACAACCCAATCTACTCATTTCTCATAGCCTCAACAACAAGCTTTAAGCGGAAAACAGGTATATTCTCTTCTAAGCTAGAAGAGGAAGGCCAAAGTCATTGCAAAATCATTTATGGCCAAATCCAGTAAATAACAAATACAGGTCTAACCCAAAATTACGGACTCAATAATTACCACGTCAAGACAACATAAAAACTGAGTCCAAAAACCAAGCCATTTCCCCAAAACACATTTTCACTTAAATATGGAAAACTTGTGTCTAGTAAGATTTCTAAATTCTGGAAATTTGTCACAAACAATACATAACAGAATTTAATTCAAATAGACATGTATGCATGCATTGTAGTTTATAAACCAAGGTCCACTCACCAACAACATCGATGCTACCTCGCCCGTGCATCACAGGACCTCCGCCTCCCCCAGTTCAAGGTCACTAAAGAGACAACGTCTCAGAGGCATCTCGTGGACAAGATCCTTAAATACTTTGCACACAAGTGCGCGGTCTGTAGGAAGTTAAACCTGGCGCTTTGATACCAAATGTAAGGACCTTTCATGAATTTCCCCTCGAAACCCGGGAAGAACCCTACTCCCGTTTGACAACCTAAGGAAAATTCCCAAAACACCCTTAATTCCTAACACTGTAATTATGAGGACTCTGCCAAAAGTCTGACAGAATCACCCCCTAAGGATTGTTTAACCGTCTTAGTCCCTCAACAAAGCAACCACACCGGTGGCTAACCGGCCTGGTCATATCAGGGTAAGAGCCAATGTTTCGTCATAGATCACAATGTGAGGACTCCCGATCATGATTCAAAGTTTATAGCCCTCTGCTAACAATCTATGATGCCAAGTTGACAGTAGGTCAGACACTACTGAAACCTCAGACCAGTGGTGGCCCTACAGGGTAACCTCACGAACCTATTTTTCACCCTAGCCTCTCGACTGACAGTTTTTAACACAAAAGTTGAATACTTGAAAATACTCTTCACCTTTAGGAACAATAAATGTACTGTACAGGGGTTTCAACGACCTGTCAGACGCATGATAGCCTAGTAGTTAACATACTACCTCGGGAACCTCCTCTGCAATCTAACAAAACAACTGACTTGTCACCCTCTTATGAACCGTCAATAACTCATCAATCTGGGTCACCGCCCACACCAACCCACTGACCCGGATGACGAAGGTACCTGAATTGGTTGAATTGAGTCTCACTGACTTACTCTGAGTCATTCTCGATATCTCGGCTCATCCTGAGCACCCCGAGTGGTAACTCGATAACCCGACTCGTCCGGAGCACCCTGAGTGGTAACTCGATATCCCTGCTCATCCTGAGCACCCCTAGTGGTAACTCGATATCCCTGTTCATCCTGAGCACCCCAAGTGGTAACTCGATAACCCTACTTATCATGTGCACCCTGAGTGGTAACCCGATATCCCTGCTCCTCCAAAGCACCCTAAGTAGTAACTCGATATCCCTGCTCCTCTAGAGCACCCCGAGTGGTAACTTGATATCCCTGCTCCTCTAGAGCACCCCAAGTGGTAACTCGATATCCCTGCTCCTCCAGAGCACCCTGAGTGGTAACTCGATATTCCTGCTCCTCCTGAGCACCCTGAGTGGTAACTCGATATCCCTGCTCCTCCAGAGCACCCACCCCAAGTGGTAACTCGATATCCCTGCTCCTCCAGAGCACCCCGAGTGGTAACTTGATATTCCTGCTCCTCCTATGCACCCCGATTGGTAACTCGATATCCCTGCTCATCTTGAGCACCCCGAGTGGTAACTCGATATTCATGCTCTTCTTGAGCACCCCGAGTGGTAACTTGGTATCCTTGCTTATCCTGACATACCTCAGACCTCAACGATATGACGGAGAAAGATCCCTCGAACGCCTACATCAGAGAACCCCTCAACAATCTGGCGGAGACGTACCCTCTAACGCCAGTCGGAGAACCCTCAACAATGTAGCGGAGAAAGACAACCTCCACGCCAATCATTGGAGAACCCTGTGGTATAACATAATACCTAGAAGTACGCATCTTATTCAATCCCGGAAACCTAGTCCATTCACATCGCAACTAAAATACCAAATCAAGGAAGCCCTAGCCCCAAGGAACTCTTTGACACAGTAATGACCCAACTCCCTTGACCTCCCGAGCCAAAACCCGCTCCATGGTCAAGCATTACCGTTGGGATTACTCAAATGGGGCTCTTAACGAACTCCTACAACCTCAAAACTGCCAAAATTCGATCCGGAATGTCCCAAAACCCTAGCCACGCATCGTCTTGACCCTAGCATAGGTCCCACGCGCTGCCACGCGCTAGTAGAAGGCCAGACCATGCGCCGGCCACGCACCTTCACGTGCCGCCACGTTCCCCCACGCGCAGGTATTGTTCACGGTAGAATATTCCGTTAACCCTGATAGAATATTTCGTCAAACCTGACAGAATCTCCTGACGAAATTGGAATCTTCCGTCCAGACTAACGACGTTAGGGTTCCGTCAGACTCCGTTAACTTTTGAAGGAAAATGCTAACACCGTCAGCTTATTCTGTCAAACCCTTGACGACGTCAGTTAACCGTTAAGTCAACTGAGTGCTGACTGTGTGACCAAGTGACACCCATGTGGCTGCCAGGTGGCCCCCATGTGGCTCCATGTGGCAGCCAGGTGGCATGCCACGTCAGTACCGTCTGACCGACCCCGTCGCCGGCGTCTCACCGAAGAAGACGACTGCGCCGCCGTCCGCTACTGTCCGCCGTCACCGGAGTCTCGTCAGAAAAGATGATCGCGCCGTCATGTGCCGCCGTCCGCCGTCACCGGAAAACCTCATTTTCGGTTGACCTTGAGTTTTTCCTAACTTCTTCAAATCTCAACCATTTTTCACGAATTTTACGTCTAAATCTATCTACTTGAACCCATGAACTCAAAAATGACCTCAAAACATTAAACCCGTATCTGTGCTTGCCGAAAAATCGATCGGAACTTCCAGTTTTTTTTTCCTCGGCCTGGCGTCACCCGCGGTTGCCTCCTCCGATGGTTGGTACGTCCGTGATCGTGGGAAGGAGGAGATTTCGATTAGTGGTACTAGATTGGGAGACTTGGCCTTGAATCGAAGTTCAATTTCATGGGTTTTGAGTTTTGGGTCGCACTGGTTCTGGGAAGTTTTGAGAGAGTGTGTGTGAATTCCCCCAAGATCAGATCAAATTGGGGGTTACAAAATATCTACCCTTGCCAAATTACCAAAATGCCCCTGACATTCTAGACCCCCATCTTTCGCACACGAACTCCGTTTTCCGCGTGCCACCTGTCTACGAACTCGTGATTTCGAGACCTATGCAACAATACCCGAAACACAGCCAAAAATGTCTCGAAACAAAAATTGACTTTCACACCCCTTAACAACCAAGGGTAAATTCGTTTTTTTGCAAAATAATTTACGAAAATTCAAAAATTAAAATTCTGGATCGTTACACTGCAAATAACCTTAATTTCGTCAGCAAAGACAACAAATATTCTAATGATATCTGAGCCCACTAAGCGAATTCTTTAGGAAAGAATACCTCAAAGAAATTTGTTGGCAAAAATAAAAGTTCCATTGGGAAAGACCACCTTTGTCGAATAAAATTTCGTCGGCATAGACGCTAAATATTTGTCGGCATAGACGGTAAATATTCGTCGGGAAAGAATCCTTATGCTGACAAAATAACCATTGGAAAGACACTCAATATTCGTCAAGAAATATAACTTTAGACGACAATATTTTTGTCGGACGATACTCCAACATTCATCGGTTAATAGTTCCTTAGACAACAAAATTTTTGTCTAGAAAATGTGCATTTTGCCGACTGAAATTCCGTCGTCTAAAGCTCTCATTCCCGACGAATATTGGAGTTTCTATCGACGAACCGTTTGTCGTCTAAGGATGTCTCTTCATACGACTTTTTTGTCGTCTAAGGACTTCTTTCCAATGAATATTTATCTTTTTGCCGACGAGAATTTTGACATCTAAATATCACTTTTCCGATGAATATTGAAGTCTCTGTCGACAAAAATTTTGTCGTCTAAGGTTATCTTTCCAAATTGACACACCTCGGCCCGGAAAGCACGTGGACACCAAAATCGAGGCATATTAACCAACACTTGGACGATGGGCCCAAATGACGAAAATCAAACCACAACATTTAGAAAGTTGTGTGAAACAAGTAAATAGTAATAGTAAAGGTGTAAAAGTGCGACAAGGGAAGTTCAGAGCATAGTAAATTTGATAGTACCCCTCCTGAATTTCCCCCTCGAAATCCATGAGAAATCCTGCTCCCGTCTGACAACACCTGAAACCTCAAAATAATTCCTAAAATACCCTTACCAATCCAACAAGACTTTATGAGAATTCTACTGAAAATTCTGCATAATCTCCCTTGTAAATTGGTCAAACCGTTTTCCACCTATCAGACAAAGGATTCAATTCTAAAATAAATTAGTTGATAGGACCCTTCCTGAATTTCCCCCTCAAAATCCGTGAGAAATCCTGCTCCCATCTGACAACACTTGAAACCTCAAAATAATTCCTAAAATACCCTCACCAATCCAACAAGACTTTATGAGAATTATACTAAAAATTTGGGAGAATCTCCCCTATAAATTAGTCAACCCACCTTCCTCCTGTTAGACGAAGGATTCAATTCTAAAATAAATTATGAAATTCGCATAATTAAATAAACGGGTCGTTACAGAATTACACTTGATGATGGTCATAAATGAAACAATTAAAGAAAACTACCTAAGAGGGTCTCAACCCATACAAACGGAGTACTGTTAGAACAACCTCTACAAAATCCTCCTTGAAACTCATACCTCGCTTTATAAGTCTTGAGGGGCGCAAAACAGAAGGGTGACTGAAACATAAACAAGAGTTTAGCGTAAAACAGTTCATAAAATTAATAATAACCCCTCAATTGAAAACCATAGTTTAAACACACTATATAAAGGCAACCACTGAGAACCCGATGTAAGTGATAAAATATAATGATAATTAGGTAAAAAATAGGTCTTTAAATATAAGGATAAATTACATAAAACTCCCCAAACTATAGGGGGCATTTCAAGTTCATACCCAAGCTATAAAATATTTCAATTGCATATCTAAACTATCAAAACACATCATCTAAGTACCATATGTTAGTCGATCTGTTAATCAAACCGTTAAATGCTTAAGTGGCATTGTTGAGTCAGAATTATATACTGAGTTGGACTCCACACAAGCTAAAAAATAATATAAAATAAATAAATAAATAAAACATTAAAAATTAATTAATTATACAAAATTGACCAAAAAAACAAAAAAAAAAGAAACAAAATGGGCAAACGAACAATTCCGCAAACTAGACCCTCCATCTCCATCTCCATCTCCATCTCCATCTCTCCCTTCCTCTCCATCTCCCTCTCTCTCTCAAACCCACATTAATTCTTCAAACCAGACCCACCTTTCTTTCAAACTCACACCCCACGTCCCACCCAAATCGGTGATTTCGCACCATCATCCAACCTTCACCGGCGAATGTGAACAACAAGGCGGAGGCGGCTAGGGCTCAGAAGAGCTCAACCGAAGTTGAGTGCAAAAATGAGAAGCTCGCAAAGCCGAGGGCAACAAACCACGTGCGGCCAAGAAGTGCGAGGAAGAGGCTAAGAAGCAAGTCGAAGTCGCCGCTCACAAAGCGGAGCCTTGCCGATTGGCGGAGCTGGAGGAGCACTCCACCAATGTTGATTTTGGAGACGGCAGTTGCGATTTGGATTTTGAGGAAGAAGATACCAGTCTGTTTTGGATTTGGATTTTGGATTTTGGATTTTGTAATTTGGTTTGGATTCAAATTTTGAGCACTCCACCATCCTTGATTTGGTTTTTTTTTTTTTACTCTTTTTTGTTTTTTTGGTCAATTTTGTACACCGAGTACATCGAGAAGGTTTTGGGAAAAAGCCTTGATTTTTATTCAATTTTCAGTAAATTTTGGCTTTTGGGTTGATGATATCCTAGGTTTTTCACTGGAAAGTGTTTTTTGGGTGGTTGTTCGAATTTGGAGGTGGTTGTGGATGTCGTGCATGAAGAAGGGATGATTTGTCTGAGTTGGGTGTGGATGTTGTGAGTTCGAAAGAAAGAGGAGTCTGGTTTGCAGAATTGGTGTGGGTTTGAGAAAGAGTGGGAGATAGAGAGGAAGGGAGAGATGGAGATGGAGATGAAGGGTCTGCTTTGCAGAATTGGTTGGTCGTGCATTTTGTTTCTCTTTTTTTCTTTTTTTTTGGCCAATTTTGTATAAATAATTAATTTTTAATGTTTTATTATTTTTTTTAATTTTATATTATTTTTTAGTTTGTGTGGAGTCCAACTCAGCATATAATTCTGACTCAACAATGTCACTTAAGCATTTAATGGTTTGACTAACAGATTGACTAACGAATGATACTTAGATGTTGTATTTTGATAGTTTAGATATGCAATTGAAATATTTTATAGTTTGGGTATGAACTTGAAACTCTTATAATTTGGAGAGTTTTATGTAATTTGTCCAAAATATAATTAACTCATAAAAGCAAAAGATAATAATAAATTCTAAACATTGTAATAAAAACTAGCAAACGGGATCACAATCCTCAAATGAGATCTTACTAAAGCCTTACACAATGAAAGCTATAAGAAAAAACGTATATTCACTAGTACCTCAAACGTAAACAAAAACGTAATATGTACCCCGCTGCATATAGTCGTATGAGTCATGCACATATGACATGTCTGGGTATCTGTCGCTCATGTACCACGACTACGTAAAGTACTAGGTGCTAAACCACCTCATGTCCCCTAGGAGTTCTAAGACAAGATTGTCACCATTTAACTAGTATAGAGCGAAGTGCGGGTGAACGATTATGTGGAGGACTGGTTTGAAGCCAATAGACTAGTACTAAATATTCCAACGACTTACCAAGTGGGTACAGTACTCAAAAACTCTAGGACTAGTCTAAGGTTATCTTTACAAATTGACACACCCAGAACCGGAAAGCCCACGTGGACACAAAAATCGAGGCATATTAGTCGACACTAAGACGCTGGCCCCAAATGGAGAAAGCCAAACGAGAATGGTGCATTTTAGGAAGTCGCGTGAAATGAGTAACTAGTAAAAGTAAAGGTGCAAAAGTGCGACAACAGAACTTCAAAGCATAGTAAATTACACTTGATGATGATCATAAATGAAACAACTAAAGAAAATTACTTAAGTACAAAGAGGTCTCAACCCATACAAACGGGTAGTGTCAGAACAGCATCTACAGAATCCTCCTCAAAACTCGTACCCTGCTTTGTAAGTCTTGAGGGGTGCAAAACAGTTGGTGAATAAAACAGAAACATGAGTTAGTGCAAAACAATTGATAAAACTAATAATAACCCCTCAATTGAAAACCATAGTTTAAACACACTATATATGACACGACCCGTCCCAGAAAAATAAAAGTAGAAATTAAATTTAATTACATTACCGGGAGTTACGGGTTGGATTTAAAGTATGGATTTGGACTAAACACGAAGATGGACCTTAGTGAAGGTCCAAAGAGGATTATTAGGGCTGTGATGAGAAGCAAGATTTACAAAATGACCATTCTGCCCTTGAAACTCCTGAAGGCTCGAAAGTCATTTTTGATCGAGAACACTTTTGATAAATTTCCTTGCACCAGTACGTAGGTCTCGAGCTTACAAGTACGTACACAGGTGATATGGGGAAATAAGAGGTCGAAAGAGAAAGTCACGGGTATAAAACTGTCGCGATGTATTAGTAATTTTGGAAAAGTTCAAATTATAGATATCAACACTCTCTCTCCTGACGGGATTGGCCCCTTCTCTCTCTTACTCCTCTTAGCTGTTTCTCTTTCCTCCTTCCAGCGAAAAAGCTTCCCGTGGAAACCATTAATGCCGCCACCAAATGATGATGACCCAGACCTTCCAACCACCACTTGTATCTTCGCCTCACTCCCACGAACCCAACCATACCAACGATCGGGCCTAACGCCCACCATACGCGACGGAACAACGACGCGAAGGAAAGTCACCACTACGCCTTTCGATGCCATTTCCAGCCATTTCAGGTACGTTCTTCGAATTTGGACTTCGGTTTTGAATTCCTGGGATTGAGTAGATAGATTTAGACTATAAGTTTTTGAATATTGGTTGAGTTTTGGAGAAGTTAGATAAGCTTGAATTTTTGGCCTTTAATGGCATTTTTGGGTAGTCACCGTCGTGCCGGTGACAGAACATTTCATTTGGGCGATGGAATATTCTTCTAAATAGTGCCATATGTGTGGGAGCGCGTGGGCTCACATTGGGGACACGTGGCAGCGCGTGAGGGCGTATGCGGAAGCCTAGAAGGGATGTCAGTTTCCGTTGGCACATGGTGGGGCGTGGGGCTGTTCCCTGGCCCACGGTGACGCGTGTTGACATGTTTTCAACCTTCTGAACTTGCTGGTGCAGATTTCAGGCCCATCGGAGTTCATTTAGAGGTTGTTTTAGACGTCCAAAGTTACTTTGAACGCGTTTAGAGCACGTGTATACTCCCAGGAGTAGGGAGTTCTATTTAAAAATTAAGTAATCCTGGGAGTAGGCATTACAGTATTGGAAAGTTCGAAGGACCGTTTGGACCGAGACGAAGCTCGTAGGGACTTCCGAGAATGAATACCTCGAAGTACGTGCAATAGTGGATCCGATTGGGTGAGTTCTCCCCGACGTATTGTGAGTGGAACTCTTCCCTAAACATATAACTATACAATTTCATATGATTGAAAATGTGATGATTGGAATGTGAATTAAGTAGTTATGAATTTGATTGTGTTGAATGTTTGGTTGATTATGCGTATGCTTAGAGAATTTGGATTAATTATATTGAGTTGTATATGATTCAATGTGATGTATTGATGGTTATAGTGATGCACGGTGATGTTAGGAAGTATAGAATATGCCAAGGGATAACGTTAGGTCCTGGCATTGACTGATTCTTTTATTGGAGGGTTATAAACCCTATGAAATTTGTGTTGATAGTAGGAAACATATAGACTATGTCAAGGGTCAGAATAGGACCCGACATCTATTAATTGTGATATTTTGAGGGTTGTGAATCCCTTGAAAGGTAAAATACTCCGAAATGAGTATAAACTAATACTATAGTGGTGAATCTCAAGGATCGATTCTGAGATAACGTTTATGGTATTGAATCATGGATTTCAGAGAGATATCGATGTGGAACGACAGTTACTGTAATTGAGGAGGAACATCTATTCAATTAAGGTGCTATAGTCGAGGAATCATATCGGCCTAGCATATGAATCAGTGTTCAGATACTACGGCCGAGGCATGCCCGCGGCCTAGTACATGTGTCATGTGTCATGTCTCAGTGTCAGGTGTCATGTACGAGTTTGATTCAGATTCTACAGTCGAGGGATATGCTGACTTAGCACATGTTGTGAGTCATGGTATGCCCATATGGTGGTCACTGGTGTCGTACCTGTCTATAAGCCACACACCAGTCCTCCACGTGATCGTTCACCTGCGTTCGCTCTATACTAGTTAAACAGCCTCAGTCCTGTCCCCGAGCTCTTATGAGTATTTGTGGTCCCAGAGCTCCTAGGGGGACTCGTGGTGATGGTGCTTGCACCCAATCCTTCACGTGATCGTGGTATGAGCGAAGACACCCAGTCCTGCCACGTGCGCGTGAGTTGTGTGACTACAGTGCCATTAGAATACCTAAGATGATGATTGAGTCATGATATGCCAGCTGAGGGTTATGCCAGTTGATGAGATATGTCAGCCAATGGTTATGCCAGCTGATGAGAGATGCCAGCCGAGGGTTATGTCGGTTGATGTGATATGATAGCTGAGGGTTTATGCCGACTGATTTGATATGTGACAGCCTAGGATTATGCCGGCTTACGATATGATGAGATATGATAGCTGAGGGATTTGCCGGCTTATGGGATATGATGGCAGTTGTCATGATTAGCGATCAGAGTCGAGGTACTAGTGAGGGTACGTTCGTCATTGAGGTCAGTGGGTATGGAGTGGGCAGTGACCCCGAATTGACGAGTTATGATTCGTACGCACGAGTGCGACGTTTGAGTTAGTTGATACCGTCTTAGAGAGACGATGATACTATGGTACGTTTACTAGCCCTGCGGGGTTAATAGAAGATTTATAATATTATTCTGCTGTTATGCATCGTTTTGCGTGTTATATTACTTTAATTAGTACCTTACTAATGTTTTACTTTATGAGGGGTTAGGATATGTTCACTCACCATGTTGTATGCACCCTTCAGGTCTCAGAAGTAGGTATGTGGTTACGAGGAGGGAGTCTTGTGGTGATAGCTCTGAAACCACCCGTGAAGGGTGTAACAAGATAACAATCGGTTTAAGCACTCTATGCTTAGTTATGATCATCACTATTTTGTTGTTGTGCTATGGGTTGCCGTTGTCACAGTGAAACTGTAATTTAGTGCTTACTATTTTACCTTTTCACTAAACTTCCTAAAATGCCACGTTTTAGTTTTTGGGGCTTTCGTCACCTGGACTCAGCGTCTAGGTGTCGACCATCACCAGTGACTCCAGTATTCAGTTGGATTTTCGAGGCGGGGTGTAACAATATAAATAATTATATATATATATATATATATATATATATATATATATATATATATATAAAGGCACCCACTGAGAAACCGATGTAAGTGATAAAATATAATGATAATTAGGTATAAAAGAGATATTTAAATATAATTAACTCATAAAGAAAAAGATAATAATAAATTCTAAACACTGTACTAAAAACTCACAAACGGGATCACAATCCTCAAATGAGATCTTACTAAAAGCCTTACACAATGAAAACTATAAGAAAAAACGTACACTCACTAGTAACTCAAAAGTAAACAAAAATGTAATGTACCCTATTGGCATTAAGTCATACGAGCCATGTACACATGACATGTCTGGTATAGGTCACTCATGTACCACGACCATGTGAAGTACTGGGTGCTAAGCACCGTCACCTTATGTCCCCTAGGAGCTCTAGGACAAGACTATCACTATTTAACTAGTATAGAGTGATTACTTGGAGGACTGGTCTGTGGCCAATAGACAGGTACTAAATATACCAACGAATTACCAAGTAGGTACAATACTCAAAAACTAGTGTCTAGATATCAAGTCTCAAAGTCAAAACTATAAACGATTTCGTTTAAGTCATGAGGCTCAAAACCGTAGAAAAACCTACTTGGAAACCAAACCAAACCAAACACTAATGTAAATAAAACAATTAAAATCTAATCAGTACTTAATAATCGCCATAAAGATAAGAACAAAGATAGCAGGAAATATTAACACTCAACAAGCACAAAAGTTTATACGATGATTAAATCATGAGTTTAATGAAAAATATCCACTCACAGATGGTCAAGGAACAAGTCACTGGACAGTGCTACACCACTAAGAAACCCCGGAAGGTCATTTCCTTGAAGAAAAAAAGGCAACGTAAGTCTTAAAACTAACTAACAATTCCTTAAACTAAACTTTCCCTTCTTTGTTTACTCAAAAAACGGTAAGGTCATTTCCTTGAAGAAAAAAAGGCAACGTAAGTCTTAAAACTAACTAACAATTCCTTAAACTAAACTTTCCCTTCTTTGTTTACTCAAAAAACGGTATTAAAATGTGTGCAAACATGCATGAAGTGTGAAAATAATGGCCGAAACTAGCTTTACTGATTTTCTGTTAACTTTAACTGAATGCTAACGACATTAGCATATTCCACCAAAGTTGACGGAGTCCGTTAAAGTTAATGGTGTTGTCGTGGACCTCCAACATTTAAGGATTATGCCAATGATTTTGGTATATTCCTTAACTTTAACAGTCACTGGCTGAATTCTGGAAATCTCGCCGGAAAACTCACCGAAAAACATTTTCGAGCTCGGATTACGACAAACCACATACCATTGGATTCAGAATGAAGCAAGTGTTCCAAAACTATACCTCTTGACGTCTATTCGAGGCAATTGGTGGGGAAAATGGTAGGAAGAGGCTCGACTTTCTCGAAAATCGCCATTTTCCGGTGAAGCTCGGTTCACTGTCGTCCCTCCACCAAAGACACATGCATATGTCAAAATTCATCGACACTTCAAAAGGACTCAATGTATGATTTTTAGATAGAGATTGATCAGTCGTTATTTATGCATCATGTTGATGTCTTTATATGCCTCTCTTACATGTCTTTTGAATGATTTTGTGCCATCAATAGTAGAAAATGATCAATCTTGTGAGACTTGTGCAGAGTTAGAAAGATAGGTAAAATCTAGAAAGAACGCAAAAAGAATGACTCAAATCGGAGTCCAGATGAAGGAGATATCCTCATTTCAATATCAGGTCCTGAATAGAGTCCTGAGTGCGCCAGTGCGCCTATTTTGGGCCACTGGCCAAGTACCTTATATCAGGCCCTCCGGGCCTCAAACCTATGTTTCATGACATCAAGGTCAAGTCCTAGAAGTGCCAAGGTCGTGCCAAGGCAGGTCGAGGACATGTCCCAAGAACTCCCATCCGAGCCAAGATGTGCGCCTAAGCCCGGGGTCCCTGTTCTGCCAGCGGTAGATCAAAGGTTCTCCCTCTGCGCTAAGCCCGACAACATTTGTGCCAAGCCTGAACGAAGATACGCTTCTACTACACTCATGATATGCTTCAAAAGCGCAGTCCCATATCCTGATTACGAAGAAAGTCCAAAAGCCAAGCTCGGACCACTTGCCAGCTTGCATTCACACTCCCAACTATGTTCTGATTGGTTCTAATAGATTTTAAGGACTTTGTAATTAATTAAAAGTACAATAATTTTCCCTATCCTTATAGGAGATGGTTTTACACATCCTTATAGAATAAGGTTTTACCAATCCTTACAGAACAAGGTTTTCCCTTTGTCTATAAAAAGGAGCCTTTATTTAGTATTTTAAAAAGGTAGATAATTAGCTAGAGGCGTTTTTGGGAGATACAGAGACACCTTAGCCGCAGATAGTATTTTGGTATTTTAGAGTTTTACGTTAAAGCTTGGTTCTTCCCGAAGTCGAGTGTGTTGGACGTGGAGCTTGGAGAAGAAGGCTTTGCCGTGTCTTCTGCTGCACCTGTTCTTCACAATATCTTCTGTACCCTTATTTTCATTATTGTAATTTACTTATGAATTCAATTATATTTGTTTCAATTTCAGTTATGTGTGAGTAGTCGTTAGGATTAGGGTTGCTTGAAGCCCTAGCCATGTTAGCTTGTTAATTGGATTTCTGGCTCTTGATTATGATTGCAATGCATGCTGAATAAGTTGGATTACTTTGCTTAATGACCTTAATTTATGCCGATAAGATTAGCTACCTTGTTTGCATATAATTATAGATGTAATTGCTTGAGTGACCGTCATATCATCTTGTGATTTGGAGCATCGAAAGTATTCTTACTTGTAATCTTAACTCATAACGACCTAGGATGGCATGTCACTTTGCTAGGCTAATGTGGTGTCATTAAATTCTCTTTGAACTTCATGCATCATCTTACAAGGTAGGTGATAGACGTTCTAGGCATATGCCCTGTTTAGAACATGCTAAGTAAGAGGGAATAAGATGTGTCTAGTGAACCAATGCCAGGTTCTAGGCACGGGCACCTAATTCAGAAAATGCATAGTAATTAGGTCAAGGAAATCTGATTAGTAACTATAATTGGCTAGAGTGGATAGTATATCTCTCAAACCTTTCTACTGTTATCATGCTTACTGCTTATCACATTGAGGACAATGTTCAGTTTAGGTTTGGGGGTGTGGATTTAAAATTTTGCATATAGAAACAAGTAGGTTTGGGGGTGATACACGGCCAGGACATTTAATTTTTTGCTTGTGATTAGTATGATAACTTGTTAATAGGAATGTATATGCTAAGTTAAAAAGCTTAGCCTTACTAAGAGTCATGCCATGGTCAAGTAGTTCATAATTTGCACTTCACAATGCCATGTTTAAGTGATTAAGTGAACGAAATAACTGAATTTGAGTGAACCTTAGAAAATTAGTGGAGACTTCCCTGTGAGATCTTTGAGCCTAATTGCCATTCTTTCTTAAGGATATACTTGTTTCTACTCTTAAACACTCATCGCTTTTGTTTTTAATTGTTGATCTCATTACATCATATTTGCATTGAATTTTAAAGAACGAACATCATTTAGATACTCTTGATCTAATGTGTGGTTTGCCATAAGAATTGATGTAGGCTATGTATGCTTTAACTTCTAAAGGCTTTATCCTACCCTATTGCATGCTCCCTAAGCCAATTTTGAAGCCAAACACTCAACTTTTTCTTTCATCACCCAAAGTATAACCTAACCGAAATACTTAGCCATTCATCACAGCCATACCCTATAACCTCAGTTTGTGCTAAGGTTGCCGTAAATGAGATTCATGGTGAGAATGAGAGGTGAAAGAAGATGCTTCCCAATTCAAAGGACATTGGCATCAATTCAAAGTTCAAAAGTAAAGAAAAGCTTTACAAGTTGCAAGCTGCACGAAAATTTGAGGAAATCATTGCTTGATCTTGGTTCCATTCAATTCAAATGAAAGAACAGAAAAAAAAAACGTTCAAATCAAAAGAAAGAAAGAAACGTTGAGAAAAAGTGAAAAACAAAGTGAATTGAGCCAAGTGAGCCAAGAGCCTCAAAATAAGCCACAATAGCCTCAAAATAAGTCATCAAGAAAGCACAATGTCGTGGGCCTTAAGAAAGGATTCAGTTCAGAAATTCCAAGTTCAAGTCATGACTTCTCATGCCTTGGCACAGCTCAGGTTTTTTGAATCCCATCCTTCCTTGCTAAACCCCTAAGCTTAGCCCCGTTACAACCTAAAAAGGAAGACCTAACTGATCTTATGGACAATCATGCTGAGGATTAAGATACATATCTATGTTCTTAAAGTTCAATTCCTTTCATGAGATCTTTATTTCCATAAAGTGCTATTCTTCATTGTTACTCATATGTGATTAAATTTGAATTTCATAACATAAACTCAACACATATGCTTGAAAAGAGTGTAAGCCTAGGATTCTTGTGCGAATTGAGAGTTGCCTAGTGAGGATTAGAGTCGATGAGAAATCTTTCTAGGGCACTTAGATGAAGTTGTTTTCAAACTTGATCACCTGAAAATATTGGCATTTATACACGTACACCTTCACATGACACTCACGGCTATGGCATTCCTTTTAGTTCTGCAAAGCATGTCTACTTACTTTGATTCTTATTAGCTTGTTAAGAGTACTATCTCTAGCATCTTTTTGTTTAACTAAAACATTTGTGGGCATCGTGCTCTTATAACCCTTAGGAGACAAAACTCCTCCTACTAGGTGAACCTTGGGGTTTAAATGTTCTATCTTAACTAAAATGGAGTCTTTTCGTTTTGTTAGTGTTTGTTTAGCTCAGGGACTAGCAAAAGATAGGTTTGGGGGTATTTGATCAGTCATTATTTATGCATCATTTTGATGTCTTTATATGCCTCTCTTACATGTCTTTTGAATGATTTCGTGCCATCAATAGTAGAAAATGATCAATCTTGTGAGACTTGTGCAGAGTTAGAAAGATAGGTAAAATCTGGAAAGAAAGCAAAAAGAATTACTCAAATCGGAGTCCAGATGAAGGAGATATCCTCATTTCAGTATCAGGTCCTGAACGGAGTCCTGAGTGCGCCAGTGCGCCTATTTTGGGCCACTAGCCAAGTACCTCATATCAGGCCCTCCGAGTCTCAAACCTGTGCTTCATGACATCAAGGTCAAGTCCTAGAAGTGCCAAGGTCGCGCCAAGGCAGGTCGAGGACATGTCCCAAGAACTCCCATCCGAGCCAAGATGTGCGCCTAAGCTCGGGGTCCCTGTTCCGCCAGCGGTAGATCATAGGTTCTCCCTCTGCGCTAAGCTCGACAACATTTGCGCCAAGCCTAAACGAAGATGTGCTTCTACTACACTCATGATGTGCTTCAAAAGCGCAGTCCCAGATCCTGTTTACGAAGAAAGTCCAAAAGCCAAGTTCGGACCACTTGCCAGCTTGCGTTCCCACTTGCCAGCTTGCATTCACACTCCCAACTATGTTCTGATTGGCTTTAATAGATTTTAAGGACTTCGTAATTAATTAAAAGTACAATAACTTTCCCTATCCCTATAGGACATGGTTTTACCAATCCTTATAGAACAAGGTTTTCCCTTTGTCTATAAAAGGGAGCCTTTGTTCAGTGTTTTAAAAAGGTAGATAATTAGCTAGAGGCGTTTTTGGGAGATACAGAGACACCTTCGCCGCATATAGTATTTTTGTATTTTAGAGTTTTACGTTAAAGCTTGGTTCTTCCCGAAGTCGAGTGTGTTGGACGTGGAGCTTGGAGAAGAAGGCTTTGCCGTGTCTTCTGTTGCACCTGTTCTTCACAATATCTTTTGTACCCTTATTTTCATTATTGCAATTTACTTATGAATTCAATTATATTTGTTTCAATTTCAATTTTGTGTGAGTAGTCGTTAGGATTAGGGCTACTTGAAGCCCTAGCCATGTTAGCTTGTTAATTGGATTTCTGGCTCTTGATTATGATTGCTATGCATGCTGAATAAGTTGGATTACTTTGCTTAATGTCCTTAATTTATACCTATAAGATTAGTTACCTTGTTTGCATATAATTATAGATGTAATTGCTTGAGTGACCGTCATATCATCTTGTGATTTGGAGCATCGAAAGTATTCTTACTTGTAATTTCAACTCATAACGACATAGGATTGCATGTCACTTTGCTAGGCTAATGTGGTGTCATTAAATTCTCTTTGAACTTCATGCATCATCTTAAAAGGTAGGTGATAGACATTCTAGGCATATGCCCTGTTTAGAACATGCTAAGTAAGAGGGAATAAGATGTGTCTAGTGAAGCAACGCCAGGTCCTAGACACGGGCACCTAATTCAGAAAATGCATAGTAATTAGGTCAAGGAAATCTGATTAGTAACTATAATTGGCTAGAGTGGATAGTAAGCCTTAATTCGCCTTAGTTAGTAATCAATTAACCGTTAATTCTTGCATTGTTATTTTCTGCATTTTATTTTACTTGTCTTTAAATTTCAGTTCTCACATCATAAACCAACCCCCACCACAAACCCCCTACCCCATCCCCCCCCCCCCCCCCCATGCGTGTGTGTGTGTGTTTTCTCTACGTTAATAAATATGAACTAAAGTGGTCATAAATTTGATACAAGTCCTCGAGGGATCGACTCTTGCTGTGTTACTATTCTATTCTTATCGATTTGTGCACTTGCAAGGATTTTATAATTCTTATAATTGAATTGCATATTTCTTGCTCTTTAATTCTACCAACAAGTTTTTGGCGCCGTTGCCGGGGACTTGTCCCTTAACGATGCCCATCAATTCAGATTTAGTTAACTCAATTTTTTATATTACCTATTTAGATTTCATTTAGATTGTTTACTAAGTTTATTTGTCATCCTTCTCATGTACATATGAACAACTTAAACATGGATATGGGACCATGGAATTATCCATACATGGAGACAGGAGCTTGGAACAATCCATACTCAACTTCATTCAATCAGGGGTGGAGCAATCACGAAAACCCAGAACCATACAACCCGGGTTGGAGCCAGCAGCCTAATTTCACATGGAACTCCCCGCTAATAGTTCCTCACTCTGAACCCACTCCTGACCTCGTAACTTCGTTGAGGGCCTTGGTGCAAAGCGTGGGGATTTGTACTCAATACATGTCAGCTTTTAATGAAGAACAACGAGAGCAAAGCCAGCGCTTGCAGGAGATACTGGAAAAGAGAAAGAGGGTGTTTGAGTTCATCGTATGCCAAAGAGAAGAAAGGACACGTCCCTCACCAAGTGAGGCCATGAACGATGATCATGATGAAGACACCACCAAGCTAACACTTCGACAAGTGCTTGCCATGGATGCCATGAATTCCGCCCAAGGCCATGCCGTGACAGTGTCTCACGATTCTGGTCAGATTGAGCAGTGGGACGCACCCAATTCATACCCTCCAGTATACACTTCCTTTTATAATGTTTCTTATTCTGATTTCATGTCTAACTATACTTATTTGCCTTGCACTAACAGATTGGAAAGAGAAATGGAAGAAAACTGGGAGGAAGAGAATAGGACGGATAATGGTGACAAGGACATCCAGGTCAAACCCATGCCCCTGCCCTATGTGTTGCCCAGTAGCAACGCACTGCCCCAAGCCGTGTCCCACAGCCATGACCATGTGCTGCTTACTGCCCTGCCGCAAACCCAGGTTCCTACTGAGTCCCAGGACTCGCCAAATGCCCTGCCGTAGCCACAACCCAGCGCCACAGAACCTGGACATGTCCAGGGCACGCCTTCAACGCGCCAAGCTGCACCAACTGATTCACTGCAGGGAAAGTTCTTAGTCGCTACACCAGAACCTTCCCAACACGCATCTGAGAAGCACAGCACTGCGGCCACGCTTCAAGACACATCCACGACAGAACCCAAGGACCAGCCTATGCCTCCCATTCTGCTGCCAGCCGTGTCTCAGCCCATGCCCAAGGACAAGGACCCAGTTTTGAAATTCAATGCGCCTGCTCAACTCAATCCTGAAACACTTAACTTTCAATTTAGAAAGGAAAACTTGGATTCGAATTTTGATTTAGCTCCTAATTTTGTTGAACTTTTCTCGTGCAGGTTCCACCATAAAAACACCAAGAATATGCTAAAGGCCCTCAACTTGGTCCCCCTCTTCAAGTTTCGAAGGAAAAATCAACGGAAGGGACCAAGGATGAAGTCTAGAACGTACAAGGCAGAACCAAAGTTGTTCCCCCACGAGCATTGTCCAAGGAAGACAGTCCAGAATGGACAACAACTGCTATCATTCAAATCACTCCTCAATCTCTTTCCCGATAAGTTACGTTCTCGTCGGTGGATTCCTTTATGTGTTTCTAACTTTTTTCTCCATGATGCAGCGCAGATTCTACAGCAAGAGGCTCATAATCGGTTCTATGTTGACGCTGAAATCCTGGGCACACAATCAAATGCCTAGCATGCCAACCCCGTCTTGCCTAGACGTTAAATAAAGCGCTCCTAGGAGGCAGCCTAGCCCTGGTTTGTATTTCTCACTTCCTTTGTTGTTTCTGCCCGTTATATCTCTCAAACCTTTCTACTGTTATCATGCTTACTGCTTATCACATTGAGGACAATGTTCAGTTTAGGTTTGGGGGTGTGGATTTAAAATTTTGCATATAGAAACAAGTAGGTTTGGGGGTGATACACGGCCAGGACATTTAATTTTTTGCTTGTGATTAGTATGATAACTTGTTAATAGGAATGTATATGCTAAGTTAAAAAGCTTAGCCTTACTAAGAGTCATGCCATGGTCAAGTAGTTCATAATTTGCACTTCACAATGCCATGTTTAAGTGATTAAGTGAACGAAATAACTGAATTTGAGTGAACCTTAGAAAATTAGTGGAGACTTCCCTGTGAGATCTTTGAGCCTAATTGCCATTCTTTCTTAAGGATATACTTGTTTCTACTCTTAAACACTCATCGCTTTTGTTTTTAATTGTTGATCTCATTACATCATATTTGCATTGAATTTTAAAGAACGAACATCATTTAGATACTCTTGATCTAATGTGTGGTTTGCCATAAGAATTGATGTAGGCTATGTATGCTTTAACTTCTAAAGGCTTTATCCTACCCTATTGCATGCTCCCTAAGCCAATTTTGAAGCCAAACACTCAACTTTTTCTTTCATCACCCAAAGTATAACCTAACCGAAATACTTAGCCATTCATCACAGCCATACCCTATAACCTCAGTTTGTGCTAAGGTTGCCATAAATGAGATTCATGGTGAGAATGAGAGGTGAAAGAAGATGCTTCCCAATTCAAAGGACATTGGCATCAATTCAAAGTTCAAAAGTAAAGAAAAGCTTTACAAGTTGCAAGCTGCACGAAAATTTGAGGAAATCATTGCATGATCTTGGTTCAATTCAATTCAAATGAAAGAACAGAAAAAAAAAACGTTCAAATCAAAAGAAAGAAAGAAACGTTGAGAAAAAGTGAAAAACAAAGTGAATTGAGCCAAGTAAGCCAAGAGCCTCAAAATAAGTCATCAAGAAAGTACAATGCCGTGGGCCTTAAGAAAGGATTCAGTTCAGAAATTTCAAGTTCAAGTCATGACTTCTCATGCCTTGGCACAGCTCAGGTTCTTTGAATCCCATCATTCCTTGCTAAACCCCTAAGCTTAGCCCCGTTACAACCTAAAAAGGAAGACCTAACTGATCTTATGGACAATCATGCTGAGGGTTAAGGTACGTATCTATGTTCTTAAAGTTCAATTCCTTTCATGAGATCTTTATTTCCATAAAGTGCTATTCTTCATTGTTACTCATATGTGATTAAATTTGAATTTCATAACATAAACTCATCACATATGCTTGAAAAGAGTGTAAGCCTAGGATTCTTGTGCGAATTGAGAGTTGCCTAGTGAGGATTAGAGTCGATGAGAAATCTTTCTAGGGCACTTAGATGAAGTTGTTTTCAAACTTGATCACCTGAAAATATTGGCATTTATACACGTACACCTTCACATGACACTCACGGCTATGGCATTCCTTTTAGTTCTGCAAAGCATGTCTACTTACTTTGATTCTTATTAGCTTGTTAAGAGTACTATCTCTAGCATCTTTTTGTTTAAGTAAAACGTTTGTGGCCATCGTGCTCTTATAACCCTCAGGAGACAAAACTCCTCCTACTAGGTGAACCTTGGGGTTTAAATGTTCTATCTTAACTAAAATCGAGTCTTTTCATTTTGTTAGTGTTTTTTTTGCTCAGGGACTAGCAAAAGATAGGTTTGGGGGTATTTGATCAGTCATTATTTATGCATCATTTTGATGTCTTTATATGCCTCTCTTACATGTCTTTTGAATGATTTCGTGCCACCTATAGTAGAAAATGATCAATCTTGTGAGACTTGTGCAGAGTTAGAAAGATAGGTAAAATCTGGAAAGAAAGCAAAAAGAATGACTCAAATCGGAGTCCAGATGAAGGAGATATCCTCATTTCAGTATCAGGTCCTGAACGGAGTCCTGAGTGCGCCAGTGCGCCTATTTTGGCCACTAGCCAAGTACCTCATATCAGGCCCTCCGGGTCTCAAACTTGTGTTTCATGACATCAAGGTCAAGTCCTAGAAGTGCCAAGGTCGCGCCAAGGCAGGTCGAGAACATGTCCCAAGAACTCCCATCCGAGCCAAGATGTGCGCCTAAGCCCGGGGTCCCTGTTCCGCCAGCGGTAGATCATAGGTTCTCCCTCTGCGCTAAGCTCGACAACATTTGCGCCAAGCCTGAACGAAGATGCGCTTCTACTACACTCATGATGTGCTTCAAAAGCGCAGTCCCAGATCCTGATTACGAAGAAAGTCCAAAAGCCAAGTTCGGACCACTTGCCAGCTTGCGTTCCCACTTGCCAGCTTGCATTCACACTCCCAACTATGTTCTGATTGGTTCTAATAGATTTTAAGGACTTTGTAATTAATTAAAAGTACAATAACTTTCCATATCCTTATAGGACATGGTTTTACCAATCCTTATAGAATAAGGTTTTACCAATCCTTATAGAACAAGGTTTTCCCTTTGTCTATAAAAGGGAGCCTTTGTTCAGTGTTTTAAAAAGGTAGATAATTAGCTAGAGGCGTTTTTGGGAGATACAGAGACACCTTAGCCGCAGATAGTATTTTGGTATTTTAGAGTTTTACGTTAAAGCTTGGTTCTTCCCGAAGTCGAGTGTGTTGGACGTGGAGCTTGGAGAAGAAGGCTCTGCCGTGTCTTCTGTTGCACCTGTTCTTCACAATATCTTTTGTACCCTTATTTTCATTATTGCAATTTACTTATGAATTCAATTATATTTGTTTCAATTTAAGTTATGTGTGAGTAGTCGTTAGGATTAGGGCTACTTGAAGCCCTAGCCATGTTAGCTTGTTAATTGGATTTCTGGCTCTTGATTATGATTGCTATACATGCTGAATAAGTTGGATTACTTTGCTTAATGACCTTAATTTATGCCCATAAGATTAGGTACCTTGTTTGCATATAATTATAGATGTAATTGCTTGAGTGACTGTCATATCATCTTGTGATTTGGAGCATCGAAAGTATTCTTACTTGTAATCTTAACTCATAACGACCTAGGATTGCATGTCACTTTGCTAGGCTAATGTGGTGTCATTAAATTCTCTTTGAACTTCATGCATCATCTTAAAAGGTAGGTGATAGACGTTCTAGGCATATGCCATGTTTAGAACATGCTAAGTAAGAGGGAATAAGATGTGTCTAGTGAACCAACGCCAGGTCCTAGGCACGAGCTCCTAATTCAGAAAATGCATAGTAATTAGGTCAAGGAAATCTGATTAGTAACTATAATTGGCTAGAGTGGATAGTAAGCCTTAATTCGCCTTAGTTAGTAATCAATCAACCGTTAATTCTTGCATTGTTATTTTCTGCATTTTATTTTATTTGTCTTTAAATTTCAGTTCTCACATCATAAACCCACCCCCCCCCCCCCTGCGTGTGTGTGTGTGTGTTTTCACTAAGTTAATAAATCTGAACTAAAGTGGTCATAACGTTGATACAAGTCCTTGAGGGATCGACTCTTGCTGTGCTACTATATTATTCTTATCGATTTGTGCACTTGCAAGGATTTTATAACTGTTAGAATTGAATTGCATATTTCTTGCTCTTTAATTCTACCAACAGAGATCATACTTGGATTGGCCAGAAAATGACCGTGAAGTTTTGAACCTGCGGCAGTTTTTGCCTCCTTTCTCGAGCTACGATGGACGTCGACATCGGGTGTTCGTACAGTTGAACTCGTTACGTTAAGACAAAGAGAATGGTGGTGGTGGTTTCGTTTGGGTCGACTGATTTTCACGAAGGTGGTGGGTGGCTGGTTGGCCTTCGCGAGACAGAGTGTGAGTTGAGGAAAGAGAGAAGGAAAAAGCAAAGAAAGGGAGAAAGGAAAAAAAGGGAGATAAGGAGATAAAGAAAATTGTGGGTTTGAAGGAGTTTGGGCCTAAACTAAAAGAACAAGACTTAATGTTTAACCAACCCAAATGGAACGTGAACAAAAATGGGCAATTTAGTAATTTAAATTATTGGGCTCGATTTTACGGAACGGCAAAATCTTTGGTCTAAGAGCGAGAATCCAGACAAGCAAAGGGTCGTAATCTTTGGTCTCAAAGGACAATTCTTTAAAACTAATCATGTTGATCCCGGTCGTTAGCGGCCATCAATCGAAGCAATGGCAAACACTATGCGTCGAAACCTTATTTGGATCCCTTTTCCCATTATTTTTTATAAAATTTAGTTGTAGAGAATTAAGTAAGACAAATTAAATTTTAGAATACAAATTTAAAATACGAGACACATCAAAAAGACATTTTGATAAATAAATGCAATAAAAAATTAAGCCTATCAAGGTTTTCATTATTTATTGACCCATAAGAAAAACAAGGTCTTGGTTAAAAATGGAACCAATAATGCATTGATAAAAAAAATATGAAGAGGATGAGGCTCACTCCTGAGTAAGATTTCTAGTTAAAAAGGACAAAACCTGCACGTTTTAAGTACCCGGCGTACGTTTTAGTACCGGGCGCACGTTTAGGTACCCGGTGCACGTTAACAAACCCAAACACCTTGATATAAAATGGTAAAATACCCACCCACTCACCCTCTAATTCTTTCTGCCTCACTTTGCTACTGTGCTTCACACTTGGTCGTCAATGGCGGCAGCTACTTCTTCCTTCTCCTCTCCAGGCCTCTCTGCTCCTAATTCATCATTAGCAGCCAAAACCCATGTGACTCCTTCAAGTCTAGGGTTTTCATCTGTGGTGTCGAAGTCTCTAAACCCTCTGAGAGCCAAAGCTGTTCGCGGTGGCATTAATGTGTCTGGCGGCGGCTCTGCCCTCGGAGCTCGCATGGTGTCAGCGCCGGCTGTTAAGCCCCCACTTTCTCTTGATTTCGACACCTCTATCTTCAAGAAGGAGAAGATCAACCTCGCTGGTTATGACGAGGTCCCCCTCTACTTGAGTTTGTATTTTGGTTACTGGATTTTGCTTTGGCTTTTGAGATATGCAGTTGGGAGAGAGAAATGAGAAATTTAAATCTTATCAGTAGAAAACTTCCTCACTGGAAAGCTAAGCAAACCCAATTAACTAAGAGGAACGGAAAATGAGGGAAAAGGGCTAAGCTTTGCTGCAACTATTTATATGAATACATGTTTATTTGTCTAATATCGGTAATTATATGTGTTTAGCTGATAGTAATTGAGAAATGATTTCCATCGAACCGCTGAATGATTAATTGTTTGGGTTTTGTGCTGACTGCAGTTTATAGTGAGAGGAGGGAGAGATCTGTTCCATTTGCTTCCCGATGCCTTCAAGGGAATTAAGCAGATTGGAGTTATCGGTTGGGGTTCTCAGGTGAATGAATTGCTCTAATTGCTTTTTGTCTATTTGTTAAATGCTTTAGTTATGGAATTTGCATTACTAATATATCGATGCTGATTGGTTCTTAGATTTCTTTTGGAAATCCAGTATCGATAGGTTTATTTGCTTTCGTACCTACGTATATTACTAACACTAGAACCCTAATTTAGATCAGATGGTTGGAATAGTTTGTCGGGTGTTATGTGGTATTGTTTGACTGACCTAGTATAGGTTGCATGTTGTTTTGTGGGGACATGTTGTTTTGTGGGGACATGTTTCAGTTTAGTTTGCCGGAACCTAGATTTCTTCTTAGCTTTGGACTATGCTCTAGTATAATATTTGAGCTTGATGCGGCGGCTTTCAGATAATATGGATTGTGTATTGTTTTCCTGTCTCAGACTTTCGGTCAATATATTGTTTGGGTCTTTAACCTATCTTTATTTTCTCCAGGGACCTGCTCAAGCTCAAAATTTAAGAGATTCCCTAGCTGAAGCAAAGTCTGATATTGTGGTCAAGGTAATTTCTTTCCTGCATAAGTTATAAAATCCGTTGTATAAATCTATAAAAATTTAGTTTAACTCTATGTTATCATATCCCCTGCTGTGATTTTTACAGATTGGGCTCAGGAAGGGTTCCCGTTCTTTTTCCGAAGCTCGTGCAGCTGGTTTCAGTGAGGAAAATGGAACTCTGGGTGATATATGGGAAACAGTCTCAGGCAGTGATCTCGTGTTGCTACTAATTTCTGATTCTGCACAGGTCTGATGGTTGTACTTTTGAAAATTTTGTTCCTGTTAATGTTGGTTGTAACTTGTAGTTGTGCAGCCACTTCTGTTCTTAATTGCTATAATATTTCTGGGTCAGCTAGTCCTTTTACTATTTTCTACCGTCTCCATTGAACCCTTCCCTGAAAGTGAAGTCTGACTGATGGTATTAATTAATAAGTTCTTAGGATTAAGGCTTAAGAATGAAGCGGTTACACAATTATATTATTTTATTTACTTTATGTCTTTTGTTTTCTGGGTATATTTGAACGTATCTTTGTTTTGAAAGGGTTGAATTTTTGGCTCGTGTTGCAGGCCGATAATTATGAGAAAGTATTTTCACACATGAAACCAAATAGTATACTAGGTCTTTCCCATGGTTTCCTTCTTGGGCACTTACAGTCGGTGGGACTTGACTTTCCCAAGAACATCAGTGTAATTGCTGTATGTCCGAAGGGGATGGGTCCATCTGTAAGGAGACTTTATGTCCAAGGAAAAGAGATAAATGGTGCTGGAATTAATTCCAGTTTTGCAGTCCACCAGGTCAGATCTCTCACTGTGAACACTATTTCCTGCCTTACATAACCGATTTCCTAGATACTAAATGTGTTATGTTTGTACAGGATGTTGATGGTAGAGCCACAGATGTGGCCCTGGGCTGGTCCGTTGCCCTCGGTTCTCCCTTTGCATTTGCCACTACATTAGAGCAGGAATACAAAAGTGACATATTTGGCGAACGAGGTTTGTTTGGTTACCAACACCGACGGTGTCTTCCTTATTTTCTTATTCATTATGTTTATAATCCAGTAAACTTGATTACTCCCATCTCTCTCATTCTCTGCTTTATAGGCATTTTACTTGGTGCTGTTCATGGAATTGTGGAGTCCCTGTTTAGACGGTACACTGAAAATGGCATGAGTGAAGAGTTGGCTTATAAGAACACTGTTGAATGCGTAACTGGAATTGTGTCAAGGACCATCTCGACAAAGGTTCTGTCTCCCTTGAATTTCATTCTTTGTACTTTCTGTGTGTCTGCCTGTACATGCGTGCTTGTATATGAATATGAGAAGTGAAGTTATTTTTATTGTTCTCTTTTGCAACAGGGCATGCTGAATATATATAACTCTTTGTCTGCTGATGGCAAAAAGGAATTTGAGACTGCATATAGCGCCTCATTTTATTCCTGCATGGACATCTTGTACGAATGCTATGAAGATGTAGCCAGTGGTAGTGAGATCCGTAGTGTTGTCTTGGCTGGGCGTCGCTTTTATGTATGTTCTTGTATCTGTCTTTACTATTTAACATTTGTGATGAAAGCATGGCCTTTTCTTATAAGTTTAATTTGATTGTTGCTTTGAGTTTCTGATCCTCATAGTTCTTTGAATATCTTAATATATTAATGTTACGTTATAAGTAATAATTAAAATACTTTTGGTTACAGGAGAAGGAAGGCCTGCCTGCATTCCCAATGGGTAAAATTGATCAGACCCGCATGTGGAAAGTCGGTGAGCGTGTCCGATCAGCACGACCAGCTGGTGACCTGGGCCCATTACACCCTTTTACTGCTGGTGTTTTTGTTGCCTTAATGATGGCGCAGGTATGACCCTAACGTTCTCTAATGGTTGAGAATTCATTTTACAAATGGAGATAAATTACTTTCAGCAGCAAATGATTCTGAAAGTTGCTTACTTGTTTAGAGAATTTTCTAGACTCTAAAGATGTATATTCTCTTACTAAATGAATACTGACGTAGAGTACTTTAAATGCTGTTTACTTTTTTTTTAAGAAGTAAATGCTGATGTTAGTAACAATGGATAATTTGTTCTGTATGTGGTTTGAACTCTTTTTATCTTTTCCCGGCTTTATGGATTCCCAGATTGAAGTCTTGAGGAAGAAAGGGCATTCATATTCAGAGATCATCAATGAAAGTGTTATTGAGTCGGTGGATTCTTTGAATCCCTTTATGCATGCTCGGGGAGTATCTTTCATGGTGGATAACTGTTCGACAACAGCTCGGTTGGGATCAAGGAAATGGGCTCCAAGATTCGATTACATCCTCACTCAGCAGGCTTTAGTTGCTGTGGACAATGCTGCACCCATCAACCAAGACCTCATCAGCAACTTCATGACTGATCCAGTACATGGAGCCATTCAAGTATGCGCTGAACTAAGACCTACAGTTGATATTTCAGTGCCAGCGAATGCAGATTTTGTGCGACCAGAGTTGCGCCAGGCTAGCAATTAAAAATCCGTCGAACCTACTGCCTGACCTGCTGGCCTACAAAACTCCTTTTGGCGCAACGTTTAAGGTATGCTGTAGTTTTACCTAGTTTATTTTGTGTTTACATTGTAATTTGTACTTTTACCAGATTGCATTTTGTGTTCGACTCTGAATGTTTTTTTAATAAATTTGAGGTAGTGATAAGTAGTTATGTGAACGGTTTGCAATTTGTTTGAAACTTAGCTTGTAAGTTCTGTTTGAACCACCAATATTTTATCATTAGGCTAAATAGTTGCCATCGTCCATGAATTTTACCCATTACGAAACGTTCCTAAACTTCAATATTAGAGTTTGCCAGCCCTAAATTTTACCTAAATGTCCAACAATGGTCCTTCTGTCAATTTTTTGAACATTTTCTGTTAGAAGAAGCGTAGAGATATCAATCCACATGATTTCTTTTTAACAGAAAACGTTCAAAAAATGGATGCAATTCAGGAACAACTGACTCTAATATTGAAATTTAGGGAGAATTGGTAAAATTTATAGGTAAAGTTTATGGACGCTGGAAATCATTTAGCCTATATCATTGCTTAATTAATTTACACAGAAATAGTTCATACATAATACAAGTACCTACAAGACATACAGAGTAGGCATTGATTTTATATTTGATGGTAGAATTGTAAGTGAGGCACTAAGCAGTGGGATAAGAGGCAGACATAGCAATGCCACAAAGTCCTTCGGCGGCATCAACATCTCTTTGCATTCTTATGTACCCTTCACCCCATTCTGCTCCCCATGAATTCTTCACCAACCGATACTTAGTCCCGTTGTCACTTGCCCTGTAACCGGTAACACCATGATTCAGGCTCGTTCCACACGTTCCTGTAAACACCACTGGAATAGAACTGGAAATCGCAACCACTTGCATCAATGGCAACAGAAACAGGTTGATGAGCAACCGCAGTAAGAAGAGCCTTTTCACTGTTTGCAGGCACATCTTCGAAGCCCGTGATCTTCGCTGCAATTTTGGCTTCGTCCACACCGTTGCATGTACCATCTGTACCGCTGTAGTGGTAATTAACTTCGGTACTAATCCTGTTGTTTTATTTGATGAACTGGTAGGCATTATCCATCAGACCACCCTCACAGCCTTGGTCCTGGCCACTAGTGTCACAATCAACTAGCTCTTGCTCAGACAAAGACACCAATTTACCAGTTGTGAGCTGAGTAATTCCTTCTGTGGCTGCCACTGCTGAGAAAGCCCAACAACATCTGTATTTTCCTTCAAATCAAGATTAGCTAGTTAGAATAAACTTACTAATAAAACTCCAATATATAATTGCTAGCAAGTATCTTGAACTTAGTTGCTATCTACAACTCTTTACTCAATTTAGCACGAAAGTTGCAAAAAAGGCACTCCAACAGCCTCCCTAAATGAATTGCCATTTTAGAAAAAACAAAATTGACTCCCAAAATGTAGGGAGGAGGGCTAGTTAGTGCTATGACTGGTGGTATTTTTCTTCACATGTTATGTGGGAAATGTGGGAAGTTTCGAGTTCGATTCTAATGAAGGGTGATGTTGATACCCAATATGTATAATGTAATTTCGCCCTCCAAATATCACATTATCACAAAAATGTAGGGATTGAGGAGGATAAAGAATCACATAACTGTTAAAATTCCCAAACCACACTATTAGCCAAAATTTTCAACATTTTTATGACAGGTTAGGCGGCAACAAAACTATAAATTTACAAAAGTATTCAAATGATTAAAATATTTATGATTTGTCAAAACAGGGAGAATTGCTTAACTAAAAATTAGCAAAAAAATGGAGATTATTGCCGGAGATGCTCTAAGTTAACAAAAACTTTGCTAGCTAAAGGCTTAGTTAATTACCACATTGGCCTTGGTCCTTGACTGGGGTTACAGCTCCTTTCTTTCTCCAGTCCATTGTAGCTGGAAGTGAAGCTGTGACATTTTCCTATTTGAAGGAAGTCGTCTTTATGGAACATTCATGGCCCTTGAATCCATTTCTAGAGGATTTGAACTCTTCATTCGTAAGATCTGCAAATTGATTCACACTCAACTTGTAAAGTTTGTTTGCATCCTTATTCGAAGATTCTATAAACGCCACGTTTTCTTTGAATATCCGAAAATGACTTTCCTTCTCGTTAATGTCATTATATACTCAACTATAACGAGATAATCACTGTTCGTACCTGTCATACATTGTCGCATCTTGGAGACTGCGAGAAGTGGCTTCACAATACCATGCTCCCAACATGAGGAGGAAGCCCAAACAAACAAATTTCCACATTTGCTGGTTGATAAACTCCATGGTTAATTAGCTAATTAAGATTTGATAAGGCAAATGGTATGATTAGGATCAAGCAGCTAATTTATATATATATATATTATATATATGGTAGTGAACGGCCTTGCCAGGTAACACTAATTGCTATCTACGTGCCCCAAAAATGATCAGCAGTAATTAATGTGTACGTCCCCAAAAATGTATTCTGATATGGACCAACATATAATTCAAAGTAATTTTTTTTTTTTTTTAAAAAGGGGACAATTTAGTGGTGAAGCACAACAGTTCACATTTCTGAGGGAAAATAAGACTCATACACTTTTTTCAGCGCACCCAAACCACAATCAGGTATAGGGAAAATAAGACACTCACACGCTGACTCATTGAGGGAAAGTAAGACTCACACAAGCTTTTCAGTGCACCCAAGTCACAATCAAGAGACACCAGCAAGAATCATACCCAGGACTGAGCATACCAAAACTGATAACACCCTAGTCATTGGGGCAACCTGTTGTAATTAAATTCAAAATAATTTGAGATAAATACTTTTTTTATCAATAAATTTGACATAATTTTATGACAAAATAGGATACATAAGGGCCCTACAATTATTATGCATAATTTTTTAAAACTATCTTTATTATTTGTATCTTTTGCTTTTAGTTTTTTATCTTCGAAGGTGTCGAAGATGGAGAACATGTTTTTATCTTCATTGTTAGGCTTAGACTACCAGTCATGGGTTGCAGAAAATGGCAGAAGCAAGCTGTAGATGTAATGACAATCGAATGAAGCATCATATCTATTATCTAAGACTCTGTTATGATCTAATGATATTTCTCTCCACACGCTATATGTGACGTTTTGAGTTCGATTTTTATAAATGGCAAAATCGATATCTATAATTATGTATGTATTCTCCCTCTCTCGATACCATTATATATATAAAAAATAATAATAAAAAAAAAAGATTACGAGACTAATTTGAAGCCTAGAATTACATTAGAGAAATCATAATATTTGTTGTATTGTAAAAGTAGAGGTGAGTGGTTTTTTCATTTTGAAAGGGATATCATTTATGGGAATTAGATTAGATAACTTTCGTACCGTAGGAATTCATATTTGGAACAAATTAACTAGCAATACCACATAGACCGTGTTTTGCATCAACTACATCTCTTTGCATCCTCACTTAGTGACTTATCAGTAACGGAAATGATATTAAAAGTAAGGATTCACACTCTCTATTTCTGCTACGTTTATTTGCAAATACATAATTATTTGGTTAATGCTTCAAATGGTTCATGAACGGTATATTGAGTGTCATTTTTGTCCCTTAATTAAATTATTACATTTTTTAGTCTTCAAACTCATCAATTGTGCCAAGTTAGTCATTCTCATTCAAATTTAACCATTCTATACTTTTTTTTCTTCTTCTTTTCGCTTTTACCATTCTATCCTTTATTGAAGAATATAAAGTTAAATTTCATGTATTTAAAAAAAATTATATTTTCATATGAATTAAATAAAAAGGAAAATATAAAAATATAAAAACACCAAAAATAGCAACCGGAACTAGAAACCTTTTTTTTATTTATTTAATAATTTTCCCTTAATTTAATTTTTTTTTTCAATAAAAATTTGAATTGACCGTTATATTGCCTAAAATAGAGGGTAAAATAATTAAATTGACTAAAAATGACCAATATAGCACAATTGGTAGAGCTTGAGAAGTAAAAAAAATGTAATAATTCAGTTCGGGATCAAAATGTCAATTAACATATAATTTAATTAACTCTATAATCATTTCATATATGGGCCCCATTAAAGATTAGTAATCTTAGGTAATGAGATCATTAACTAGCTAGGGGTGTGTCAATGAAATTTTGTCTCCCATTATATTCTTTCATCATCTTTTATCTACCATACTTACCGTTAAAATTTACAAGAGTTTCAAAAGTACCCAAAATACTTAAAATTTATTGGAAGAAAAGAAAACATGCAGCCACATCAGTACATAAGAATAAGCATCTTATCATGGCAAAACATAGTCAACTATTACCTAAATCATTATCAAATTCGCATAGAAGAAAGATCATTTTGCAACCAACTATTTCGAGAAACTAAGAACATTGTGAAATCTATGATGTGGCCCACGTAAATGACGACCATTGAATTTATAAGAGTTAATCACAATTAAGGATAAGTAAGTGTGTCATGTGTATCAATTTTATTCTTTACAAGAGTAAAATACGAAATCACTCATTAGTCAGTTAATTAACAGAAATACCATCAACTCCTAGTGTTAATGACTAATTTTGAAAATTCTTCAATATATTTTTAATACTTGCATCCTATTCTTGCGATACTTCCTCGTAACATCCTTTCGATTTATCGAATTATTTTTGTACATACATCATAATCGAAATCGTTCATTTTCTAAATCATTATTCCAAAATCATTTCCGTAAAAAATCAACAAGATTGAAGATTATTTAGTCATTCATATGTATCAAATAAGTTAACGATTTTGGTAACAATTAAGGTCCTTATGACGAGCTGTCAATTTAGTTAATACATAATTAATAACTAATGATCCCCAATTTTGTTGATTTTTTTTTTTTTTGCGTATATGATCTTAAAATGATGATTTAGGAATTAGAACAGTTTCAATTATGATATATATATATATATATATATATATATATATATATATAACGACAATTAAATAATTAAATCGAAATAGGAGTACGAGGAGATACCAAAAGAGTGAGATGCAAATATTATATTTTTTTCTTTGTTGCATGAATTCGATATCCTTTAAAAAGTCTTCGGTGAGTGTACTTGTGGTTTCATTCTATTTCATAATAGAAATTTAGAAACTGTATATACAAATTCAACGAAGAAAAATGAAATTAATTCATAATTTTTTTTAATAAAATAAATAGGTGTAAATGATACTATAATTAAAAAAGATTCCTAAAAGAAAAATAAAATAATAAAATAAGCCAGAAAGCTTTGACGGCTCTATATGTTTGGGCATAACTGCCCTAAATTGCGTAGTGTTATTTAAATTGGGAGATTCATAATAGCAGGGTGCACGAAGAATTCCCTTTGTGTTTCTGGCATCACAAATACATTTATAGGTAGAATCATATGTCGGTGATTTACTGTTGAAATTTAAGTCTAAAGACGACATATTTAAGTTACGTTTCATAATAATTTCAATTTTTTTTCTAATTTTAATTATTGATGCAGAAATTATATCAACTTACGATGATTCTCTTTTGCATCTGTCATTATGTAATCACTTGCTACTCGATAAAGTTGACCTGTCAATTGGAAAAGAAAGTAAAGGAGCATCTATGTTGTGACAGTCTAATAGTCTCTGATACCTAATCAGCTAGTTATCTTAACTTTAAATGGTACTTTTCACGAGTGTGAAGGTGAGATAGTCATGTTACTTTAATTTTAAGGAGAGGAACCTCTTGCCCTTGTAATGAAAGAGGAGATGTATCTCCATTCCTTCTATGTGGGATCCATGCCACACATTGTGGAGCTGACATGTGCTTAAGTGGGACTAGAAGGTCACCTAATTTTGATTGATCAGTCCAATCTATATAAAGGGTGGAAGAAAGTTGTTATTGAAGGCTAGGTGACTCAAAATCGACCATTGATTGTGTTCAGAACTGCAACTATATTCTGTGGAGGATTAGCTAACTTAGTAGGTACACTCACTTATTACGAGAGTTTTTTGAAGATATCTCCTTTAAGCATGTTCTTCGAGAAGTGAACCTCACAACGGATGCCTTAGTAAATTTGGGACATTCTCTAAACTTGCTCAAGCTCTGATTTAACTTTGTTCCTTTCCAACTAGTAGTGTCTCCTTTCTCGATATGTCTGGTACGTGTTAAGGGTTTTCGACTGTAAATTTAATTTTTTTATAAAATATAAAATCTTAGAATTAAACATGGTCATAGTTTCATTATTAATTGGAAGACATGGTTGATTTATTGAATACACAACTAATAACTAAATGGTTTCGAATTTAATTAATCTTTTATTTTAATGATTTTTAAAAGACGGTTTCTAAAAATAGATAACTTATGACTTTATTTACTACAATGATCTTTAATCACTTCGGAAAAATAGACATTGCGATCAATAAACAACAATCCTCTAATCTAAAGAAAGAAGTTGACGGAAAAGATTGAGAGAAAATATCCCAAGAAAAAAATTTGGTAAAACTCATTTTTTATGTAGATAAAAAAAAAAAGACAAATAGGTAACCGTAGAGACGACTCAGACAAATATAGTAAAGTTAGGTAATAACCTATTATAATCTTATCCTAATCCATTTTTATTCTTATTTTGGCAAGAAATCTAATCTAATCAAGAGATTTATTCTTATTTTGGCAAGAGATCTAATCTAATCAAGAGAGAAGTAAAGAAAAGAAAGAGGCGGGCAACGAAACGTTACAAGCACATATTTATTGTAATTTAACCAAGCACAAAAATCACCCAAAAATACAAATAAAAAAAGGGGAAAACCCCACAAAAATAGAAATTATTTGCATATCACTTTGGTGGTACTCCTCGTAATATCTTTTCGATTTATCGAATAATTCTTATACGTATATCATAATCAGAACTGTTCATTTCCTAAATTATAATTTCAAGATCATTTACATAAAAAATCAACTAAATTTGAGTTCGTTTAATTATTCATATGTATAAATTAAATGGAGGATTCACCATGATTATCTTAATTGTTAATAATACCGTTAATCTGTTTGATACATATGAATTACTAAACGACCTCCATTGTTATTTATTTTTGTAAGAAGATAATCTTAAAATTATAATTTAGAAATTGAACGGTTCCGATTATGAAATATGCATAAGAGTGATTCGACAAATCAAAAGAAGACAAGTATTATCCCACAAAAATTTCTAATTTCTATTTTATTTCTTCCTATTAAAAAAAATGGGAAATCTCTCACATTCAGTCATTCTTTGCTTGCTCCTTTTAACATCACGGGATCCCCATCCTTTGTTTCTCTCTTTCTTCTTTCTTTTTCTTTTCTGTCTTCCATTTCCTCCTCTTCCTTCCTTCCTCACTACCTCCACCTGAGAGCTCAGCCTATCTGAATTTTTGTATCACTCAATCTCCACCTTCTGTCTTCTGTTTCATTTCACAAAGAGTTTTCAAGCAACAAAGAAGGAAGCTTGAAATTAAACCACTCTGTGTTTTTTGTGTGTTTTAGGGAAGCTGAGGCAGTGAAAAAATGCCCCACGGTAGTGGCAAATCTATGCAAGAAATGGGCATTGATTCTCTCACAAACCGATTCCGTGACTCACTGAGTTGCAACAGCGACAGCACCACCAACAACCATCATAACAACAAGCCCGATTTCAAAGAACTCGATCTGGGCTCACCGGTTTCGCCATTGTGGATACGGAGCTCAGTCAATGGTGGCAATGGCGGTGGAGGAGGAGGAGGTGCCGCAGTAACCAGTTCAAGCTGTAGTTCAGGTACTTCTTCTGGCTCAGTTTCTAGCAAAACCAGCAATGGCCAGGTGGGCAGAAGATCGGATTCCAAACCCAACAACCACTCGGGGGAGCTCTCGGTCTCGTCGGAGACGAGCCCGAGAGCCTCTGAGACGGTCCGATCCGGAACGACCCCGCGGAATTGGAAGCCCGTTCATCGGAGATCGGTCTCTGCTGGACCCCCATTGATCTACTCTGGTGGAAGCTTTCATACCAGTGTTAGTACTAATGCTAATGCTAGTACAGCTACTTCGTCGGGGTCGTCTTCTTCTTCTGCTTCAATTGCCCCGGTTACTACTGTGTTTCCAAGCGGGAATATATGCCCATCTGGGAAAATCGCAAAGTCTGGATTGGTGTGTAGAGCAAGCAACAAGACCGATGTTTTGGGGTCTGGGTGTGGGAACTATGGACATGGCAGCATAGTGAGAGGTGGAGGTGTGAAATTAGATTCTAATGTCAATGTGAGTGGTGGGAGTGGGACTAATGTACAGTCTGGTGGAGATTCTCTCTTGGTGAAGAGGGCAATGGGGAATTCTGATCCAGAGGAAGTCAAGAAGGCTGGGAATGAGCTTTACAGAAGAGGCCAAATTGCCGAGGCTTTGGGATTGTATGATCGTGCTATATCCTTGTCTCCGGACAATGCAGCCTACCGGAGTAACAGGGCTGCCGCATTGACAGTTCTTGGGAGGCTGTCGGAGGCCGTGAGGGAGTGTGAGGAGGCTGTCAGATTAGACCCTGGTTATGGGAGGGCGCATCAACGGTTAGGTTCTCTTTATCTTCGGTAAGGGGTTGAAAGCTTGAAGCTTAATCAGTTAAAACTTGCTTTTGCTTGCTGGTTTTGTTTCTTTTTTGTTTGTATGATTGTGTTTACTAGGACATTTATATCTTTTAGATTGCTTGTTTTCTTTTTTTTTTGGTTAATGCTATTCGTTTGTTTAGTTTCGTGTGCTTAAATTGAGGTTCTTATTGGTGTTGGTGTATCTTATTGCGGCTATGCGTCGTTCAATTTAGTCACTCATAGTTTATGCTTCCGTTTTCAATTGTCTGGATTGGAAAAGGAGAATTTTTTATGTCTTTGTTCTTTGTTGCTGGTGTCTGAAGTAGTTGAGATTTCTAATATTTCTATTGACTCATCCTTGGTATGTTTAAATTGTTGAGTCTTTTGAGATGTGTGTTGGAATAGTAGAACTTGCTGCTTGTCATAGAATTTTTGCCTTTTCAGTTTCAAGTCTGAAAATTTCAAAGGTTACTTCTCCCTTGATGGATGCAAGACTAGATTGATGGGTAATTTATTCTTGTAGTTCTTAGTTTTAGCCCTCCTTTTGCTTCTGGGATTCTTATAATTTTTCCCCAGTTTATATTTATGTTAATCCTTTCTCTGTGTTGCATCATATTCTGAACTCTCAAATTCATTAACTCATAACCTGGAAACTTTACAGTTTCGGGCTAGTTGAGAAAGCCTACCGACACATCTGTATTCTTGGGCAACAGCCGGATCAATCTGAGTTGCAGAAGTTGAAATCACTGGAGAAGCATCTGAAACAATGTGAAGATTCCCGTAAGCTTGGAGATTGGAAAAGTGTGCTAAGAGAATCTGAGGCAGCCATAGCAACTGGAGCAGAATCCTCTCCTCAGGTAGAGCTTAGCTTAAAGTTTCTTAGTTTTCCAAATTAATGTGAAACGAAGTCTTCCGAATCACTTTAACTAATTAGAATAAATTACAGCTTGTTGCTTGTAAAGCAGAAGCGTACTTGAAGCTCCATCAACTCGAAGATGCAGAATCAAGCCTAGCAAACATACCAAACTTTGAAAATTACCCTTCGTCTTGCTTGCAGACCAAGTTCTTTGGTATCCTTATTGAAGCTTATGTATTGTATGTGAGAGCCCAGGTTGAGATGGCGTTGGGAAGGTAAGCACCGTAGAGGAAATATAAAAGACACACCAGCTATGAAATTTAGAGTGAGCTACAAGAAATGTAGTTTTTTTGCAGGTTTGAGAATGCAGTAGTAGCAGCAGAAAAGGCTGGATTGATTGACTACAGTAATGTTGAAGTTATGAGAGTGTCAAATAAAGTGAAGAAGGTTGCGAATGCTCGTTCCCAGGGCAACGATCTGTTTAGCTTGGGAAGATTTGCTGATGCCTGCTCTGCTTATGGGGAGGGCCTCAAATATGATACTTCCAACTCTGTTCTCTTTTGCAATAGAGCAGTTTGTCGGTCCAAGCTCGGACAATGGGAACAGTCTGTTGAAGACTGCAACCAAGCCCTCAAAATTCAACCTAATTACACCAAAGCCCTTCTTCGAAGGGCTGTATCAAATGCAAAGGTATTTCATTCTTCGTATGTGTATGTGGGTAGGAATTGCATTCTTTGAATTCATTGTTAGTTGATTTATATATAATTGATGGTGTCTCATCTCTTGAAATTTATAGCTTCAACGATGGGCAGAGGCAGTGAGAGATTATGAGATCTTGAGGAGGGACCTTCCAGGAGACAATGAGGTTGCTGAATCTCTACACAAGGCACAAGTTGCATTGAAGAAGTCTCGTGGAGAGGAACTTCATAATGTGAAGTTTGGTGGTGAAGTGGAAGAAGTTTCTAGTTTGGATAAGTTTAAAGCTGCAATATCATCACCTGGTCAGCTTGATCCATATTCATTGTTTTAATAACTCAAACAATACCAAGTCTCTTGACTCAAACAATACCAAGTCTCTTGTCTAACTGAAGATTTGAAGTTTCAGGTGTTTCAGTCGTTCATTTCAAAGTTGAATCCAATGAGAAGTGTGAAGAAATATCCCCATTCATAAATATGCTTTGTGTTCGATATCCATATGTTAATTTTTTTAAGGTAGGGAGTTTATTGATTGGTCTATATTCACCCAGTTCACTCTATCCTTCATTAGGCGGTCTATATTCACCAAATTTTGTATGTTGTTGAATTGAAGGTGGATGTGGAGGAGAGTTTATCCATAGCGAAAGCTGAGGGCATAAGAAGCGTGCCGACATTTAAAATTTACAAGAACGGAGAAAGGGTGAAGGAGATGGTCCGTCCAAGCCATCAGTTCTTGGAGGACTCAGTGAGAAGCTGCAATCTCTAGCAGGCATCCTCATTTCTGTTCTATCCTCAATTCCTCATATACTTTATGGTAACTCTACTAGTATTTACCATTAATCATTTCATACTAGGGTTTACCATTTCCATTTTTACCTGTGATATAATCAGCTACTCAATTGTTTCAGAATTATAAGGCAGCGAATTCCTGCAGAGAGAAATAGCTTTGTTAGTCCACATTTGGAATTATATACATAATATTATTTTTATTTTTTATTTATTAATCTTCTCTCTAGTTTATTCCCTGCCTTTGGATTTGGATTCCATTGGCTACCCTTTAAACTATTTTTGCTTCATAATGCCAGCCTCCATATAGTGTTTATGTTCCTGAGTTTGAGCAAAGGAGGTGAGAAAAGTGTATAGTTAAATATAATGTCTCTGGTTTGAGTATTTTGGATGGAACCCTTTGGCTGGCTGGTGGCATTGTGTAAGATGATTGTTAGACACATTTTTTTAAATATATAAACAATTTACCTTCTTTTTCTTCTCATCCTGGGGTTTTTTTTAATTTATTTTTTTATTAATTTAATTTATTTTAACTTTTGCAATGTTTGGATGGATGGTTCAATGCATGAGTTAGCAATTTTGATAACCATTTTTTTTAATATCGATTTTACTTCATAATTTGATGTTAGAAATATGGGGCAAAAAAGATGGATGAGGAAAGATATGGTGGGAAGGAAAAAATATAGAATAATGAAAGAAAACAAAAGGTATGTCCAAAGTGAATATGGATGTTACTTTATATAATTTTACTTTATAGTTTTATGTAGCATGTTCTAGTCCTATTCTTTTTTACTAATACTTAAGTAGTTTTAGGTTTACTTCTATAGACGGCGATCATATATTTGTGTGGAAATTTATACCTAGTGATCATTAGGAGCAAATCTCTCTCAATATTTTTTATTAAAGAAAAAACTTGATAAGGTAGACCGTTAATTAACCCCAATGCAATAATCTTTTGACAGGTTTGAGATTTGTTTTCTTTTTTTTTCTTATTTGTTGGAAGCTACGATGTCCATTGAAGAATGTTGTATAAAGAGGATATGGCACGAGGATGTGAAGGAATAAAGTCCCACATTGGAATTATACAATTTTGTAAGGATTTATAAGGAGTTGAGCTACTCCTCTCATAGCCGGTTTTAGGATGGATCCTCAACTTCCTTCTTGGTATCAGAGCGGGTTAGTCCACGTGTGAGGCCAAAGGGCCACACGTGCCACATGTGTTCCACGTCATCCAATATTTGTTTTCGAAGTGTTAGGTTTGTAAATTTCCCAATATTTGTTTTCTAAGTGTTAAGTTTGTAAATTTCCCAATATGTGTTTCCACTTGTTAGGTTTGTAAATTTCTTATAAGCCAAATTTCCCACACGTGAGGGGGCTTATGAGTGTGAAGGAATAAAAGTCCAACATAGAAAAGTTACACAACCAAATGAGGGGTGGGACTACATGTTAGGATTGTAAATCTCCTACACGTGAGGGGACGTCTAAGAATGTGAAGAAATAAAAGAACCACATTGAAAAGTTACAACCTGGTAAGGGCATGTGAGAATGTGAAGGCACAAAAGTCCCATATGAGAAAGTTACACAATCTTCCATGGGCTTATAAGAAGTTAGGCTACTCCCCTCATTGACAATTGGTATGAGAATGTGAAGGATCAAAGTCTCACATTGAAAAATTACATAACTATGTGAGGGGGCAGGGCCACACGTGCTCCATGTCACCCAATATGTGATTTCCACGTGTTAGGTAAGTCCCACATTGGAAAGTTGCACAACTTGTGAGATGACATTTGAGCATTTGAAGGAACAAAAGTCTCACATTGGAAAATTACACAACTTGTGAGGGGTCGTGTGAGAATGTGAATGAACAAAAGTTCCATATTAGAAAGTTACACAACCTTGCATGAAATTATATGAAGTTAGGCTACTCCTGTCATTGTCAATTGGTATTGAGGTAGAACCTCAATCTTTTTTCATACCGTAGTTGGGGAAGGGAGAGAAAATAAAGGAAGAAATGGAAGACTATAGCTGGGAGAGGAGAGAGAAAACAGGAAATGAATTGGACTTTTTATGATTGGCTGACCTTTTTAATGAGTGAACTTGATGTTCGGCCTGAAAAAGGATAACATCTACATATAATTTTGTTTATTTTTAGATGCAAAAGAAACAAACTAAAGAAGGAAGCCACTAAAGCACCCAAGATTTACATTATCAAACTAGAGAGCTTTAAAAGTTGTAAGAGGGATCGTATAAACTCACACATGAGCTTTACCCTCCAAATTCCCCAAAGAAGCCATAGGATAAGCTACAAAATTCACATCCTGGAGTTGAATTTTCCTGAGAGCTCCAATATAAACGAAATTAAGGTCGACAATCTCCTAGGAATATCACATTTATGAAGGATACAATCGATATGAAGTTTGGAATCACATTCAACTAAAATATCAGAATATCAGATCAGATAGCTTGATATAGACTTTTTGTTAGAAGATTATCTTACAGCATGGGTAAGATTATCTTAGGGTATGGGTTGTTGTTGTCAGCTTTTTAACATAGTTGTTAGGGTGATTGCTATCACCATACCTGTTTCTAAGTTTGGATCACCGTCAGTCATTCTGGTTGTGTCAAATCAGAGTTGGTATAGAGTATGGTGCTAAGTATGGAGAGTGGTTGTAATCAACTACAACACTCTCACGTTTCTCTCTTGTATATATCCTAGGTTCCTTGTAATTGTCATACACAACATCAATATATATAAACCATTATCAAATTCTACACTTTCATTGCAGAGAAAAAACTTCAGTTACAGACACATTTGAAGTACCAAGAGGTATGGAACCAATCAATAGAGGATAGTCATTATCATCCCTTTTGCCGAAGCCAAAGGAGCCACTCGAATTATGTTGCATAAGGGTGCCATCAAAGTTTAACTTAATTTTAGTTTGAGGAGGAGCATGCCGTCTGATGGTAAGAGACTCATAAAGATTCCTTTACAAATTAAAGTTGGGTTGTAGTGATTGTAGAGATTGCCAAAAATCAGAGCCTATCTGAGAAGCATCATGGAGAACCTTGGTGGGATGGACCTTGACATTTGGAAAGATAACTTCATTCTTGGATTTCCAGTTTTGCCAGCATATGAGTAGAATTTTTCCGAGATTAGAACCCCTATCTGTATTAGTTCTTGTAGTAGAGAGGAAGAGAGCCATTTTATAAAGGATAAGCTACTTGAAAGAGGATTTTCATAATTAGTGGCAAATCTTCAAATTTCAGTAACAAAATTGCAATCTTTAAACGGTTGATTATAATCTTCTTGATGCAAATAACATAGTACACAGTTAGGGTTAATATTAGGAATTTGAGTGAAAATCCCGTCCTTAGTTTTGAGACCATCCCTTCCAAGAATCCACCCAAAAATTTGAACTTTTGGTGGAATAGGAAGTTTCCAAAATTTCTACCAAAAATAGGCATGGGGATGAGACTGGGTAGATTCACAATATGGAGAAATAGCTGATTTTATGGAGAATAATCCGTTAGGAGAATGACTCCAAATATATTTATCTGGTTTTCCCTGCAAAGTTAAGGGAACAGCCTGAATTGTAGAGGCAATATTTACCAAAATCACATTGAGGAAAGCCTCTTTGTTCTAAGAATTATTACTAATAAACTTATACACAGTCAAGTTCCAATCCAAATTCTGCCAACGGGATTCAGGCAGAAGTTGGAAAAGGGGAAAAGATGTCACCATATTAAAAGACCAAAAGTGAATATCCTTACCATCACCAACAATACAACCATTACAAGAAATCAGATTTTGCCCGACGAAGAAATCACATTAAGATACTTTGCCTGGCGAAATAATCAATTCGCCGGGCAAAAATCTGTCCAATTTAGCCCGGCGAAGTATTTCGTAGGGCAAATGAAGTACGTTGGATAAGTTTTTGGCTCAAAACTAAAATATTTCCCTCGTAATTTTGTTACATTTGCCCGGCGAAATATTTAGTAGGGCTAAAAATATTCGTCGGGCAAGATTTTGGCGCCATAAAAAAAATTGGCACGTAATTACAAAGCTTGCCCGACCACGGGTTTCGTCGAGCAAAGCTTGCGCGTTGACTGGTATGGAAATTTGATATATATGATTTTAAATTAGTATGAAAATTTGATATGAAATTAAATTAGTATGGAAATTTGATATGAAATTAATTTGGTATGGAAATTTGATATGAAAATTAATTTAGTATCGAAATTTGATATGAAAATTAATTTAGTATCGAAATTTGATATGAAAATTAATCTTTGAATGTTGGATGGAATGTTGGCTAGATTCATCGATGTGAATTAATTTGATATCAAATTTATTTTATATGGAAATTAATTTGGTATGGAAATTTGATATGGAATTAATGTCACGAAATTAATTTGGTATGGAAATTTGATTTGAAAATTAATTTTGTATCAAAATTTGATATGAAAATTAATTGAGTATCGAAATTTGATATTTTGAATATTGGATGTAATATTGGCTAGATTCATCGATGTGAATTAATTTAATATCAAATTTATTTGATATGGAAATTAATTTAGTATCGAAATTTGATATGAAAATTAATTTAGTATCAAAATTTGATATGAAAATTAATTTAGTATCGAAATTTTATATGAAAATTAATTTAGTATTGAAATTTGATATGAAAATTAATTTATAAATATGGGATGCAATATTGGTTAGATTCGTCGATATGCATTAATGGGTTTTCAAGCATCCTTGCCTATATAAAGAGATGGAATGAGCATTCTCAAAACATCATTGCCTAGATTTGTCCTTGTCTAAGATTCATCCCCATCCATGATCCTACCGTGCACCACCTGACCAGGCCTCAGAAATGAATGCCCCTTTGAAAAAAAACATGGCTACAAAAAAAAACATGGCTACAAAAAATGACGACCTTGTTCATCCGAAAGGGTTCAGGCTGCTTGTCCCGTTTAGTGATTACTGGGGATGCATTTCAGTAATCAATAAACGGGATAAGAAGCCTGAACCGTTTCGGATGACCAAGGTCCTCATTTTTTCGAGCCAAGCTTTTGTTGAAGAGGCATCAATCTCATCCACTTACTTACTCATGGAAGGTTCAAAAGGGCACATATTTCTGAGGCCTGGTCAAGCGGTGCATCGGAGGATTATGGATGGGGATGGATCTTGCACAAGGACGAATCTAGGCAATGATGTTTTGAGAATTATAGACTTTGCCCGACAAAACTAAACTTCTTCGGGGTAAACCTGTATAAACAAGTTTGCCTGGCGAACCTGAACTTTGTCGGGTAAAACTGTATAAACAAGTTTGCGCAGCGAAGCTGTCAACCCTTGCCCTACGAAACCTTAGTGTAAGAATTTGGCACGAAGGGAACAATTTTGGCTCATGAAATCAACGTGACGACGTCGAATTCTCCGGGCCAAGTTTTACTTCATCGGGCAAACTCTTCTAAATGTGAGGCGGCGACGAAGTCATTAAATTTTGCCCGGCGAAGTACTTCGTCAGACAAAGGTCTAAATACACATTAAGACAGCTCTTCTTCAGCTTACTGCTTCTCTCTCTCTCTCTCTATCTCTATCTCACCAACAACCATCATCTCATCACCATTTTACTACCAATCTCTCCCTCTTTCTCTCTCAAACACTAAACTCCATCAAATTCCAAGCTTGAAAGTTTGAGAAATTTAATTTATTTAGTTTTGTGTTTTTGATGTTTTGATTGGAAAGTAATTATTGTTTGTGTTTTAAGAAATTTGAGATTGATTTGGAGGAATACTTATAAAGAGGTATGTATGTTTGCCTCTTAATGTAATTTTGGTAAGAAATTTTAATATATATTTATGTTAGGAAATTGTGGAAAATGTGTAGAAATTGTGGAAAATGTGTTATGCGATTTTGTAGGAAATTAGGAAAATTAGAAAATATGTTAGGAAATTACGAAAATAGAAAATATGTTAGGAAATTAGAAAATTATTAGGAGATTTTTTTTTTTGCCAAAATTGTTAGGAGATTAGGAAAATAGAAAATATGTTAGGAAATTTGAAAATATGTTAGGAAATTAGAAAATTAGAAAATTGTTAGAAAATTAGGAAATTAGAAAATTGTTAGAAAATTAGGAAATTAGAAAATTGTTAGAAAATTAGGAAATTAGAAAATTGTTTGTATTTTTGAATTTAAATATGTTTGTATTTGTGGCTTTTTACTTTATTTTTTCTATAAAGCTTTAGGTAGTTCTGACGGAGTGAAATATTTTGATATTTCATAATCGTTTATGCGAAGTTAATCGGGTTGATTAACTTCTTATAATTCCATTCATTGAAAAACCTTAGACCCGTTTGAGAGTCAATGAATCGGGTTGATTGAATGACTCTTGAATTGTCTATTTATTCGGACAGTTTGGGAGTACGCAACTATGTGTTGTATAGTTTGCGGTCTACGAGGCTAGATTTCGATTGTGGGAAATTCGTTTTGTATCCCCTCAATGTTCTCCGAATGCATACTAGACCTTTGTTTATAATATCTACGTCGTGCATTATGTGAACTATCATAATGTATATTTCCTTGCAGAACAACTGTGACGAAGTCTGGTCACTCCACGATCAGCACGAGTAGTTGATGAAGGCCCAATATCCTTCGAATTGGGAAGAAATGAACCAACAACTGTTTCCACGTTGGTTTTCCCACCATGTAAGTCACATATTTTATTTGAAAATATCTTAAAAGTGTTTTTACGTTTACCAATTCCATTTCTCATGTGTATCTTACCAGATGACACAGTTGAAAGATGACAACTCACCCGAGTTCAATAAAGAATTAATGCAGCTGGCCATTGGCCCATTTCGAGGAGAAACATACGTTGGTTGTCACGTTAACAGAGTTAAGTTCGTGTGCAAAGAACGAGATATCCCAAGCAGGGTCATTAAAGATAATTTATGTACCTTTGTCAACACAAACACCCGGTGGTTTGAGAGTGATCCCTACATCCTCGCAAGTACGGCGAAACAAGTCTTCTATGTAGATGATCCAAAAGCTGGTGGTGGGTGGAGAGTAGCTGAGATGGTAAATCATAGAAATATTTGGGACTTGGATGACCGATACCACGAACAAGATGGGGAAACAGAAGATGACCAAAATGTTTACCAAGTGGATTCCTCAACATCCACCCTAAACGTGGATGGAGTACGGACCAACAACGTCATCTCACCAATTGCCAATGATGATATTTTTATTGATCTCGGGCCCTTACAACAAATAGTTGAAAGTGATGTTGAGGAAACAAGTACTGGGCATAGTTCGGATGACGAGATTGATTGGGAGGGGGAGAGCGAATCTGACTGAATGAAAGTTTTACAGAAATGATTTCATTTGAATATGTAATATCCAATCTTTTACAATATGTTTTGATGTTTGATAAAGTAGTGTATAGATGACTTCAGTTACATATGTAAATATCAATTTTAAAATCAATTAAATTAATGTTTTAAATGTTTCAATTAATACATTATTTTATGTTTTTATGTTTCTTTGTTTCAATTAATCCAGTCTTATATCCATACTCAAATTAGTTTGTTTGATACAATAGTGTAAAGAATTTTGACAAAAAAATGGTCATAAGCTTTGCCCGACGATTTCGCTTCGTCGGGCAACGTTTCATGAAATAACTTTGCCCGGCGAATGGGCAATTTCGTCGAGCCATGTATATCAGATTGAATTTACATTTAATTATTAAACAACGGTTTTAAATTACTTGCGGAATGAAATGGACCGATCTAACCGTCCACATTTATTACACGTACTGATGGATCACCTATACGAAAAATTAGCCAATTTGGAATTTATGGGATTAGGTAACGGTGCGCGACGATTCGACGGTTACAAAATGTTTTTTGACGATCGGACGACTTGAACTCCTCAAAACCTCACGATTTTCGATGGGCGAGGTCTAGACACGTAAAACCACAAATTGAACGGTTAGATCAGTCAAATTCAATCGTTTGAATATCAATCGAACCCAAATTCCCAAAAATGTATTGAAGTTTCCTTGAAATGTTTAAAGTCCTTGACGAATAAGTTGACTTTACGATTTTCAATAATTTACAAAATGAATTTGACCAATCTAACCAGCCAGATTTATTGTATGTACTCATAGATCGCCTACGCGAAAAATTAGCCAATTTGGATTTCTCGGGATTAGGTAACGGTGGAAGATGATTCGACAGCTATAAAACATTTTTTGACGATCGGACAGCTTTAACTCCTCAAAACCTCACGATTTTAGATGGGCGAGGTCTATGAACGTAAAACCACAAATTGAATGGTCAATTTCTTCAAATTCAATCGTTTCAATATCAATTGAACCAAAATTTCAAAAAATGCCTTGAAATTCACAAACTGAACAGTCGAGGCACGTAAGCTTCGTAAAACATGAAGATTTCCGACGGTGGGGCTTTAGGCACGTAAAACAACCAATTGAATGATCATGATATTGAAATTTCAATCATCAGACCTGGTTTTAAGATCAACCATATTTCCATATATAAAACTGCTTTGGCCAAACGAAAACGAATATTCGTCAGGCAAAATTAATAAATATTCGTCGGGCAAGAGTCAAAAACTCCCGCAATTTTTTTTTTTTGAGAAAAATCAAAATATTCCGCCAAAATATTTGCGAAAAATTAAAGATGGCACCGCCTTTTTCCCGGTGAATTCATTAAAGTTGCCCCGATGAATTAGTTCGTCGGGCAAGGCCTCCATTGATACTTAAACTTCACGACTTGTCTTTTTCCCTTCCTCTTCCTCTCGGTTCTTCCGCCTTCAAGCCATTCTGCAAAAAAAAACCCAAAAGCTTCAACCCAGCAACCAGCCGCCCCTCTCTCTCTCAAGCACTCTCCCTCTACACTCTCCATCTCTCTCAGCCTCACCATCTCTCTCTCTCAGCTGCGAAGGCCACCGATGCTTCTCTCTCTCAGACTCTATTCAGTCATTATTTATGCATCTTTTAGATGTCATTCAATGCCCATTTACGTGCCTTTTGAGTGATTTCATGCCACCAATAGGAGAAAATGATCAATCTTGTGAGCAATATGCAGATTTCGAAAGATAGGTGAATTCTGAGAGGAATGCAAAAAGAATGGCTCCAATCGGAGTTGTGATGATAAAGATATCTCAAGTTTAGTATTGGGTCCTCTATGTCAAGAACCGGGACCTGACATGTCCTAGGACATGTCTAAGGACCTCTTGGAGTGTCAAATTGAAGTACCGAGAACTTGCTTATCTGGGTCCAAGAAGTGTGTTTGAGGACTGGTGCAACCAAGTCCTTGGCATGCCTCTTTGAGCCCAAGTGTCGAAGTCGAGGATCTAAGCCAAGCCAACACATCTGGGTCCCTATCGAGCCCCTGACTAGTCTCTCAGCCGCCCAAGTACCAAGGGCACGTCTTCGAGTCCCTCCTGTGCCAAAGAAGAAGCCCAGCCCGAGGCCTAGCCCGTGTCCCTGCCAAAATAAGAAACTTGTTTTTGCAATTAATTAAGGGTCTTTTTAATCTTTCATTGTCAGTTTTAATTCCTAGTTTTTAGGGGAAGCCCTAGGCCTATTTAAGCTAAGTTTCAACGTGAAACTAGAGTTCCCAATTTCTTACGAGCCGCATAATTTAATATTCAGAAGAAAAAAAAAACGTTGCTTTGAAGGAGGGTTGAACACATGGAGTTTTGGAGAAGGCTTGGACGTGTTCTTGGCCTACTTCTACTTTCAATGTTTCATTCTTTTTTCCTTTACTTTCTACGTTGTAATCATGACTTATTTTATCGTTGTTATTAATATGAATCGTGAGTAGTTTCCATAGAATTAGAGTTGCTTGAAGCCCTGACCATGTAGTTCTTTTACGTGATTTTGGCCCTTGATTTCTGTTATTATGGATGTTGAATAGACTCTGATTACTATTTGAATTGATGCTCTTTTATGTTTACATGATTAGCTACCATGTTTACATAAATTATTCATGAGATTGCATTGAGAGGTTTAGGTTAAGAAACATCTTGTAATCAGAATTCATGACAACCTAGATCACTAAACCCGACTAAGGGTAGTGTGATGTCATTAAATTCCTTTAGTACTTCATGCATCAGCTTAGATTACTAATCCTTCTCTAAGATTGATAGATGTTCTAAGCATAGGAAACGGCTAGGTCATGCTAAGTAAAAAGAGAATGATATATGTGGGGTGAGCTGTAACAGGACCTTTGCATGGGCATCTTATTCAGAGAATTCATAATAATGAGATCTTGGAAATCTTGTTAGGAACTTGAATTGGTTAGGGTGGATAATTAGCCTTGATTCGACTTAGTTAATCAGTCAATACATTCATTTTTATTTTTGTTTTTCTTGTGTTTTGCATTTACATCACGTTGACATAAGTCCTCGAGGGATTGACCCTTACTTTTCTGCTACACTATCTTAATCGATTTATGCACTTGCAAGGATTTTCTGTAACTCCCTCTCTCTCAGCTGCAAAGGCCGCCGCTCTCTCTCGGAATCCCTCTCTCTATCGCTCAATGTAAGTCCATCTTTCTCTAGCATTATTTGATTAATTGATTATATGAGTTGTGGTTTCTATGTGAATTTGGGCGTGGGGCAGGTACTTGATGCTGAGTTGTGGGGTGTCTTCTATGGTCTGAAGTTGGCGTGGGAGCTTGGGGAAAGATCTGTTTTGGTGGAGTCGGACTCTGCGACTGCAGTTTGTCTACTGGGCTCGGCTGCTCCTCTTTTCCACCCTTTGGCTTCACTGACCTCTGGTTGTAGAACCTTAATTGCTCAGGATTGGATTTGTGAAGTCAAGCACATCTATAGGGAATGTAATTTTGTGGCTGATAGGGTTGCTAATTTGGGTCTTGATGGGATTTCTGGTCCGCTATGGTTGGAGGCTCCTCCTGTGTCTGCGTTGCAAGCAATTTGGGTGATGCTGCTAGGGTGTGTTTCCCCAGGGCAGTTGTGTAGTTTCTGTTTTCTTTTAGCTCTTCCTTTGTTAGCAAAAAAAATTTAGAACTTGAATTGTGATGAATTGTTGAAATTGTGATGTTTGAATGGTGATGAAATGTTGAAATTGGGTTGATGATAATATTAATAATGATGATGATGTTGGGATGATGATGAATTATTGGTTTTTTGTTTTTTTATTTATTATTAAAATTAAAATATATTGGTTAATTTTATTTTAATTAGTTGGATATGAATTATTGGACTTGATTTTTTTTTAAATTTTGGATAGCAATTGTTGAATTATTGGATATGAACGTGAATTTTGGATATAAATTGTTAGAAATGATTTTTTGTAATAAAATATTTTGTTCAACATTTATGAATTTTTTGAATTTTGGATTTAGTAATGTACGGTTAAGATTGTTAGGATTTAGTAATTCAGGTTTCATTTTGTGAATTTTGAATTTAGTAATTTAGGTTTAAGTTTGTTTAGATTAATTTAGTATTTTAGGTTTAATTTTGGTTTGAATTGGTTTTATTTTAATTTTAGTGAATTTATTATTAAAAATTAAAATTACGTGGTTTTTTTTTAATTTTGGTTTTTTTATTTATTATTATAATTAAAATAGGTTGGTTAATTTTATTTTTATTATTTAGATATGAATTATTGGAATGGATTTATTTTTAATTTTGGATTTAGTATTTTAGGGTTAAGATTGTTAGGATGTAGTAATTTACGGTTAATTTCAAAAATTAAAAATTAAAAAATTATTATAAAAAATTACCCTTTTTGGAAATTGTTTTTGGTTTAGGATTTAGTTATTTTGGTTTAGAAATTATTTTTGAATTTTTGTTTTGGTTTTGATATTATTATTGGATTGTTGGATATTTGTTAATATAATTTGTATGTTTGGATTAATTTATAATTTTAGTTTAATTGTGTGAAATTTAGTTTTATTTTAATTTTCTGAATCTATTATCAAATATTAAAATTAGGTGGTTTTATTTAATTTTAGTGAATTTATTATTAAAAATTAAAATTAGGTGGTTTTATTTTTTGTGTGAATTTACTATTTAAAATTAAAAAATTTTGGTTTTTTTATTTATTATTAAAATTAAAATATGTTGGTTAATTTTATTTTTATTAATTTGAATTTTTTATTGTAGATGTCGCAACCCTTTAATCACATCTAGACCCGCCCCTCGCGATGAACCCGTTGCCGACCGTGCGGAGGAGCCAGCCCTTGCCATGGTAGCCTCCACGGCTGAGTCCACTCAGGGACAGATCGACACCTCGCAATACCGACGCGCGATCGGCACCTCGACGCCACAACAAGAAACAGGGGGAACCTCGTACCGACCCCCATCCCCCGCAAGCCTCCAACCCCCAGACCTGACAAGACGCCGGATCAGCTGAACCAGACACTATTTAAAAAACCGTTGATCCCCAAGGGTAAGTTGTTTATTTTCTTTATTTAAAAAACCATTTTTGTTTGTTACTCATATTTTGTACTAATTTTTGTCGAATTTTTAGGGACTTCGGTACGTGCGCGGGATCAACAGGGGTTTGGCATCCCATCGGATTTGCCGGATAACGAACACAAAGATCCCGATGGTATACCTGCCACGTCTACGGAAAGCGACCCAAAAAATCCCCAGCCTTGTGGTGCACGACATGGGTGCAATTCTTCGCACCAAGTGCCGGATGATGGGGGATAGTTTCAAGATGCAACAACCGGATGCAATCATGGATTGTTGGTCTGAGTTATCGGTATGTGTTTCTCCCTTTTTAAACATTATTTTCATTTTTTTTAAATATTTTACTAACTTTATTATTTTATTGTAGGTCAATTTTGAGTTCGACCTAGAGGACGCTGACGTCAATGAGTACCTGCATTATCACTAGCAGAAACGGTACTCAAACTGGAAGTACGAGCTGAACAAGTACTATAAGAGCTGGACTTCCCAGGTGGAAGCTCGTGCAAATCCTCTATCCGAGTTGGCGGTAGGGCGTCGGTTGAAAGGGTGGCTATGGTTGTGCACCCATTTCGAGGAACCCGCATATCTGGTACTTGCCAATGAATTTCATTATTTCTTTATTTTTTATTTAATTTTCCATTTGAATATATAATGATTGTTTTTACTAATGAACAGCGAAAATTGACCACCAACACAGCAAATCGGGGGAAGAAGGAAGTCAACCACCACGGGGGGTCGAGATCCTATGCCCATCGGCACGAGGATCAGCGAAACGCCGGTTCGATGTGGCCGAAGGTGGATGTCTGGGGCCAAGTCTACGTTGGCTGCGGCAACCATGCCGCTGACACTATTTATGTAAGTTTCTTTTTTACATATTAAATGATCTTTATTTAATAAGGATCTCAATGAGATGTCTTATTATGATGATATAATGACCTATTAATTAATATATTCATCTTGTAAATATATTTAATTAATGCATAGTAATTATACCCAATAATGATTCTACCAAGGGCATAATTGTTAATATATAAATTATGGACCACGTGTCAACTCCATTAATTTTGGATGAATTATGCTCCCACATGCCCTAATTACAATTAGTGACGCTATTAAAAAAATTGGACAAAAGCATTTTTGATGGGGCACAAACTTGAGTTACGAGATATTTATATCCACTAAAGCTTTGTGCTGCTACAATATTTGCCATTGCTGATTCATATCGGCTTAAGATATATGACTTAAAATAATATAATGTAAACATAATAACTTAAATGCATGCACCAAAAAAAAAAATCTTGCCAATTATTTAATAAGCCCCTATTTCATAAAGTCCAATCTAAAAGACCCTTAACTCGATACTTATACTCAACCTAGACCATTAACTCATCATAATGATTGGTGGGTTCAAATTATAACAAAGAAATATCAAAACCGCTCTTTTTCTTTCAAGCTCGCCCTAAGGCTTCTGCATCTGCAGCTTGGAAAGGTATTCTACATGCTTGAAAAATTATCACTAAAGGTTTAGGTTCACTACATGTTGATAATTCGCCAGGCAAACCTAACACTGTCGAACCTCCGTCGGACAACAGTCATTGGGGATGATGCTGCCCATCCAAAAAAGTGAGTTCGCCGGGCAAAGTGCAACTTGCCCGACAAAGGGTAATGGTCGCCTAAGATTCGTCGAGCAATAAAAATTTGCGGGGCAAAAGTCTTTAACCTTGCCCGGCGAAGGCAGCAATTCGCCGGGCAAAGTTAACAAAAAAATGCGACATTCCACTGAATTCAGATACTGAAAGTCGGCAGCTGCGCACCGAAGTTGTTGTCATCTTGCCTGGCGAAATCTATTAGTTAGTCGGGCAAGCCTTAAATTTTAGGAAAAAAAATTAAATTTTTTAATAATTAATATAATTAATTAAATATATAAATATGTATAATTAAAATAAATATATTTTTAAATGAATATAATTAAAATAATAAAAGGAATCAAATGACATTTAAAATAATATTTCTAAAAATTAATGTTTTACATAATTAGGAATCAAATAAACATAAAAAAAAATTAAGGTTTTACAACGTCCTATAAAAATATCTAACTGGACGGTAGCTGGTCGGGGTGCTGATCGGAGGGGCCGGGGTACTGGGCGAGCTTCTGGGGGGCTGCTGGTCAGGCTGCTTGGTCGGGTGCTGAGGTTGTGGCAGAGGAATATCCATGCCATGCACACACAAGCCTTCAAGCACCGCTTCGAGGGTGGCCTTGATGGTCGCGTTTCGGCCATGATGGTAGCGTTTTCGGCCCTAGCTCTCGCGCATTCGGTCTGGAGGTTCTCGAAGTTTGTACGCATCTCCGTGAACCTCTCGGTATCAGCTCCCTGAGAAGAACTCGAAGTGCTACTCGTGACATCCCGCATGATCGCATCAGTTGCCCCCCGTATAATCTTCCCTAGACGCCTACCTAGTCGTTGCTCCAAGATCTCGACCGACCTCTTGGGATCAGGTAGCTGCTACTCCAACGGGACCTCGAGCTACTGCTGCAACAACTCAGTCTCAGTCTGCTGGACGTGTTGTTGCATCGTCGCCTACAAAATCGAATAAATATGAATTAGAAATATAATTATAAAATTAAAATTTTTCTACTTATAATAAATAACTTCCTCGTGAATTATTTATTATTAAAATCCAATACTAAGTCTTTCCTAATTATGATTACTTATTGATTGTAAATTCCTTCAACCAATCAGAAGCTTCGAAGACCCCCAAGTCTCCACTATAACTAGAGGACATCTCCTCATAACTCAGGTATCTCACAATTATTTTGATAATTGGCTTTTCAGTTTTCTTTCTTGATTGAAATGTCTTAAGGATCAGAGCGTTCTTGGTTGAACTCCCATCTCAGGATTCAACCATAACCTCAGGTGTTTCCTGTGTGTGTAGAAACTCAACGATCAATTCCTACTAGGACGATCTCTGCATCAACAACTGGTGCTTTCATTGAGAGCCGAGTTGAGAAATACTCAATGTGTGCTTTTTAATCCGAAAAGTTCTTACTTTCCCAGCAAAATATTATTTTCCATTCTTGGTTCTTCGAAAATCTTCGGATAATGGCAAGAACAAGACAATCAACGTGAACCCGCAAGACGAACCTTTCCCAAGGGGAGGATAACCCAATGTCTGACGCCGATGTCCACATGCCGATGTCTGTGCGTTGTCGATGTTCGCCGCTGCCTTCCCGCGCGTTACACCGCCAGGCAACCTTGCCAGAGCCCACGGAGGAGCCAGGGCCCCCACGCCGATGTCTGCGCACTACCGATGTTGGCCACCGATGTATGCGCGCTGATGTTTGCAGATCGCTCCGCCACCAGCCGGATCCTCGCCGATCTCATCACCAGCACCACTAGGCAAGCACAAGGGACACGCATGTCCCAGGAGGAGCACTCATCGTCGACCAAGCACAAGGGGACACGCATGTCCCAGGTCGAGGACTAGCCGTATCCCTAGGCATGGGGCCGACCGCCGAACACGACAGCTTTACCGCAACTCACGGAGGAGTTGGGACGATCTTGGCGGGGCCCACGACCCATGGTGAACAATCGACACAATTTGATACCCAAGGACATCCGTCTTTGGCAATGTTTGGGTTTGGTGCACTAACTTGAGAGCCAAGAGTTCACGTCCAATTTTAGCATACCAACGGCCGATTCGCGGGAGAGGCGTCTTATTATGCTAGCGAGGATTTAAGATTGATTCTGGACGATCTCCGCGCCACCAAAAATCATAACAATCGCGAAGGAAGGGAACCCACATGCCACTCGGTATGGGAATCGCAACATAACGTCCGTCATACTTCACGAAGATCGCTTTTGCACGCCAGTTTACAGCGGCAGGTGGCCCGACTCAGTAATCAAGCTCAAATTCAAGCAGAACTTCTGCAGGAATACTCAGGCGAACGAAGTACATTTCAACCCACGGAGAGACGCGCCAACTTACGAATTCCTCTAAAAATCGCCCCCGTAGGCATGGCAAGGACCCTGTTCAAAGACACTCTGTGTCGCGAGATGTTTCCTTAGACGATTCCGTGCACGAAAGTTATTCTCTAGGCGAAAACTATCGCCAGCATCGGAAGTCATCGGTTCACGACCGATTAGGAGGACGAGTTGGAATCCACCGAGAAGCAAAAGCGCTTTCTCCAAATCAAAGTAAAGCCCTCCTCCGAGAGGCAAGTCCAATCAAGTCACCATCGTTAGGTGTCCATTGAGATACAACGGGGGCATTTGAATGAACAAAAAAGCCCTTTCTCCAAGGCAAAGTAAAGCCCTCCTCAAAGAGGCGAGTCCTTTCAAGTCACCATCGTTAGGTGTCCATGGTGATACAATTGGGGCATTTGAATGAACTAAGAAGCACTTTCTCTCTGTGAGAAAGCAAAGTAAACGCTCAAGCAAACTTAGAGAAAATCTCAGCGATATCTAAGTTTGAAGGAGCATGCAAACAGAAGATTCCTCTGCTGAAGGTGTCACTTTCGGGAAACAATTCGGATTCACCACTCGTACCCACGGAATGAGCCAGGGATCATTGGAAAGCTACGGATCTTAGCTTTACAACGCCATCAGCAGAATCCCAATCTGAGTTGTAAAGAATCCAGAATGTCCGTTTCCACAATACAAGGTTAAAAGCAAAGTCCTGCACAAAGGCACATCTTGCGAGTTAATTTGAGAATACAATTATCAACCTTTTTGTGCAAGCCCAAGGGAATTGGGAAGGTGTGGATGTTACCTTTCCAACGCCAACAAGAACAGCCAATTTGGAAAACGAATGAATTATATGTGGGCAAAACGGCGAAGTAGGGCAAGTATCGCGTGCCTGCGCCCACGACCCAACTTCCGAAATTCACCTTAAATTCAATTCTTAACCTTTTCCAGAACTTTTTATGGCATTGGCAAGATACGGATACTAACTTCCTAACCCCGTAAAACCCAATTGATTTTGACAATCGACGAATTATTAATTAGCAAATTACTGGGCGGAGGTCATGTCTGCTAATCAGCGCACATGAGCCAACTTCAAAAATTCGTCAAATATTCAATTCTCAACGTTGTTTAGAAAGGCCAATGGAATTAGAAAGATACGGAAGTCAGCTTTCTAATCACACCAAGAAAAGCTAATTCCGAGTTGTAACGACTCCTGTGCAAGCATTTTAGTACATAGCGGTCTTCAGAAAAGCATTCCTCCGTGAAACATCAAAGCATTCCTCCGCGAAGCATCAAAGCCTTCGCCCTGCGAAGCCATTCAAGCCTTCTTCTACGGAAGCATCAAAGCCTTCGCCCTGCGAAAAAATTCAAGCCTTCGCTTTGCGAAGCATTCAAGCGCTTCTCCCGTAGAAGCATCAAGCATTCGCCTTGCAAAGCATTCAAGCCTTCCCCTACATAAGCATCAAAGCCTTCCTCTATGGAAGCATCAAAGCCTTCATCCTGCGAAGCAAATCAAGCCTTCGCCTTGCGAAGCATTCAAGTGCTTCTCTCGTAGAAGCATCAAGCCTTTTTACTTGCGAAGCATTCAAGCCTTGCTCTATGGAAGCATCAAAGCCTTTGCCCTACGAAGCAATTCAAGCGCTTCTCCCGTCGAAGCATCAAGCCTTCGCTTTGCGAAGCATTCAAGCCTTCCTCTACAGAAGCATCAAAACCTTCGCCCTGTGAAACAATTCAAGCCTTCTCTCGTAGAAGCATCAAAGCCTTCGCCCTGCGAAGCATTCAAGCATTGCTCCGCGGAAGCATCAAAGCCTTCACCTTGTGAAGCATTCAAGCCTTCATCTACGGAAGCATCAAAGCCTTCGCCTTGCGAAGAAATTCAAGCCTTCGTCTTGCGAAGCATTCAAGCGCTTCTCCCGTAGAAGCACCAAGCCTTTGCCTTGCGAAGCATTCAAGCCTTCCTCTACGGAAGCATCAAAGCCTTCGCCCTGCGAAGCAATTCAAGCGCTTCTCCCCTAGAAGCATCAAGCCTTCGCCTTGAAAAGCATTCAAGCCTTCCTCTACAGAAGCATCAAAGCCTTAACCCTGTGAAGCAACTCAAGCCTTATCCCGAAGAAGCATCAAACCCTTCGCCCTGCGAAGCAATTCAAGCCTTTTCTCGTAGAAGCATCAAAGACTTCGCCGTGAAGCATTCAAGCCTTCCTCCGCATAAGCATCAAAGCCTTCACCTTGCGAAACATTCAAGCCTTCCTCTATGGAAGAATCAAAGCCTTCACCCTGCGAAGCAATCAAGCCTTCACCTTGCGAAGCATTCAAGCCTTCCTCTACGGAAGCATGAAAGCCTTCGTCTTGCAAAGCATTCAAACCTTCCTCTACGGAAACATCAAAGCCTTTGCCCTGTAAAGCAATTCAAGCCTTCGCCTTGCGAAGCATTCAAGCCTTCCTCTACGGAAGCATCAAAGCCTTCGCCCTGCGAAGTAATTCAAGCCTTCTCCCGTAGAAGCATCAAAGCCTTCGCCCTACGAAGCAATTCAAGCCTTTTCCCGTAGAAGCATCAAAGTCTTCGCCTAGTGAAGCATTCAAGCCTTCCTCCGCAGAAGCATCAAAGCCTTTGACTTGTGAAGCATTCAAGCCTTCCACTACGGAAGCATCAAAGCCTTCGTCTTGTGAAGCATTCAAACCTTCCTCTACGGAAACATCAAAGCCTTCCCCTTGTGAAGCAATTCAAGCCTTCTACCGTAGAAGCATCAAAGCATTTTCCATGCGAAGCAATTCAAGCCTTCTCTCGTAGAAGCATCAAAGCCTTCGCCCTGCGAAGCATTCAAGCCTTCATCGCGGAAGCATCATAGCCTTCACCTTACGAAGCATTCAAGCCTTCCTCTACATAAGCATCAAAGCCTTCGCCCTGCGGAGCAATCAAGCCTTCGCCTTGCGATGCATTCAAGCCTTCCTCTACGGAAGCATCAAAGCCTTCGTCTTGTGAAGCATTCAAACCTTCCTCTACGGAAACATCAAAGCCTTCACCTTGCGAAGCAATGCAAGCCTTCACCTTGCGAAGCATTCAAGCCTTCCTCTACGGAAGCATCAAAGCCTTCGCCCTGCAAAGTAATTCAAGCGCTTCTCCCATAGAAGCATCAAGCCTTCGCCTTGCGAAGCATTCAAGCCTTCCTCTACGGAAGCATCAAAGCCTTCACCCTGTGAAACAATTCAAGCCTTCTCCCGTAGAAGCATCAAACCCTTTGCCCTGCAAAGCAATTCAAGCCTTCTCTCATAGAAGCATCAAAGCCTTCGCCCTGCGAAGCAATCAAGCCTTCCTCCACGTAAGCATCAAAGCCTTCGCCTTGCGAAGCATTCAAGCCTTCCTCTACGGAAGCATCAAAGCCTTCGCCCTACGAAGCAATCAACCCTTCGCCTTGAAAAGCATTCAAGCCTTCCTCTGCGAAGCAGTCAAGCCTTCCTCTACGAAGCAGTCAAGCCTTCGCCTTGCGAAGCATTCAAGTCTTCCTCTACGGAAGCATCAAAGCCTTCGCCATGAGAAGCAATTCAAGCCTTCTCCCGTAGAAGCATCGAAGCCTTCGCCTTGTAAAGAATTCAAGCCTTATCCTGTAGAAGCATCAAAGCCTTCGCCTTGCGAAGCATTCAAGCCTTCCTCCACAGAAGCATCAAAGCCTTTACCCCGCAAAGCACTCAAACCTTCTTCAATAGAAGTAACCAATCCTCCTTCAAAGAAACATCGAAGCCTTCTTCCATAGAGGCATAAAAAAATAATGGATTGTTAAAACCGCAAAAAATTACATCCCTTAGGATTTCCCGAATTCCTAAGGGATGTGGGGGCGTTTGTGGGAGGATAATTCATCCAAAAATTGTGGAGCTGCCACGTGGCCCATAATTTATATAATGACAATTCTACCCTTGGTAGAATCATTATTAGGTATAATTACTGTGCATTAATTAAATATATTTACAAGCTGAATATATTAATTAATAAGTAATTATATCATCATAATAAGACATCTCTTTGAGATCCTTATTCAATAAGGATTCAATTAATAAGTAAACTTCCTTTCCAAAAAGGATTACTTATTTAATTAGAGTTCATTTTTCTACTTATAATAAATAACTTCCTTGCGAATTATTTATTATTAAAAGCCCATCCTAAGTCTTTCCTAACTAGGATTACTTATTGATTGCAAACTCATTCAACCAATCAGAAGCTCCGAAGACCCCCAGGTCTCCACTATAAATAGAGGACATCTCCTTATAACTCAGGTACCTCACAATTATTCTCATAATTGGTTTTTCAGTTTTCTCTCTAGATTGAACTGACTTCAGCATCGGAGTTTTCTTGTTGACCCCCAATCTCGAGAATCAACCATAACCTCCCTGATAAGTCATTATTTATGCATCATTTTGATATCTTTAAATGCCTTTCTTACATGTCTTTTGAACGCTTTCGTGCCATCAATAGTAGAAAATGATCAATATTGTGAGACTTGTGCAGATTTGGAAAGATAGGTAAATTCTGAGATGAACGCAAAAAGAATGACTCAAATCGGAGTTCAGATGAAGGAGATGTCGTCATTTCAATATCAGGTCCTAAACTAGGTCCTAAGTGTGTCAGTGCGCCTATTTTGAGTCCTTGACCAAGTACCTCAGATCATGCCATCCGGGTCCCAAACCTGTGTCTCATGACATCAAGTTCATGTCCTAGAAGTGCCAAGGTCGTGCCAGGACATGTCGAGTACATGTCCCAAGAACTTCCCATCTGAGCCCAGCCTCTGTGCCTAAACCCTAGTTCCTGTTCCGCCAACGGTGGATCAAAGTTACTCCTCTGCGCTAAGCCTAACAACATGTGCGCCTGGCCTGAGCAAAGATGCGCTTCTACTATGCTCATGGTATGCCTCAAAAGCGCAGTCCCAGACCCCTATGACAAAGACATTCGAAGGGCAAAGTTCTAAGTTCCAGCGTCTGACCATGGGAAGACCGCGGGCTGCCCGCGACCAGCTTGTGTTCCCACTAGCCAGCTTGCATTCACACTCCCAACCGTGTTCTGATTGGTTCTAATAGATTTTAAGGAGTTTGTAATTAATTTGAAGTATAATAACTATTCAAGAACATTCTAGGCTAGGGTTTTTAATACCAATCCTTATAGGACAAGGTTTTCCCTTTGTCTATAAAAGGGAGCCTTTGTTCAGTATTTTAGGAGGAGGGGATTATTAGAAGAGCATTATTTCGGAGATCTAGACACCCTAGCCGCAATTTACATTGTAATTCAGTTCAAAGTACACAGTTTCTTATTTTCTGCATTTTTTGGGCGTGGAGCTTGGAGAGGAAGGCCTTGCCGAGTCTATACTGTGCACCATTGTTCATCAGTGTTCTTTACTCTAAACTTTTATTTCATTGCAATTTACTTATGAATTCAATTATTTCTGTTTCAATTTCAGTTATGAGTGAGTAGTTCCTATTAGAATTAGGGTTGTTTGAAGCCCTAGCCATGTTAGCTCGTTAAGTAGATTTTTATTCTTGTTCTTAATTTATATGCATGCTGAATAACTCTTATTACTGCTTTAACTACCATTCTTTTATGTTTATAAGATTAGCTACCTTGTTTGCATAAATTATTGATGGAATTGCTTGAGTGACCGCCATATCATCCTGTGATTCATTAGCTTCGAGAGGTTGAGGTTAAGAAACAATCTTGTAGTCGGAATTCATGACAACCTACGAATGCATCCCACTCTTCTAGGCTAGTGTAGTGTCATTAAATTCTCTTAGTACTTCATGTGTCATCTTAACTGGTAGGTGATAGACGTTCTAGGCATATGCCCTGTCTAAAACATGCTAAGTAAGAAAGAATGATATATGTTTAGTGTACCAACGTCAGGACCTAGGCATGGGCACCTAATTCATAATTGCATAGTAATTAGGTCAAGATAATCTGGTTAAGAGCTATAATTGGTTAGAGTGGATAATAAGCCTTAATTCGCCTTAGTTAACAAACAATCAACCTTTCATTCTTGCATTGTTATTTTCTGCACTTTGATTTACTTGTCTTTAATTTTCAACTCTCAATCATAAACTCCCCATTGGCGTGTGTGTGTGTGTATTTTTATTTAAGTTTACAAATCTGAACTTAATTGGGTTAATCGTTGAACACGTCCTCGAGGGATTGACCTTTGCTTGTCATTATACTATCTCCATCGATTTTGTGCACTTGCAAAGTTATACTTAGTAGAAATAAAGTTCATAAATATTGTGTTCAGTATTTCTTCTATCAAGTTTTTGGCGCCGTTGCCGGGGACTTGTCACTCAACGATGCCTTTTAAGTTTAGATTTTTAACTTAGTTTTTTTTTAGGTACCCGTGTATGTCATTCCAAAGCTCGGTGCACGGCTCATCAAGTGGGCCGTCTTCGAGAGAATCTTCAGTAAAAGGTTCACCACCACCAAGTCCCAGAAGGATGGCGGATCAATGAGAAGAGCAAGGACAAGACCGTGGCCTAGTACCACAAGCCCCACGGCTCCTTAAAGACTTTGCCATTCCCCATGTCTCAGAGGATCAATTTCTCATTGTTTTTTCTGAGTCAACAGTGGCAAATTTCGAATTAAAGTCCGGGACGATTCACATGCTGCCCACATTTCACGGACTTTCCGGCGAGGATCCGCACTTTGATATCAAGGAATTTGTTGAAGTCTGCTCAACGCTGCGCATTAATGGCATGACGGAATCTGAAATCCGCCTAAGCCTTTTTCACTTCAGTCTCAAGGATTGCGCAAAGGTATGGTTTCATTCATTGGCGCCGGCTTCCATTCACTCATGGAGGGACTTGACGTCCAAATTCTTAACACAATATTTTCCCGTGGAAAAGACGGACAAATTAAAGTCTAGAATAATGAACCCACGACAAGACATGGAGGAGTCTTTTTACGAGTTATGGGGATGTTTCAACCAGGTGCTATAGGCGTGCCCCCACCACCATATCGAAGACCATCACCTTATGTTATACCTCTACGGAGGCTTGAAGACTGGTGATCGGACAATGGTAGACTCTCAATCCCAAGGGATTCTAGAAGGCACGGTCGAGGAGGCAAGGATCGCCTTTGAGAACATCACTCAAAGGGAAAAACAATTCAGCTACAGAGGTCCTTCCTCTAGGGCTACTGGTGATACGTACACAAATCACAATGATGACGCCATTGCTTAACTCACGGCAATGGTGAAACAACTGTGTAATGAGAAGGCAAATGGAGTTCAAACCTGCGAAGTATGTTCAATACAGGGCCACACATCGCAAGACTGCCCAATGGTGGAAGACGTCAATTTTGCTGGCGGTTTCAATAACAATTCAGGACCCTGGAATGACCCATATTCAAACGCTTACAATCCGGGGTGGAAAAATCATCCAAACTTCCGCTGGAGTAACAATCAGACTACCGCCAATCCTTTGCCGCCCCCAGGATTTCAGCAGCAAGCCGCTGCCCCTCAAGGGAACTCTCACAAGCCTTCCTCAAATCAGAGTGGAGGCAGCAGGTCTGTGGAGGATACCGTCAATAACTTAGCTCAACAGCAAGTCCAATTCATGCAATTCATGCAAGACAGCCAGAGTAAGATGGCAAACACAAATAATGTAATTGCCCACTTAGATCGGAAATTGGGACAAATTGCAAATCAACTAAATCAGCGGGAGCAGGGAAAGCTTCCAAGTCAAGTCCTAGTCAATCCTAAAGGATTTCACAATCCTACGACCAATACCATCACTCTACGAACTGGAACACAACTTCAGAGTCTTACATATGCTGCCCTCGAAGGGAATAACGAAAGACTTGACACTGAGGAGGATGACTTCCCCGTGATATCCTTGAGGCACAACACTGCGCCGCCAACCATGTTCCAGGCACCACCGAGAGCCCTGCCACAAGAAGGACCAGACCCTTCACCTCAATCGGCTCTGCCAAGAACCGCTAACCAGGGCGTGCCACTAAACTCACCACATCCGCAACGGCAGGCGCAAAGCCTACTCAGCGACTCAATAAGCACCTCAACAAAAGAAGCCTCTGAACCTACGCCTACTTCGGCTTCGCCCAGAGCCATGCCCCAACTGCTATCGCAAGACGTGCCAAGGATCATGTCCAAGGCACTGCAGCAGGCCACGACTGACATCCAACTTGCTCCTACGGCCCATTCGCAGCATCCAAATACTTCTAACTCTAAAACTCAAATTTCCAATCTGAAACCAACTAAAAAAGTAATGTTTGAGTTATCTAATAATGTTGAAATCCCATTTCCTCGCAGGTTCCAAAACAGGAATAAGCAAAAGGAGGACTTTAATCATCAGCATGTTGTAGAACCTTCAAATATCACTACCTTTCCATAAGATCGTGAAGCATATGCCTATCTTCGCAAAGCTCATCAAGGACTTAGTCGCATGAAAGCGTGGTTTCAGCTCCACTGACATCATTGAAATCCCTAAGGCATGCTCTGCTGCCCTCTTGCGCATGCCCCTTAAAGCCAACGACCCGGGGCCTCCCTCACTTCCATGTGTCATTCAATCAAAAAGATTCGAGCATTGCCTCTGTGACACGAGAGCTTTAGTGAACATCATGCCATTCCATATTTACAGGTCACTCAACCTAGACGCACTCAAACCTACGTACCTATGTGTTACATTAGCTAACGCCTCTGTTACTAATCTAATGGGAATTCTAGAAGATGTACTTGTGCAAATTGGAGACACATGCATCCCTGCAGACTTTTATGTACTCCAAATGAACAGAATTGACAAGAATGAGGAATCCCCACTCATCTTGGGAAGACCTTTGCTAGCTACGGCTGAGTGCCTTATCGATGTCAAAAATGGCCAAGTCTCCATCAAGGTCTTGGATAAACTTTGGACATTCTCCATCCATGATGCCATCCAATACCCTGCAGAACCAATTGAGGACTTCCCGTTAAACACCACGGACTTATTGCTTCAGAAGGCACTCGCCAATTCCTGCATAACAGATGCTCTTAACACAACCATCACTTTGCCAACTGCTGAGACACTTGACGAGAAGGTGATGGAGGAAGTCAGAATTCTTGATACTGTTCCTGTTTATTCATGGAACAAACAACCAGCTTTTGAGGCGCTACCTCTCATGGACCAAAAGACTCTGCCGTCCACCATCCATCCCTTAGAATTAGAATTAAAACCATTGCCTGCTCATTTAAAGTATGCCTACTTAGGCAAGAATCAAACCCTTCGGGTCATCATTGCCTCTCACTTAAGTGGGGCCGAGGAGGAGCAGTTGGTGCGAGTCTTGAAGAATCAACATACGACAATTGGATGGACCATAGCCGATATAAAAGGAATCAGTCCTGCCAAATGCATGCATCAAATACTTCTTGAGGACGATACCAAACCATCAAGAGAGGCGCAACGAAGATTAAATCCACCTATGAAGGAGGTCGTGAAGAAGGAAGTCCTTAAATTCCTAGACGTGGGCATTATCTATCCTATAAGTGACTCTAAGTGGGTAAGCTCAGTCCAAGTAGTTCCAAAGAAAAGTGGGATTACAGTGGTAAAGAATGAGCATGATGAGCTCGTACCCCAAAGAGTTCAAACCGAATGGAGGGTTTTCATTGACTACCGGAAGCTCAATACCACCACCCACAAGGATCATTTCCCCTTGCCATTCATCGATCAAATGCTTGAGCGGTTGGCTGGCCATTCACATTATTGCTTCTTGGATGGCTACTCAGGGTATAATTAGATTGATATCGCCCCGGAAGACCAGGAAAAGACTACATTCACATGCCCCTATGACACATTTGCGTACAGAAGGATGCCTTTTGGTCTTTGTAACGCCCCAGCCACCTTTCAACGCTGCATGATGATCATCTTCTCTGACATGGTGGAGGACATAATTGAGGTATTCATGGACGACTTCTCTTTATTTGGCCTTTCATTCAAACTGTGCTTAGCAAACTTATCCCGAGTACTAGAACGCTGCCAGGAAAGTAACTTAGTGCTTAATTGGGAAAAATGCCACTTCATGGTCCAGCAAGGAATTGTCTTGGTCCATGTGATCTCTAGCCATGGAATTGAGGTGGACAAGGCTAAGTTAGACATAGTAGAAAGACTTCCGTACCCTATAACAGTCAAGGAGGTTCGATCTTTCTTAGGGCACGTCAGTTTTTATCGACGCTTCATTCAAGACTTCTCAAAAATCACAAGGCCGTTGTGCAGTCTCCTAGCTAAAGAAGCTGCATTTGACTTCAACAAGGAGTGTCGTGAGGCATTCAATACACTCAAAGCAAAGATCACAGCATCCCCCATCATTATGCCACCGAATTGGGACTTACCTTTCGAACTTATGTGTGATGCTTCGAACTTCGTTGTAGGAGATGTTCTAGGGCAGCGTGTCAACAAGCTTCCTCACATCATCTACTATGCAAGTCGAACCCGGAATGACGCCCATCTGAACTACTCCACCACTGAGAAAGAGCTCCTTGTTGTTATCTTCTCTCTTGAGAAATTCAGATCGTACTTGACTCAGACCAAGGTCATCGTCTGCACCAATCATGCGGCCTTGAAGTACTTACTCACTAAGAAGGATGCGAAGCCAAGGTTGTTGCGATGGATGCTACTTCTCCAAGAGTTTGACCTCGAAACTCGAGATAAAAAGGGAAGTGAAAACGTAGTGGCTGATCATATGAGCCGCTTGATCCATGGATCCAATGAAGAGGCTGACCAATTGCCACTCCTGGAGACATTCCCAGATGAACAACTCTTCGTACTCCAAGCAATCGATCCATGGTACGCTGATCTCATTAATTACCTTGTCACTAAACAATTTCCTTCCTTTTTAAGCAGGTATCAAAAGGACAAGCTAGCTAAACAGGCTAAGTACTACATCTGGGATGAACCCTACTTATGGAAGCATTGTCCTGATCAGATCATTCGACGATGAATTTCTGAAGCTGAGATGGAATTTGTCCTGACATTTTGCCATAGCATGGTGTGTGGAGGCCATTTCAGAGCTAAGAAAATGGCACTCAAGGTCCTTCAAAGCGGATTTTTTTGGCGTACATTATTTAAGAATGCATACGAGTTTGTACTCACCAGTGAAAGATGCCAACGACAAGGTAACATCGGCCCTCGGAATCAAATTCCATTAAACCTTATCCTCGTAGTTGAGATCTTTGAGGTATGGGGCATTGATTTCATGGGACCTTTTCCAAACTCTTTTTCCAATCTCTATATTTTATTAGCTGTCGTTTATGTGTCTAAATGGGTGGAAGCAATTCCCACAAAAACTAATGATGGCAAAGTAGTTGTGAGCTTTTTGCAGAGTCACATCTTAGCTAGGTTCGGAGAACCTAGGGCAGTCATCAGCGATGGGGGAGCGCACTTCTACAATCGTTCGTTTGAAGCTTTAATAAAGAAGTATGGTGTAACCCACAAGGTCTCAACACCTTATCACCCGCAAACGAGTGGCCAAGCTGAAGTTTTCAATCGAGAAGTAAAGGCTATATTGGAGAAACCGGTCAACCCTGGCCGCAAGGATTGGTCCCACAGATTGAACGATGCATTGTGGGGCTATAGAACATCATACAAGACCTCGATTGGCATGTCTTCTTTCAGGCTTGTTTTCGGAAAAGGATGTCACCTGCCAGTGGAATTGGAGCATAGAGCATTATGGGCTATTAAGAAGATGAATATGAATATCAATGATGCTGGAGTACACAGAAAGCTGCAGGTAAGTGAATTACAAGAGCTTCGAAACGAGGCCTATGAAAGTGCTCGGATTTACAAGGAAAATACCAAAGCTTTTCATGACAAGCACATTCAGGCCAAGGACTTTCAAATTGGACAGAAAGTCCTCCTTTTTGATTCTCGGCTCAAATTATTTAAAGGTAAGTTGCATTCGAGATGGATTGGAACATTCATTGTTACTAACGTTTTTCCTCATGGTGCAGTTGGCATCCAACACCCGGATAGGAGGACTCCGTTCAAGATAAATGGCCATCGCCTCAAACACTACTTCGAGGCCATTTCCAATCTAGGCCCGGCCGACCCTGTAACTCAGCTTTCATCAAATGCCTAGCATGCCAGCCCCGTCTTGCCTAGACGTTGAATAAAGCGCTCCTAGGAGGCAGCCTAGCCCTGGTTTGTTTTTCTCTCTTCCTTTGCTGTTTATGCCCGTTATATCTCTCAAACCTTTCTACTGTTGTCATGCTTACTGCTTATCACATTGAGGATTTAAAATTTTTGCATATAGAAACAATTAGGTTTGGGGGTGATACACGGCCAGGACTTTTGAATTTTAAGCTTTAGTTTTTTTGTGTGTTTAGTTAGTTACTTAATTTTTTGCTTTTGAATAGTATGATAACTTGTTAATAGGGATGTATATGCTAAGTTAACTGTCTTAGCCCTACTAAGAGTCATGCCATGGTCAAGTAGTTCATAATCTACACTTCACAATGCCATGTTTTAAGTGATTAAGTGAACGAAATAACTGAATTTGAGTGAACCTTAGAAAATTAGTGGAGACTACCCTGTGAGATCTTTGAGCCTAATTGCCTTCTTTCTGAGGGATATACTTGTTTCTACTCTTAAACACTCATCGCTTTTGTTCTTAATTGTTGATCTCATTACATCATATTTACATTGAATTTTAAAGAACTAACATCATTTAGATACTCTTGATCTAATGTGTGGTTTGCCATAAGAAGTGATGTAGGCTATGTATACTTTAACCTCTAAAGGCTTTATCCTACCCTATTGCATGCTCCCTAAGCCAATTTTGAATCCAAACACTCAGCCTTTTCTTTCATCACCCAAAGTATAACCTAACCGAAATACTTAGCCATTCATCACAGCCATACCCTATAACCTCAGTTGTGCTAAGGTTGCCCTAAATGAGATTCATGGTGAGAATGAGAGGTGAAAGAAGATGCTGCCCAATTCAAAGGACATTGGTGTCAATTCAAAGTTCAAAAGTAAAGAAAAGCTTACAAGTTGCAAGCTGCACGAAAGTTTGAGGAAATCGTTGCATGATCTGGGTTCAATTCAATTCAAAGAAAAAGAAAAAAAAAAAAAGGAAATAACTGTTGAAAAGAAATCAAAAGAAAGAAAAAAAAAAGTGAAAAACAAAGTAAATTAAGCCAAGTGAGCCAAGAGCCTCAAAATAAGCTATCAAGAAAGCACAATGCCCTGGGCCTTAAGAAAGGATTCAGTTCAGAAATTCCAAGTTCAAGTCATGACTTCTCATGCCTTGGCACAACTCAAGTTCTTTGAATCTCATCCTTCCTTGCTAAATCCCTAAGCTTAGCCCCGTTACAACCGAAAAAAGAAGACCTAATTGATCTTATGGACAATCATGCGGAGGATTAAGGTACGTATCTATGTTCTTAAAGTTCAATTCCTTTCATGAGATCTTTATTTCCATAAAGTGACATTCTTCATTGTTACTCATATGTGACTAAATTTGAATTTCATAACATAAACTCATCACATATGCTTGAAAAGAGTGAAAGTCTAGGATTCTTGTGCGAATTGAGACTTGCCTAGTGAGGATTAGAGTCGAGGCGAAATCTTTCTAGGGCACTTAGATGAAGTTGTTCTCAAACATGATCACTCGAAATATTGGCACTTATACACATACACCTTCACATGACACTCACGGCTATGGCATTCCTTTTAGTTCTGCAAAGCATGTCTACTTACTTTGATTCTTATTAGCTTGTTAAAAGTACTATCTATAGCATCTTATTTGTCTAAGTAAAACGTTGGTGGGTATCGTGATGCTATAACCCTCAGGAGACAAAACTCCTCCTACTAGGTGAACCTAGGGGTTTAAATGTTCTATCTTAACTAAGATCGAGTCTTTTCATTTTGTTAAAGCTTGTTTTGCTCAGGGACTTGCAAAAGATAAGTTTGGGGGTATTTGATCAATCATTATTTATGCATTATTTTGATGTCTTTATATGCCTCTCTTACATGTCTTTTGAATGCTTTCATACCATCAATAGTAGAAAATGATCAATTTTGGGAGACTTGTGTATATTTGAAAAGATAGGTAAATTTTGAGAAGAACGTGAAAAGAATGACTCAAATCGGAGTTCAGATGAATGAGATGTCGTCATTTCAATATCAAGTCCTGAACTGGGTCCTAAGTGCGTCAGTGCGCCTATTTTGAGTCCTTGACCAAGTACCTCAGATCATGTTATCCGGGTCCCAAACCTGTGTCTCATGACATCAAGTTCATGTCCTAGAAGTGCCAAGGTCATGTTAGGACATGTCGAGTATATGTCCCAAGAACTTCCCATCTGAGCCCAGCCTCTGTGCCTAAACCCTAGTTCCTGTTCCGTCAGCGGTGGATCAAAGTTACTCTTCTGCGCTAAGCCTAACAACCTGTGCACTTGGCCTGAGCGAAGATGCGCTTCTACTATGCTCATGGTATGCCTCAAAAAGCGCAGTCCCATACCCTTATGACAAAGACATTCGAAGGGCAAAGTTCTAAGTTTCAACGTCTGACCGTGGGAAAACTGCGGGCTGCCCGCGGCCAGCTTGTGTTCCCACTAGCCAGCTTGCATTCACACTCCCAACCGTGTTCTGATTGGTTCTAATAGATTTTAAGGAGTTTGTAATTAATTAGAAGTACAATAACTATTCAAGAACATTCTAGGCTAGGGTTTTTAATATCAATCCTTATAGGACAAGGTTTTCCCTTTGTCTATAAAAGGGAGCCTTTGTTCAGTATTTTAGGAGGAGGGGATTATTAGAAGAGCATTATTTTGGAGATCTAGACACCCTAGCCGCAATTTACATTGTAATTCAGTTCAAAGTACACAGTTTCTTATTTTCTGCATTTTTTGGGCGTGGAGCTTGGAGAGGAAGGCCTTGCCGAGTCTCTGCTGTGCACCATTGTTCATCAGTGTTTTTTACTCTAAACTTTTATTTCACTGCAATTTATTTATGAATTCAATTATTTATGTTTCAATTTCAGTTATGAGTGAGTTGTTCCTATTAGAATTAGGGTTGTTTGAAGCCCTAGCCATGTTAGCTCGTTAAGTAGATTTTTATTCTTGTTCTTAATTTCTATGCATGCTGAATAACTCTTATTACTGCTTTAACTACCATTCTTTTATGTTTATAAGATTAGCTACCTTGTTTGCATAAATTATTGATGGAATTGCTTGAGTGACCGTCATATCATCCTGTGATTCATTGGCTTCGAGAGGTTGAGGTTAAGAAACAATCTTGTAGTCGGAATTCATGACAACCTACGAATGCATCCCACTCTTCTAGGCTAGTGTGGTGTCATTAAATTCTCTTAGTACTTCATGCGTCATCTTAATTGGTAGGTGATAGACGTTCTAGGCATATGCCCTGTCTAAAACATGCTAAGTAAGAAAGAATGATATATGTTTAGTGTACCAACGCCAGGACCTAGGCATGGGCACCTAATTCATAATTGCATAGTAATTAAGTCAAGATAATCTGGTTAAGAGCTATAATTGGTTAAAGTGGATAATAAGCCTTAATTCGCCTTAGTTAACAAACAATCAACCTTTCATTCTTGCATTGTTATTTTCTGCACTTTGATTTACTTGTCTTTAATTTTCAACTCTCTATCATAAAACCCCCCCTTGGCGTGTGTGTGTGTGTGTTTTTTTTTTTATTTAAGTTAACAAATCTGAACTTAATTAGGTTAATCGTTGAACAAGTCCTCGAGGGATCGACCTTTGCTTGTCATTATACTATCTCCATCGGTTTTGTGCACTTGAAAAGTTATACTTAGTAGAAATAAAGTTCATAAATATTGTGTTCAGTATTTCTTCTTTCACATCTCGAGATTCAACCATAATCTCAGGTGTGTGTTGAAACTCAACGGTCAATTTCTACATGGACGAATTCAACCATAACCTCAGGTGTGTGTTGAAACTCAACGGTCAATTACTACAAGAATGATTTCTGCATCAACATGGCTACCAACAACCCACCTTCCCCAATAGGTATTTTGTTTGAGCAACAGTATTATGGGATGCAACGCAGTTCCCAAAATATGTTGCTGCTGCCGTCAAAGTCATCATCACTGATTTTCTAATTGCTTCTTTATTTTTTCTTGTGAATTCAAAGGTTCTCCAAACTGAGTCGTCTGGACCTTTAAGCCCGCAAGGCATTAAGCTTCTATTGTTGGGGCCTCCATCGTTTAACCAATCATTGAAAAAGATTGATTCCAACCCAGCTGGATCCTTTCTTGTCGATCTGTCAAAAGACGGTTTTAGCTCAATACATGAGCCCATGATTTCACAAACTGGGTAAAAGAGTTGGCATCCAAGATTCCATGGTGTATGGATTTTCCGATCGATAATCCAAAGGTAGGAAAGATGGTAACTTGCAGGCTATCACAACACATTTTTCATGAGATGTTTCCAGTTGGGGGGCAAGAGGATTGTACTCTTTGGGTTCAATGTTAAAGTTGTTACTTGAAATCAGATGGTGGAAATCAGCATGAGTCTCAGCTACCGTGAATGAAACGGTGTCGCCTTTGGTGTAATTGAGAAGAGGTTTGGAGGGGGTGTTGAGGCCAAGTGAGGCTTCCGGCTAGAGGTAGGAAGTGTTGGAGGGTGATTGAGAGTGAGGTTTTGAGTTTTGGAATAAGTATGTCATGGAAGAAGCCGCTGTCAAAGGAATTCGGCATTTCATAAAAGAAATTGCGTTGGAAGTTTGCATACCTTAGCCGCTTAGCTAATGCAAGTCGAAGAAGGTTTTTTTTTCGTTCTTAAAAACTGCAAATGCATTTAAAGGTTACAACAAGATAATACATAGAGAGGACTTTGTAGAAACAACAAGCATACAGCCTTATCAACAGCTAATAAGAAACAGATACAATACCGGGTCAGAACTTAAAAATAAAGAATTTCAACCCTAAATATCTGTTGGAGGCACCAAAAAGAAGGACAATCTCCGCCTCAAGCAACCTCCATACAGTGCAACATCATCGAGCGTCCCTCCAAATTATGAAGTTCTCATGAGCACCCCCCAACAGAGATTCACCCCACCTCCCCATCAACCAACACCCACAAAGGGGACTACACAGCACACTCAAATGCGCCGCTAGACTTTTAGGGAAACAAAAACCAATTGAAAGACTAAACAACAAATAAAACTAAAAAATTAAACTACCCAAGCCGAGTCCTCCACACCCGACCAACACGACCCGCTCGGAGGAAAATCGCCAAGTCTTCGGCTCAGGCTCCCACCGCACCAGCAAGGAGGTCTGCTGCCGCCATCATCCTCCACAGAGAGAAGAGACCAAGCACAGCCCACCACATCAGGCGAAGAGGAAAGGAGCAAAGTGAGCCGAAAGAAGGGGGAGCGGGAGAGGAAGGGCAGAGGGGAGGAGAGCAGGCAAGGGTCATGGGGGCAGAGATTGAGCTTAGATCCACCACCAGCAGGTGGAGCTCTGAGAAAAATCCCCACTCCAGATCTAGGGCCGGCTAGGTTTTTAGAGGGAGGAGGGAGCGATTCTATTTTAGAGAGAGAGTACCTAGTCGAAGAAGGTTAGGAGAAGAGAAAGTTCATCTGCGGTGGCTGAATCCGGTGAGCTCAGAAGAGGAGCCACCCTGCAAACTTCAACTGTTGCCACTGAGTTAGGATGTGCCATTGCCAATGACAACAGTAAATTAGAAGCTTGTGATTTTGTGTTCATTTTGCCCCCTCTTATAGTTAATGATAGTTGAGTTTACATTTCTATCTTTTGTAAAGTTTCATTCAGCTTTTTCCTCATTTTCACTCATTTCTAATGCTTTCGTTGTTTTTACTACAGTTTCATTTTTTTTGTCCATTTTAATTTATTCATTCAGCTTTTTCATCATTTTCACCCCCTTTTGATGATTTCATTGTTTTTACTCCAATTTTTCGTACTTTATTTGTCATTCTTAATTTATTCATTCAGTTTTTTCATCATTTTCACTCATAATTTGGTATTGTTTTATTTTTTTTGAAAAGTCGAATCTATTGTGCTTTCTTAACATGCAATTATACATTAAAACAGTTAAAAATTTGGTAAAATTTATTTTTAAAGTGTTGTGAGTATGAAAAATAATTTCAAAATATTTGGTAAATTTTAGTGTAAAATTGAAGCAGATGTAGATAATAATGGACTTGATATTAAAAGTGTAAGAGGTAGTGGTGGTGATGGTAGAGGTGAAGGAAGGGGCGGTTGGGGAGGAAGTTGTGATTGTGGCGGTGAAGACAGAGGTAAATGAAGTGGAGGTGGAGGTAGATGTAGAATATGTGGTGGTGATGGTAGAGGTGGAGGTGGAAGAGGCGGTGGTGGAGATAGAGATGGTTATGGTAGCAAAGGTGGCTGGCTGCTATAGCGACGGTGGCAACAATGGTTGTGGTGGTGGAAGAGGTGGAGGTTCAGGTGGAAGATGTGGAGGTAAGGGTGAAAGATGCAGTGGTGATGGTTGTAGTATTGGGGGCGATGGTGGTCGTTGTGGTGGTGTGGTGGTTGAGGAGGTGGATGAGGGGGAGGAGGGGTGATGAGGTGGTGGTTGTAAGGTTGAAATGGGTGGTGATGTGGGTAGAGGTATGTTGGTGGCGACGACGGCAGAATAGGCTTGGGTAGAAGGTGATGGTTGGTTTGTTTAGGAACAAAATATGTATGAGAAATATAAATAATGACACTTGTTGGAATTAATTTGGATATTATAGGAAATGAAAATTTTCATTAAATGCTTTAATCAACTTTATGTGAAAGCAGCCTATTTGTTACTTTTAAAAATTGTTGTCAAAAGTTCATTGCTTGTCCATAATAATTTTGAAAATTTGGTCAAAAACTTGGAAATTTTGGGTATTTGGTTATGTAAATTTCACCTTCAATGTCATCTCCAATTTTCATCTTCATCTCTACTTTAATTTATTCTTATTTTCTCACACTGGGCATTTGAATTTTTGTGTTGTTTCTCCTCAATTTGAGTAAATTTTGGGTTTCTAGCTGCAATTGGTATGATTATGCTTGGGCTTGATCAAGAGTTTCGGTAGAAATCGTTGATATCAGTCAATATCGTGGAAAATTGGGCGAAATATCAATATATCGTGAAAATTGGGTTAAGATTTTTCTTTCCTTTCTAATTTTATGCTGAGACTCCAAGACGCGATATATACATGAGATATCGCGTATATTATGGATATTTTATTCCATCCAAGTAGCTGACTTTGAGCGAGTTGGAATAGGTAACGAAAGGGGCTACCGAACCTTTATCAATCAGTGATCGGAATTGGGAAGTCAGACACTCTGGTCCAGGAGCTTGCACTACTTACCTCTCTTAATTAATGAATCCTCAAGGATATTTATGGATGAGGAATGGATAAGTACCAAGCAATTTACATTAATTACTAAGAAAAAAATAACACCAAAAGTTCAATTGGATGATTGTAATTAGTTGAGTACTAGCAAATGAGCATATAATCATTTTGAAATATCTTAATACTTTGGAGTTCTTTATTTTTAATTATTTAAAAAGAGCTAATTTTAGTACTGCACAAATTACTTGCTAAATTCTATTTTTTTTTATTTTAATGTTTGCTTATTTATTTATGCATCAAATTTCTTAACTTACTCATTTTACTTTTGAATTTAATATATTTTATTTTTATTTGTTTTGTTTATATAAAACGTTTGAACTTTTTTTTTTCTCGATAAATCCTATTCTCGTGTTTTCTATATACGTCCCGTTTTCTATATACAATTAAACACTATACAGAGTTCTTCAGTAAATTTCTAACAAAATTCTATTATAATCACCAACGGACACATAAAGAAGAATTTTGTTAAAATTTATTGAAAAACTATATATAGTGTTTAATCGTATATCGAAAGCGAGAGAGATATGAAATGAGAGTGTAGACTTTATCAAGAAAAAAAATTTCAAACGTTTTACATAAACAAAAGAAATAAAACTAAAATATATTAAATTTAAAAGAAAAAAGGATAAATTTAAAATTTTGATTTATAAAAAAATAAAAAATATTAAAATAAAAAAAATATAGCAAATAATTTATGAAATGTGAAAATCAATTTTCTTATTTAAATCCAAACATAACCTGAGAGCTACCGAACAGAGCCAAACAGCACAAGTTTTATTGGCTTAACCTTTACATTTAAAACGAAAAATAAAATGTTTGACAAAAAACAAAATTTAAAAAGATAAGTAGGCCGCCTATATATAAGGGGAAAAGAGGCAAGCAATAAAAGAAGAGAGATCTAAAAGCCCAAAAGAGAAAGTAGAGCGCAAAAATGGAGATGGTGAGTCAGAGCAAAGGTAAGATGAGGGGAAGGCCAAGTGGAAGGAGAGCCAAGAACGACAAGATGGATCTTGAAGATTACCTTCGTTTTATTCACTCACACTCCCACCTCCATCTCACCAACTCACATCTCAATCAGGTTCTTCTTCTTCGTCACTTAATTTACTTACATTATTTTACTTTTATTTCTAAATCAAATTCTAATTTCATCTTCTTTCCATCGGAATTTCGGTTTTACAGATCATCGGCATGCACGGATACAAGAAAATCACAGTTCCTAAGGTGAAAAGGCCTTCGCTCTTACCCTCTGTTTGGTTCCAGAGAACAAATTTGATTATGACGATTACTTCTCTAGCTAGTTTTTGTTCAAATTTGCTTCAAATCTTTCTCGATTTTCTTCGAACTTTCTCGGAAACCAAACAAATTCTAACTAATCAAATTTTCCTCTGTTTATCGCTATTTTTCAACTCTCAAGGGGACTCTAAGCGACGCCGTGAACTCACTGTCCCTGGTTGAGCCGTGTCGCTCCACGCTCAAAGACTACACGATCTCGCCGTTCGTGGTGACTACGCTGGAGGAAGTTGTCGGCGACCTGGACGGCCTCAACTGGAAAGAGTGCTCCGTCACCTCAATCGACACCTGGAAACACGCCTCCTCCCTTCCTCTTGAGAGCCCCGCCGACAACGCCATCGTCAAGTACTCCAGTAACCATCAACAATTGGCGCCCTTGACTTCTGAGAGTGAGATCACTCATCCGGCGAAGAATCTGATGCCAAAGAAAAAGAGGAAGATATCGCCGGGAGGCCGCGGTGACGTTAACGCTGCTTTGGACTGCGTTTCGTACGGATCGTGCTGACGTCACAGGTAATGTGTGTTCTCGAGTCTTTCGGACTCACGATTTGCGTGTGCAATTTTTAATTGTTTTTTTATTTTATTTACAATTTATATTTTTGCAATTTATATGGTGTTTGGCAAAAAACAGTTTCTGATGTTTTTGAATTTGGATTCGATTTTTGTTCTATTTTGCAACAATCGAATCATTTTGGTGTTTCTGCAAAAAAAAAAAAAGGCATTTTGGTGTTGGCGAGAGTTTGTCACGTAATTGGCGCTGCTCGTGGTGGTTGTTCAGTTGAAAGCATATCAGTAATTTTCCTAACAGGGAAGGGTTATTTCTGTAAATTTCACTTCTGACAGTTGGTTGGTTTATGGTTCAAAGGTACCTAGGTTCGTTGGATCTTTTTGCTCAGACATTTAGCGGCTTTCATATATTTTTTTATCTGAAAAAAATATATGACCAACAAATATGAGCAACCCGTTAAATGCCTGAGCAAATGTAAAAAGACCCAACTAACCTAGACACCACCTTTGAACCACAAACCTACCAAACTGTCAGAAGCGGGATTTCATGAACCAAGGAAAGTGGGATTTCATTCCTTGTTTATTATCAATGGATTATATTGAGACTAGTTTATCATGAACTAAGGAAAGTGGGATTTCATGCTTTGTTTATTGAATGGCAAAATCAATGGATTTCAACCCCAAGTTGGGATGCAGTTGTCAAATTGTCATTTTTAAATGGCGAATTTACTGGTGCATAATTGGCACAAATTCGAAAGTCGTTAAAAGTACTTTGTGGTTAGGAGTAAGTAGAATCCTGAGAGGATATTAAGGCCACCATTCGAGTGGGAAACCCCACGATATTTACTAACAAAAAAAAATTAACGGACTTCAAATTTTAGATGCAAGGCAAATGATGCAACCCAACGATCCCAACACAAGTTACAAAATGCTCTCAAATTTCTTACCTATGAAGTTTCTCAAGGCCAAGGCTCAATTTCAAACTGCCTTCTCATTCTGTTTAGTAAATTAACTTTAAAAACATAAAGTTTTTTATACCAAGAATTTTAATTACAATATCAAATGGATATAATAATAGATGAAATGGCAATAAAGAATGAAATAATTATTGACGTCTTTGGATTGAGGCTTGCAAGAAATGTAGTGTCCCAAAGACAATTTTTTTTTTTTGATAATTCAAAATAGATTAAAAGGAAAGAACCCCAAAGAGCACAAAGGCATGAGCAGGGAGAACCAAAACGGCTACTCACCCACACAAGAAGCAACATAAAATCAAACCCACAGACAGAACCACGCCAACCCAGAAGGAAGGCAGCAAACCGCTAAAAACTAGACACCAAAAAGACCCAACCAGACCCAGCTGCAAAGCAGCACCTAAACAACCAAATTCCAGTTTATCCCCACACGGGCACTGCCCCGAGAAGGCTTCAAGACAAGGGTGCTCAAACGAGCTCTAACAAGATTAGACCCAGCTAGCATCACACTCGAAGGAGAATTCCTCCGATTAGAAAAAACCTGAGAATTCCTCTCCTTCCAAATACAGTAAACAGAGCAAGCTAAGAGGAGCCGGAGGAGAACACTGTCCACGGTCTTGGCCTTCCAATTCCTAGCAGCATTCTCAATAAACACCCTCCAAGGCACCGTAATCCACTACCTCCCACAGCGAGCAAGGAGACGAGGCCAGAGGCCATCACTAAAAGGGCACTCGAAGAATAAGTGCTCATGACTCTCCGGCATAGACCCACAGAGCACACAGGTCACAAAGGTACTCACCGAGAATTGGCAAATGCAATCAAGGGTAGATAAACGCTGGTTAAAAGCAAGCCACAAAATTAAGCTGGTTCTAGGAATAGCCTCCAGAAACCAAACAACATGACACCACGGCACCTTAGGATTACGATCCCGAATGCTCTCCAACATGGAAGAGGAAGAGTACTTCCCATTGATGCTAGACTCCCACACAAACCGGTCTATAGTGCTAAGGGAAAGAGGGAACGACAAAGCAGCACGGGAGATCTCCTGCACACAAAGAAATGAGGAAGTTAGCCACCTCCACACATCATCAGTAATAACCGAAGAGACCAAAGCATCCCGATCAATTCCAGAAAGAAAGACTGCAAAATCACCCCAACAATCCTGAAGGGGACCATGAGGATGCCAGTTATCATGCCAAAGAAATTTTTTATCCCCATTTCCCACGTTAGCCACAATGCACGGCATAAACAACGGACGAATCTTCAAAAGCTTACGCCAATTCCAAGAACACGTAGGAGGAGAAAGGGACAAAAAAACACTTCTCCTTAATGAGGTAAGCGCTAACCTAATCACACCAAAGGCTAGGTAGGTCAGAAGCAAAGAGAAACCAAATGTGCTAGCCATCAAAGAAAGGTTCCAACGATGCAAATCCTTTATCCCAAGCCCACCTTCATCCCGGGGCCTACACACCGACTTCCAGGCAACCTTAAAGCAGTACCCTTCAGCCACCTTACCCGACCAAAGGAAACGCCTAATCTTTTACTCCACATCCCTCAAAAGTTTCTTCGGAATGAACAGGTTAGAATCCCAAAACACTTGAAGGCTGCAGAGAACCGATTTAATAAGTTGGAGCCGACCAGCAAAAGAGAGAGGATGGTGCTCCAACTAAGAATCCTACTAGAAATGTAACGACCCGGAAATTTAATTCGTGAATATTCGTAAATTAATTTGCAAAAGGACAAAATTACCCTTGGTTGTATAAAGGGCTCGAAAGTCAATTTTTGTTTGGAGACACTTTTGGTAGTGTTTTGGGGACCGTTGCGTAGGTCTCAAATTCACGAGTCCGTAGCCAGGCAGCACGTGGCAAACAGAGTTCGTGTGAGAGACTTGTGGGTCTAGAATGTTCAAGGGCATTTTGGTAATTTTCCCTTGGTAGATATTTTTAACCCAGGGAGATCAGATTCTCCTCATTTCTCTCTCTATCTTCCCGATTCTCATCTGATCCGTGCGACCGAACCCAAAAACCCAAGATTTCGAACTTCAATTCGAGGCAACCTCGTCCGATTTGGTTCCACCCATCGAACTCTCACCCTCCCCGCGATCAAGGCCGTACCGACCGTCGAAGGAAGCAACCGTGGGAGACACCGAACTGAGGAAAGGAAAAACTGAAACTTTCGATCGATTTTTCGACCAACACAGGTATGAGTTTAGTGTTTAGACTTCATTTTTGAGTTCATGGGTTCGAGTAGATGAATTTAGACTAAACATTCGTGAAAACGGTTAAGATTTGAGGAAGTTAGGAAAATTTCAAGGTCGGTCGGTAATGGCATTTTCCAACGACGGCGCACAGTGGAGCGGTCGTCTTCACCGGTGACTGGTTCGATCAGAAGGGCTGACGTAGCATGCCACCTGGCAGCCACGTGGAGGCCACCTGATAGCCACGTGGTGCCACCTGGCAGCTGAGTCAGTGCTGAGTTAGCACCGAGTCAACGCCATGTCAGCATGTTTCGGGTTAATCGGACGTCATTTCGGGGTAGTTTTGGGCATCCAAAGTGGCTACGTTTTTAGTGTGACGCGAGCGGACCTCTTAGGGTTTAGGGAGTCTGAATGTAGGGTTTTTAATTATCGTTGGTAATCCTGATTGTTACGTTTGACAGACGATACTGCTCCGGGAACTTCAAATGAGCATACGACTCGAGATTGAGCATAATTGGACGGTCGGTGAGTGGACTTTGGTTTTGTAAATTATAATGCATGCATACATGTATATTTGATATAATTGCTTGTTACATATTGTATTTGGAAATTTTCAGAAATTTAGAAAATTATTAAATTATTACTAGACACAGGTTTCAATAATTATTTGAAAATGACGTTTTGGGCTATGGCCTGCCTTTATGGTTTCGGGTTTTATATGCTTTGACTTGATTGATTTAGGCATTTGCAGATATCACTCTGGAGCACGAACTCTGACTCATAAGGCCTTCAGGCAAGGATACTATTGGCCCACCATGCTCTCAAACGCCATTGAACTCACAAAAAAATGCGACAAGTGCGAGCGACACGCACAAATCCCTCACCTCCTAGCTGAGCCCCTCACTTCTATGATTAGTCCCTGACCATTCTCCCAATGGGGACTCGATCTGATCGGCCAAATGCCCGAAGGAAAGGGAAAGGTCAACTACGCAGTCGTAGTAGTGGACTACTTCATGAAATGGACCGAAGCGAAACCATTAGCAACCATCACAACATCCCACATCGAGCATTTCATCTACCAACACATCATATGTCGCTTTGGGATCCCACACACCATCGTCATTGATAATGGAAGGCAATTTGATTCCAATCGCTTCAGGGCTTTTTACGAGACCTATGGCATCAAGCTTCTCTTTGCTTCACCATCTCACCCACATCCCAACAGACAGGTAGAAGTTGTCAATAAGAACATCAAGTACAACTTAAAGAAGAGACTTGATGATGACAAGGGCAAATGGTCTGACATTATAGATGACGTGTTATGGCCCCATAAAACCTCCTTCAAGACGGCCACATATGAGACCCCTTTCACCATGGCATTCGGCACAAAGGCAGTTGTACCAGTAAAGATCGGTGAGACATCATATCGAGTCATCTCCTACAACCCAGAACAAAACAATCATCAAATGGCTCTCAACCTAGACCTACTAGTGGAACGCAGAGAGAAGGCCAACCTCAAGCACATTGCATATGATTGTGCGAGGCTCCCCGCAAGTGGGCCGACCAGGATGACATACACTCACCTTACAAGTGGCACTCGATCGATCATGTGGCCGATCGGCCATGGATATCCTCCTAACCGATTGGCCACATGACCGTGCGAGGCTCCGCGCAAGTGAGTCGACCAGGATGACATACACTCATCTTGAAAGTGGCACTCGATCGGCCATGGACATCCTCCTAGCCGATCGGCCACATGATCATACGAGGCTCAGCGAAAGCGAGCCGACCAGGATGACATACACTCATCTTGCAAGTGCCACTCGATCGGCCATGGACATCCTCCTAGCTGATCGGCCACATGATTGTGCAAGGCTCCGCGCAAGCGGGCCGGCCAGGAAGACATACACTCATCTTGCAAGTGGCACTCGATCGACCATGGACATCCTCCTAGCCAATCAGCCACATGACCATGCGAGGCTCCGAGCAAGCAGGCCGACCAGGTTGACCTACACTCATCTTGCAAGTGGCACTTGATCGACCATGGTCATTGTTGGTAGAATTAAAGAGCAAGAAATATACAATTCAATTCTAACAGTTATAAAATCCTTGCAAGTGCACAAATCAATAAGAATAGCATAGTAGCACAGCAAGAGTCGATCCCTCGAGGACTTGTATCAACGTTATGACCACTTTAGTTCAGATTTATTAACTTAGTGAAAACACACACACACACACACACACAGGGGGGGTTTATGATATGAGAACTGAAATTTAAAGACAAGTAAAATAAAATGCAGAAAATAATAATGCAAGAATTATCTTTGATTGATTACTAACTAAGGCGAATTAAGGCTTACTATCCACTCTAACCAATTATAGCTCTTAACCAGATTTCCTTGACCTAATTACTATGCATTTTCTGAATTAGGTGCCCGTGCCTAGGACCTGGCGTTGTTTCACTAGACACATCTTATTCCCTATTACTTAGCATGTTCTAAACAGGGCATATGCCTAGAACGTCTATCACCTACCTTTTAAGATGATGCATGATGTTTAAAGAGAATTTAATGACACCACATTAGCCTAGCAAAGTGACATGCAATCCTAGGTCGTTATGAGTTAAGATTACAAGTAAGAATACTTTTGATGCTCCAAATCACAAGATGATATGACGGTCACTCAAGCAATTACATCTATAATTATATGCAAACAAGGTAGCTAATCTTATAGGCATAAATTAAGGTCATTAAGCATAGTAATCCAACTTATTCAGCATGCATAGCAATCATAATCAAGAGCCAGAAATCCAATCAACAAGCTAACATGGCTAGGGCTTCAAGCAGCCCTAATCCTAATGACTACTCACACATAACTGAAATGGAAACAAATATAATTAAATTCATAAGTAAATTGCAATAATGAAAATAAGGGTACAGAAGATATTGTGAAGAACAGGTGCAGTAGAAGACACGGCAGAGCCTTCTTCTCCAAGCTCCACGTCCAACACACTCAACTTCGGGAAGAACCAAGCTTTAACGTAAAACTCTAAAAAAACCAAAATACTATTTACGGCTCAGGTGTCTCTGTATCTGCCAAAAACGCCTCTAGCTAATTATCTCCTCCTTGCCTTCCACTGAACAAAGGCTCCCTTTTATAGACAAAGGGAAAACCTTGTCCTATAAGGATTGGTAAAACCATGTCCTATAAGGATGGGTAAAACCTTATCCTATAAGGATAGGGAAAGTTATTGTACTTTTAATTAATTACAAAGTTCTTAAATCTATTAGAACCAATCAGAACACAGCTGGGAGTGTGAATGCAAGCTGGCAAGTGGGAACGCAAGCTGGCCAAACTTGGATTTTGGACTGTCTTCGTAATTAGGATTTGGGACTGCGCTTTTGAAGCACATCATGAGTATAGTAGAAACGCATCTTCGTTCAGGCTTGGCGCAAATGTTGTCAGGCTTAGCGCAGATGGAGAACCTCTGATCCACCGCTGGCGGAACAGGGACCCCGGGCTTAGGCGCACATCTGGGCTCGGATGGGAGTTCTTGGGACATGTCCTCGACCTGCCTTGGCGCGACCTTGGCACTTCTAGGACCTGACCTTGATGTCATGAAACACAGGTTTGAGACCCGGAGGGCCTGATATAAGGTACTTGGCCAGTGGCCCAAAATAGGCGCACTGGCGCACTGGCACACTCAGGACTCCGTTCAGGACCTGATATTGAAATGAGGATATCTTCTTCATCTGGACTCCGATTTGAGTCATTCTTTTTGCGTTCTTTCCAGATTTTACCTATCTTTCTAACTCTACACAAGTCTCACAAGATTGATCATTTTCTACTATTGATGGCACGAAATCATTCAAAATACATTTAAGATAGGCATATAAAGACATCAAAATGATGCATAAATAACGACTGATCAGTCATCCTTCTAGCCGATCGGCCACATGACCGTGCAAGGCTCCGCGCAAGCGGGCCGACCAAGAACGCACTTGGCCACAACCAAAATCTAAGGCCGACCATCCTCCCTCGCCAACCCTCTTTGGAAAATTGACATACGGCAGATCTCCTCGGTCGAAGGCTTGGGGACTGGGGACTAGTATAGGATAGATATCCATATAAGTTGACAAACAACGACAAGCCCTCAACCGAGGAAATCCACCTCATTCAATGACTTGGGGGACTTTTGTTCGTACCTAAATTGGTCAACCTGGCCAAGGCCGACCAGTCCCTTCAAAACCATACTTGGCCTTGGCTCAACAAGGGAACAACAATACAAATCCACAACATCAGATGCATCCCACCAACACAGCCTTAGACAAAAGACACAAAAAACCACTAGGCCGACCAGATCTGGTCGGCCTACCCGCTCATCGGTCGACCCTGTCAACGCAATTACGGGATTCGGGACCACCGGGTCACGCGTCAGCTCTAGGAGTAGAGACATTTATCCCATATCGAAATGTTTCACTAACAACATTTAATGTCATTATAAATACAAAGACACCTCCCCTAAAAAAATTAATGATATATTTGCCCTTACACTACCTAAATTCCTCCACACTTAACTAACTTAATAATCGGAGACTGTTAGGCTGGCACCCCACCGGTGCTCATTTGCTCTTACCTTCTCCCTGCAGGTCTTCTCATCCCTGAGGAGAGTGAGTGAAGTGAACTCAGTAGGGCAACTCTAAATTGGTCCATTTTTTGCATCAACAATCCCAAAAGCATCGTTCCAGATTTTGACAAATCATTTATTATACTTGTACTCTTATACTGACTCAAATAAAAAAAAAAAAAAAGTAATACTAATGAGAAAATCTCGAAAAGCATTTCATAGAATTCAATGGAATGATATAAAACTCGTTAAGCGGCAATTGTGCGGTGGAATAGAACCTAACCCGTAAAAATATAGGTGGAGTCTAGGCAGTGGCCAATGCGATTTTTTTTATTTAAAAAAATAAAACACTTAATAAAATAATGAATTTTTCTAAATAATTTTTAAATAATAAGTACTTCAAAATAAATAAAAAATCGTATTGAAAAACATAAATGGCAAAATGGATATTCTTGAATTATAAAATAAATATAAGCATAGAAAATGAAAAAATTTGATGAAAAGTTTGAAAGTTAAAATGAAATTTAAACTTAAAAATTATAATTTTATCTAAAAAATAAATATAGAAAATATTAATAAAATAAAATATTTCCGTATAATCATCCATCCTTCGTAACTTACAATCGGCCGACTAAATGGCGTCTAGGCCTTAACGGCGTTAGGCGGGAACTTTTAGAACATTGCTTCAATGTGCTAAAAGGTACTATCAAACTCATTGACATAAACAAAAATTGTAGAAATGCAATATATGCATAAAGAAGAGATTTGAGGCTTCACTAAAAGAAAAGTAGATAGATGCCAATGAAATTTATCTTTTATCTTTATATCTGATGAGACTACATTAAGATTGAAGAATAATCAACCCCAAAACGGCAAAACATAATAATGAATGGGAACTGGAAACTGAAAAGAACACATTTTAAGAAATAGAGGAATTATTAAATTATCTGAAGCCCATCCTCAGAGACTTGGAGTTGGAGGCGGCGAATGGGACGGCGGCCTTATTAGTCTCCTGAGTCGATTTTCTTTTCCTGGAATTTGATGCCGAGACGGAGACGAACGAAGAAGAGAACGAAATCGAATTTGAATTCGATTGAAGTTGAAGTTGAGAATGGAGGTAGTTGAAATTGTAGAGGTTGGTTATATCGGCAAGAGGCTTCCTCATCTTCCTCCTCAGCCTCATCTTCTTGTGATTACATTTCGGGTTCGAGTCGGAAAACGAAGATGTTGATGAATTTGGCAGGAAGGCATTCTCTTTGTTGTTGCTGATGTCTGATGCCGCCATTAGTAATAAGAAGGAAGAGAGTTTAGCAATGGAGATGAAGATGAAGATGATATGAGGAAAAGTGAGGGATTGAGGGCTATTTATAATGTTTGTGGGCGGGTTCTAAATTCTAATTCTATTTTGGATTTGGGGGAAGTTAGATTTTTTTTTTTGTTTCTTTTCTTAAAAAGTTGCGTTTTCAAAATTTTTGGGTGTTTGAATTTTGTTTTTGGGGTGAGGGACAAGAAGGAGATTTTGAAAATTTGAGGAAATGGCAAAATGTGAGAAAAGTGTGTTTGAGAATTGGCGGGTAGTGAATACTAAATTATGCGGCGGGTGGTGGAAAACTAGGCGGGGCAGTGGAAACTGGAAGTGGAGCCAAATCCCCAAAACCAAATGAGTGACGCTCAAATTCAAGATTTGGCTTCTCTTTTTGGTTTTGTTTTGTTTTGTTTTTTTTTTTTTTTTTTTTTATAGCTTTAATTTGCGCCTAATCAAAACGTGGGCGGGCTACAAATAACTGAATAACTATTCATTATTAAATTTCTTACCTATGCAATGTGCTTGTGATATTTTTAAAATCTTCTATGTCACATCAAAAGAAAATTATTTTATATTTTATATTTTAAATTTATGTAATTTTATTTTAAAATAATGAATAAAAAAACATGATATAGTTAATCAGAAGCTGAGGATTTTTTTTTTTTGGTTATATTTGAAGGATTAGAACCTTATACTTATTTTATTTTTTTTTAATTTTGCATTTGGATACCTTTTTACGTAAATACTTTTGGACATTGTTAAATATGTGTGTGAGTACGATTTTTTGGTTTCACGGCTTTTCTTGTCCAATTTTTTTGTAGTCAAGCCTGTGACCCCAATTAGTTTTCTATTGGCTTTATAATAATAGAAATATTCAATAAACAATTTACGTTAGGGATGGAATGGAGAGGGTTGGATCCTAGTACCTCCATAGCAATGTTCAAAACGGCGCTAGGCGCTCTCAGGACATCGAGTAGGGGCCTAGCCTCTAGGCAGCTAAGCGGGGCCTTAGCGATTTTTTTTAATGCAAATATTCGATAAATTAATAATATAATGAAGACTACCAAATAAATCTATGTTAATAAATCATATTACTATCTCTATCCTAATCATTTTACCATTTACTATGGTAATGGATATCCACACAACTATACACAAAAACATATTCACAAGTGTTAATGGATATCAATTATAGTGTTACTATGTTAATAGATTAATTAAATTCATTTAATTATTTCAAACTTTCAAAGCCACCAATCAACCAATGACACTTAATGAGAATTAGTTATGAGTAAATCATTTTTTCTTATAAACATATTCAATTAATAAAATATGTTACAATTAATTAAACTATGCCAAACGTCCAAACTTTCAATTAAATTATATCATGTATTCAATATTGATCAATAATCAATTTCATATCCACTTGGCAGTTGCACAGAACCACACACATTACACATAGACAAATGCACAGAGATTGAGAGACACATAGACACACTCACAGAGATTGAGAAACAAATTGAAAGCCAGATAGACAAAGAGTTTGAGAGAGCGCAAGAGTCGAAGAGTCAAGATTGAGACTCTGAGTCTCTGATAGAGAAAGAGACTCAGAGACTGAGAGCAACAGAAATTCCACCTCGTCGGACCTCTACTGGGAGTGCTGGCTGCTACACCTCATTAGTGCGAGTCACAACCAGAGCATCAAGGTTGCTGGCTGGGAAGTCGAAGGCTGACCAGGGCGTTACTACTTAGGCGTCAAGGTGTTACTGTCGAGCTGCAGATTTTCAATTTTTCAGAGAGTCTTCGTAACCTCTACAAGCGTTTAAGTCTGGGCAATCGGAAATCCCCTCGAGCCACGTCGCTATGTTAATGAAATTGGGTAGATTTTTCGATTTTGATTCCCTAATTTCACTATTTCAGTTTCTAACCTTAAAAGAAGATTAAATTTTCCGCCCAGCCTGCCCAATTCGACCCGCCCGCCTAGCATTCCTCGCCCGCCCAGCCGCCTTGGGCCACCTAGGCAGCCGTGTAATGTGTGTCTACCTTCCTTTTCCGATTTGCCCCAACTCGGGGCGGTTGAGCACCACCTATCCCGCCGTTTTGAACATTGCCCCATAGAGGCCTTTAATAAAGAAGCTTTCCCTAAAATGCGCTGGAAAGTCCTTACAGATCATACCAATTGGTGGGTAACGATGGGTAACGTTGGCTCATGCTAAATATTTGTGAAAATAATATAATTTGGTTGAATAATTGATATAAAAGGTTGATTAGGTTATAATAGAAAGTCTAAGAGAGCCCCTTATTAGGGATGAAAAATTTAATAATAATCTAACTCTTATAAGTAAGTGAAAATCTTAAGGATAAAGATAAAAGTAAATCAAGTAACTAAATCTAGTAGACAAATTAAACTAGGATGTCAAATCTAGTTAGGATTTTATTTTTAAGACTCTCCTCAAGTTAGAGAGTGAACATTGTAAAGTCTCAACTTACTGATTAAGCCAGTGCTATGTTGTTGGTGTTTGAAGTTGCGGTTGCTATTGCTACTGTTTGAATGTGCGGTTGCTATTGCCGATATTTGAAGGTGCGATTATTATTATCGTTGTTTGAAGGTGTGGTTGCTATTGTCACTGTTTGAATGAGATTAATTATGTGTCTCGTGGGGCCAAGTATGTATCCCGTGCGTACACAGAAGAATTAGGCTCCGGACAACCACAGGGGAGGAAGCGCAGCGAATCAAGATCGTAATAATTGATGTAAAAGGTTGATGATGTCACAATAGAAAGTCTAACTGAGAGCCCTTTATATATGGATGGAAAATCTAATAATAATCTAACTCTTACAAATAATTGGAAATCTTATTGGTAAATATAACAATTAAATCAAGTAACTAAATCTAATAGACAAAATCAAATTAGGATGTCAAATCAATTTAGGATTCGATTTCTAAAAAATACCAATTTCTGTTTATGGATGTCCTAAAAAGGCTAGTAAATCTAAGGCTTGGAAATGCGTTATTGATAGTCGAGTTCTCTTGGCATTCAATGGATTGTGGGCAATGGTAAAAATATAAATGTATGGGTTTTAATTGGGCTATGCCTTACCCGCTTGCTAAACTTATGGACGAACAGCATCTTGAGGACCTAGATTGGTCTTTTATAGTTGATAAATTTATGCTTAATGGAACTTGGAATCTTTCTGCTCTTGATGACCGGATAACATTGTTAGAACGACGCCATTCAATGTACATCTACGAAGCTGGAATTCTATTGGTCGCAACTTCTTACAGGTTGATTGGAGAAAGATAGGTAGATCTACGAAGAGCGACGCTATTCGATGTACATCTCCACCGCAGGGTGTCTATAAGCTAATATTTTATGGCTCTGTAAGGATTCGATGGGAATCTCCACCAAAGGTTTTACGGATGTTCTCATAGCGGAAGGTCTTGCTCTCTTACAAAGACGCTAATTTTGTTGCTGATGTATTGACCAACCTAGGCCATGTGATTTCTTATTATAAAGAGTGGACGCGTTCGATTCTTCTTGAAGCTGAGCCATCTTGGCGTTTTGATCTCCTAAATGGGAGTTGTACATGGTGCTTTGCCCTTAAGTTTGTTGTTTCTATTTTTCTTTAGTATAAAATGTAAGACATGATTTTAGGAGAGAAACTTACTAAATAAATAAGGCTTCTGTCACTAAAGAGCACATCACGTTTTTTCTTTTGATTGAGATTAGGTTTTAACGAGATTACACATGTCCATCCTTATCCTTTTTCGCAGGTCATTCTTCTATATTTAATTACCCTTATGAGTGATAATAGTGTAAGTCTTTTCTGGAGAGATTATACATGTTAAAAGACTTCCTAGATCCGGCACCGATCACAAAGGTGATAGAAGTTGTAGGCAATAACAAATGCTTGGCAAGCAAGGTACCCAATCGTGGAAACAAAAAGAAGCTAATAGTAATAGCATTTTACTTCCACCATTCACTCTCTGAAAATTTATCATCAAAGTTGTAAATATAGTACACAATTAGTAATAAAAACCTCAAACAAATGAGTATTGTTCGATCTCGTCACCGGCAATCATGTCCTCCACGGAGACGGGTTCTGGATACAGAGGCACACAGCCATGGTGACTAAATATTGGCAGATCCAATGATGCACTTGCAATAGATTTACATTCCTTGAGTGTCTCTGCATCCATGGATGAATTTTCCTGCACACAAGCATAATGTAAGTTATCAAGAAAGATTCTGGTAAAAAACATTTCAGTTACTAACAACAACTATAAGAACATTTTGATGTTTTTTAAATTTCATGAGCTGAAACCCCAGGCAGGTTCACAACTTTTTGGATTTTGAGCTTTCGAAATTTAACTTAGGAGGCATTAGGGACTGCTCCACAAAGTGGATGATGTCCTCTATTATCTTTCATCTTTTTATGTATAAGGTGACAAATATGCTGTTACCTTGGTATTCAATCCCCGGATGTAGCCGACAAGCAGCAGTTTCAGTTGCCGATTAGATATACAGCAATCGGTTCCGTCGACTATATACATTTGCTACATGAAAATACAAAATTATCTCCATCAATATGAAATTTTGAATTGACAAAAGTACAGTACAGAAAAAAAATTGGAACCAAACAGTAAGATAAAGTTGGAAGAAAGCAAAACAGAATAAACTTCATGTCAGTAGATTACTTACAATGTTTTTATTAGGAGAAGCGGAGGTGTGATTGGAGCCAACGGAAACCACTACCCTGTAGGTCTTCTCCATATCAGCTATAGCCCAACCGAAGAAAACTCCCCAGACTTGGTCCGGGAGAGCAGAACGTCCATCCTCTGGTTATTTTTAGTGTGGCGATTAAATTTACGAACATATATTGTTGAATCATGCTAATTTATGATGGAATAAAAAGTTTCACTAACCTGTGACTTCGCTGACAAACCCGTTGACATAGAGACCATTCAAATAGATTGGTTCAATTGGTAGGGCCTTACCTACCCCTGAAACCATTAGTGAAGCTATTATTGAACCAAAGAAAGGTTTTATGGCCAAAGAAATGCAAACAATATGAAGAGAGAGAGATATATACAATCTTCAAATGGAGGAAGACCCCAGCGCTCAGGCTGAAACTCCAAAAGAGAACGAAGCACAGTATTTGCGAGGGAAGAACAACCAGAAGCTTCACCATGGGGTGGAACAGCCACAACCTCCATTCCGGCAGCATTGGCAGCTTTAACACCAACCCTGTTGAAATATTGATTAAGTACATGCCGCATCAGTAGCCACCATTAATCAGCAATGGTATATCTCTAAACACCTAACCTAATTTGCTTGGATTATTGATATAAATCGAACAATTTTAAGGGATTCAGATTACGAATTTCGTGGCCAAACTTACAATGAGTCTTCAATCACAAGGCAGTCAACTGCATCCACACCCATTTGCTTAGCTGCCTCTTCAAATCTGTAAACAGTTCCAAAAGTAGATTGTATCAGTTAAAAGGTCGAATACAGTGAAAAGTTCCATTTTATGTGTTCAAGGAAGCCTTATCTTCTGTGAATTCGATCACTTACAAATCTGGGGAGGGCTTCCCAGCTTTAACCTGATCACTTCCAAGAATTACTGAAAACCATCGCTTCCAACCTACATAAAACGAAGCAGAGAGAGAATTTAACAAATGTGCAAAACTTAAAACTAAAACATTAACAGGATTCGGCAATTACTTCGATGGTGAGAGATTTTTGCATCTATATATTCTCTTGTGGAGTTTGAAGCAAGAGCTATAGGTATTCCATGGTCATGGAAATGCTTGACAAGCCGATTAGCACCCGGAAGAGCTTTGGCGTATATCCACCTAAAAATACACGAAAGATTCGTACTTTTTGAAAATCTCCATAGCAGCGTAATGAAGCATTATGATTCTGAGTGGCATAGAGAAAGAGACTTACTTTTCCTGATACATTGGGATGATTTCTTGGATGAACTCATCATGGCTCAATTGGAGACCATAGTCCTTAACCACAGAAGCTGCTGAGTCTCTCAGAGTCATCCCCAACCTCTTATTCTCTTCCCTTTCCTTATCCAAAGCTTTTCCATACCTGCCCAAGAATTCCTGGAACACACCCTTTGTAGCCCGCTCTGAACCACAAAAAAAAAAAACAAACAAACAGAAGAGTTTGAAATTAAGAACAAAAGGAAACCCAGAAAGCTAAAATCAAATTGGGTTTTGAATATAGGGTTTTCGAGACCTGTGTCTATAAGGGTCCCATCCAAATCAAAAACGACAGCCAAAATCTTGCGTTTTGAAGTATCCGCTACTTTGGAGTGTTTAGAAGCACAGTTGCAGCAGCTCATGGCTGTGAACCAAAAGGGTCAGTCTGGGTTTTCTGTGTGTAACTGTAAGGAACTAAGGATGCGGAATTTTCAGCAGAGACAATTAGAAAATCAAAGGTTTAACTGGATTTGATTTGGGAATTCCAGTGTGAGTGTCTCTCATTATATAATGCAGGTGATGGGCAAATTGTAATTAAGTCGATGTTGTGAGGAAGAAGATGGGTATGCATTCGAATGGCATTGTTCGAACGCCAAGCTGCAGAGTATAAGAATTCAATACGCAAATTGATGAAAGGCAGATTCCCTTTCGTTCTCTTTTGTTTCTGCAGAACGATTCCTCAAACAAGTCTTCGATCAGCCCTTAAATTGAGGATAAACTAAATCATGAAGATCGAACTAATTCCACATGAAAAGGACTGTCGTCTCCTGTGAAACAATGGCATTTCCATGGCGGATTCGGATATGCTTCTTCTTTGTTTGCTTATGATTATAACTGTGTGTTTATATTTTGATTAGTTTCCGTGTTCAACACAAACAATAGGAAGTTACCCAATATATATATATATATATATAGGGCTTATTACTCAAAATGCTCCCCGAACTGGACATAAAGTCTCAATTTGTTCCCCCAACGCGAAATCGTAACAATGTGATCCTTGAATTCCCTTTCTATCAAGTTTGTTGCACCAAAAGTTAACAGAGTTACAAACTCTGTTTAAATTTTGTTTAGGATGCTTACGTGGCAGCAAGAGATTGGATGTTTTATTCATTTTGTAGCAAAATATTAAAACTAAATATTAAAAAAAAGAAGGATGAAAGAAGAAGATGATGAACTAAACATTATCAATCCCTTGCACAGAAATCCTTCCGTGCAATAAAGTGTGGATGAAGTACTTGACCTGGCTCTCGCCGTTAAAATGGTGGTGTGGGTCGCCGGGTCCCGGAGCGGGAGCTGGAGCTAGAGAAGGACCCAAAGCTAAAGCGTCATAAACTGGTAATATGGGCGGAGCCCCGACTGGAGTGGGTGCCGATTTCTTCAAGCGGTGGGTTCTTGGGTTGACCTCGGGCGCTCCCTCAGGTAGAATGGCAAATATTGTACGAAGATTTCGTCTTTGACTAAGTGCGAAATCAGGAGTCGCTCGGTGGGTGACACCGTCGGGTCGGATCATGTCATCGAGCCGGATGATTTGGACGAAATTGACCGATTTGCGAGTGGAGTTTTTGTGGGTTGTCAAGTGCATGTGCTCGTGGGTCTTTCAGAGGGTCTTGTGGTGGCGAGTCGAGAAGCGCAATGAGGATGGAGTTGGAGTTGATCTGGGTTGTTGTTGTTGCTGTCACCGACGATGAAGATTTGGCAGGCAATGCAGTGGCGGAAGTGAATGTGAGGAGTGAAAGAAGGGCGAAAATGAAGAAGAAGTGCCTGTATCGAGCAACCACATATCTGAGCATCCATGGTGCCCATTTTAGTGGTATGAGTTTTTTTTTTTCCGGTGAAGCAATCGAGTTTCGCAGTGGTGGCAAAAGAAAGGTGTGGATGGAAGAAGAAGAAGAAGAAGAGTTGGAGAAGTGGGTGTGGGATTGAGGCGCTTAGAAAAAGTTGAGTTCATCATCTTCTTCTTTCATCTTTTGTTTTTTTTTTTTTAAATATTTAGTTTTAATATTTTGCTATAAAATGAATAAAACATCTAATCCCTTGCTGCCACGTAAGCATCCTAAACAGAGTTTGTAACGCTGTTAATTTTTTGTGCAACGGACTTGACAGAATGGGGATTCAAGGATCACATTGTTACGATTTCGCGTTAGGGGAGTAAATTGAGACTCTCTGTCCAATTCGGGGAGCATTTTGAGTAATAAGCCTATATATACCTTATAGTTCCTTCATATTTTAAAATGGACAAAGCCTTAAAAAACTAAACAGTTGCTATCATTCAGTTTTACTCAAATTTTACCAACTCTCCTTAAATTTCAATATTAGAGTCTGTCATCTTTGAACTTCACACAAATATGCAACGATGGTCATTCTGTTATTTTTTTGAATGTTTTATGCTTAAATGTTTTCAGTTAAAAGTAAAGTAGATATGTCATTCTACGTGACCTATTTTAATAGAAAACGTTCAAAAAATTGACAGAATGACATCGTTGCATATTTGAGTAAAACTATGGGACGACAGACTCTAATATTAAAGTTGATGTACTGTTGATAAATTTGCGTAAAGTTATAAGACGTTAACAATCATTTATCCAATTCTTAAAATTTATTCCATTCTGAACTTAACTTTCTCTTTGCATGAAAAAATAATAATTAACTATCTCTTGTTTGCACATTTTGCCCTAAATGTCTTCTAATTGCTGCAGTATCCTTATAGTGCCGTAATTTTGTTTTTGCTTACATCTCTAATCTTCCTTTCCTCTCTATCTCCCCCTATTTTCTCTCTCCCATTTTCTTCTTTCCCTTTGTAAATCTATCATGGATGCTCTGAACATTTTCCATGGTTGCATCCTTGATTCTGTCTCGTGCCTCTTAATTTGGGTTTGATTTACTACTTCTTCTAAGCAAGAGAGAGAAAAACACTATTCTCTCAAAAAATATCAATTCTATAAATTTCATAATTTATAATTATATTGTATGTGTTTAGCTTGCAATAATTACTTCATCATAATCTACAAAAGAAAAATCAATTTAATTTATTGAATCACTCAAAAAGGTTAACAAACAAGAAAGTTTTGCCCAAAATAAGATTGAAATATTTTTTGGAACTTTTTTTGATTCCAACGAGTCTATGATTTATCCGGTCACTAAAAAATTCTTGTATAATGACTTGATCGTTTTAAGTATTATATATCATCTATAGAGCCCTTATAATGATCATAATTCTCATGTACAATGCACATATAATAATCTTATACAGTTACTAAAAGACCAAGTCATGATTAATAATTGACGTTATACAAGAATTAGAAGGCACATTACACATGTAATATTAGATCATTAAGCAATAAGCACAAGATTTAAATCAATACAAGGACACTATAAAGTGGGTAAAGGGGAGAGAGCGAGGAAAAATAAAATTAGGGCACTGCTGAAAATGTAAGATTATTTATATTTTGGACAAAATGTGTAAATAAGAGAAAATTAATTTAAAAGAATTCTTTGTTTTTGTATACTTTAATACTTTATATGTAACGACCCGGATTAGAAATTAAAATAATTCAAGAGTTTAATTAAGGAAAGGACGATTTTACCCTCGATTTCGAAGGGGTTCAGGAGTCACTTTTTGTCTGGCAGTACTTTTGGAAGTTTTTCTTGGGCCGTTGCGTAGGTCTCGAACTTACGAGTTCGCAGATAGGTGGAACGCGGAAAACGGAGACCCGGTCAGAACGTTGTGGGTCTAAAAGCTTTAGGGCCAGTTTGGTCATTTTGGAAAAGTCCAAAATTAGAGGGATATTTTTCTCTCTCCAGGAGACTCTGCTCAGACCGGACTCACTCTCTCTCTCCTCCCTCGAACCTTCTCTCTTCCCGTGCAAACACCGCACACCTCCACTGCCATCGACCCATTTTTGGGCAGTTTCGAACCGACCCAAGGCCACCAAACTCATCATCTTTGTCGTACGAACCAATTGGTGCAATTTTTGAGGTGTGAGAACCACCATAGATGGAGGATCGAAGAGAAAAAATGGACACGAACCTTTCGAGGGATTTTTCAGTCGATCGAGGTAAGATTTCCAACTTTGGACCCCAGTTTTGGATTCCTAGGAGTGAGTAGATGAGTTTAGACTAAAAGATAGTGAAAAATAGTTGAGTTTTGAGAAATCTGGAAAAGCTTGGATTCTCAACAGTTAATGGCCGATTCTGGTCGCAGTCCATCCATGTGGCAAAACAGTCAGCGTCTAGTCAGCAGTTAGTTGACCTTTGGGTCAACTGACGCCGTCAGGGTTTGATGAAATATGCTGACGGCATTAGCATATTCCATCAAAAGGTAACAGTGTTTTGACGGAACCCTAACACCGTTAGTTTGGACTGAAGATTCTGATTTCGTCAGAGTGACGGAATATTCCATCGTGACAGTGCAGATGCACGTGGCGGCGCGTGGGGGCACGTGGCCAGCGCGTAGGGAAGCGTGGCCGACGCGTGGTCCGGCCTTTTACCAACACGTGGGGCTGTTTCTCAGCCTACGATGATGTTTGTCTAGGATTTTAGAACATTCCAGATCATATTTTTTCAGTTTTGAGGTCGTTGGAGTTCGTTTAGAGCCCCGTTTGAATAATCCTAGCGGTAATGGACAACCACAGAGCGGGTTTTGGCTCGGGAGGTCAAGGGAGCTGGGTTATTGGTATGTCAAAGGGTTCCTTGGGGCTAGGGTTTCCTTGAGTAGGTACTTTGGATGTACTGTGAACGAACTGGGTTTTTGGGATTGCGTGATATGCGTACTTCTATGTATTATGTTATACCACGGGGTTCTTCGATGTTGGTGTTGGAGGGTATTTCTCTGTCACATTGCTGAGGTTTCTCCGACTGGCGTTGGAGGGTACTTCTCCGCTAGATCGTTGATTAGGGTTTTGACCCTGGTGATTGATATGAGGTATGTTATGGAGGATTCCATCATCCTCTCGGGATGATATGAGATATGTTATGGAGGATTCCATCATACTTTCGGGATGATATGAGCTATGTCTTGGAGGATTCCATCATAGGCTTGACGGGATATTGAGCTACGACTTGGCATGAGCCGAAATATCAAGTTACGACTCAGGGTGCTCAGGACGAGCCAGGATATCGAGTTGTGACTCGGGGTGCTCAAGATGAGCCGGGATATCAAGTTACGACTCGGGGTGCTCAGGATGAGCCGGAATATTGAGTTACGACTTAGGGTGCTCAAGATGAGCTGGGATATTGAGTTACGACTCGGGGTGCTCAGGATGAGCCGGGATATTGAGTTACGACTCGGGGTACTCAGGATGAGCCGGGATATCGAGTTACGACTCAGGGTTCTCAAGATGAGCAGGGATATCGAATTACGACTCGGAGTAAGTGAGCGAGACTCAATTCAACCAAGTCGGGTACCTTCGTCATCAGGCTTAGTGGGTGGTATGGGCGGTGACCCAGATTGACGAGTTGTTGACGGTTCACACGAGGGTGACACGTCAGTTGTCTTGTTAGCTTGTAGAGGAGGTCATCTGAGGTAGTTTGTGAACTACTGGTATATCTTTTGTCTGACAGGTAAGTGAAGGTCAATCAAGTACATAGTAGGTTCTGTTGGAACCCCTGTAAAGTTCATTTGATGTTTCCAAAGATTAAGGGTATTTCAGGTATTAAATTTTGTGGTTAAAAACTGTCAGACAGGAGTAGGGTTTTTACGGATTTCAAGACAAAATTCGAGAAGGGTCCTGTCATTATATACATATACTATATCAAAATAGAAGTCTTGTTTTTGAATACTTTATATATATGATATCTCATATATATATATATATATATAGTTTATATTTTATTATTTTTTATATTTAAGGGGTATATTAAGATTCAACATTCGGCTCATATTTCGTCTCCAAACCATCCTAATTCACATCGTTGTTGAAGGAATTTCTTTTGTAATTCCTTACATAAGAATTCAGAAATTACCAGATCTCCACCTACACAAACAAATTGTTGATAAAACTCCAAAATGGCAATTCTTTTGACCCAATATTTTTTTTTCTCCTTATCGTTTTGGAAAGATAAGAAAATTTCAGGGTAGCAAACATTCTCTGAAATTTCTCTTAGATTCGAACCCATAGCTTATGATAGAACTCGAATAGATATTTTGGAATAACTTTTAAAAATGTGCACATTTTGAAATACAAAATAGGTATATTGTATATATTGGCTAATCTTCCATCCAAAATATAGAGTCTGACTGAAAAAACAAATGAAGAGGCACATAGATGAGAAGAATACTTATGGGGTTGTTTCTAAATAATGTGCCCTATATATAGTGACATCCTAGCCGCCCTTAATAGAGTCAAAGGCAACTTATATGATGTGTAGTTATGGCCGGCGTTTTCTTTTTAACAAGGGAACCAATACTTGAACTATTACAAACCAAAGCCAATAAGTAATTAATTTTGTAGCAAGTGAACCATACAAATCCCTAATCTTGCTTAACAAATTCCTAAAAAATTCCTGAAAAATTCCTAATTTTTGTTAGAAGCAGACACAATATAAGTCCGGCACAATAATTTGATATATTTATGTATTGAATACGTTCATCATCCTCACTAAATAAGATGAAAGACAAATTTCTTGAAGATTATGTGATATATTATGACCACTTAAAAGATGAGCTTGTTGATAACATCGACATAGATTTGTTAATTGACGAATATCAGCCTTGAAGACATGAAGACATATAGGTTACAATTTAAATAGCTTTATATTGTGTTGTATTGCATAATTTTTTTTTTACATAGCAAGTATGTATTGTGACTAAATTTATTTATTTATTTATTTTTAATCAATGAATTTCACTCATAACGTCGAATTTTAATATGATTTTACATTATAATTTAGCCCACCTTGTTTTTAAATTTTGAATTCGTGCCTATGGTGAGGATGATGAATATAATACATATGCTAGTATTGAATATATTCACCTCTAAAGCTGCCTAATTTCGCCAAAAAAACAAAAGTTCGTTCCTTCAAAGCTTACCTAGATGCGTATCCCCACGACTAAACAGCAATTCACAAGTGGATATCATAAAACAGCATCCTCATCAAACATGAGGCACGAATCTATTCTTTTATATTCCCATTAAGCAGCTTTTGGCACAAGCATCACTTGTTCTATGAAAACCCTAGCCACGCCTTGTGTGCTCTACGACGTTTTTTGGCATTACACGTAGACATTGCACTACATGTTCCTCCACATATTAGTATGGGACTACATTACACGTAGACATTGCACTACATGTTCCTCCACATATTAGTATGGGACTAATCTCCGCCTCATTGAACCTTGACACCCACATAAGGCAGATATCAAACCAGGGGCGATAACCGAGCAACTAGAAAGAGATTCTTTTAACTAGAAAGAACTCAATTCAGATGTAAGATCCTTATCTAAAAGTTACAAATCATCAGAGATTCGAACTTTTCAAACTCTGTAACTCACCAAAGGCTCGAGAAACAATGAGAAAATGTGTACAAACGAGATATCCAACAAGAAAGACAAAGAAGATGATTGAACAGAGGAACTCCCCAAACATTTGACCTTCTTCCACAATTCATTCTCTGGCTAGTACTGTTTTAAGGTCAAATTTCAGATTTTTGCAAAAAAGTATCCAACATGAAGCAATCCATATAAAAGACTAGAGAGCTCTTTCAGAAACTTCAAACATAAGACCCCATTAAGAAACAAGATTGACTAGGGTTTTCACAATGCAACATATAAACGAGAGACCTTGAGATAGAGTAGGGTTTTAATAATGTAACATAAAAATACAAGTTCAATCAGAATGGTGAAACCAAACAGCACATATCAGTATGAAACCTCCTCGTCATCCGTGCTGTGGCATTTTCACTAAAACAAGAAAACCACCCTAAGCAATTTGGTCAATCCTCTGTACTCCCATCCAACATCACCAAATCGGGAAAGCTAGTGTGAAAGTAGATCAAGCAAGGTCCAGATATAACGCTATAATAAACCACACAACACAGTACGGGAGCGACTCAAATGGAGGGAAAAAAGTTAGTACAATAACAAGAACATGATGAACAATGAAGTGCCATGTATGAATCAGACCCGCCCCTCGATCCATGATACATAGCGAGCGTATCCTAAGGTGCTACCTGCATCACTGTGAGAGGGAGACAAATTAGCAGAGTAGGTAATCACAACGAAATCAACTATAAAATATGAGAGATACTCACGGCCGCATCTTCCAACCCACCAACCTTGGCAGTGCCATTCACCTTTTGGGAATCTTCTGCAGTTGAAATACAAAAGGAATAATAGGGATTAAAAACAATACATTGTATTTGAAATCAACCAAATTTGCTATCCATCAACAAGTTTATTTGGAGTTTCATACTTGATTATTTATGATTTGAAGATGCATCTATATGCTAATTTTCTTTGAGCTTGTGTATGTTTACTGAAAACTTGTTCTACTGTGAATTTGCATACACTAGGTTATAATTAGAGACGAGCATTTTCGGTTGTCAAGAATCAAAGAAGCAAAGTTACATAAGTACATTCTGCTAACCTAACTGGCTAACACAGAATAAAAATTCAGTGGCATGCTATTGAAACCAGCAATGACACGCTATTCAGTGACATTTAACAGACCTCCTTACTAGTCAAACTCCATATGCTACCAAGCTTGATTCCAATCAGTCCAATTTTCGTAACATATCAAACTCCGAATGATATATAATGCCTTTTTCTAATTCAAGTTCATCAGTTTCATACCCAAGCTCATAATATTGTATAACACAGATGACAAAAATTTACTACTGTTGTAGATCTCTAATACGAAACAAATTTCCTTTCAACACATTTAACAGGGAGACAAAAGAATCAGAAGAGTATGCCAATATGGACTTCACCAGCCAAACCCTCTAAAACTTGTCCAAAAGTGACATCAATACAATGTCATTAGAGATGATGAGCAGTATTAACAGATTGATTGACTCATACTCTCACCCTGAGATCTAACTGAGATAATAGTAGAATAAAGAGTAAAGAAGTTAATATATCCCTGTATAAATGCGGCAGCCAGAAAAACCTATTCAACTCTATTTACGGAGCAAATACCTACCAAGTCCAAGAAGGGTATCAAAGGTAAAAAGACCTCTAGTTTTCACAGCATGAAACATTGGAAAATTAAAAGCCACTATCAATCAAAAATTGTTCTTGCCCTCCCACTCAGCTCCATCAGTTCATACAGCTCAGTTGCACATAATCTCCATATTGCATTGAAAAAAAAAATCTCCAGTTTGCATTGACCAAAACAATTCTCCAGTTTACATAAACAAACATTATGCAACTGAAGTTTATCTATTATAAGCATGAAATCATTATCTCAACCAAGTTGTCATCGTTGAAAACAAAATCTGAGAAAGTGAAAACAGCTTAAAATACTTTTCAGCTTCTATTTTGTCACTTGTCCGTTCTTCCACATCCCTCCAACCATCATTCTTCCATTCTTCTATACTCCTCATTTCTCCCATGTATTTCATCTCTACCTCCAACACGAAAATGAAAACTATAAACTTAAACAAAATAGTTATCAAACAGGAACCTTAGAAATATAAGTAATTTATCAAGATGATGGAGGGATTGGTACTGCAAAGCAATGCATATTGTCAACTCCTATTTCTTTGAGATAATTGTGGTTCAGAATAGTCTTCTTATGTTTGCAAGTCTGTTTGAACATTTATTGCTCTACAGTAAGCTCAATATGCTCAATCCCAAAAGCGTAAAATATAGGGTTTCATCTTTCAGCTAGAAATAAATGAAATATGATCAAGGTCACAAGATAGGTATTGAGTTTCAGAAACATCTTCCATCAACTATATATTTCTCTCCTTTTAGCAAAAGGGCAGGAGTGCTCGAAGGAGGAAAGATGGAAAATGATACCGGAATTCCATGCCATCGCATTCATTTAGGACCACTCAAAGATTATTATTATCTTGAACAATGAGAGTACCAATGTCATCAAATTATATGAATCATATTTGGCACCCAAGTTAGAGAAAATTTAATTTCAAAGCGGGAAAGAAAATTCAGAATCCAGTTTTTCCAACTAAATATAAAAAGAATGTTCTAAAAAGGTCATGACATTCATCTTAACAAGAACTAGCTAAAGGCTGAACTATATTAATAACATCTAATTCACAAGCTAAACAAATTCTTTTACCAACCAACTGTAAAAGTGACAATACCAGCAGATTTTCTTAGAGAAAAATGCATAACAACAGCCAGTTTACCAATGATGTTCATATGATTTTACGATTTCACACTTTCACAGTAATGTTTCACGAAATTAACATTTGACCAGAAATACACAATTACTTTTAGATGGTAAATCTGAAAAGAGAGGAAAGGTAGCCAGTCTGAGATGGGAAACCATATGAGTAAATAATAAACAACATAGTTTTCCAACTAGTTTATGCAACATTTTAAAACGAAATTCTCTATAATAGTAGACAAGACTTGAGCATACAGCGTATTTTTTTTTCCCTTTAAGAAAATTGCAGAAAAGTACAAAGCAGACATCAGAAGCATGACAATGCTAACATCATGTAACTTTACAAGAGAATCAAGTAAACATATGAAAATTTCCAGAAAGAAAGCCAACAAATGCATTTAAGTTCAATCAACCAAGGGACAATAACCAAAGCATATAAATCCCGAGGGGGGGGGGGGGGTTTGTGTGGTGGGGAGAGAAACAAGGAGGGATAACTAATCCAATACAAGAAACTAATCCTCTAAACTTTCAACTTATGGGAATTATGTGCATGAATTAACTCCTAAAATAAGTAATACTATCACCTCCATCCTCTGGAAGATCAGAATTCCACAATGTGAGGTTGTCCCTTAGAAGCTGCATGATTAAGGTGCTATCTTTGTATGACTCTTCACTCAGTGAGTCAAGCTCAGCAATAGCCTCGTCAAAAGCTATCTTTGCAAGGTGGCAAGCCCTGTAACACAGTATCCACATAAAATTTATATTAACCTCGTTCTTTACGAGTGTCGAACTCAAAGACCTGAGTACTCCCAACTCCCACTACGCAGTCGGTAGAAATACCACTAGACCAGTAGTACTAGTGGCCTTTTTGTGAGGTTATTATAACATGGATTAACACTAATAAACCCGAAGATAGCAACCTACACACCTTTCTGGAGAATTCATGATCTCATAATAGAAGACTGAGAAATTCAAAGCCAGACCCAAACGGATGGGATGAGTAGAAGGCAATTCAGCCTCAGCAGTAGTGGTGGCAGTCTGAAAAGGCATCAAACTGAAAAAGATTAGAGAGAGAGAGAGAGAGAGAGAGAGAGAGTGGTGAAATCTTTTCAATAATGATGTTTGGCATGTTAAGCAGATGAACAGAAATCTATGAAGACACTTACATACACAAAAACTTTTGTGCAAAAGAATGGGCCGATTGATAACCATTTGGTTTTTGGTTTTCACTTTTTGACCTTGAGATATGGGGAAAGCATATGGGGAGGGATGAAAAAGAGTGGTGGGGAAAGAAAATAAAAACAATGAATGGAAAATTCCTGAAAATGAAAACAACATAAAATAGGTTTTGGTTTTTCGATTTCATTTTTTGTACTTTCCGTCTGCATCTCTCCCACCATCCTTTCTCCACTCTTTCATCCCTCCTTTCCCTCTTATCCCAAACACAAAAAGTGAAAACCAAAAACAATAAGGTTATCAAATGGGCCCTACATGTTACAAGTCATTACGGCTGCTATACATTTTTCAGTCAACCAAGATGATATACATTTTTTATCAACCTTGAAATAATTCCTATGAAAGCAAGTAAAAAACGCTGAATTGTAACAGAGGGGAAACGGTGCTTTAATATTGACAGAGCAAAAGAAAAATAATATGCCAAATTTTCTTCTAAAAATATCCTCAGTTTGCGAAAGCATCGTGTTGCACACCAATATATCAATTTGTGCACAAGAAATGGCACAAATCTGGTTATGTATGAGCAATAGAGGTCAAGAAAAAGGACCTTGCCAGATAGAACACAACAGCAACAGGCAAGAAGCAACCATTTGATACCATGAGAGAGAAAGAGAGAGAGAGAGAGAAAGAGAGAGAGAGAGAGAGAGAGAGCAACCTCATATGCTTTCTTTGACTGTTCAGCAGCCTCTTTTTTATCATCACCGCTCTTGAACTCTGCAAGATACCTATAATAATCTCCTTTCCTACAACCAAATTATTTCATTGTCAACATTTAGTTATCTTCATGATGCTCGTTTTAAAGCTGAATAAAAAATAAAAATATTACATATAGCTTGGTTTAATAGAAACATAGTCTCACATCTTATAATAGAAAACAGTCGATTCACCAACTGGAGCTGAAGGAATGAGATGCTCATCAATCACTGTCATGATATCACCACAAATGGTCGAGAGCTCTGATTCAACCTTCTGTCTATACTCCTTCAGTTGCTTCACATGATTCTCATTTCCTTTTGCTTCCTCTTTCTGTTCTATTGATGAAAGGATCCTCCAAGATGCTCGACGAGCACCAACAACATTCTTGTACCCAACAGAGAGCAAGTTTCTCTCTTCAACCGTCAATTCAACATCAAGGTTTGCAACCTTCCTCATTGCTTCCACCATTTCTGTTAAAATTAGGTATATATATGTCACAAACAACAATCATGTTTCAATCAATCATCAAGAAATTGAACCCCTGATTTTTACCAAGGCAGAACCAGTTAATTCAATGGCATAACTTCCCTACTTAAAATCTCAATAGTGCTTCTTTCTTCTTTTTTTCAATTGTCCTACTTAAACTACGCTCTTTGGTTAGATATCAAATAATCAACCAACAATTATTGCAACTGTTAAGTAATTGGTGGTTTTGAACTCAATTGCAATCCCAGCTTCACTACCTAGATATGACACAATAGAAAGATCTATCTAGGAAAATGGAGGTGGGTATGGGAGGAAACTAAAAGCTTGGAAAGGGTGTATCACTAGACATTTGGTTTTTAACCACAATCCGTCAAACATACGCAGTCATTATTGAACCTACGAAATATAAAAAGATTTGAAGGACCTTCACTTCTGTTTGATTGAAATTTCTCAAGGGTTTCAAATAGAAAAACTTCAATCATTAAAATTTGTTATTACTCAATGCTTTATATCATCTAGCCTATTTTGTTGCATTTGTTACCATTAAAGGAAATTATACCCAACGAAATAGCTGTAAATTTTTGTATCAAGCATATACCAAACAGATAAGTTTGGAGACAAATACTCTCCCGTTGACAGAAAAGAGCAGTCCAAAACAAATCCAAAATACAGAAGATTTATACAGAAATAATAATCCCTCCCTGGAATTAAGTATCAGACCGATCCTAAGTTCAGATCAGTATGCAACCCAAAAAATGAATTTCCTCCACTCTCTCTCACTTTCACCAACCGAACACTGAAGTTCGCAGAAATGAGTGAAAAAAATGAAATTTAAACTCCAGATACGCACAAACATATAGAGACGGCACGGAAAGTGATTTACTACATAATCATCCTCAGAGTATCAAACAGAAGCAGAAAAATCCAAAGCACCAGAAGCCAAATTAGAAGGAGAAACCCTAACCATCGTATCGCTCTGCCTGCTCAGCGAGCTTGGCAAGGTAGACGAAGTTTTCACGTTCTGTAGGAGAACCCATGGCGGACCTTAAACACAGAGAATCAAGAGTTGAGGGTTCTGGCAGCTTTAGAGTTTGGGGTTTGGGGCTCGCGAATTCTTACAGTTTCGATCTCACAGAGTGGATTAGTGGACTCAGACTCAGAGTCGCAAAACGCGCAAACTCTGTAATTTTCATGAGGTATTATATTAAAAAGAAATAAAGAAAAAACAAAACGGTCCAAGAAATACTATTTATTATTAAATAAAAAGAAATTAAGAAAAAACAAAACGGCCCAAGAATTCCTTTTTATTATTGTTTATTTGGTCTTTTTGACGCTAGAATTGGGAATTTTTTTGTTTTTTGATACAATGCGAACATATTTATTTAGGGGAAATGAAAATCAAATCAAAGATAATAATTTTTATTATGGAGCACTCATACATTTACTTTACCATTAGATTTTTTTAATAAGTGGATCACACCTGAAATACTTAATGTTATTACCAAAAATGGGTAATGAGATTAACTAGGGGAGGTGTTAATGACTCACATTACCTATTTTAATTTTTTGATGTACCAAAATTGCCCTACAATTTTTAAATTAATTACAGCCTTTAGTCACAATAAATTTACGCGTACCCTAATTTTCTTTTGAATACTTCAATACTCCGACGGCTTAACCCTTCGATTCTCGAGACGTTTTTCTTGTTATAAACACTTTTTTTGCTCCAAAGTAGGTAAGTATACTTTATTTTTGTTGTTCTTCTTCTACTCTCCTTCACACCTCACCACAGTTAAGGTTAATTTATTTTTGTATTTAAAATATTATTTGTGTATTCTTTTATGGCTGCTGGGGTTGGTGTGTGTTCAAAGAGTAATCAAACAAGAAAACGAGAAGGACATTTTAGTAATCAATTAATTTTTATTCCGATTCATAACGGTTAGTAAAAAAGAACAATGAAAATGAATCTCGTTACTGTTTTAATTCTATATAGTTAGTAAACAACTCAATGGAAATAATTACCCCCTTCTCCGATTACCTACTTCTCCGATTGCCTACTTCTCCCATTACCCATAATTCTCATTCCTGGTAAGTAAACGTACCCTCAAGAGAGGATTACCATATAAACATTGGGTATCGACCTCGCCATTTACGAGAGTCGAACCCGAAACCTCCCACATAGCATTACGTGTGGAGAGGAATACTACTAGGCCATAACATTACGTGGTGCGGAATTTTTTTTTAAAATAGGGAAAACACCTAAGATGCACCACATTGAATGCATACATGCCTATTAGGTAAGAGAGGGGAAATCAGAGACTTGCGAAAGAATCGAGTGATCGAACAATTAACCATACTTGAATTTACAACTACCAGTCGCAGTATTACACTCGAACTAAGTTATCTAAGCCCCTGGAGACAAGACCCCTTCCGAATTTCCCCTCGAAACTCGAGAAAAGCCCTGCTCCAGTCTAACAACCCTGGAAAAACTCAAAATCTTCCAGAAATGCCCTCACACTACCGACTAAACCTTATGAGAATTCTACCAAAAATTCGGCAAAATTTTCCCTATAACCGGGTCAAACCGTCTACTACCTGTCATACTAAGGATGCAATAACAAACACCAATCCAGACAGTCCAGCTAAACCCACAATCTAAAACAAGTCCAAGCCCAAACTACCAAGCCCCCGAAATAATTACAATACCCGAAAATGGATCAGAGCCAACTAGGTTAACTTAAAATTTACATAAACTAATGAAAGTCCTATGTACTGGTAGCGTAGCAAACAATGATGCCTCCTCCTAGTCTTGTTGCCTCGTCCCGCTATAGCCTGGAGGGCACAAAACCAAAGTAACTATGAGTAGACAATAGACCATATCGAAGCGTACACACGCTAATAAAGTGATAATAATAATAATAACAAAAATAATGATAATCAGGACAACCCACCTTGTGGTAAATCCTATTACATTAAGACACTGCATAAAAATTACCGGAGTACCATTCAATTACATTGGTGGAACCCTCGATGTAAGGAGCCTTCTCGAATTTCGCCTCGAAATCCGCGAAAAACCCTTATCCCGTCTGACAGCTCTTTTTCCTCAAAATTTAATACCATGAATACCCTTTATCCTTAAATAATATTTAGTAAACCTTACAGGGTTCCTGTCATAATCTCTGTACTTACTAACCACACCTACCTGTCAGACGCAAGATAACTTACAGGTCAAAGCCGAGACCTCGGAATAGTGGTGGTCCAAAAATTAACACACTCTTACACCAAATGTCAGTAGTTCAGACACTGCTGAAACCTCTACTGGAATAACACAAGACAACTAACTAGTCAGCCTCTAGTGAATCGTCACTAACTCGTCACTCTAGGTCACCGCCCACACCAACCCACTGACCCGGATGACGAAGGAACCAGTCTTGATTAAATTGAGTCTTACTGACTCGCCCCGAGTCAAACTCGATATCCCTACTCCCCTAGAGTACCCCGAGTGATAACTCGATATCCCTGCTCCTCTAGAGCACCCCGAGTGATAACTCGATATCCCTGCTCCTCCAGAGCAATCTTGAACCTCAACGATATGGCAGAGAAAGATCCCTCGAATGCCAACATTGGAGAACCCCTCGACGATCTAGCGGAGACATACCTTCTAACGCCAATCAGAGAACCCTCAACAATGTAGTGGAGAAAAACACCCTCCATACTAATCATCGGAAATCCCATGGAATAACCCAATACCTAGAAGTATGCACACCCATGTAATCCCGGAACCCTAGTTCGTTCACAGCGCGAATAAAATACGAAGTCATTGATGCCCTAGCCCCCAAGGAACTCTTGACACATTATTGACCTAACTACCTTGACCTCCCGAGCTCAAAACCCGCTCCATGGTCAACCGTTACCACTAGGATTGACCAACCGGCGCTCTAAACGAACTCATATGGCCTCAAAACCATCAAAATCCGATCTGGAAGGCCCCAACACCCTAGCCACGCGTCGTCGTGACCCCGAAATTGGCTCCAAACGCTGCCACGCTCTGGCGGAAGGCTGGACCATGTGCCACGCGCCCTCACTCGCACCCACGTGCCTGCTACAGTACTCATACGCCTAACCCGGTCCAACCGGCCTAACTCGGCCTGACTCGGTTCAGCCCGACCTGATCCACTCGACCCGATTGGTCCATTCGACCTGACCCGATCAAACTCAACCCGATCGGTCACCGGTGACTCACCGGAGAAGACGACCGGAGACCGATGTCGCCGGAGAAGACAATCGGACCACTGCAGTGCTGCCGTCTTAGTCGCCGAAAACTAGGATTTCTCGTCGAAAATCGCCATTTTCGGTGAGCTTCCAAATCCTTCATTTCTTAACTTATGTTCACGATCTACACATGTAAATTCATCTACTTTTCACCAGGAATTTGAAAATAAGATCAAAGTTCCGATACCGTACCTAGTTTGGTCGAAAATCGGCCGAGAAGTTTCAGTCCTCCTCCCTCGTCCGTCCGTCGTCCATGGAGGTGCTCCCGCTCCGATGATTACCCCAAAATGCTCGTGGAGTCACGATGAAGACCCTCCCGGCCTTGGCTTCGGTCAAATCAGACCGAAATTCTTCCGATGAGAAGGGGGGTTCAGTGTTCGCACGGAGAGAATCGGGTAGGAGAGAGAGACTGAAATGGACCAATCTCCATAAGAGAGAGAAAAATATCTAATTTATAGTTCCAACTTTTCCAAAATTACCAAACTGCCCCTGAAGCTTCTAGACCCGTAACTATCTTACCAGGTCTCCGTTTTTTGCATGTCGCCTGTCTACGAACTCGTGAGTTCGAGACCTACGCAACGACCCGAAAAAATTTCCCAAAATCACTGTCAGCCAAAAAGTGACTTCTGAACCCATCCAAAATCGAGGGTAAAATCGTCCAATTATCAATTTAATTTAATTTTTGATCCGGTTCGTTACACTCGCCATATCCAACTGTACTTGCCATTGTAATAACCCGGCCAAAGCTGATATCTCGGGCTGTAACCCTACATCCCGACCGTAGCCATCATCCTAGAGCTGCAACTCGATGTCCCAGCTCATCTCGAGTCGTAGCATAATATCCTGACTCATCCCAAGCCGTAGCTCAATATCCCAGCTCATCTTCAGCTGTAGCTCAATATCCTAGTTGTAACCATCATCCCTGAGCCGTAGCTTGAGATCCGGGGCAGTCCAACCTGGGGATATGCCCTCCTAACCACTGTCAAAAATACCTCAAAGCAATGGCTAGAAACTGAGAGGTCAAACCCGGGGACTACTCTCCACATATCTGAAAATACCTCAAAGATATGCGGTGGAAATCATGCACTACGCGAGTAGGTAACCTTGACGAGCACATGACCGAAAATACTTCAAAGTCGTGTGTCGGAGATAAACACGCATGACCGAAAATACCTCAAAGCCATGTGGTTACATGACCGAAAATACCTCAAAGTCATGTATCGAAGAAATCCCAGGTTGTCGCCTAATATCCCGGCCGAAGTTGTAACCTCAATGAGCACATGACGAAAAATACCGCAACGTTGTGCGTCGGAGAAATCCCTCACCTTACATGTCCGACAATACCTCAAAGACATGTGGTAGAAATCCAAGATACCTGGCCAAAGCCAAAATCATCAAATCCGGGTGTAAGCACAACCTCCATGATTCCGAGCCAAAGCTCAATATCCATATCCCCGGGCCTAAGTCCATAATCACATAACCGGTAGAAGCCCAAAATGCTTCCCAAACATTAACCACATTTATCAAATGTATGAAATCCATAGTCCATATTCCATAATTCACAATTCACGATAAATCCCTTAAACACAAACATCCTTAATTCCAGGAATGCATAAACGATAAGAAATTCAATAAATCCATAATTATCATAAATCGTTTTGGGAACAATCCTCATCAATTACCGGAATTCATCATTACTAATAAAACATTTAAAACATACAATTATGAATTATGCTTTAGAAACCAAAGTCCACTCACCTCACGGTCCAAACAAGTTCAATTGCAAGCTAATTGTTCCCCCGTGACTTTTGGAGCCACCACGCCTGCTAAAGACGACACTTGACATTACTAAACGATAATTATAAACCTCAAGTTCAATTCCCTAATCCCCGGGAGTATCCGCGCGCCCTAAACACGCACAAAGTAACTTTAAACCCCCAAAATAGGCCCTAAACAAACTCCGATGGATCCGAAACCTGCGCGAACGGATGTGGAACGTCGAAATACATGGTACATGAGTCGCCGGAGCTTAAGGGAGGGCCCCACGCGCCGGTGGCCGGCCGTGGACCTCCCCCACGAGAGACTGCAAGGCTCAATTGCCTTTTTCACGCCCTCGCCAGTACTGTAGCCTTGTTGGTCGGAAAACTTCATTTCCAGCCGATTTTCAAAGCTTCATATCTCTCTCAATTTTCCACCAAATTCAACGTTCTAATAGTCAAATTCTATCTACTCGAGCCAAGGAATCCAAAACTGAAGTCAAAACTAGTATCACATACATATGATGGCTGGAAAATGGCCGAGAAGTTTTGGTCAACGTTTAGAGCTTCGCCCCATCGTCCACGGCTATCTTCACGGCTCACGGAGGGTATGGTTGTGTTCGGGGGAAGGAGAGGAAGGTCGTGGTGTGTTTGGTTTGGGTCCAAATGGTCGAAATCAAAATCCAAGATTTATGGGTTGTTTTGGTTTCTGACAGGAAAGAAAGGAAGAATAGCGAGAAGGGGAGAAAAAATGAAGGAGAAAAAGAGACTAAAAATATCTTGGTCTCCAAATTACCAAAATGCCCCTCACAGTTTTAGACTCATAACACCCTCAAATGAACTCCGATTTTTGCATGATGCCTGTCTACGAACTCGTGAGTTCGAGTCCTACGCAACGGTCCAAGAAAAACTTCCAAAAGTATTTTCCAACAAAAAGTGGCTTTCGAACCCCTCCTAACCCCGAGGTTAAAATCGTCCTTTCCCAAATAATTTCACCAATTCACCTCAATTTTAAATCTGGGTCGTTGCAACTCCCCCTCCTAAAAGAAATTTCGCCCTCGAAATTCACTCAACACAGGTAAAAGAATCATTACCCTACAACTTTTCGAGTCCTCTCGCGCCTCCACCAACACGATCTAAGCTTCTTTACACAAGTCCAATTGGTTCACGATGTCTCTCTGGTTGATTGTCAACTTTTATTTTCAAACTTATGACTCGATTTTCAATTGAAACTCCACAAACTCATTGTATGTTGGCCCCAAATGATTCAAAAAAGCAGAGCATTCCTTAATGGTTTACTGAATGTCTTGTATTGGTTCCCTGGACATCGAAAAATCTTCCAAACCAACACTAAACCCTTATGAAAAAAAAAAAATTCTCCAGTAAACTTGTAACATCCACCAACTCGAGATCCCATGATATCCCCCAGTTTACTAACTCAAGCACAGGCTCCAAGGTAATAGGAACTAAGTTCACATAATTCCAAATTGAAAAGTAAACAAGAACGCAACTCTCTTGTTAGTCCCTTGGGTTTCACATGTAGCCATCTCCCACAGGAGACTTGTCAACAAGAAATAGAAATCATCCTTGAATATCGTGCGCCTTGCAAATTTCTCCGCTCCCATCTCAACAACATGACGTAGACGAGGACAACGACCTTGAGGCATCACAAAAGTACACGAATGCACACTAAGTGTGGTCTACATGAAGTTAACCTAGAGCTCTGATACCAACTTGACAAGACCCTTCCCGAATTTTCCCTCGAAACTCGAGAGAAGCCCTGCTTCCTTCTGACAACCCTAGAAGAAAAATTCAAAATCTTCCAGAAATGGCCTCATTCTACTGACCAAACCTTATGAGAATTCTACCAAAAATTAGGTAGAATCTCCCTTATAACCGGGTCAAACCGTCTACTACCTGTTAGACGAAGGATGCAATAACAAACACCAATTCAGACAGTCCAGCTAAACTCACAATCTAAAACAAGTCCAAGCCCAAACTACCAAGCCCCCAAAATAATTACAATACCCGAAAATGGATCAGAGCCAACTAGGTTAACTTTAAATTTACAGAAACTAATGAAAGTCCTACGTACTAGTAGCCAAGCAAACAATGATGCTTCTTCCTAGTCTTGTCACCTCGTACCGCTACGGCCTGGAGGGCACAAAATAAAAGTTACTGTGAGTGGATAATAGACCATATCATACACACTCTAATAAAGTGATAATAATAATAATAACAAAAATAATGATAATCAAGCCAACCCACCTCGTGGTAAATCATATTACATTACGACCGTCCATACAAATATATATATATATATATATACAAATTACCGGAGTACCATTCAATTACATAGGTGAAACCCTCGCCATATCCAACTATACTTGCCATCGTAATAACCCGACCGAAGCCGATATCCCAGGCCGTAGCACCACATCCCGATTGTAGCCTTCATGCCCGAGCCGTAGCTTGATGTCCCGACTCATCTCGAGCCGTAGTGCAATATCCCGACTCATCCCGAGCCGTAGCTCAATATCCCGGCTCATCCTGACCCGTAGCTCAATACCCCAGTTATAGCCTTCATCCCCACGTCATAGATCGAGATCCGGGGTAGTCCAACCCAGGTACATGCCCTCCCAACCACTACCGAAAATACCTCAAAGCAATGGTTAGAAACTGAGAGGTCCAACCCGGGGACCTACTCTACACATATTCGAAAATACCTCAAAGATATGTAGTGGAAATCATGCACTACGAGCGTAGGTAACCTTGACGAGCACATGACAAAAAATAACTCAAAGTCATGTGTCGGAGATAAACACGCATGACCGAAAATACCTCAAAGTCATGCAGTCACATGACCGAAAATACATGTGTCAGAAATTCCTCAATGAATACATGACAGAAAATACCTCAAAGTCATGTATAGGAGAAATCCCAGGTCGTTGCCCAATATCCCGGCTGAAGCCGTAACCTTAACGAGTACATGACAGAAAATACCGCAACGTCATGCGTTAGAGAAATCCCCCGCCTCACATGTCCGACAATATCTCAAAGACATGTGGCGAAAATCGAAGATACCTGGTCGAAGCAAAAATCATCAAACCCAGGTCTAAGCCCAACCTCCAGGACTCTAGGCCAAAGCCCAATATCCATATCACCAGGCCTAAGCCTGTAATCACATAACCAGTTCAAGCCCAAAACACTTTCCAAACATTATCCTTATTTATCAAATGTATGAAATCCATAGTCCATATTCCATAATTCACAATTAACGATAAATCCCTTAAACACAAACATCCTTAATTCCATGAATGCATAAACGATAAGAAATTCAATAAATCCATAATTATCATAAATTGTTTTGGGAACAATCCTCCTCAATTATAGGAATTCATCATTACTAATAAAACATTTAAAACATATGATTATGCATTATGCTTTAGAAACCAAAGTCCACTCAGCTCACGGTCCAAGCGAGTTCAATTCCAAGTTAATTGTTCCCCCATGACCTTCGGATCCACCATGCTTGCTAAAGACGATAGTTGACATTACTAAATAACAATTATAAACCTTAAGTTCAATCCCTTATTCCTCGGGAGAACCCGCGCGCCCTAAACGCGTACAAAGTAACATTAAACCCCCAAAATAGCCCCTAGACAAACTCCGATGGACCCGAAACCTGTGTCAACGGATCTGAAATGTCGAAATACATAAAACACTAGTCACCGGAGCCCAAGGGAAGGTCCCACGTGCTGCCACACTCCGGTGGCTGCCCGTGGACCTCCCCCACGTGCGACTGCAAGGCTCAATCACCTTCTTCACGCCCTCGTCGGTACTGTAGCCTCGCCGGTTGGAAAACTTCATTTCCGGCCAGTTTTCAAAGCTTCACATCTCTCTCAATTTCCCACCAAATTCAAAATTCTAATAGTCAAAATCTATGTACTCGAGCCAAGGAATCTAAAACCGAAGTCAAAAACTAAGATCCCATACCTATGGTGGCCGGATAATGGCCTAGAAGTTTTGGTCAACGTTTAGAGCTTCGCCTCGTCATCCACGGCTGTCCTCACTACTCATGGAAGGTATGGTTGTGTTCGTAGAAGGAAAGGAAGGTTGTGGTGTGTTTGGTTTGGGTCCAAATGGTCGAAATCAAAATCCAAGATTTATGGGTTGTTTTGGTTTCTCACGGGAAGGAAAGGAAGAATCGCGAGAAGGGGAGGAAAAATGAAGGAGAAAATCTGAGGGAAAAGGAGAAAAAGAGACTAAAAATATCTTGGTCTCCAAATTACAAAAATATCCCTCACAATTTTAGACCCATAAAACCGTCAAACGAACTCCGATTTTTGCGTGACGCCTGTCTACGAACTCGTGAGTTCGAGACCTACGCAACGGTCCAAGAAAAACTTCCAAAAATATTTTCCAACAAAAAGTGTCTTTCGAGCCCTTCCTAACCCTGAGGTTAAAATTGTCCTTTCTCAAATAATTTCACCAATTTACCTCAATTTTAAATCCGGGTCGTTACACTTGAAGCATCTAATAAAGTTTCACTATAAGAAATTATGTTATTGATAGCATCGGATTATAGCACTTTTGCACAAGTGCTATGAAATGTAAAATAATAATAAAAAAAAACCCTAAACTCTGTGAAAGGGCAACAAAACACGTGCTAGATAGGAAAATCAAAATCACAAAGCGGGGGAAACCAAAATTTCATGGCCCGCGTCCTTTTCTGAAACAAAGCGTTTAGAAGTATGTTCTCAGCCTTACTCTTAGGGAAAGAAAAATCAGATCGACTTACTCTCAGCCTCTCTCATGTTCGTCGCTTAGCCGCCTCTCTCGCGTTCGTCGCTCAGTTGCCTCTCTCACGTTGGGCCTCTCAGATTCTGTCAGTTCTCACTCAGCCTCAGGTGTCTCTCACTCTCTCACTCTCGCCTCTCACTGCGCTGAAAAAGAAACAATTCCAGAGATTAGCTCTTCCCTCACGAGGTCGTCTCTGCCTTCATGCCGTCACGACCAGATCTATTTGGTGATAGGTAATCGCTCTCCCTCTCCCTTCCTTGACGGTTAGCTCTGTTTTGAAACAGATTTTATTTTTATTTTTGTTATTTTATAACTAGTTGTAGACATATTTGAGCACTATGCAGTGGTGATTCAAAGAAACTACTCAAGCATCCTTCAAAAAATTCTGATTTTGGTCTTCCAGGTTGGTCTTTTTTCTATACTCTGATTCTAGTTCCTGATTTAATTTGATGAGGTGTTTGCTAGAACTCTTCAACCTTGTCTTCTAAAGTAATGTTTGTGTCTGACTATAGGGGGAATGATCTATTTTTGGTGGTCTCAGATCTTTGCTGTTATTTATTTGCTGGCTGATTGAATGTCCTCTTTTTGACTAATAAAGGTGGTTATGTTAGGTTGTGATTTGGTTTAGTCGATTACTTGGGTTTTTCAATTTAAGGTTTTCATGTTTTCTGTGGTCTATCAAACATTCAAGTGGTTTTCATGTTTATTTTGGGAGGGATTTGAAGTGAAAGTATTTTTTCTATTACCTCAGACTTAATTCACGTTCAAAACTATTTTTCTTATACAATTTTAGAACTAAAAGATATAGCTTAAGCCTCATTCATGCAATTTCAGAGTCTCTACAAAAATTGGTGGAAGTGTTTTCATTCACATTGGGGATGATGCGTGTTGTAATGCTATCACTCTGACGGAATCAGAATATTCCATCCAGTTAACAGCGTCAATGCTCCATTATGACGCCGTTTAACGGAATATGCTAACGTCGTCAGCATATTCCGTCAAACATCGACGGCGTCAGTTGACTGGTTGCTGATTGGACTGCCACGTGGCTCCATGTGGCACCACATTAGCACACCAGTGACTGCCACGTGGCACCACGTGGTTGATAGGTGGCATGCCACGTTAGCACCCAGTCGAACCAACAACCAGAACTCGTCGGAGAAGACGATCGAAAACCGCCATCTCCGGTGAGCTCCAATTCCTTCATTTTTTTCACCAAAAAACACGATCCACACATCGAAATCCATCTCCTTACTCCTAAGAACTCAAAAATGGGGTCAAATGCTCAAAAAATACCTGGTTTGGCTGGGAATCGATCGAGAAGTTCAAAAACTTCTCCTCCTCGGTTCTCCGTCCACGGTGGCTGTCTCTCTTGGGGATTTGTACGGTTAGGGTCACGGTGAGGTAGGGAAGACGATGGTGGTCATGGTAAAGGTCGATTGGGTCGAAATCAAAGATGGTGATGGTTTTTCGGTCCTTGCCGTGAGAGAGAGAGGTCGAGAGATGAGAAAGAATGCCAGATTTTTCCAGAAATTAAAAGAGATAAGGGACTTTTAAAATATATTGTTTTCACAAATTACCAAATTGCCCCTGAAGCTTCTAGACCTATAACTCCCTCATTCGGATTCCATTTTTTGCGTGCCACCTGTCTACAAACTCGTGACTTCGAGACCTACGAAATGCTCCAAGAAAAACTTCCAAAAGTCTCTCCGTACAAAAAGTAACTTTTGAACTCCGAGGGTAAAATTATCATGTTCTAAATTAATTTACAAATTACTTTAATAATAAATCCAGGTCGTTACACCATTTATCTAAATGGTATGGTTATGGTTATAACCATTTAGATCCTCTTTTAAATGGTATGGTTATGGTTTTTAATTATTTACCCAATGGATAAACCATTTAACCATTTAAACATAACCATATAACCATTTAACAATTTGGCCATTTAACCATTTATTACATAACCATATAATTTTTTTTGGTCATATAGTTTATATTGTGTTGTTTTATTAAAGTCATTTGAAAAAAAAATTGAAAAAATAAAAACAAAATGACAAAAACTTAAAAAAAAAAATCATCACAGACCGGCATGGGCAACCCGCGACGCCGGTGGGTCGACTCAACTTTTCCAGCCATTTCCGGCCACCTCAAGCAACGATCTTGGTAAGGATTTGTTCCTCTCTTCGAATCTAATAAGCATACGTCCTTAGATTTCTCATATCTTAGTCAATTTTTGTGAATCTAACTTGAAAAGTTTCATAATTCGGAGTGTTTTTTCACATTTTTCGACCACCTCTGGTCACTTTTAGCCGTCGACCCAAGTATTAAAGTTGTTCTTCTCGTCGAGCTCTACGCGGTGATATAAAATTTGTTGATATACGAGATGATTGATTATCCCTTGCAATTTTACCTTTATTTATTTTTTTTTTATTTTTTTTAAATATTAATTTCAGTTATTTTAGTATTTAAAAAAAATAGAAATAATAAAATTAAAATTAAAATTATTTGCGCGGCGCACCTTAGTTAACCATATATTAATGGTTATGATAATAGTTAATAACCATTTAGCTAAATAACCAATGGTTATAAACAACCACGATTATAATGCTAAATGGTTATGGCAAAAAAAACCGCGTTTGATAACCGTTTAACCATTTGACAATTCTTATATATGTTCATGCTATTGCAAGGGTATTATATTGTAAATCTTATGAGTCCATGGCTGCTAGCTTTGGGTTTTATGTGCCCTTTGGGTCACAAACTGTTTCCTTTAGCTTTGGGAGGCAGTATTATCAGTCCATGGCTGCTAGCTTTGGGTTTTAAGTGCCCTTCCTTTCTTGATGATCAAAAAATCTGATCTTTCTTTTGTCTATTACTTTTCATATCATCAGCTTCTTTTTCCTTTTCATTCTCAGTTTATTAGACCAATTGAATGACTACTTTTGATCATTCAGTTTTTCCTCTTATTACAGGTGAGTAAGAAGTCAAAAAAATTACCCAATGAATATGATTCTGAGTAACACTAGGTAGTTTGAAGCAATATGAGTTTTGATTGCATGGGACTTTAGGAAGCGGACTTCTTTGGAATTGTTTTGATTTGCTCATGTCCAATATAATCCCAGGCCTAGCACTTGTATACAGCTATTCTGAGGCTTCCGTTTTATGGAGTCTGGGACCTTGCCGTACTTTTCTTTTTGCCTCCTAACAGAGTTTATTCTGTGCATATCTAAAAAAGCATATATATAACACCGGTAACACATATCTCGAATCCATAAGCTGCTACCATGAAATATAACACCGGTAAAAAAGCATATGAATTAGATAAACTAGTTAGTTGTTGAGCCAATGCTGTAGTGGCTAAAACTTGGTATCTACTTTGCAAATTAGCCCAAAGACATACTACAAAGACCAAATTCAAGGAAGTTGGGGTAGCGTATATGCAACTCATAACCAAATACATGCACGAAACGGCTAGAACATGAAACTAAATATAGAATGCAAACAGAATTGCAGTGCCCTAACAAAGAATCATTACTATGTTTGAAGATAATAATAAAAATGTCAAATATCTACATTTCGCTTTCTTGATTGACCAGGATGGATGGGCAAGAAATACATGAAGCATAGGTATTGAATCACTCAAGCTGTTCAACAAATTGACCTACTACAGTCTGCTTTTCATAATCATAATTTATTGTTCACTTATGTAGCTGTATTATTTTCAGGCTTTACGTCCAAAGTTCATAGAAATGAGGAGCAAACAAATCCCACACACATGTAGGCGGAAGGGAATGGTTCGATTGGCTGCCGATATGGTGATAGTCATTTATTTCATTTATGAAAACGAGTTCTTTAATCTATTTATCTGTACATGGCTTTAACATATAGTTTATATACTTTTCAGAAAAAAACAAAGCAAAAACCCGGCTTCCATCTCTAGGGTTACAATATGGATTAAACTGCGCACAAGAAAAGATGGTAAACCGTAAACACAAAAGTAGCTAAAACTATCGTAAGAGCATTTCTCCTATGAAAATTCATATTTATCCTATGATATTTTGTAGTTCCTGCTAATAATATTAGTTTACAATTCCTTTAGGCAAGGTTGGAAAACATTGAAAAAGATTCACCTTCGTCGTCAACTAATGAGAAAGAAGATGCTATTTCTAAAGTATTTGGGCAGGATGCTAAAGGAAGATTGCGAGGAGTGAATGATGGTTACTAAACCAGCTTTCATACAAGCAAGGGACAAACATATGATGCAAATTCAAGATGATCATGATGCAATGAAGGATAAGTTAAGTAATTTGGAGAGCTTACTTGAGACCATACTTAAAAATCAGGTATGTGACACTAATATTTTGAACAATGTTTTATCTATACCATTCTAGGAATCACCTTATTAATTTACATGATCAAATTATATATTGTAGGGTCAACCAAGTGAAGAACAAGATAATATATCTTCGCCAAAGGTACAATAATTATTCTAATATAGTAATTTCCAATATTTTATTATATCTCTTGAAATCTAAATTTTTATTGGGAAAGCATTATCTTCTACCAGAGTGTGAATACTAATTCCACCAACAAGTGCACACTCCTAGATTGGTCTGGATCAAGTGAAAAAGTGGCAGAAGGACGCTGGTCTTCTAGTGATCCGAAAGAGCTCGTTAATAATGTACCGCTTGGACCAAATGTGAAGAAAGTTTGGGTAGATAGAGTATTGCAACCTCAAGTACATTTGTGGAGGCCAACAGTGGAGATGACTTTAATTGTTGAAGCAGTTGGTAGTGCAATTTGTTGGAAAGTTTAGCAGAATCTGTTAGAATAGCTGTCAATATCAATTAGCATCCTTTTGTATCAAACAACATCAATTACTTAGTATAGTTTTCCTCTTTTGTCTCCTAACTTTGTGGAGACTCTTTACTGTAAATTGTTATATATTGCATACGGATGAATAGAAGAATCCATTCCAGAAAACTATCTTTTCATTCATTCTTTTCATGGTATCAGAGCAGGACTAAGATCCTGACTCTTCCCTAATCTCCCGTATAACACATCTCTGATCATCAGCCATCATGGCCAGCAGTGACGTTCCTCCACCACCTCATGGTTCCGGCAAGACACAGACTCCTAAACCTGACATCTCAAATCCTTATTCACTCATCATTTAGACCATCCCGGATTGGTCCTTGTCTCCAAATCCTTGAATGGAGACAACTACTCAGGTTGGAAAAGGGCTATGACCCTAGCCTTAAACTCCAAGAACAAACTCGGTTTTGTCAATCGTTCTATCGAAACTCCTTCAGAAGAAATTGATCCTGAAGGCTATGCAACTTGGTCGCGATGTAACGACATGGTTCATTCCTGGATCATCAACACTCTCAATCCAGAAATCGCAGACAATGTAATCTATTATTCTACCCCTCATGAAGTTTGGGAAGATCTCCGTGAGCGATTCTCTCAAAGCAATGCACCTCGCATCTTCGAGATTCAGCGAGATATTGCTTATCTTCGACAAGAACAACTCTCTGTCTCTGCCTACTACACTAAATTGAAGGTCTTATGGGATGAATTGGCTTCATATTCAGACTCAACACATGGAGCACAGGCAGATCAACAAAAATTGATGCAATTCTTAATGGGTTTGAATGAGACTTACACTGCAATTCGCGGTCAAATCCTTCTGATGAATCCTCTGCCTTCCATCCGCCAAGCCTACTATTTGGTTTCTTAAGAAGAGAAACAAAGACTCCTCAGTACCACACAGACCACAACCGAGCTTGGTGGGAGCGCTGCTATGGCGGTGCGTCACAACCACAATCCGGGAAAATCGAATTCTTCAGCAGAAATAGATCACCCATATCGGTCCCCAGCGAACCGTTCGTCTCAGCCCTAGGATGTTCGATCGCAAGGAGATCGGCGTCGTTTTGGATCAGGAAGGGGACGACCTCAGTGTACTCACTGTGGAGAGATAGGCTATTGGGTCCAAAAATGCTTTCAATCACATGGGTACCTATCGGGTCATCCCAAGGCAAGAATAAATTCAAACCTAAATTCAAATCAACATAAAGGATTTTCTGCTACTAATCAAGTATCTGAGGTGTCACACAACGATGAGGTAAGTCCTGCAGTTTCATTATCAGAAACCCAACTCAAGCAGCTTTTGTCACTTCTTAACAATCAAGATGAAGGCTCTACCTCCAGAGCAAATGCGGTAACCAAACCAGGTTTGTTTCAAGTCGCTTCCCGCAATTGGATTATTGACAGTGAGGCGACAGATCATATTACTTCGTCATCTCAATTATTGCATAAGTATAAAAATTGCTCGTTATCCTCTGTATTGTTGCCTAGTGGAGAAAGAGTGAATATTGTTGCGAAAGGATCTCTGCCTCTAAATACCGTTTATCATCTCCATGATGTGTTATCTTATCAGTGCCTACATTCAAACTTGATTTAATGTCAGTTAGTCGTCTAACAAAAGGCCTGAATTGTTCAGTGACTTTTTTTCCTTATTGGTGTATTTTGCAGCATCTGGCTATGAGGAGGACGATTGGTTTGGGTAAACAACGTGACAAACTATACTATTTAGTGGCATTGGCATCGGAGAAGTCCATAATCAACCCTTCCTCATCCATACATCGACCAGCCTGCAACCTCACCATCTCATCCACCGACCTATGGCATAATCGTTTAGGCCATGTATCATCCTCTGTTTAAGTTTCATTGCTAAGAACTTTTTGAATTTTTCCATTCAGTCTAATAAAGCTTGCCACATATGTCCTTTGGCTAAGCAGAGTCGTTTACCATTTCATCCTAGTACTATTTCTTCTACTAAACCTTTTGAGATTATTCATTGTGATATTTGGGGTCGATATCGACATCCTTCTCTTCTCTTTCTGGTGCCCATTATTTTCTTACTATTGTTGATGACTATTCATGTTTCACTTGGATTTTTTTGATGTGACACAAAGATGAAGCACAACTACTTCTAAAACGTTTTTTTAGCTACGCTTTCACTTAATTTGAATCTCGCATTAAAATTTTCGCAGTGACAATGGTGGCGAATTTCTCTCCCTTCGTTCATTTTTTCAAGATAATGACGTCATTTTTCAACATTCTTGTGTTTACACGCCTCAACAAAATGGGGTTGTGGAACGTAAACATCGCCATATCCTCCAAGTGGCTCGCTCCATAAAATTTCAAGCTCATCTCCTTACCCAATTTTGGGGAGAATGTGCTCTCACTGCCATCCACATCATCAATCGGTTGCCTACTCCCATCCTTTCTTTCAAAACTCTGTTCAAACTTCTTTATTCCAAACCACCTTCTTTTTCTCATATACGGGTTTTTGGGTGTTTAGCTTATGCCACCAATGTTCACACTTCTCACAAATTCGACCATCGTGCTATACCTTCTCTCTTCCTTGGTTATCCCGTTGGTCAGAAAGCTTTCAAATTGTTTAATTTATCGACCAAAAAGGTTTTTACTAGCCGGGATGTCAAATTCCATGAAACTTTTTTTCCCTATGCCTCTCTCCAGCCTAGCTCCATCATACCCACCAGTCCCTTGGCCCACCACCCTGGCCCAATACTTGTGATGACCCTAGACCCAGCTCCCGATCTCGACTTTGACAATCGTCAAAGCACTCCAGCCTCTTCTCCTCCTCCGCACACCGAACCAGATATCTCCCACCATTCCTCTTCTCTTTCCCCGCTGTCACAGCCTCATCGGCCCATCATTTTTCGCACTTACTCCCGCCGCCCTATCGCCCTGGCACCACCGGCCCCCTCGCCTTCCCCCTATCTCCCTGTCGATTCGGCAGCTTCTGCCCCTTTGTTTTCCGCTCCTGGCCCCTCACCAGACCCGATTCCAGATCCGCCTCTCCCTTTTCCACCGCCACCCCTTTTTTCCGCTGACCCCGCATCCGCCCCCATTCCCGACCCTGCTTCCCTTCATCGCTCCAGCCACTCGACTGGTCCACCGGCCAAGCTCAGTGATTATGTCTGCTCCCATGTTTGCTCCGTCCAATCGTCTTTTCTCATACCGGGTCCAATCGAAGGTACACGCTATCCCCTCTTCCATTTTGTTTCCTATCACCGATACAAGCCTGCGTATTGATCTTTTATTGCTCATGTTAGTGCTGTCATAGAACCTCGTTCTTATTCGGAGGCTGCTGCCTTTCCTGAATGGTGTGCTGCTATGCAATCTAAATTAGAGGCACTGTAGGCTAATGGCACTTGGTCCCTCACCCCTCTTCCCGCCGGCAAGACCTCCATTGGTTGCCGTTGGGTCTACAAAATCAAGCACAAGTCCGATGGTTCTATCGAGCGGTGCAATGCCCTGTTGGTGGCGTAGGGCTTCACCTAATTGGAGGGTGTTGATTATCACGACACCTTCTCCCCTACTGCCAAGATCATTTCCGTCCGCTGCCTGCTTGCTTTGGCGGCTTCTCGTGGTTGGTCCCTTCATCAGTTAGACGTCAATAATGCCTTCCTTCATGGTGACCTCGATGAAGAAATTTATATGTCTCCTCCGCCCGGGCTTCGGAGAAAGGGGGAGGAGCATTTGGTTTGCCGACTCCATAAATATGTGTACGGTTTGAAACAGGCTTCACGACAGTGGTTTTCTAAATTCAGAAGCTATTCATTCAGCTGGTTTTGTGCAATCTCGGGCTGACTACTCACTCTTCATCAAAAGGCAAGGCAAGTCTTTTACTGCCCTCTTGATATATGTTGACGACATTTTAATTACTGGCAATGATCCCATGAGTATAACTGATATCAAAAAATTCTTGCATAATAAATTCCGCCTTAAAGACCTTGGTAGCTTGAAATATTTTCTTGGCATTGAGATTTCTGCATCTAGGAAAGGTATTTTTATGTCTCAACGCAAATATGCGTTGGAAATCATTAAGGATGCTGGGTTACTAGGGGCAGCTCCCATCGATACACCCATAGAACATGGTTTAAAATTATCTGAGATGAGTGAGCCACTCAAAGATCCAGGGAAATATAGGCGGTTAGTTGGAAGGTTAATATATCTCACAGTTTCAAGGCCGGACATTACGTATTCTGTTCATATATTGAGTAGGTTTATGCACCAACCTCGAAAAGCTCATTGGGAGGCAGCTTTACGGGTTGTGCGTTATCTAAAATCTGCTCCTGGCCAAGGCTTATTCTTCTCTTCAACCAGTGATCTACGGCTACAAGCATTCAGTGACTCAGATTGGGCAGGATGCCCACTTACGAGAAGGTCTACTACAGGGTACTGTGTGTTCTTAGGCTCTTCTTTGATTTCGTGGCGGTCGAAGCGCCAGAAAACAGTCTCCCTTTCTTCAGCAGAAGCAGAGTATAGGGCAATGACAGGAGCTTGTTGTGAATTGACATGGCTTTGTTATTTACTTAGAGACTTGGGGGTTTTGCATCAAGAGTCTGCATTGCTATATTGTGACAATAAGGCTGCATTGCACATCGCATCAAATCCTGTGTTTCATGAACGTACAAGGCACATAGAAATGGATTGTCATTATATCAGAGACAAGATTCAAGATGGTTCTGTGAAGACAAGGTTTGTGAGTTATGCAAATCAGCTGGCTGATGTTTTGACCAAAGCTCTTGGCAAAGAGATTTTCATACCTATGATTCGCAAGTTGGGAGTACAAGACATCCACTCTCCAACTTGAGGGGGAGTGTTGGAAAGTTTAGCAGAATCTATTAGAATAGCTGTCAATATCAATTAGCATTCTTCTGTATCAAACAACATCAATTACTTATGATAGTTTTCCTCTTTTGTCTCCTAACTTTGTGGAGACTCTTTACTGTAAATTGCTATATATTGCATACTGATGAATAGAAGAATCCATTCCAGAAAACTATCTTTTCATTCATTCTTTTCACAATTGCATGGCCGTCTGACAAAGTCATTATGGACACAAGTGAAGAGCCTGCAAACATTTCTTTTCACTCGGTAATATTTATTTATCATGCTCTATAATATAGCAAGTGAGTAGTATCATTCTAAAACTTTAATGATTTTTTGACAAGATTTATATATGTTTTGTATGTTTTCCTACGATTAGAATGTAAGTACGACCTCAAACATCACGTGCAAGTTGGTAGATTGGTATGGAGCACAAAAAATAGTTGCTGAAGGATGTTGGTCTTCTAGTGATCCTACAGTGCTTGTTAATCATGTACCTCTTGGGCCTAACGCTGTGAGAGTTTCGGTGGATTTAGTTAAGGAACCTGAAACTTTTTTGTGGAGACCTACATCTGATATGATTTATATTAAAGATGCTATTGGAAGTACAATGGCATGGCCCGCCGACAAAGTTATAAAGGTTAAGAAGCACCAAATTGAGAACAATGACAATATTTCTCCTACAAGAGTCGCTGAAAAAGTTATTCATAGCAAGAGGCAGCGAAGTCAGGAACTTGAAAAAATTCCTTCTCCGACAAGTGCTGAAAAAATAAATGGGAAAAAAACACAGCATAGTCAGGAGCATGACAGCTTGTCTTCACCAACGGTAATATAATTAGTTATATTGCATTAAGATATACCTATACAAATGCGAAACAATTTCAAACTATAACTCGGAACTTACGGTTGTTTTGTATTTCCTACAATGTTGCTAGAGTGTGGACACTGCCTCAAACCAAGTCCAAGTGGAAGTTGATAGATTGTGAAGGATCTGGTGAAATTGTAGCTGAAGGACGATGGTTTTCAAGCGACCCAAAACAACTGGTTCATCACATTCCACTTGGCCCTAATGCCATAAGTGTTTGGGTAGATATAGCAAGGAAACCCGAAGCGGGGTTATGGAGACTTTCATCTGCAATGGATTGTATGGAAGAAGCTCTTGCAAGTATAGTCGCATGGCCCGCTAACAAGGTTATAATGCTTAATTAGGCTGCAAGTAAGCATTCCCAAATTATCTTTTAAATTTGAAATTTTACATAGTTTCCATGGATTGGCATTTGGATTCGTAAATAGTGTCATAGAAGTATCATATGAGTAATTAGAGATTAGACTTTTTATAACTTAGAATTGAACCCTTCTTGTCATAATACTCTATATGTTGGGTTCATGTATGTCTTTGGAATTAGAAGACCAATGTAGGTTGCAATGAATAGTTGAAGGTGAAGATTGCCTAATTGTTGTGAGAGTAGAACAATGAAAACATTACAAGTTAATTGTTTTCTGCATTTGCTGCATTTTCTGCTCGCTGTCATTTTCTGTTCTCTGTCATTTTCTGCATATGTTTATTTTCTGCACATCAATTTATTTATGTTTGGAATGAATTTTTATTCTAAAATTATTTGATAGTATTCATTGTATTATTAATTTATTAAATTTTATCCTAAAAAAAAAACCACCTAGGCGCTCGGCCCCTACCCGCCGCCCTAGGAATGCCTAGCGCCGTTTTGAACATTGATTATGATTATGAAGCTTTATGTTGAAAGTTCATGTACAATGGATATGAAGTTTTTTGTGTTCGATTTCTGGATTGGATATGAAGTTTCATTAATATTATGAAATGAATTAATGAATCTATTTTGTGTTTGATGATAGAAAACTATGTTAGGAAGTTCTAGAAAATCTGGAAAATCTTTGATAGCATTATGGAACAGGAATTTGAAATGCTATGGAAACTCATTCATAGCATTCTAAAAAATGTTCCATAGCATTCTAAAAATGCTATGGAAAATGTTTCACAGCGTTTTAAAAACGCTATGGAAAGGCAATGATGACGTTTCTTTAAAACGTTGTGAAATCTAATTTTAGTGTTCTTTTGAAACGTTATGGAAACGTTATAGCACTCCCATGGATTGGAATTCATAGCTTTCTGGAACTGTTATAAGAAACATTTCTATAGCACTTCATAAACGCTATAAATAGAAAACTTTCTATAGCACTTCCAGAAACTTTATAGTAGAGGTTGTAACGACCCGGACCAGAAATGAAAGTAAATTGAGAATTTAATTAAAGAAAGAACGATTTTACCCTCGATTTTGGAGGGGTTCGGGAGTCATTTTGAGTCTGGCAGTACTTTTGGAAGTTTTTCTTGGGTCGTTGCGTAGGTCTCAAACTCATGAGTTAGTAGATATGTGGTACGTGGAAAACGGAGTTCGTGTGAGATAGTTGTGGGTCTAGAATGTTCAGGGGCATTTTGGTAATTTGGCCTGGGTAGATATTTTTAAACCCAAGCGGATCAGATTCTCCTGATTTTCACTCTCTTTCTTCGCGACTCATCCAAACCCGTGACATCGAACCCAAAAACCCAAAATTTTGAACTTCAATTCGAGCCAAGCTCGTCCGATTTGGTTCCACCCATCAGACTCTCATCCTTCTCGCGATCGAGGACGTACCGACCGTCGCAGGAAGCAGCTGCGGGAGACACCGAACCAAGGAAAGGAAAAATTGAGACTTTTGATCGATTTTCCGGCCAACATAGGTATGGGTTTCGTGCTTAGACTTCATTTTTGAGTTCCTAGGTTTGAGTAGATGAATTTAGACTAAAAATTTGTGAAAAAACTGTTACTATTTGAGGAAGTTAGGAAAAATTCAAAGTCCGCCGACAATGGCGTTTTCCAGCGATAGCGCACGGCGGAGCGGTCGTATTCTCAGGCGACTCTCCGACGACTGGCTCGGTCAGAGGGGGGCAGACGTGGCATGCCACATGGCAGCCACGAGGATGCCACCTAGCAGCTATGTGGAGCCACGTGGATTCCACCTGACAGCCATGTGGATTCCACCTGGCAGCCATGTGGATTCCACCTGGCAGCCATGTGGATTCCACCTGGCAGCCATGTGGAGCCACGTGGATGCCACCTAGCAGCCACCTAGCAGCCACGTGGTGCCACCTGTTGGCTGAGTCAGAGCCGAGTCAGGCGCGTGAGGCACTGTAGCAGGTGCGTGAGGTATTGTAGTCGGTGTGTGGCCTTCTGCCGGTGCGTGGCGGCGCGTGGGACTGGTCTTTGGGTAACGGCGGCGCGTGTTAACAAGGTTTCAACGTTCCGGACCTTTAGTCGCAAGTTTCAAGTTATTCGGACGTCGTTTAGGGGTAGTTTTGGGCGTCCGAAGTGATTGAGTTTTTAGAGTGACGCAAGCGGACCACCCGGGGTTAGGGAGTCTAAATGTAGGGTTTTTAATTACCGTTGGTAATCCCGATTGTTACTTTTGACAGACGATACTGCTCCAGGAACTTCAGAGGAGAGTACGACTCGGGGTGTTCAGGATGTGCCAAAATTTCGAGTTACGACTTATGGTGCGTCGGATGAACCGGGATATCGAGTTATGACTCGAGGTGCTCAGGATGAACCGGGCTATCGAGTTACGACTCGGGGTGCTCAAGATGAACCGGGATATCGAGTTATGACCGGGGTGCTCCGAATGAGCCGGGATATCGAGTTACGATTCGGAGTGCTCAGGATGAGCCGGGATATCGAGTTACGACTCGTGGTGCTCAGGATGAGCCGAGATATCGAGTTACGACTCGGGGTGCTCAAGATGAGTCGAGATATTGAGTTTCGACATGGGTGCTCAAGATGAGCTGGAATATCGAGTTACGACTTGGAGTGCTTAGGATGAGCCGAAATATCGAGTTACGACTCGGGGTGCTCAAGATGAGCCGGAATATCGAGTTACGACTCGGGGTGCTCAGGATGAGCCGGAATATCAAGTTACGACTCAAGGTGCTTAAGATGAGCCGGGATATCGAGTTACGATTCGGGGTGCTCAAAATGAGCCAGGATATCGAGTTACGACTCGGGGTGGTTAGGATGAGCTGGGATATCGAGTTACGACTCGGGGAAAGTCAGTGAGACTCAATTCAACCAAGTTAGGTACCTTCGTCATCAAGGTCAGTGGGTTGGTGTTGGCGGTGACCCAGATTGACGAGTCCTTGACGGTTCACACAAGGGTGACACATCAGTTGTCTTGTTTTATTGTGGAGGAGGTCCTCCGAGGTAGTTTGTGAACTAATGGCCTATCATTCGTCTAACAGGTAGGTGAAGGTCAATCAGGTACATAAGAGATTTTGTTGGAACCCATGTAAAGTTTATTTGATGTTTCCAAAGATTAAGGGTATTTTAGGTATTTAATTTTTCTGGTTAAAGGCTATCAGACGGGAGTAGGGTTTTTTGCGGATTTCAAGACGAAATTCGGGAAGGGTCATGTCAGAGGTACTATAACTACCATAACGTGGATTGTTACATCATTTTCTATATTGCTATGGTAGACTATTATAGCGTTTTTGGAGTGCTTTCAATGTTGATTTGTGGTGTAGTGTCTCCATGCCTCGTATATGTTAACTAAGAGAGATAAGTGCTCTTTAGGGATTTTGGTAATTATTATTATTATTATTATTTGTTATCTTTATTTTCTTTTAAATTTTATATAATTCTAGTAGAATTGGATTAATTAGTTAAGTCCTCATCCCATTAAGATTCTTAATAAATAAGGAGTAGGACATCTAGGTTTGTTGTTGTTCTTGTATTCCAGTATAAATAGACTATTAATGGGATTTTTGTAGCATTTTTTTTATCAATAATAATCCTTAGAATTCAATATATGTACTCGTCCCTACTTGATTCTTGAGAACCATAAATCATCCGAAAATTATGGAGCTACTATCGCCAATATTTTCCTTACTATTTAATATTACCTGCTAAATATATTATTTAATCGGATCATAGCCAAATAATAAAAAATTAGAGTTATTTATTATTTAAATTCAATTAATAAATAAATTTTATTTATTAATTACAAAACCTATCAACTAATCAGAATGCTTGATAACTCATGAGTCTTCACTATAAATAGAGGGCATCACCTCACTTCTAAAGGTATTTCACAAATTTTCTACAAACAGTCGGTTTATTCTCTCAAAACTAACTTAAGTATCAGAGTGTTCTTGGTTGAACCTCTCACTCTGGGATTCAACCTGAACCTTGTTTTTTTCTTTTTGTTTATTGTGTGGAGGGATCGAAAAGATTTTTTCAAGTTCGGACGATTTAAGTTCGGACGATTTCTTCATCAACAATTGGTGCTTTCATTGAGAACCAAATTGAGAAATACTTAAAAGTGTGCTCTCTAGTTTTTCTGAAGAAAAAAAAACACTAACTACTCACCCACTCTCACTGTTCCACACATGCATGGGAATTAACTCCAACTTGTGGCGACCATCTTTTCAACATAGATCTATTTTTCATGAAATTGAAAACATTTTATCATGAAATTTGTTGAACCATAAAATGGATCGGTCGAACTGTGAAAGCACACACTCAAACCAAGGCACAACGATTTACGTAGTTTATCCAAATTGGGCTACGTCCACGGTGTTATCTCACTCTCATTAATAATATATGTGTTTGTACATGTTACAATAGGCATTGAGCCATAGAGATAGTGATGTATGTAGAGAGAAGGAGAAAGTTGTCTCTGGAGAGAGTCAAGAGATTTGTAGAGAGGAGAGGATCGTGTGAATGAGGGAGGAAGCTCCCTATATATAGGCAATATCTTGGTTAAGATCATGGGCCACAATGGTGGGCCTTAGGCATGAGCCTCGTTGATGGGCCTTGATGGTGGGCTTGGTCTTGACCCAAGTGATCTTTCGGGTCTTTCTGCTAGGTTCGTTGTTTGGTCAGATTAGGTACGAACAGAAGTCCCCCAAGTTCTTGACTGAGGTGGATTGCCTCGGTGGATGACTTGTAAAAAGAGTGCACTGACTGAGCAATTCATTGTTTCTGTCTACCAATTTGTACGGTGCACTATATCCAGTCCACCAAGTCCTCCGTCGAGGTGGGATGCCGAGGGAGACTCACATGTTGTTGTAGTGTTTGATATGTCAGTGGGATGAGAGCCATCTTGGTGAGGGTGAAGAAGACTGACTGTTATGCTTTGTGGTGGCCTGGGCCTGTTTTTGTTGATGTCGAGTTGGCCTAGTTGTGATGGGAACCTTGTAGTCCCCAGGTGATGCCTTCAGCCGAGGTATTGCCTGCAAGGTCGTGTTGGTAGGCCGAGGTGATGCCGTCGACAGACCATGTGCCACTTTGCTACCTTGAAGCAGTGGTGGGTATGTCATGTTTGTACAGGCCATGAAGAGGGACCCTTGCATGGTCATGTGACTGATCGGCCGTGGAGAATGTCCCGTTTTAATTGACCGAGAGCCACGTGCAAGATGAGTGTATGTCATCTTGTACGGCCCACAAGAGCGAAACCTTGCACGATTAGGTGGTCGATCGACTAGGAATGTCCATGGCCGATCGAGTGCCACTTGCAGGATGAGTGTATGTCATCTTGTACGGCCCACAAAAGCGGAACCTCGCACGATTAAGTGGCCGATCAGCTAGGAATGTCCATGGCCGATCGAGTGCCACTCAAGCTGGTGTGTTTGCCACCTCGTACAGGGATACCTGCGAGCTCATGCCAAACGATAACAGGGAATGCCTGCGAGCTTATGTCGATCGGTAGCAGGGAACGCCTGCGAGTATACCAAACTATAGGGAGCCGTATGACCATCCCTCTTGCAGGGATGCCCGCGAGCTCCTGCCAAACGGTAACAGGGAATGCCTACGAGCTCATGTCAATTTGGAGCAGGGAACGCTTGCAAGTATGCCGATCGATAGGGAGGCGTATGCCCGTCCCTTTTACAGGGATGCCTGCGAGCTCCTGCCAAACGGTAATAGAGAATTCCTGCGAGCTTATGTCGATCGGGAGCAGGGAACGCCTGCAAGTATGCCGATCGATAGGGAGGCGTATGACCGTCCCTCTTACAGGGATGCATGCGAGCTCCTGCCAAACGGTAATAGGGAATGCCTGCGAGCTCATGTCGATTGGGAGCAGGGAATGCCTGCGAGTATGCCGATCGATAGGGAGGCATATGACCATCCCTCTTACAGGGATGCCTACGAGCTCCTGCCAAACAGTAACATGGAATGCCTGTGAGCTCATGTCGATCGATAGTAGGGAACGCCTGCGAGTATACCGATTGATAGGGAGGCGTATGACCGCCCCTCTAACAGGGATGTCTGCGAGCTCCTACCAAACGATAACAAGAAATGCCTGTGAGCTCATGTCGATCGGTAGCAAGGAACGCCTGCGAGTATGCTGATCTATATGGAGGTGTATGACCGTCCCTCTTGCAGGGATACCTGCGAGCTTATGACATGTGCATGATGTTTAATGATGTTAATATGATGCTCGTGTGCCATAGGCGATGATGTGAGCGTGATGATGTTAATATGATGCTCATGTGCCATGGGCAATGATGTGAGCATGATGATGTTAATATGATGCTCATGTGCCATGGGCCATGATGTGAGCATGATGATGCATATGTGAGTATGATACTTATAATGTTATAAAATGATATTGCATCAGAAGCCAATATGTAATTTGAATGTAGCGTAAAGCGTGTCGGGAGACAATGATACTTACGTGTCATGATGCTCGTCACTCAATGAGAAAAGTGATTATCCATGGCTACTGGAGGAGTGACATGTGTCGCTCGGCAAGAAAGGTGGTCGTCGCGGGGCAAGTCGGCCTGAACCAAACAATTATCGTGGACATGCAAGTGGGAGCCGCCGAAGGGCATCTTAAAGCATGTTGTTGAAGGGTAAAGATGACTGATGGATCATGTCAATCGATGATCGGATCATTCGGTAATTCCTGATAATCAGAGAGAAATTTACCGATCAAATATTTACAAGATTTAATCAAAATAACTGATTGTGTAAATATTTGCATAATAGACATGTTTTTGTCTATGTGACGTATGAATTAAATATTAATGTTTAATATTTATTCATGTAAAAAAGGCTCAATTATTGTTATATGAACATGTGTTTTCCTTTCTATGTGACGTTGTCTCACAATAGCATAGTACACTAATCATGTGGATTCTCCTTGCATGCATCAAATGGGCCGATTATATGTTATATAGATTTTGAACAATAAACGACTATGCATGGGATCGTTATGTTATGGGGAGGGAGGGGTGACCGGCCTCATGAATTAGTTCATGTGTTATGCCCATAACAATACTCAGCCATTAAAGTAATTAACCCACTTTAATTAGCACATTTTAGTAAAAGAAAGATAGAGTGTCTTATCTTTTGGTTTTGGTGAGCAGGTGGCTCGGCAAGTCGCAGAACATGATCGGAAGTGGGGCAGCGATGCGACGGCGCGTCTACCGCCGATGGCAAGCGGTAGAATTGATGAGGTCAAGAGATCAAAGTCCTTCGGTGCCAGTGGTGTCGGCGGTGTCTGTGGAGACTACCGGCAGCAAGTCGGAAGTTGGCGATTTCTACTGGGTTTGTGGAGCAGAGGTCGCGAGCATGTTGCCATAGTCGATTCGACGGTATGACGGTCGGAGGCCGTCATTTTGGGATGTGGCAGCATTAATTCAACTTGGTGGCGTCGGTAGCTTGGCTTCGGTGGCCTCCAAGCTCAGACGACGCCGTTGTGGAGTGCAGGGGTTATGCATCGAAGCTTCCCAAGCTCAATAGCGTGAACGGAGCCTTCAATTTCTGTAGTTTTTTTTTTGTGTTGCAAATTTTTTTTTGTTTGCCGTGAGAAGGAGAGAAAGATGTGTTTTTTTTTTTTCTTGCCATGATGAGACAGAGAGTGAGGAAGTGAGGATTTTTTTCTTTTGGCTGTTTCTCTTCCCTGAGGAAGAGAGGTGGGAGGTAGAAGAGAGATGTGAGACCATGAAATTTGTGATTGACTTTTCTTCATAGATCTGCCGTGAGAGTGAGTGGGAGATGGCTTCATGGTTCCTCTGAAATGTTTTGGTGTTGACTCCATGAGACCATGAGTATAGATTCAATTTCTTGACTGAAAAACCCATTCACATGCCCATTTTTCCTTTGTTGTTGCAGTGAGAGATGGCGTGAGATAGGTGAGGATTTTTCCTCTTTTCATTTGTTTTTTCTTCTTTCTGTAACCGCAGAGGGTTAGTGAGATTTTTTGAATCTTTGTTGGTCTGCCTCTCTTCCATGAAAAGAGAGATGTGAAGCCTTTGGGTGAGAGATTGACATTTTGGCATGTCTAGACCCAGAAGAGAAAAGAATGAGAATTTTCTGGGTTTTTGTTATAAGTTGCTAAAGCTGCTCTTCCCCCTTTTTGTGACTAGAGCAAAACCATGTATGCTCAGAAAATTCAACCGTTCGGTTTCTGTGTAAGATTGAGTGAAAGAATGGGGGTTTTTGAGTGGGATGTGGGCTTGGATCGAGAGGAGATGTACCATGAGCTTTAGAAAAATTTGACAACAAGCTCAAAGAAGAAAAAGAGATTTTGGCCGGAGCACTTTGGGGTTCTTTTGGCAGAGAATCAATCTGGGATTTCTTGGTTGGGTTGGTGTTCTTGGATCGGAGGAACTGTGAAAGCACACATTCACACCAAGGCACAACGATATACGTAGTTCACTCAAATCGGGTTACGTTCACAGTGTTATCTCACTCTCATTAATAATATATGTGTTTGTATATGTAATAATATTTGTGTTTGTATATGTTACAATATGCATTGAGCCTTAGAGATAGTGATGTATGTAGAGATAAGGAGAGAGTTGTCTCTAGAGAGAGTAAAGAGATTTGAAGAGAGGAGAGGATCGTGTGAATGAGGGAGGAAGCTCTTTATATATAGGTAATATCTAGGTTAAGATTATGGGTCACAATGGTGGGCTTTAGGCATGAGCCTTGATAGTGGGTTTGGTCTTGATCCAAGTGATCTTCCGTGTTTTTCTATTAGATCCGTTGCTTGGTCAGATTATGTACGAACAAAATTGAAAACATTTTATCATGAAATTTACAGTAAAGCACATTATCAAATTTGTGACATGGATTTAGAAGGCAATTGCATATACTTTATTAGCAGATTATTAAAAAAAGGCAAATTTTAATGCGCGTAATTGCGTAAAGTATTCACATTATGGAACAAGCATGAGGATTTTCGTCACTAAAGGCGGCTGTGGTTTGATATCCATAAGAAGTTGTGGAATTGGAAGGATTTAGAGAAGGAGCATCGCATCCATGCTTGTAGTAGTTGTAAGACGAGGAAGGCTGAGCTGCAAAGTTGTTGAGTGGGCCATTACATTGTTGTTGATTGTAATATTGATCGGTGTTGAAGTTGCTGTAGTCTGAATTATACGGTAACTGCCACAGCTCTGCCCGCCGGCCGGTCTTCCGGACCGTCTTAAGAACCTTCTTCTGGTCAGCCCATCCAGTGACTGTCACCTTTTGCATGGCCATGTCTATCTCAACGTTGTCCACACCTGATCAAAATCGAAATGAATGCAAAACCTAATTAAGATTGATTTGTTATTGTTTCTCGAAACCCAAATATAATATCTTTGAATTTAGATTTATTTTTCTAAAGGAAAAAATATTTAGATTTACCTACTATTTTAAAACGAGCACAAAAGGGGTTGGGATCACAAGCTTCAGAAAAAAATGGACAAAAATACACTTAAAACAAAAAAATAGTTATAACTTGAATCAAACACGTATATATTATTATTCACAAGGTATTGGACCAAATATATATATATATATATATATATATTATTCACAAGGGTATTATTGTAAGATTATAATATAAAAATGGCAATAGAAAAAAAATAAGTGAACAAAAAAAACTAAGAGGTCGTGCGATTACAAAGAAAAAAAAACAAAATCGCACATACACGTAAGATCGAGCATCTCCAATTGCCTAGCTCAATGAGGTCAATCAAATTGTAGAGAGAATGCTTAAAAATTCAACTCCAACCATACTATCACTATAAGAAAATTAAAATTGCCCGACAAGATTTTGCCCGACGAAGTAATTTTCGCCAAGTAAACAACGTTTGCCCGACGAAACTGAAGGCTCGCCAAGTAAGCTGTTGGCGGGAAGATCAAGATGTTGGCGCGTAAAATAGGAAGGGTTTGCCCGACGACTAGTACCATCCATCGGGCAAGAGTATATCTAACGACGATTATTCGTCGTCGGGTAACACTTGACGTTGACTCTATTTTTCCCGACGAATCGTTAAACTTAGCCCTGCGAATGTTATTCATCGGGCAAAAGTCTAAACACACTAAATAACTCAGACGCTCTCCTTTCTTCTTCTTCTTCCTCCTCTCTGCTTCATCACTTTCTCGCTATATATATATATATATATCTCTCTCTCTCTCTCTCTCTCTCTCACTCACTCTCTTTTTCTAGCTACAAGCATCACCATTTTCACTACCAATCAAATCATTTTTCTCTCTCAATCACCAATATCAATTTTTAAGGTTTGAGAAATTTAATTTTTTTAGTTTAGAAATTTTGATTTTTGATTAGAAACTAATTATATTTTGTGTTGTAAGAATTTTGTGGTTGATTTGAAGGAATACTTATAAAAATGTATGTGTGTTTACCTCTCAATTTAAATTTGTTAAGAATTTTGAATATAATTATGTTAGGAAATTTTTTATTTATTGTGGAAAATGTGTAGAAATTGTTTAGAATTTGTGGAAATTAGAAATTAAAAAATTTGTTAGGAAAATATGAAAATAGAAAATATGTTATGAAATTAGGAAAATAGAAAATATGCTAGGAAATTAGAAATTTTTATTGGAAAATAGGAAAATTTAAAAGATGTAATGAAATTATTGAAATTAGAAAATATGTTTGGAAATTAGAAAATATGTTAGGAAATTAGGAAATTAGAAAATATTTTAGGAAAATAGGAAAATAAAAAATATGTAATGAAATTATTGAAATTAGAAAATATGTTAGGAAAATAGGGAAATAGAAAATATGTATGGAAATTATAAAATTGTAAACTCTGTTTTATGCATAATTAATATATGTTTGTATTTGTGAATTTGTTGTGATATTTTTTGTAAAGCGCTTTATCTAGTTCCGACGGAGTGAAATATGTTCATATTTCATAACCGTTTATGTGAAGTTAATCGAGTTGATTAACTTTGTATAATGAAATTCAATGAAAAACCTTAGACCCGTTTGAGAGTTCGTGAATCGGGTTGATTGACTGACTCTTGAATTGTCCATTTATTCGGACAGTTTGGGAGTGCGCAACTATGTGTTGTGTAGTTGGCGGTCTACGAGGTTAGGTTTTGATTGTGGAAAATTCAGTTTGTATCCCCTCAATGTTCTCCGAATGCATACTAGATATTTGTTTATAATATCTACGTCATGCGTTTGGGGAACTGTAGGGAGATGTTGCCGAAATTTCCCTTGATCGAAACTTAGCCTCGTAGGTCGCAAACTACACAGCACAAAACGTGCACTCTCGAATGGGATAGGGTCAAATCAACGGAGGCATAAGGAGACGAGCTTCTTTTGATTTTAACTTGTTCTAATTACGGGACAATGTTAACTCAATTACTTATGTTGACTCTATGTTGTGAAAGCAGGCACAATGGACAGAGGCTGGATGCAAATCTTGGATAGATCTTCTTATCAGTATTTGGATGTGATCGACAACTTCATTTCCTTTGCACGTAGTCATTGTAGTGATGAAATATGTATCAGTTGTTCGTGCCGTAAATGTAACAACTGCAGTTGGATGCCGTTGAATGAGGTCCAAACTCATCTGGAATGGAATGAGATCGCACACAACTACACTAATTGGATCTATCACGGTGAAGAAATATTTTCCGCATCGACATCTTCGGTTCCCGGGATCTGTCGGGACGAAAGTGCTTTGGATGGGCGATGTGATAATGATCAAGTCGTTAAGTTGAAAGAAGCTCAGCGCAAATTGTACCCCGGTTGTAAATCATTTTCGGTTCTAGGGGCAGTTGTGGAGTTGATGCACATGAAAGTTGAGTATAATCAAACGAACAAGCATTTTGATCACATGATGGACATCATCATCCGAATGCTCCCTGAAGACAACCGTCTGCCTAAAGATCATTATAGCTCGAAGAAGTTGTTGAAGGGCCTCGGTTTAGGGTATATCAAGATCCATGCATGAAAGAACAACTGTGCATTATTTTATGGTGAATTCCAGCAGCTTGACAAATATCTAGTGTGCAATGAGCCTAGGTTTCAAAAGAACAAGATTCCGAACAAGGTGCTGCGTTATTTTCCACTAAAGCCAAGGTTACAAAGATTCTACATGTCATCCCACACAGCCGGTTATATGAGGTGGCACAAGGATGAACGCATTGATGATGATGTACTGAGGCATCCGGCCGATGGAGAGGCTTGTAAGGAATTTGATAAGATGTATCCCGAGTTTTCTACAGAGCTAAGAAATGTCAAATTAGGGCTCGCTACTGACGGGTTTAATCCATTTGGGAGTTTTTCAAAGCCCTATAGCACTTGGCCAGTGGTTATGGTTCCGTATAACTTCCCTCCTTGGAGATGCATGAAGAAAGAATTCACAATCCTCAGTACTTTGATACCGGGGCCCAAATCACCGAGTAATTCCATCGATGTGTATTTGCGGCCATTGATTGACGAGCTCGTGGATCTGTGGGAAAATGGTGTCCGACCATACGACAAGTGCAATGAAGGAATGTTCACTCTACGAGCCGCCGTAATGTGGACAATTAATGATTTTCCTGCTTATGGTATGTTGTCGGGATGGAGCACCAAGGGATGTCTTGCTTGCCCGACATGTGGACTAGATACAACGTCCTTTTGGCACACATCTAAGGTATGCTACTTGAGTGCGATAAGGTTTATCCCCTGGGATCACCGACGGCGAATGCAATCTGACTCATTTGATGGCAAATCAGAGTTACGAGCTCGACCAAGGGAGAGGTGCGGTGATGAGATATTATCCAAACTGAACAGTATACATGACTTCGTCACACAAGGATCGAAACCAGTTGAACATGAAAATTGGACGAAAAAGAGCATATTCTTCCGATTGGCATATTGGTCGAAGTTGAAAATTAGACACATCGTGGATCCTATGCACATCGAGAAGAATGTTGCTGAGAGTGTTATGGGAACAACTTTACCCATTGAAGGCAAGTCGAAGGACACAAAAAAGACTTTTTTGGGTATGCAAGAAATGGGGATTCAGCCTAATTTGTGGCCAAAAGTCGTCAATGGCAAATACATCATGGCTCATCCAAGTTATACATATATCCCGGAGAATAAGAAAAAATTCCTGAAGTGGTTGCAGGGTGTCAAATTTCCCGACGGGTACGCCGGCAACATATCCCGAAGCGTTAGCACTGACGATGGGACCATGTCTGGTATGAAGAGCCATGACTATCATGTTTTGCTACAACGACTCATTCCGATTGGTATTAGGCCTTTCTTGGAGCCTGGTGTTGTTGAGATGATAGTTTATTTGTCTCAATTCTTCCAGATACTATGTGCCAGATCGTTGGTTAAGGCGGACCTCGAAGCAATTAATGAAGATATTGTCTACATCATATGCCGGCTAGAGAAAATATATCCACCTGCATTATTTGATGTAATGGTGCACCTACTAATACATCTGCCGGATGAGGCAAAGTTAGCTGGCCCGATGCATTATCGTTGGATGTACCCAATCGAGATGTATAACTTATCCCTGCTATTTGATAATATTTCCTTACTATCATGTATATATGTGAATCATCATGTAAATTTCCTTACAGAATGTTAGGTACGTACAAGCGGTACGTTCAGAACAAGACACGTCCCTAAGGCTTTATAGCGGAGGCGTACATTGCAAATGAGGCACTGACATTTTGTGCAATGTACCTTCGGAATGTTGAAACTTCCTTCAACAGGGCGTCGCGCAACTACGATGATGGTCAACGTCCAGAGACCCTATCTGTATTTTTCCAACCCGCACGACCATCCGGCACTGGTCCAATCTCGGAGTCGTTCACCAATAGCGACATGGAGGTGGCTCATTGGTTCATACTAAATAACTGTGACGACGTCTGGCCCTTCCACAAGCAGCACAAGGCGTTGATGAAGGCCCAATTTCCATCTACGTGGGAAGAAATGGACAAACAAATATTTCCACGTTGGTTTTCCGAGCATGTAAGTCAAATATTTTATTTGCAAATTTCTTAAATTGGTTTTATGTTTACCAATTTTGTTTCTTGTGTGTATCTTACCAGATGGCACAGCTGAAAGATGTCAACTCGCCAAATTTCAATAAAGAAGTAATGCAGTTGGCCATTGGCCCATTCCGAGGAGAAACGTACGCTGGTTGTCACGTTAACGGAGTTAAGTTCGTGTGCACAGAATGAGACGACAAATTGTCTACGCAAAAAAGCGGGGTCTTCGTGACGGAGGATGGGGAAAATGCTGATACGAGGTTCTACGGTAAATTGTTAAGTGTGGTTATGGTGTTATACGCAGACCACATGGAAGTCGTCTTGTTCAAGTGCCATTGGTTTGATACGAACCCAAGTATCCTAAGCAGTGTCATTAAAGATTAGTTATGTACCTCTCTAAACACAAACATCTGGTGGTTTAAGAGTGATCCCTACATCCTCGCTAGTACAGCGAAATAAGTATTCTATGTGGATGATCCAAAAGTTGGTGGTGGTTGGAGAGTAGCTGAGATGGTGAATCATAGAAACATTTGGGACTTGGATAACCGATACCATGAAGAAGATGGGGAAACAGACGATGAACAAATCGTTTACCAGGTGGATTCCTCGGCATCTACCCAAAACGTGGATGGAATACGGACCAATGACATCATCCCACCAATTGCGATTGATGACATTTTTATTAATCTCAGGGAATTAGAACAAATTGATAGTGATTAGGAGGAATCAAGTACTGTACACATCTCGGATGACGAGCGTGAATGGGAGGGGGAAAGCGAATCCGACACCAAATGAAAGTTGTAAAATAGAAATTTCATTTATATATGTAATATCCATCTTCAAATCAATAATAGTGATTTATATGTATGTTTTATGATTTCATTCACAAAAGTTTCAATTAATCTTTTATGTATTAAAGCCACAAACTTTGATGCCCTCATCCTTGAATCGGCTTCCCAACATTTCATTTTATTTGATAAAATAGTGTATACAACAAACAATTAATTATAAAAAATATAAAAAATAAAAAGTTTAAATTAAATCTAATTTGAATTTATAAAAACTAACAGGCATTTACCCGACGAATATACTTTTACATCCGTCGGGCAAATGCTTCAAATATCATCAGTACGTGTTTCTCTGTTCGGTGGGCGGTTGCCAAAACTAGGAGATTATGGCCGACGAATATTCATTTATATTCGTCGGGCAATATATACCAGATTCAATTTACATTTATTTATTAAATAACATTTTTAAATTACTTACGAGATGAAATTGACCGATTTAACCGTCCACTTTTATGGTAGGTACTCATCGATCACCTACGCGAAAAATTACCTAATTTGGAAATCCCGGGATTAGGTAACGGTGCGTAACGATTCAACGGTTACACAACATTTCTTCACGATCGGACGACTTGAAATCTTCAAAACATCAAGCTTTTTGATGGGCGTGATCTAGGAACATAAAATCAAAAAATGAACGGTTAGATCTGTAAAATTCAATCGTTTGAATATCAATAGAACCAAAACTTCGAAAATTGTTTTGAAGTTTCCTTCAAGTGTTTAAAGTCCTTGATGATTATGCTTGTTTTGCGATTTTTAATAATTTACAAATTGAAATGGACTGATCTAACCATCCACATTTATGGTAGGTACTCATAGATAGCCTACGCGAAAAATTACCCAATTTGGAAATCCCGGGATTAGGTAACAGTGCGTGACGATTCAACGGTTACACAACGTTTCTTCACGATCAGATGGCTTGAAATACTCAAAACATAAAGATTTTTGACGGGTGAGGTCTACAGACTTAAAAGTAACCATTGAACGGTCAATTTTTTGAAATTTCATCGTTTGAATATCAATTGAACCAAAACTTCGAAAAACCCATTGAAATTCAAAAACTTAACGATCGAGGGACATAAGCTCAGAAAAACATGACAATAACGATTAATGGGGCTTTAGGCATGTAAAACCAAAAATTGAACGGTCCCGATCTTGAAAATTCTATCGTCGGACCTAGTTTTCAGATCAGTCATAAACTCAACATCAGAAGACTTTAGCCCAATGAAGGAAACTATTCGCCGGGCAATATGTAATTGTTCATCACGCATTTTTTTCCACGAAAATTTCAAACATTCTGCCAAAATTTTCGCGAAATCTCAAACTTACCGCGTATCGTTGCCCGACGAATATGTAAATAGTTACCTGACGAATATCCACCGCGTGTTGTTACCCGACGAATCATTAAAAAGGTTGCCCGACGAACATGTTCTTCGGGCAAGGTCAATCAGACAGATAAATTAGACCGACTCTTCTTCTTCTTCCTTCTTCTTCATTTTCCTGGTTTTCTCCCTAACTCCCATCTCTCTGCAACTCAGACCAACTCCAGCCGTGCTGGTCCCCGTAACTCATATCACTCCCTCCCTTTCTCGCTCTCTCTTGCTCAAACTCCAGCCCTCACTCCGCCGCCGCAGCAATCTCTCGCGCCGCCTCTCTCTCACCGAGGTTAGGTGTCGCCACAACCCCTATCCTCGCCGACAATTTCTTCAAGGTCGAACTCATTGTCCGTCTCTCTCTATTTTTAATGTATGGTTATTGTTAATTTTGATTGGTTAAATTTTAATTTTAGTTTGGATTGAAATTTTAATTTAAATTTGGTTTGGATATTATGAAATTTTATTGAAAATGGAATTTAAATTTGGATTTGATTATTGTCGATTGTGCATTATTGTCAAATTTGCAGATTGAGAATTTAGGGGGATTAGTAGAATATTGTGATTTTGGATTGGATTGGAATATAAATATTTGTTTGGATTTAGGAATTTATTGTTAATGTTGAAGATTTGTTGAAATTTTGATGTTTGGTATAATGTTGAAATTGGTATAATGTTATGAATTTTGTTATGATTTTGGATATAAATTTTATGTGAATTTTGGATATGTGAATTTTATGAATTTTGGATATTTGAATTTAAAAACATTTATTTGAATTTTTGATATGGTGTAGGATATGTGAATTTTGGATATGTGAGTTTTATAAATTTTTAATATGTGAATTTTATGATTTGGATATTATTATTGTTTGTTTGGATTAATTTGTAAGTTTGATTTTATTCCCGAAATTTGGATTTAGAAATTTAGGTATAATGTTGTGAATTTTGAGTTTAGTACTTTTGGATTAATTAGTATTTTAGGTTTAATTTTCGTTTGTGTTGGTTTTATTTTAAAAAATTAGAATTTGGTGGTTTAGTTTTTAGATACCAATTTACTAATTTTTAATCATAAAAAATTGGTTTATTTATTTATTTTTATTGGAATTAAAAAATGTTGGTTAATTTTAAATGTGGTTTTGTTTTTATTTTTTCAATTTAATATTAAAAATGTTTAGTTTTTTTTTATTTAATTAAAAATATGTTGGTTAATTTTATGTTAATTATTTTAAATTTCTTATTGTAGATGTCGCATCGCACCTTAATCACGTCTAGGACGAGCCCCTCCCTTAATCATGTTGATGATCATGCGCCGGAGGAGGCAACCCCTACCTCGGTTGCCTCAACAGCGGCGTCAGTTCAAGCACTGATGTCGGATCATCAGCGACCCGGTGCCCAATCGGCTTGTCGACATCACAGTAAGAAACGGGGGGAACCCTGTATCGACCTCCAACCCCCACAGGACGATGCTGGAGCAGATGAAACGGAGACTAATGTTGGAGCACTCCCTAAGGGTAAGTTGATTATGTTGTTTATTTAAACAACCGTTTTTATTTGTTACTCATATTATGTACGAATGTTCATCGAATTTGCAGGGAAGTCGATGAACGTGCGCGGGATAAACCGGGGTTTGACATCCCAGCGGATTTGCAGGACAACAAATGCAAAGATCCTGGTGGTGTACGTGCCTCGCCTCCGGTCTGCGTCGGTAAAAATCCACAGCCTCCTTGTGCATGACATTGGCGCGATTCTTCGCACCAAGTCCCTGATGATGGGGGAGACTTTCAGAACCCAACCCCTGGAGGAGATCACGCGTTGTTGGGGAGAGTTATCGGTACGTGTTTTTCTTTTTTTTTACATTAATTTCATTTTTTTAATTATTTTACTAACTTTAATAATTTATTGCAGATCAATTTTGAGTTCAACTTGGAGGACGTCGACGTCAGTAGATATCTGAGACACCACTGGCAGTTACGGTACGCCGACTGGAAGTACGAGCTCCATAAGTACTATAAGAGCTGGCCTTCCCAGAGGAAGCTTGGGCAAATCCTCCGGAGGAGTTGGACGGGCTGAAACTGGCAGGGTGGTTGTGCGACCATTTTGTGTCCCCCACCTATGTGGTACGTACTATCCACCTAGTTAATTAATTAATTTTTTTTTTTATGTTATTTTGCATTTGAAAATATAATTTTTGTTTTTACGAATGAATAGCGGAAATCGGTTGCCAACACATCAAACCGGGGAGCGAAGATATTCAACCACCATGGGGGGTCGCGATCCTTATCGGCCCGGTAGGAGGATCGGTGCATCGCCGGGTTGATGTTCCCAGAGGTGGATGCCTAGGGGCAAGTGTACGCTGGACGGGCGACCAAGAGGCTGACAAAATTCACGTAAGTTTATTTTTTGCAGATTAAACATTTATTTTTAATTTGATAATTATATTTCTAATTAATATTTATTCGAATTTGTAGGAGGCGATGGAGCATGACGTCCAACAGACACAGGCTGAGCTCGCACAACAGCATCCCGAAGTGCCATTGGAGCTGCAGCTCCCAGATCCCGAGAAGTCCATCGCCATCCTGGAGCGACGACTTGGAAGGCGTCCAAGGAAGATCGTTCGAGGGGAGGGCGACGGGATAGTGTGGGATGTCTCCAGTCACTCGTCGAGTTCATCTTGGGCAGCCAATCCTGAGGAGATGTCAGAGGTCAAGAGAAACTTTGAGATCCTCCAGGCTGAAAATGCTGAGATCAAGGCTCAAAACGCACAAATCTAGGCCTAAAACGATCAAATCAAGACCGCCCTTGCCAAGGTGCTTGACCGCTTAGGTGAGCGTGGACTGGATGAGCTTCTGTCACAGCTTCATCCCTCGTCCCAATAGCCCGTCCAGGATCTCGACCACCCCGACCTGTCGCCAAGTAGTTAGAATGTAATATGTAAAACATTGTTTTAGTTTTAATTATGTAAAAACATAACATTAATTTTTCTAAATATTTTATTTTATTTTAATTTGATTCTTTTAATTCTTTTAATTGTATTTTTTTAAAATATTTTTATTTTAATTATATATATATTTTTATTTAATTATTAATTTTTTAAAATATTACAATGTTGCTCGACGAATATTACACTTCGTCGGGCAACATTATAACTTGGCCCGGTGAATGTTATTCGTCTGGCGAAATAGTTGACTTTTGGATTGCTCGACAAGTCATATGCGACGAATGGATTCGCCGGGCAACATAAAATTTGCTCGACGAATCACTGTTTCTGTCGACTAACATTAAGCCCGACGGCTGTAACTCGACGCAAGTTGCCCGACGAGAAATCACCGAGGTTAATGTTGCCCGACGACTATTAAATGTTGCTCGACGAACACTTTTCGCCGGGCAAGCCTTATTTTCTTGTAGTGTATCTATCTACCTCCTAAATTTGAAGAGGGAAAATGAACTCCTAGTGACTCCTTAAAATTTAATGTTTATGAATTTTATATTTAACTGTTACTATGTTAGTATTATTCTAAATATATATTTTATTTATTTTTTATAATATTTATGACTTTCTAAAAAATAATATTTATAACTCTCTAAATGAATGAGTGTGGTTGGAGTAAAAAAATTTAGAGAGCTCCCAAAATAAAACTATCATCTGGCTTGTTGATAAAAAATAAAATAAAATAAAAATCCCTCGATCATGTTTGCTAGTTTAATTTTGAAGGATTTAAAACTATGGAAACAAAAAGTTTATGATGAACCTGGCAGGAGATGGTGCTGTATTACGTACCTTTGAGCTTTTGAAGTGCACTTCTAACCTTGCTCTTACATCCGGGGCAGTCTATATGAACTCTCATCTCTATCGTCTGAGAAATGAAAATCATATACATCTATATCATGTTAGAGAAAATATTCAGAAAATAAAGTTTGGAAAATCAATACTAAGGGCATGGTCCACCATCTGATGTTATAATAAAATATGAACAACACAAAGAGTTGCATAGAAGCTCGTTAACGTGCCGTTTAATAACCATTTTGTTTTTAGGTTTTCATTTTTCACTTTTTGTATTTGAGATATGACTATAAGAAATGATCGAAGTAAACATCTGTGGAGGAATGATATATATATAGTGGAAGGGATGAACAACAAATGTAGACGAAATAGTGGCCAAAATGAAAACTAAAATTCAAAAACCAAAATCTAATTTTTCCGGGTTTCACGTTTTGTTTATAAACTGGTTGCATTCTTCCTTCTTTATTTCTTGCATGCTCTTCATATACCAGTTACCACTACTCTTGTTCATCTCTTGTATTTCTTCCATACATTCTACATGCCCCATGTATAAAAAATGCAAATCGTGAAACAAAAAATAGAACAATTTTCGAACGGCTCATAACTAAAACACGCAATAATTTAAAGAAAGTTGATGATACGTACCGTCATTACTCTTTTTTCGAATGGATGAACAAACAATATATGTTTATGAACTTTCAATGAATCAAAGTGTGTATATTGGATGGACAGCTTATGGATATGAAAGACTAATCATGTATGAAGACTTGCCCTTTCTTCTTGTTTATTAAATTAAATTTCTGGGTCTGAAGACTCATAGTTTATGACTTTCTTCCACCGACTCAAATTTCTTCCAGCTTACAGATGGGATCTTTAAGCAAGAGATTACTTTACAACAATCTCACTTAATTTTCAACCAATAACATATTGCCACCTGTTATCCAAGCTACAAGCTAGGTTTTGAGTGCAAGCTTGACTTTGTGTTGAACACCTTATTAAGGCATTATCAATCGTTGCTTAATCCTTGATACCATGTCCGACTATTGGAAAACCAGCATCATAATTTAAAAACAAAAATCTAATAACAAAATACTAAGGTAACGTTTGTTGGTTGAAATTAAATTGAATTGGATTGGATTATAAATCAAATTCAATATATTATCATTATGTATCCAATTTTACATATAGACTATATCAAATTTGACGAGTTATCAAATCTAATTTAATCCAATCTCACATATTAAATATAGCCTAAGGGTCCGTTTGGAGTTGTGTAGTTGTGAATCCAGGGTTGGCCATCAATCAGAGTTAAAGGGGCGCCCACCTTGAACTCAAGACAATATAAGCCCAAAATTATCAATATGTTATATATTGTAAAGAAAATTAAATTAAAAGAAAACCTACAAATAGTTTATAGAGATGGCGGATAAACCAAAGACAAAGAGCATTGATTAGAGGATTATAGAAGAGATAGGTTTCACCGAAAAAGAAGAAGAAAATACCGGCTTTCACCCAAAAAAAAAAAAGAAGACGCAAAGAATGGTTTCACCGAAAAAAAAAAAAAAAAAAGAGGCAAGAAGGCATTAATTTAGTTTCGATGAGAATTCCAAATGAGTCTCTAGGTTTTGATTTTCACCTTTTCACGATGAAGATTGAAGAAGTTCCAAGAATCCCAATGAATAGTTTTGAAATAACGGTTAGAAATTTATTTATTTTTTGTAATTTAACGAAACAATAATTAATGATTAGTGATCAGTCGTTATTTATGCATCATTTTGATGCATTTATATGCCTCTCTTACATGTTTTTTGAATGATGTCGTGCCATCAATAGTATAAAATGATCAATCTTGTGAGACTTGTACAGAGTTAGAAAGATAGGTAAAATCTGGAAAGAACGCAAAAAGAATGACTCAAATCGGAGTCCAGATGAAGGAGATGTCCTCATTTCAATATCAGGTCCTGAACGGAATCCTGAGTACGTCAGTGCGCCAGTGCACCTATTTTGGGTCACTGGCCAAGTACCTCATATCAGGCCCTCCGGGTCTCAAACCTGTGTTTCATGACATCAAGGTCAGGTCATAGAAGTGCCAAGGTCGCGCCAAGGCAGGTCGAGGACATGTCCCAAGAACTCCCATCCGAGCCCAGATGTGCGCCTAAGCCCGGGGTCCCTGTCCCGCCAGCGGTGGATCAAGGTTCTCCCTCTGCGCTAAGCCTGACAACATTTGCACCAAGTCTGAATGAAGATGCGCTTCTGCTATACTCATGATGTGCTTCAAAAGCGCAGTCCCAGATCCTGATTACGAAGACAATCCAAAAGCCAAGTTCGGAGCCCTGGCCAGCTTGCGTTCCCACTGGCCAGCTTGTGTTCCCACTGGCCAGCTTGCGTTCCCACTTGTCAGCTTGCATTCACACTCCCAGCAGTATTCTGATTGGTCTGAGAGAGTTTAGAGACATTGTAATTATCTAGAAGGATTAGGGTTGTCTTAGTACACGTTAGGATAGGGTTTTGATTTTATTCAAATTCTAGTTGAACAAGGATTCCTTTTTCTTGACAAAGAAGGAACTGTGTTCAGTAAAAAAAAAAAAAGGAAAGATATATACGTTTGTTGGAGAGAGCTAGGGATGTTTTGGGGGAGATAGAGACACCTTAGCCGTAAATAGTAATTTGGTTTTTTGGGAGTTTTACGTTAAAGCTTTGTTCTTCCCGAAGTTGAGTGTGTTGGACGTGGAGCTTGGAGAAGAAGGCTCTTCCGTGTGTTCTGTTGTACCTGTTCTTCACAATATCTTTTGTAACCTTATTTTTACTGCAATTTAATTATGAATTCAATTACGCTTGTGTTTATTTCAGTTATGTGTGAGTAGTCGTTAGGATTAGGGATGTTTGAAGCCCTAGCCATGTTAGCTTGTTGATTGGATTTCTGGCTCTTGATTATGATTGCTATGCATGCTGAATAAGTTGGATTACTGTGCTTAATGACCTTAATTTATGCCTATAAGATTAGCTACCTTGTTTGCATATAATTATTGATGTAATTGCTTGAGTGACCGTCATATCATCTTGTGATTTGGAGCATCGAAAGTATTCTTACTTGTAATCTTAACTCATAACGACCTAGGATTGCATGTCACTTTGCTAGGCTAATGTGGTGTCATTATATTCTCTTTGAACATCATGCATCATCTTAAAAGGTAGGTGATAGACGTTCTAGGCATATGCCATGTTTAGAACATGCTAAGTAAGAGGGAATAAGATGTGTCTAATGAACCAACGCCAGGTCCTAGGCACGGGCACCTAATTCAGAAAATGCATAGTAATTAGGTCAAGGAAATCTGATTAGTAATTATAATTGGTTATAGTGGATAGTAAGCCATAATTCGTCTTAATTAATAATCAATCAACTGTTAATTCTTGCATTGTTATTTTCTGCATTTTATTTTGCTTGTCTTTAAATCTGTGTGTCTGTGTCTGTGTTTTCACTAAGTTAATAAATCTGAACTAAAGTGGTCATGACGTTGATACAAGTCCTCGAGGGATCGACTCTTGCTATGCTACTATACTATTCTTATCGATTTGTGCACTTGCAAGGATTTTATAACTGTTAGAATTGAATTGCATATTTCTTGCTCTTTAATTCCACCAACAAGTTTTTGGCGCCGTTGCCGGGGACTTGTCCCTCAACGGTGCCCATGAATTCAGATTTAGTTAACTCAATTTTGTATATTACCTATTTAGATTTCATTTAGATTGTTTACTAACTTTGTTTGTCATCTTTCTCATGTACATATGAACAACTCATACATGGATTTGGGACCATGGAATTATCCATACGTGGGGCCGGGAGCTTGGAACGATCCATACCCAACTTCATTCAATCAGGGGTGGAGCAATCACGAAACACCAGAACCATATAACCCTGGGTGGTGCGCGCAGCCTAATTTCGCATGGAACTCCCCTCAAATAGTTCCTCACTATGAACCAATTCCTGACCTCCACCCTTTGCTGACGGCCTTGGTACAATGCATGGGGATTTGTACTCAATACATGGCAGCCGCTTCTAAAGAAAGCCTAGAGGAGAGACTGGAAAAGAGCAGGAGGGAGTTTGACTTCAACATGCGCCAAATCGAAGAAAGGGCACGATTCCCGCCAAGTGAGGCCGTGAATGATAATCATGATAAAGCTATCATCAAGCCAACACTTCGACAAGTGCTTGCCATAGAGGCCGCGAAGTCCACCCAACCTTCGTTGTGGACCAGGATACAAAGCATGGAGGCTTATATACAGAACCATCACACAGATGAAGAGCATAATGAGGACACCACTAAGCTAACACTTCGACAAGTGCTTGCCATGGATGCCATGAATTCCGCCCAAGGCCATGCCATGACAGTGTCTCCCGATTCTGCTCAGATTGAGCAATGGGACGTGATCAGTCGTTATTTATTCATCATTTTGATGTCTTTATATACTTCTCTTACATGTCTTTTGAATGATTTCGTGCCCTCAATAGTAGAAAATTATCAATCTTGCGAGACTTGTGCAGAGTTAGAAAGATAGGTAAAATCTGGAAAGAACGCAAAAAGAATGACTCAAATCGGAGTCCAGATGAAGGAGATGTCCTCATATCAATATCAGGTCATGAACGGAGTCCTGAGTGTGCCAGTGCGCCTATTTTGGGTCACTGGCCAAGTACCTCATATCAGGTCCTCCGGGTCTCAAATATGTGTTTCATGACATCAAGGTCAAGTCCTAGAAGTGCCAAGGTGGCGCCAAGGCAGGTCGAGGACATGTCCCAAGAACTCCCATCCGAGCCCAGATGTGCGCCTAAGCCCGGGGTCCCTGTTCCGCCAGCAGTGGATCAGAGGTTCTCCCTCTACGCTAAGCCTGACAACATTTGCGCCAAGCCTGAATGAAGATGCGCTTCTACCATACTCATGACGTGCTTCAAAAGCGCAGTCCCAGATTCTAATTACGAAGATAGTCCAAAAAACGGCCAGTTTGTGTTCCCACTGGCCAGCTTGTGTTCCCACTTGCCATCTTGCGTTCCCACTTGTCGTCTTACATTCACACTCCCAGCCGTATTCTGATTGGTCTGAGCGATTTTAGGGACGCTGTAATTATCAAGAAGGATTAGGGCTGTCTTAGTACACGTTAGGATAGGGTTTTGATTTTATTCAAATTCTAGTTGAACAAGGATTCCCTTTTCTTGACAAAGAAGGAACCGTGTTTAGTAAAAAGAAAGCTAGAGGCCGTTTTTGGGAGATAGAGACACCTTAGCCGCAAATAGTAATTTGGTTTTTTGGAGTTTTATGTTAAAGCTTTGATCTTCCCGAAGTTGAGTGTGTTGGACGTGGAGCTTGGAGAAGAAGGCTATGCCGTGTCTTCTGCTTCACCTGTTCTTCACAATATATTTTGTAACCTTATTTTTACTGCAATTTAATTATGAATTCAATTACGTTTGTGTTTATTTCAGTTATGTGTGAGTAGTCGTTAGGATTAGGGCTGCTTGAAGCCCTAGCCATGTTAGCTTGTTGATTGGATTTCTGGCTCTTGATTATGATTGCTATGCATGCTGAATAAGTTGGATTACTGTGCTTAATGACCTTAATTTATGCCTATAAGATTAGCTACCTTGTTTGCATATAATTATTGACGTATTTGCTTGAGTGACCGTCATATCATCTTGTGATTTGGAGCATCGAAAGTATTCTTACTTGTAATCTTCACTCATAACGACCTAGGATTGCATGTCACTTTGCTAGGCTAATGTGGTGTCATTAAATTCTCTTTGAACTTAATGCATCATCTTAAAAGGTAGGTGATAGACGTTCTAGGCATATGCCTTGTTTAGAACATGCTAAGTAAGAGGGAATAAGATGTGTCTAGTGAACCAACTCCAGGTTCTAGGCACGGGCACCTAATTCAGAAAATGCATAGTAATTAGGTCAAGGAAATCTGATTAGTAACTATAATTGGTTAGAGTGGATAGTAAGCCTTAATTCGCCTTAGTTAATAATCAATCAACCGTTAATTCTTGCATTGTTATTTTCTACATTTTATTTTACTTGTCTTTGTGTGTTTTCACTAAGTTAATAAATTTGAACTAAAGTGGTCATAACATTGATACAAGTCCTCGAGGGATCGACTCTTGCTGTGCTACTATACTATTCTTATTGATTTGTGCACTTGCAAGGATTTTATAACTGTTAGAATTGAATTGTAGATTTCTTGCTCTTTAATTCCACCAACAATGAGGTGTGTGAATTGATGACGCATTTTATATTTTTTCCCTAGGCCTTCAAATGTTGGGCCCTATGAGAATCGGATTTGGTAAGACCAAACGTTGTTTTGACTGTTACAAAACATTTATACTATGACTTAAATAAAAATAAGAAAAAAAATTAAATAAGCAAATGGATTTCATATCCCTTCCTTTAATTACCACTCAGAGTTGACCCAAGTCCAAATTCAGTAAGGTCTAAACCTTGAGTCTCACATTGTGAAATAGACTTAATCCATATGTTAATTCATTTAAAATAATAGTTCATTTAAAATTTATTTGAGGTCTCAAAATATAGTTTAAATAAAATGTTATGTCTCAATTGCTAATAGCCTTTTTCTGAAGGTCCAAAGGAGAATAATTTTAGCTACTCTTTGTATACTCTTTATACAAAGAAGGCCCATATATATTATTTAAGTTTTTTTACTATTCTATGCAAAGTCATAAATTGGATAGAAACACGTAAAACTAAATTTTCTCTCCCATTTTATGGAGTGATATTAATTTTATGTTTTAGAAGAAATGTGATAGAAAGTTTGTTACTTGAATTAGATTACAGTTTCGAATTGTAGAATGTAAGATGAATAATATAAGATAAATTTTTCCTATCAAATAACATCTCATTCGCAAATAGGTTTTTTTTTTTACAACGAGTAATAAACATGAAGAATAAGCCTTATTCTCAATTGGGACAACCCTGATACCAGTACATCTAGTTATTTTAAATAAATTCAATTTAGTATTTTTTTACTGGAAATTCATCTTTATTAAACCAACGCTGAATGGAAACACCAACATCCTTAGCGAGAAGGTTAAATAACCAGTCCGGCTTAAGAAGCGACCAAACATGGTACCCACTCTTACTTTTCACATGATTAGCCACAACATGAGCTACCATGTTACAAGACCTTGGAACAAGCTTAAAACTAAGAAACTCAAAAGACTCACAACAAACAAGAATGTCATGAAGGATGTTAGAGATTTATTCCTCCCTTCCTTTATGACTTAATAACTTAACCAAACACTGTGAATCTATTTTCACCACCACCTTCATATGTCCCGTTGCCAAACAAAACTTCAGCCCCTCAAAAACAGCGAAAGCTTTAGCTTGGAGAGCAAAAGAACACTGCAGCAGCCCTACACCAATTGCACCTTCGAAACAGCCAAGTAAGGATCTTAACATCCAACCGAAAGCTCCCCTTTTCATCACACCCGACCAAGCCCCATCACAATTCAGTTTAAGGATACCCAACGTCGGCCGCTGCCAGCTTCCAGGATGAGGCGCATGGCCCTCTTTGACCAACTGCACCTGATCAACAGAGGCCACGACCTCCTTTGCAACAGAAAACTCTGCAACCTGCTGCTGCATGAGCTCAATGACAATTATTGGCTGCTGCACAATGTCTTGGAAGCATTTTTCATTCCTCGCTTTCCATATCCTCCACACCCCAATGGTAATGAGTTGAAAAACAGCAATCCCATCATCCACCTCCCTAACAATTCCTCCAGTACATGCCAACAGTCACGAAACAACAAACCCCGAAACCTCAAAGTATCTAGTTGTAAAAGTCCTCCAAACCAGAACACCATAGCAAACTTTCAAGTAAAAAATAAATGGGCTGCAAATTCCTCGTTCTCCTCACACATAGGGCAAAGGTTTTCAACACAGAGCCGGCGTTTAACAAGGTTATGGCGGATAGGGAGGTACTCACAGCAACAACACCAGAGGAAATGCCTTCACTTCTGTGATACATTCAACCCCCAAATGTTTTTCCATATCTTCTCATGGACATCTCCTGTACTAGACTCACCCCTTCCCCTTGCCGATAACTCACCATTTCTGCTCATTTTCATCACCAACAAGTAACTAGAGTGCACATTATAGGTACCCATTTTGGAAAAGTGCCAAATCACTCTATCTTGGCATCCTAACTTACTTAGAGGAATAGAAGGATGACATTTGCCTCATCCGAAGTAAATAAGCTTTCCACTAAAGTAGTCTTCCACAACCGAGAAATAGGGCAGATTAACTCATTAACCAAACGAGGAAAGGAAGATGGAGAAGGACTTACATGGAACGGCCTGCAACTAGGAAGCCAAGGACCCTCCTTGACATTGACCCGTGTCCCATCACCAATATGCCAATGAATACCAGCCTTTAAAATGCGTTGCCCTTACAAGATACCTTTCCAACCCCAAGATGATCCAGCCACTTCCTTGGCCTCCAAGAAAGAAACATCAGGGTGATATTTTGCTCGTAACAACCTAGCAAGAAGTGATGACGGCTCATCCAACAATCTCCATCCTAACTTTGCAAGCATTGCAAAGTTAAAGCACCTGAGAACTTGGAACCCCAATCCACCCTTACACTTTGGCATCATCACTTTATCTTAAGAAGCCCAGTGAATACCACGTTGCAAATTCTGTTTCCCCCACCAAAAACGAGCCAATATACGCTCCACATCTTTTCAAACACCTACCGGGACTTGGAAGCAAGACATAGCATAGTTAGGTAAAGCAAGAGCTATAGCTTTCACCAAAACCTCATTTACAGCCTTAGACAAAAACTGCTCCGACCAACCTTGCACATTAGCTTCCACTCGATTACGAATTTCCCCAAACACCGCTCTCTTTGAGGTTCCAAAATCAGCCCGCAGACCCAGGTATTTCCTAAAGTCCTCTTTCTTCCTAACGCCTAGTTCAACAACTATTTGATCTTGAAGCCGTAGAGAACAGTCAGCACTAAATACCACATAACTTTTGTCAAAGTTAATCATCTGCCCTGAACTCACTTCATACAAACGTAACACCTTCCTTGTATATGTTGTATCTGCCATAGTCGCCTTCGAAAACAAAATAGTATAATCCGCAAAAAATAGGTGAGTCAAACTAAAGGCTCCTGGGCCCACGGGGATACCCTTTAATACACCCAATTCCTCTTTCCAACGGAGGATCGTTGACAAGCCTTCAGTACCTAGAACAAATAAGAAGGGTGAAAGAGGGTCCCTTTGTCTAAGGCCCCTCAATGGAAAGAAAACTTTAGTAGGGTTACCATTCATTAATCCACTAAACGAGGTCGTTGAGATGCACTCTTTAATCCACATGCAAAACACTTCATTAAACCCCACTTTCCTCATTACTGCCAGCAAAAAATCTCATTCAACCCTATCATAAACCTTTGACATGTCCAGCTTAAGCATCATCTCCTCCTGAATCTTCCCACGCTTCTTTTTAATAGTGTGCAAAATCTCATGTACCACTAAAACATTATCGATAAACTGTCGGCCAGCTACAAACGCTGTTTGAGAATAACTAATCACCCTCCTCATCAACTCCTTCAGCCGATTAGTGAGAACCTTGGAAATAATTTTATAAAGCACGTTACATAAAGAGATAGGCCGCAACTGCACCATACTAAGAGGACTCTGGACTTTGGGAATCAATGCCAAATATGTGAAGTTAATATTTTTCAGCAAATGCCCAGATTGAAAAAAATAAAAACAGCTCGAATTACCTCATGCCCAATCAAACCCCAGTGTCTTTGATAAAAACTAGCAGTAAAACCATCTGGTCCCGGCTTTTTGGTTGGGCTAATTTGCATCACCGCCTTCCTAACCTCCTCCGGTGAAACTGGGCGCACCAACATTGCTTTATCCCCCCTCCGAGACCCTAGGGGAGATGCAATCTGTGATGTCACCAATATTAGACGGCATAGAGGATGCAAACAGCTTCTAAAAAAAACCATTAGCAATCCCACCCAGCTCCTCCTTATTGTCTCTCCACACCCCCATCTCATCCTCTAAGCCTCGAATTCTATTGTGCCTTTTCCTCTTTATCGTTTTAGAATGAAAAAACTTTGTATTCTTGTCCCCTTCTGTCAGCCACTGAACTCTAGACTGAAGCTTCCAATAAATTTCTTCCTTTCTCACCGCACCCTTGAGGTCCTCCTCCATACTGTTAAATCTCTGCCCATCAAAGACCTCTACCTGATAACACTTTTTTAGTTGCTCTTTGAGCACATCAATTGTTTTCTGTGCATTGCTCCCTGATTTCTGTTTCCATGTCGAGAGCCCCTTGCGGACCCATTTAAGTTTCTATGTGACACAGTAACATGGAGAGCCAACCATAGTCCTACTCCACTCCTTCTTAACCATATCCTCACAAACAACTTCCTTATTCCACCTTAGGTCATAGATAAATTGGTTTGGACGTCTTCGCACAATAGGCGATGTATCCAAAGCCAACATTGAGTGATCTGACCCCGACAAGAAGATATGAGTAATCTGGGCATGCAGATAGGAAAGCATCCAAAATTCGTAGCCAAACCCATGTCAAGCCTCTCTTATACAAAACCATTGTCCCTTTTATTATTCCTAATAGTTTCTCTCAATTCCCACCACTCACAATCCGTGGTATGACATAATAATACATAGAAACCTGCATGCCTTGCAATCCCGGAAATCCAGTCTGTTCATAGTACATCCAAAGTACCAACTCAAGAAAGCCCTAGCCCCAAGGAACCCTTTGACATACCAATAACCAAACTCTCTTAACCACGCGCCCCCCCCCCCCCCCCCACCCCCCCCCCCCCCCCCCCCCCCCCCCCCCCCAAGCCAAAACCTACCCCGTGGTTGTCGATTACAGCTGAAATTACTCAAACGGGGCTCTAAACGGACTCCAACGGCCACAAAACCGCCAACACCCGATCTAGAATGGTCCAAAACCCTTGACTCACACCGTCGTGGGTTGAAAAATGACTCCATGCGCCACCACACACCGAAAGAAGGCCGGCGGCCATCCTACGTCCCTCCATGCTCCGACCACACGGCCCTACATGCCGCCACGCTTTTGCTCAGTCACGACAGAATATCCAAACAGAATCAAAATATTCCGTCCAAACTAACGACGTTAGGGTTCTGTTATAACTCCGTTACCTTTTGACTGAAAATGCTAACGCCGTCAGCATATTCCGTCAAACCCTGACGGTGTCAGTTAACCTAACGGTTAGCTAACCATTTACTGGACCGCTGAGTGTGATGCTGACGAGGCTACCACGTGGCTGCCAGGTGGCACCACGTGTCAGTTGAGTCAGCTGCTGATTGGTCGCCACATGGCTCCACGTGGCTGCAAGGTGGCATGCAACGTCAGCATACCTCGTTCAAACCAGTCGCGAGAGCTCGTCATGAACGATGACTAGATCGCCGCCGTCGCCACCGTCACTGGTGGTCGAAATTCGGAAATTCTCGCTGGAAATTTCCATTTCCAGTGAACTTCGAACTCGTCCATTTCTTCATCAGTTTTTACGATCTACGTACCTAAATTCATCTACTCATCTCTAGGATTCCAATTCTGAACTCAAAAATGGGAAAACTTACCTATCTTGGATGGAAATCCAACGAGAAGGCTCGGCCCAATTTCGTCCCTTCGATTCCTCGTATCTGGGGATGGTTTAGCCTCGAGCTCACCATTATCAGGCTCGTGGAGATGGGGGAAGTCGATCCTCGGCCTCAGATTGGCTCGAAACAACTTCTACGGAATCACCTGATTTTTGGGTTTTTGTGCGTTCACAGGAATAGGAGAGGGAGGTGGTTCGCAAAGACTCCCTCGGAAAGATCTGGAGAAAGGAAGAAATAATCTTCCCAAAATATCTACTACGTAAAATCGAATTGCCCTTGAACCTTCTAGACCCACAACTTCCTCACCGAGTCTCCAATTTTCATGTGCCGTCTGTCCACGAACTCGCGAGTTCGAGACCTATGCAACGACCCAAGGAAAACTTCCAAAAGTACTTCCAAACAAAAAGTGACTCATGAACCCCTCCAAAATCGAGGGTAAAATCATCCTTTCCCTAATTAAAATCTCAAATTACGTTAATTTCTGTTTCGGGTCGTTACACTAGTTCTCAGCGTGCGTTCCGCTCCCAGCCTGAGTTGTAGAGACGAAAGTAGCAGCTCTGGAGGAACAAATTGATCATCATATTCTTGCCATGATAAGAATGATGTACGACGTTGATGATAGATGAACAAAATTGATGAACGACGAACGAAGTTGAAGCTTTTGAGAAAGAATTAGATAGCACTCTTTGAGTATTTCTCAATTCGGCTCTCAATGAAAGCACCAATTGTTGATACAGAAATCGAACACGCTTGAAAAAGTCTTCTCAATTCCTACAAACAACAAACAAAAAAAAATCGAAGTCAAGGTTAAAGCGCCGAGAGGGTTGTTCAACCAGGAACACTCTGATGCTTAAGTTAGCTTTGAGAGTGAAATCAGAAAGAACTTTAGAAGCGATGAACGAATTATCATAGAAGTGAGGTGAGGACCTTTATTGATAGTGAAACCTTGAGAGTCGCGGAGCGTTCTGATTGGTCGATGAATTTTGTAATTAATAGATAATTATTTTTAATAAAAAATATTATTTAATAATTGAATATTAATAACAATTAATTCTCAAGGAGAATATTATTATTATTGAGGCTTTAACCCGATTAAATAATACATTTAGTTGGTAAATACATTATTTAATGTGTGGGTGTTTGTGAGCCGTTAATGTCATTACCAGGGGCAATTTGGACATTATATGAATTATGAGCCACGTGGCTGCTCCACAATTTTCGGGTGATTTTGGGTTCCACAGGACCCATAAGAATGGAACTTTGTTTTAAAGATCCATTTGTTGCCAACAACCCTTCTACCCTTGGGAAGTTCAACTATACTCCAAGTGTGGTTGTCATCCAAAGCTTGAAGCTCTTCACGCATAGCAGATTGCCATTTTTCTGGCTGATTTGCCTCTTCAAAGCTTCTTGGTTCAATTTCTTGAGAAAGCTTGATGAGGAAGGAAGTATGTGTTGGTGACATCTTCGAGTATCCTAAGTACTTTCATATAGGATGTCCAGAGGCATAACTCACATACTCTTGGTATCTCAAGAGGGGCGACGATCACGTGTCGGATTCCTTCTATGGACCACAGTGATTGGACTGTCATCACCAGTTTCAATTTCATGAGGAATCTCTTCAGGTGACTTGTCCTCGGCATTAGTAGGTAGTGAGGGAGAGTCACTGATCACATTTTCTTGAGGATTTTGGTGGAAAGTGATGCCATGATCGTTGTAGGATGCTGTGTTTGGTGGCAATGGGGCATTGAGCATATCAAATTCCCGTTAAAGGACTGTCACTGAAGATCTGTTGAAGTAAGCCTTGGCTTCTTCAAACTTGACATCTTGATAGACCAATAGTTTCCTTTTAAAGGATTATAACACTTGTATCCTTTATGTGTTGATGAATACCCAAGAAAGATGCAGTTTGCAGCTCTAGGATCCAATTTGTCTCTATGAGGAGCTTGAATGTGAAAAAAGCAAGTACATCCAAACACCTTGAGGTAAGATAGATCAATCTTTCTTCCTTTTAGTACCTCATATGGAGATTTAGTATTTAGAACTTCACTAGGCAATTTGTTTATCAGGGAGGTGGCAGTTGGGACCAATATCTCTTTGGAACATTCATATGAAGCATTAAGGCTCTTGTTTTTTCCAATAGGTCCCTATTTTTTCTCTCGGATACTCCGTTTTGTTGTGGTGTTCCTACACAACTTTTTTGGGCAAAACTCCGTTTGAACTCAAGAATTGAATCATATCATTGGATAGAAACTCGGTGCCATTATCAGATCTTAAGTTGTGGATTTTTTATGAGAATTGTGTTTGGACAAGGTTATAGAAATCTTTGAAAAAATTTGCAACTTTACTCTTGAATTTTAACAGATACAACATCGTGGTTCTAGAGAAATCATCCACAAATATAACAAAATACTTATAACCATCGAAAAATTCAAGAGGTGATGGCCCCCAAACATCAGAATAGGCAATCTCAAATGGTTTGCTAGATCTAGTTACAGATGAATTGAAGGGAAGTCTAGCAAATTTAGATAGATGACAAGTCTCACATTTAAATGAGCTTTTACAGAAAACAAGAAATACATTTGATAAAACATGATCAGATGGATGAGCAAGCCATTGATGCCATATCTAGTGGTCATTGACAAAAGAGTTGAGGCTGACATAAAGATTTTTGGAACTATAGGGTCTTTGGACAAGTACTATAGGCCATTAAGGTGAACACCTTCACCAATCTTCTTCTTGTTGGCAACATCCTGAAATATGACATTTTTCGGGGAGAAAATGGCATGACAATTTAATGAATTTGTGAGTTTACCAATGGACAAAAGTTTGAAAGGAAAAGAAGGTACATAAAGGGCCATTGACTCAATATTTTCTAATAGAATTTTAAGTTTTCCTTTTCCTAGAACATGTACACATCTACCATTTGCAACAGATACAATTGAGGGGGTTACTCAAGGCTCAAAATCATCAAAGCTATCGATTTGATTTGTAATATGATATGTTGCACCAGAGTCTATAATCCATCAGTCTTCAATTTTGATACTACTTAAAGTTGTAAAGGAGGAATTTGGAGTACATGGTTTCTCCTCAGAGTGACTTCCCTCAGCTTCAGCTAGAAATCAAGAAAATTTACCGAGTAAGGCCTTGGAGCTGCTACTGATTTCACCTTCACTACTGCTTCTTTTGTTCTTTGTTTGGAGGTAAGCAGCAAACTCATTTATCAGAGGGTTGGATGAGAAGTTTGCAACACTCTCAGTGGTGTTAGTGGCAGCATTGTGAGCATTGTGTCCCTTAAAGGAGTTCAGGTATTCCTTAGCTCCTCTTTGACCCTTGTCAAACTTTGGTTTCATCTTTCGGTGCAGGATCCAGCATCGATCCTAAACATGCCCTACTCCATTGCAGTAAGTACACTTGAGATAAGGTCCTTTTCCCTTGCACATCATGTCCTCTGAGTGTTTGTAGTTTGACACAAACGCCCTAGTTTGTAACGACCCGGACTAGAAATTTAATTATTTCGAGAATATGACGATTTTACCCTTGGTCGGTACAGGGCATGGAAATCAAGTTTTATATCGGAACATATTAGGCGGTGTTTCGGGTACCGTTGCGTAGGTCTCGAACTCATGAGTTCGTAGACAGGCGGCACGCAGAAAACGGAGTTCGTGTTCGAAAGTTATGGGTCTAGATGTGCAAGGGCATTTTGGTAATTTTGGTTTGGGAGAAGATATTTTAACCCCAATTATTTTATATCTTCAGGGGACAACTTAGCGACAATTCATCTTCATCTTATTATCATCTATCTCTCTCTCTCTGAAAAACACACCCAAATCGAACCCGTGCGAAAAACATACCTAAAAACCCTCAAATTTCAAGTTTAATTCAAGGCAAAGACTTCCAGTTCTATTCCACTAATCGTATTCTACTCATTCCCACGATCACAACTGTACCAACCATCGAAGGAGAGGACCACGGGGGAAGCCGAAACGAGTATAGGAAGTTTCGGATCTTCCGATCGATTTTTCGGCTTACACAGGTACGTGTTTGTGGTTTTGAGGTCACATTTGGATTCTTGGGCTTGAGTACATAGATTTAGACATAAAATTTGTGGAAAATGGTTGAGATTTGAGGAAGTTATAAAAGTTTGAAGTTTCGGTCTGAAATGGGGGATTCCGACGAAACCAGACAGTGCGTGACGGCGGCTACCGGTCATCTTCTCAGGCCATACTTCAGTGACGGCGCCGGTAGCCGATCATCTTCTCTAGCGGCCGGTCAAGTCGGGTCAGATCGGGTCGGGTCGAGTGAACCGGTCAGGTCAAATGAACCAATCGGGTCGAGTTGAACTGGTCAGGTGGAGTTGAACCGATCGGGTTGAGTTGAATCGGTCGAGTCGAGTTCGACCGGGTCAGGTCGAGCCGAGTCAAGTTGGACCGGTCCAGGCACATGAACACTGTAACAGCGCGTGACCGGCGCGTGAGGGAGTGTGGCGCGTGACGGTGCGTAGGACTGTTCCCGATGTCACGGCGGCGCGTGACTAGGGTTTTGGGACGTCCCGGATCTGACTTTGTTGGTTTCGAGGCCATAGAAGTTCGTTTAGAGCCCGATTGGGCAATCCCAGCGGTAATGGTTCACAGTGATACGGGTTTTGAGCTCGGAAAGTCAAGGTAGTAGGGTCATTATTGTGCTTGTGTTCCTTGGGGCTAGAGTGTGCATTAGATTTGGGTTGGGTGATATGTATGAGTGGACTTTTGATATATAAATTGAATGCATGCATCAAGGTATCTTTGTTTAAATACTGTTATGGATTGTTGCATTAAATTTCTGGAATTTATAAATGATTGTTGGACATTTGTTTTTCCAATATTTCAGTGGAAGTGTATTGTGAGAAATGGCATGGTTGTTGGATTCAGTTTTGATATTGTTTTGACGTGGTAATTAATTGAGCCCATGATTTTGAGTTGAAATCGTATTTGTGATTATAAGATACTTGATTTTGGAAACAATACCGATTTGAGGGGGGGCCAGGATCCGGGGCTAGGATCCGCTGAGACGGTGAACCCGGTGAACCTCCAAAATAAACAATACTGATTTGAGGGGGGGCCAGGATCCGGGGCTAGGATCCGCTGAGACGGTGAACCTCCAATATAAAAGGTGATTTTGTAGAGAGTTGTGATACAGGACTAGCACACCCCAAGGGATACCCTGGTGGCTAGGGATATGCCGACTGATGTGATATGATAGCCGAATGTTATTCCGACTGAGGATATGATATGATAGCCGAGGATATTTCCGACTCTAATATGGTTTGACGACGATTGTCATGTGATTAATCAACCTATGAAAATACTTCGTCATCTGGGTCTGTGGGTTGGTGTGGGCGGTGACCCAGAGTGACGAATTATTGTTGGTTCACAAGTATCTGACTAGTCAGTTGGCTTGTGGTATTCCAGTAGAGATGTCAACAGTGTCTGACCTACTAACATTTGGTATCAGAGGGTATTCCTATTTGGACCACCACTATTCCGAGGTCTTGGCTTTGACCTGTATACTATCCTGCGTCCGACAGGTAGGAGTGGTCAGTAAGTACAAAGGTTCTATCGGGAACCCTGTAAGGTTTACTAAAATTTATTTAAGGATAAAGGGTATTTATGGTATTTAAATTTTAAGGTAAAAGAGCTGTCAGACGGGATAAGGGTTCTTTCTGGGTTTCGAGGGAAAATTCGGGAAGGGTCCTTACAAGTGGTATCAGAGCTCTAGGTTAACTTCCTGCAGACCGCACACTTGTGTGCAAATTATTTAAGGAATTCTGTTAACAAGATGCCTCCGAGGTGTTTACCTCTTTAGCGATCTTGAAATGAATAGGAGGTGGGTTCTTTAACCTGAGTTAGTGAAATTTCGGGGACGAAATTTCTGTAAGGAGGGAAATTTGTAACGACCCAGACTAGAAATTTAATTATTTCGAGAATATGACGATTTTACCCTTGGTCAGTAAAGGGCATGGAAATCAAGTTTTATTTCAGAACTTATTAGGCAGTGTTTCGGGTACCGTTGCGTAGGTCTCGAACTCACGAGTTTGTAGACAGGCGGTACGCAGAAAATGGAGTTCGTGTACGAAAGTTATGGGTCTAGATGTGCAGGGCATTTTGGTAATTTTGGTTTGGGAGAAGATATTTTAACCCCAATTATTTTACATCTTCGTGGGACAACTTAGCGGCAATTCATCTTCATCTTATTATCATCTCTCTCTCTCTCTGAAAAACACACCCAAATCGAATCTGTGCGAAAAACATACCCTAAAACCCTCAAATTCCAAGTTTGATTCGAGGCCAAGACTTCCATTTCTATTCCACTAATCGTATTCTACTCCTTCCCACGATCACAACCGTACCAACCACCGAAGGAGAGGACCACGGGGGAAGCCGAACCGAGTATATGAAGTTTCAGATCTTCCGATCGATTTTTCGGCTTACACAGGTACGTGTTTGTAGTTTTGAGGTCATATTTGGATTCTTGGGCTTGAGTAGATAGATTTAGACATAAAATTTGTGGAAAATGGTTGAGATTTGAGGAAGTTATAAAAGTTTGAAGTTTCGGCCGGAAATGGGGGATTCTGGCGAAACCAGACGGCAGCGACGGCGGCTGCCGGTCATCTTCTCAGGCCAGACTTTAACGACGGCGCCGGCAGCTGATCGTCGTCTCCGGCAACTGGTCGAGTCGGGTCAGATCGGGTCGGGTCGAGTGAACCGATTGGGTTAAGTGAACCGATCGAGTCGAGTTGAACTGGTCGGGTCGAGTTGAATCGGTCAGGTTGAGTTGACTCGGTCGAGTCGAGTTGGACCGGGTCAGTTCGAGCCGGGTCAAGTTGGACCGATCCAGGCGCGTGAACACTGTAGCAGCACGTGACTGGCGCATGAGGGCGCGTAGCGGCGCGTGGGTGCAGATGCCGTACTTCCGGTGGCGCGTGGCACTGTTCCCGATGTCACGGCGGCGCGTGACTAGGGTTTTGGGACGTCCCGGATCTGACTTTGTTGGTTTCGAGGCCATAGGAGTTCATTTAGAGCCTGGTTGGGCAATCCCAGCGGTAATGGTTCACAGTGAAACGGGTTTTGAGCTCTGAAAGTCAAGGTAGTAGGGTCATTATTGTGCTTGTGTTCCTTGGGGCTAGAGTGTCCATGAGACTTGGGTTGGATGATATGTATGAGTGGACTTTTGATATATAAATTGAATGCATGCATCAAGGTATCTTTGTTTAAATACTGCTATGGATTGTTGCATTAAATTTCCGGAATTTATAAATGATTGTTGGACATTTGTTTTTCCAATATTTCAGTGGAAGTGTATTGTGAGAAATGGTATGGTTGTTGGATTCGGTTTTGATATTGTTTTGACGTGGTAATTAATTTAGCCCATGATTTCGAGTTGAAACCGTATTTGTGATTATAAGATACTTGATTTTGGAAACAATACCGATTTGAGGGAGGGGCCAGGATCCGGGGCTAGGATCCGCTGAGACGGTGAACCCAGGTAACCTCCAAAATAAACAATATCGATTTAAGGGGGGGGGGGGCCAGGATCCGGGGCTAGGATCCGCTGAGACGGTGAACCCGGTGAACCTCCAATATAAAAGGTGATTTTGTAAAGAGTTGTGATACAGGACTAGCACACCCCAAGGGATACCCTGGTGGCTAGGGATATGCCGACTGATGTGATATGATAGCCGAATGTTATTCCAGCTGAGGATACGATATGATAGCCGAGGATATTTCCGACTCTATTATGGTTTGACGACGATTGTCATGTGATTAATCAACCTATGAAAATACTTCGTCATCCGGGTCTGTGGGTTGGTGTGGGCGGTGACCCAGAGTGACGAATTATTGTTGGTTCACAAGTATCTGACTAGTCAGTTGTCTTGTGGTATTCCAGTAGATATGTCAGCAGTGTCTGACCTACTGACATTTGGTATCAGAGGGTATTCCTATTTGGACCACCACTATTCCGAGGTCTTAGCTTTGACCTGTATACTATCCTGCGTCTGACAGGTAGGAGTGGTCAGTAAGTATAGAGGTTCTGTCGGGAACCCTGTAAGATTTACTAAAATTTATTTAAGGATAAAGGGTATTTATGGTATTTAAATTTTGAGGTAAAAGAGCTGTCAGACGGGATAAGGGTTCTTTCCTGGTTTCGAGGGAAAATTCGGGAAGGGTCCTTACATAGTTTCTCCACCAGATTTTGTCTCCAAGTTCATAACTGTTCTGCGAATTTTCTCTCTCCAGATAGTGGTGCAAAGATTTGCAAGGCTTGTAAGCTCAAGGCTCATGAGAATGTGGCTTCTAAGATCCTCATACTCAGAGCCAATGCTGGCAAGCAGCTAAAATACCTTGTCTTCTTCAGCTCTCTTGAGAAGCACATCGAAGTCAGTGGTGTGTGGCCTGTACATGCCAAGCTCATTCCACATGCTTTTCAGACCTCCAAGGTGATGAACAAACGATATTCCTTCAAGTTGGAAGTTTGCAATGTCTCATTTCAGCTGGAACACCCTAGCTGAGTTGTGGAGATTTCCATACATGTCTTTGACTACTTCCCATATGTGTCGAGCAGACTCTAAGAAGCTGAAGATCTCAACAATCTTGGGCTCCATGGAATTAAGGAGCCAAAACATGACCAGTTGGTCTTTACTGAGCCACACTTCGTAAAGAGGAGAAGACATCTCATGTACATACACGTTTCCATTTATGAAACCAAATTTAGATATGCCTCTTAGAGCTAGTTGAACAACTCTTGACCATGGCAGATAGTTGTTTTCATTTAAGAAGACTGAGCACAGCCTTTGATTCGGGTTGAGCTCAACCTCAGAAGAATTTTGGTGGGTGACATGAGAACTTTCAGCCTCAGATCCAACGGGGTTGTCTTCTGCCATTGATTATGTGGAGAAGATGAAAAATGACTAGAGGGATGAAAGAACAAATAATTCAGAAGCAAGCCAACCAAGGGCTTTGCTCTGATACCATGTAGAAGTTTAGATAAAAAGTTGTTGAATTGATCATAATGATAGTTACAAGATAACAGGTTTCTTATATGAACAAGAAAGCAAAGACTTTAGGACTTAGAGTGTGGGACAAGATAGCCACCCTAAAGCACTAGACTTAGACATGATGTGAAGGGTTGACAAACCCCAAACCGTGAAGTACGAAAAAGAAGTAGCAGTCATCAGACAACAATACACACTAGACAAAATCTTTACAAGTAATAAGTGAATGTCCAGCGGTGAACAGGCCTAGTGACCTACGAATATGCTGGGTGTTCCAATAGTGTAATGATCCGAACCAGAAATTTAATTATTTTGCGAATATGACGATTTTACCTTTGGTCGGTAAAGAGCATGAAAATCAAGTTTTGTGTCGAAACTTATTAGGTGGTGTTTCGAGTACCGTTGCATAGGTCTCGAACTTACGAGTTCGTAGACAGACGGCACGTAGAAAACGGAGTTCGTGGACGAAAGTTATGGGTCTAGACGTGTAAGGGCATTTTGGTAATTTTTGACTTGGGTAGATATTTTTAACCCAAATCATTGTTACATCTGGAGATCATCATCTCATTCTGATCTCTCTCTGGGAGAACCACCCATTTTATCCCAAAACCATCGAACCCGTGTGCGACTTTCACACCCAAAACCCACAAATTCCAAATTTGATTCAAGGCCAAGACTTCCATTTCTATTCCACAAATCGTATTCTACTCCTTCCCACAATCACAACCGTACCAACCATCAAAGGAGAGGACCACGGGGGAAGCCGAACCGAGTATAAGAAGTTTCGGATCTTTTGATCGAATTTTCGGCTAGCACAGGTACGTGTTTGATGTTTTGAGGTCATATTTGGATTGCTGGGTTTGAGTAGATAGATTTAGACATACAATTTGTGAAAAATGGTTGAGTTTTGACGAAGTTACGAAAGATTGAAGTTTCGGCCGGAAATGGAGGATTCCGGCGAAACCAGACGGCGGCGACGGCGGCTGCCGGTCATCTTCTCCAGCAGACTTCGGCGACCGCTCTGGCAGCCGATCGTCTTCTCCGGCGACCGGTGGAGTCGGGTCAGATCGGGTCGGGTCGAGTAAACCGATCGGGTCGAGTAAACCGATTGGGTCGAGTAAATCGATCGGGTCGAGTGAACCGGTCGGGTTGAGTGAACCGGTCGGGTTGAGTCGAGTTGGACCGGGTCAGGTCGAGCTGGGCCGGGTTGGACCGGTCCAGGCGCCTGAACACTGTAGCAGGCACGTGACCGGCACGTGAGGGCGCGTGGCGGCGCGTGAGCGCGTGTTCTGACCTTCCGGTGGAACGTGGCGGCGCGTGGGACTGTTCCCGAAGTCACGGCGGCGCGTGACTAGGGTTTTGGGACGTTCCGGATAAGATTTTGTTGGTTTCAAGGCCATAGGAGTTCGTTTAGAGCCCGGTTGGGCAATCCCAGCGGTAATGGTTGACCGTGGAGAGGGTTTTTTAGCTCGGAAAGTCAAGGTAGTTGGGTCATTATTGTGCAGGTGTTCCTTAGGCTAGGGCGTCCATGAATTTTGGGTTGGATGATGTTTGTAAGCGGACTTTTGGTTTATAAATTGTAATGCATGTATAAATATCTTTGATTTAAATACTGTTGTGTATGGTTGTAATGATTTCCTGAAATTTATAAATGACTGCTGGACATTTGTTTTCCAATAATTCAGTGAAAGTGTGTTGTGAGAATTGGCATGGTTGTTGGATTCGGTTTTGATATTGTTTTGACGTGGAAATTATTAGAGTCCATGATTTTGAGCTAAATCGTATTTGTGATTATAAAATGCTTGATTCTTGGAAACAATACGGTTTTGAGGGGGCCAAGGAGCCGGGGTAAGGATCCGCTGAGACGGAGAACCCGGTGAACCTCCAATATAAACAATACGGTTTTGAGGGGGCCCAGGAGCCGGGGTAAGGATCCGCTGAGACGGAGAACCCGGTGAACCTCCAATATAAACAATACGGTTTTGAGGGGGCCAAGGAGCCGGGGTAAGGATCCGCTGAGACGGAGAACCCGGTGAACCTCCAATATAAACAATACGGTTTTGAGGGGGCCCAGGAGCCGGGGTAAGGATCCGCTGAGACGGAGAACCCGGTGAACCTCCAATATAAACAATACGGTTTTGAGGGGGCCCAGGAGCCGGGGTAAGGATCCGCTGTTGACGGTGAACCCGGTGAACCTCCAAGATAAACATATTTGAGGAAGACCAGAAAATGGGACTAGGATCCGCTATTGGCGGTGAACCCGGTGAACCTTCAATATAATTGGTTACTGTTCTTCGACTATCATCGAGAGTTTACTCCGTTGGTTCGTTGAGTGCTCCGACTCTGGCATCGAGGAATTTTGGCTCCGCCGGGTCGCGAGGCTATTTATGCATAGTATAGAGAGTTGTGATACAGGACTAGCACACCCCAAGGGATACCCTGGTGGCTAGGGATATACCGACTTATGTGATATGATAGCTGAGGATATTTCCAGCTCTAATATGGTTTGACGACGATTGTCATGTGATAAATCAGCCTATGGAAACACTTCGTCATCCGGGTCTGTGGGTTGGTGTGGGCGGTGACCCAAAGTGACGAATTATTGTTGGTTCACAAATATCTGACTAGTCAGTTGTCTTGTGGTATTCCAGTAGAGATGTTAGCAGGGTCTGACCTACTGACATTTGGTGTCAGAGGGTGTTCCTATTTGGACCACCACTATTTCGAGGTCTTGGCTTTGACCTGTATACTATCCTGCGTCTGGCAGGTAGGAGTGGTCAGTAAGTACAGAGGTTCTGTCGGGAAACCGGTAAGGTTTACTAAAAATTATTTAAGAATAAAGGGTATTTCTGGTATTTAAATTTTGAGATAAAAGAGCTGTCAGACGGGATAAGGGTTCTTTCTGGATTTCGAGGAAAAATTCGGGAAGGGTCCTGACAAGCCTTTTATGTAACAACCCACCCCCGCTCGTAAGTCTTACGGGATGGCCATTGTTATGGCCGCCGGGAATCCTCCCAAAGCGAAGCCCAAGGTTCACCACCTTTAACAGTGAAATCTTACCTTCACAAAGGTATTGTTAGCGAAGTTCCCATTCAAATCCCCTAGCTGCACCTTTGAGGATTGAACCCTGGACCAAGCCTTTTTATTCTACTCAAAGTGGACACCTCTCACCAATTGAGTACACACTAGACAAAATCTTTACAAGTAATAAGTGAATGTCCAGCGGTGAACAGGCCTAGTGACCTACGGATATGCTGGGTGTTCCAATAGTATGTAAATCCATTTGGTGAGGAAGATTGTGAAGAAGATGAAGAGAAGAGCAAATGCAAGCAAAGGGTTCAACATTGCATTCTCAGTGAAGAGCAAATTGGGGACTAGCTCTTGGAAATAATGGATGCTCAATTCTGTTCTCATGCCAAGTTTCAGACTCAGACTGAAACGTGTATGATCACAACTGCAGGGGTTTTGTCCATTCTAGTAAATGTTGATGCTTGTGGTTGTGGTCCCAAACAAACAAACAAACAAAAATTTGATCTTCAAATCATATAAAATTCAAATGCATGCAGTTCTCGGGTAGCAACACTTCCATGTGAGATATTCAAAATTAACTGTGGGTAACGAAAATCGAGATGAGAAAGCTTTACCTGCTCAGACAGGTAGAGATGCTGGTGATTCTTGTAAGTTAATTTACCTGTTGGTTGGCGAGCCAGTCGTAGAGGACAGGGACGATGGACTTCCACTGAGTGTACTTGTCGTCGACGGTACGTGGCTTGTTGTGCCTTCTTCATCTTAGCTTGTTGCTGGTGATCGTCATTCTTCCTTGGGTTTGGGCATTCGGCCCCCAGTCTCCTTTCTTCAATATTCTGACTTGTTGCTGTTGCTGCTACTGCGACTTAGATAGAGTCCACGGCTACTGTCTCTGCCTCTGCTCCGCTGAGTTTGGTTACGACTTTTGAAAACCCTTGATTGTACTTAAATACTATAAATAAGTACAGTCATTATCGCTCCCTCTCTCTCCAACCAACAGTTCTTTTTCTTTTTTCGTTTTAGTTTCTATACGTAAACCAAAATTTATTCGTTAATTTGTGAGCTTTTCCAACTTTGAGTGAGCTTATAGATAATGTATAATTATATAATTTGATGAATTTAATTAAAACCCACCTATAGTTTAGTTTTTTTTTTCTTTATAGAAGAACGAAATTGGATAATGGAGATTCATTGGTCATTTACAAACGTTCCTTTTTGAAATTACTTTTTAGCTAGCCACTAATATTACTCCCTTGTGGTATTCTTCCTAAAATATTATTGTCTAGTAATATTGTTTCTAATTATGTAGTGAGTGGTTTAGAGTTTGACTTTCGTAAATGACGATGTCAGTATCTATATTCCCCCTCCCCCAATATAGTTATATAAAAAATAAAAATAAACTTAGGCGTTAGTCATCACTTCGTCCATACCATTTCAATGTATTAAGAACTCTAGCTTTTGCTAAATATTTTTTTTTATGGTTTTAGGTCATAAGAGTAAATACACTTAGTGTGAAAACAAATTTACTTCATAAAATTAATTTCATTTAGTTGGGAAGGGAGGCGATACTAGTTATCAAGTCAGAGAGACACCTGGCCCGTAGGCCGACCCCCTTATTCCACCCTTTGTGGTACCTATTTTTATCATCCTTTCAATTTCTCAAATAATCTTTGTACATTTATCATAATTGGAATCGTTTAACTCCTAAACAATTATTTCAAGATCATCTCAGCAAAAAAACAAGAACATTAGAGGTCATTTATATATATATATATATATATATATATATATATATATCAAATAAATTAACGGTATTGATAACAATGAAGCAGCCCATGGTGAACCATTCATTTAATTTACACATGATCGAATGGCTAAGTAATCTCCAATTTGGTTAGTTTTTTTGTATAAATAATCTTAAAATGATGATTTAAGAGTTGAACGGTTCCAATAATAAATGATAATTTAAGATAAATGTATAAAGATTATACGGTTAATCGAAAGGGTAGTACAAATAGGTACCTCCAAAAGTGGGATATAAGTAGTATCCTTTATTTTTAGGCTTTTTACTCAAGATGCCCCATGAACATTAACTCTAGTCTCAAAATGGACCATGAACTCGATTTTGTCCCAAAATGCCCCATGAAACTCCCTTTTCGTTTCAAGTTGCTCATTTTCCGTCAAATGTAAGGGTAAAATTGTCACTTTGAAGTTTTTCTCAACTTCTCCCACTTTTTTTTTTTTTTTGATAAGTTAAAATTTATATAAAAAAAGGCAAAAGCCTCATAGGAAAACAAAGATATCAAACAGATACCAAACAAAGCCACAGAAGAAGCCTTAATTTTATACTATCATACGTACAATACGGTTAACAGCAAACCGAGATTAAGTTTAACAAAAATTATATACATTATTACATACACTAAAAAACAATTAAAAAAGAAGCTAGAAGAAGAAGAAGCAGAAGTTGTGAAGATTCAGCACTCTCAAATAAACTAATTTCCCATAAATCCGAGTTTTGTAAGGCAATATTTGACGCATGGAATTCTAAACATGTCACGAAGTCAACACGTTCTTTGTAATGACGACATATTGGAATACGATGAGTTATGCATGTAATATCATGAGAGCACCATATTTTTTTAGCATATAAGAGAAAAAGTTATTATGTTCATCGAGGAATAATCGGTGAATGTCATGATGAGAGGAATGTGAAGGAGAAAGCTGGAGAGAAAATACCTTTTATTTCGATAATAAAAATTAGATAAATTGAGAGAGTTATATGAAGAAGTACAACCAGATTGATTGACGTGTTCATGATGAGAGTAAGAGAAAACACAGTTTCTATATTGATAAGAACCATCCATCCCCAATTCCCCATACTATCACGTACTCTCTAAAAATATCCCTCATCAACTGATTTTCTAGCATTGCATTTACATACCTTTCATAAATGTTGAACATTCTAAATTATATTTAAGGTACAAGGGTACCCTTTCTCACACTTTAATTAAATTGTTTTGTAACATTTTGATTATAAGCGCAATTTTTCATTTTCATTACGCCCATCTCACTTTGGGTAGAAACTCTTTTATTATTGTGCTTTTTAAATTGTTTGGTGAAATTTTATTCGTATTTTGATTAGGTCAATACACGTTTTCTTATGTCATGTCTCTTTGTGCAGAAAATAAAAATATTTGTTCTAAACTATCTATAACTCATGTGGCTGTCCGCAATTATGTATTTGAATTATTATGTAACTCTATCTACCATAACACTCCTATCTTTAAATTGAATAATTATTTTCAGATAAAGAGGTTTCTTTGTAATGTCTATTATGATCAAACCTAATTAGCATGAAATTACTAAGATGCATTTAAATAATTGGATAATACTTGTATCCCACCTCTGGGGTACCTCCTCGTATCACCTTTTCGATTTATCAAATAATCCTTATACATATATCATAATCGATACCATTCAACCCCTAAATAATAATTTCAAGATCATATCCCAAAAAATCAACAACATTGGAGGTCGTGTAGTCATTCATATGTATCAAACAAATCAACGGTATTAATAACAATTAAGATCCTCATGGTGAACCATCCATTTAATTTATACATATAAATTACTAAATGATCTCCAATTTGGTTGATTTTTATATGAATGATCTTAAAATGATAATTTAGGAAATGAACAGTTTCAATTATGATATATGTATAAAACATTATTTGATAAATCAAAATGGTGCACTCGGATGGAATATAAGTAAAATACTGTGTACAAAAAGTCATTACAATATGTATCCATTTTGACATTTTCCATACTTTTGCATCAAGTCACAAAGATATTTGTGTTAGTGTGAGTGAATAAGACGCCATAGATTTAGAAAATTGACCTACACATGATCATTGATCACCACTGTTGATGGGTGGGTCAGACCCGACAACTCCAAAGTCCCTCAGGGGATGGGACATCTCCTAGGTTCCGTGAACGAAGTGGTCGGATCCCCTCCCACGATGATGGAAGGTTTCTTGGAGTACGAGTCTTCGAGCTCTTCCATGTGAGTGGGTCCTTCTTCAACCCATATTGAAGTACCTAAGCGGGAATAAGACAAAGAGAAGGAAAAGGAAAAGAAATATCAAGCTTGGGAAGCTGGTGTGGCTCCGGCCACTTGATCTCTGATGCCTAAGTAAGTAGTTGTCTAGAGAAAAGGCAGAGAAAATGTATTTATAGTGAGAGAAAGTATTTAAGCAGAGTTTCTTTGTTTACTTGAAGTTAAATTATGATATAGAAGTGGAGGGTATTTATAGGAAAGGAAATAGACAGTGCTACCTCCTCTGTCTGGATTGTGGTACTCGTTGTGGAGCGGGGCACCACTCCGACTGGTGCCCCATGCCAGCTATTGGTTTTGAGGGTCTCCAGCCGATGAGTGACATCTGTCCCCTTAGATTGACATCTAGGGTCTTGGAAATTGGAGTTCCTCTGCCCAAAGCGTTCTGGGATAGCGTGAGGGGCACTTTCGAGGTAAGACTTTCTCCACCATGGAATATGTGACATGTGTTCTTGCTTTGTAGCTGTAGAAGAAAAAGGTGTCAGGTGCTGTCTGCGATGGCCTGGTCTTCTGGCGCTACCCACTGCCCGGGTAACCCGTCGAGCGCTGCCCCATACCCGGGTAGCCTGTCGAGCGCTGCCTCGGTAGGCAACTAAGCGCTACTCGGGTATTTTGGACACCGCTCTTAGCCTCATTGGGTTTGGCCCCGAGGCAGACTTCGTGGGCTTGGGCCGGTTGTAAGTCCCTCTTGTGGGTCATAGGGTTTGTCTTTTAGTGAGTCCCGACCAGGTTCGGTCAGGTACTGTTTACCAGATTCGACTCGACTTATAATGGCTATCAACAACCACCATAAATTCAGAATTCATGAAAAAATAAAAATTAAGAATTCATGATATTTAAAATAATGAAGAAAAACCTCCATTTGTTTGTTTAGATATTGTTGATGCCAAAAATAGATCAACTTAAAATTGACTCACTGAACTCGCTTGACTCGCTCTTTTCGGTGGTAGGAGGACCTGTAAAGAGAAGGTAAGAGCAAAGGAGCACTGATTTGGTGCTGGATAAGAGCAAAGAAACACCAATTTGGTGTTGGCTTAAGAGTCTCCGATGCCTAAGTTAGTTAGGTGAGGAGGGTAGTGTAGTAATTTAGACAACATAAGGACAAGAATGTCATTGATGTGACTGATTGGTCTTTTTTTTTTATTTAGGTACGAACATATACAAAAAATCTCCCTTCATTACTTTTTTAAATTTACTTTGCTCTTTTATTTTTAGTAAAAGAATTATTTTCCTTGTATCTCATTCTCTCCCTCGCTCTAGTGTCTGGAGTGTAGAGTGTAGTCTAAAGTGGAAGCTCTTTGTTTATGATCATTGGTTCATTATCAACAAAATAACAAAGAGGGCAATGGGAATTCTGAACTATTTTCTCTCAGTGACCTCCACAGCAACACCCATGTCCTCAGACTCAGCAACGCCATCCGTACCAGACCCAAGACAGACGAAGATCCTATTGCCCAAGAAGAAGCCAATGAAATGGTCCACTGGGGTGGCTCCGGGCGAATACGGTGGCCCAGCAACCACAACCAAACTCCGCAAGTACTGGGGAGGCGAAGATGACCCTCTCACCTCTGATGATTTTATTTGGAACCGAGAATTCATGGACCGCATGAAAAAACTCATTCAGGACCCTCAATCTTCCACTCAACCCACTCCTGCTAAGGTTTCAATTCCATCAAACTTTTCTTTTCCCTGAGCTGATGTTCTCTTATCTGGGTTTCTCTCATTTATTATTTATTATGTTTCATGGCCTTTGTTGTTTGGTTGGAGAATAATGGGATTTCTGTGTTTTTATTCAATTTGTTTGGATTTTGATATGATGTTATGATTTCTACATGTATTTTGATTTATGTTAGCAATCAATTAGAAAGGTTTACTAATTTGATTGTAAATTTTGATGATTGGGTGGTTGGAGGGTAATGAGAGTTCTGCGTGTTTACTCAGTATTTGTGAATTCTGTGTGTTTATCAGCATTCAGCTTAGCAATCAATTCGATGGGTTTCGTTTATCAGTCGTATCTTCATTGTTACTTTTGCATTTCGTTGGTTTGGTCACTGAAGTAATGAAAGGAAAAGAAAGAACAGGGGAAAGTTGGACATTGCATTATTTATTATCCTGATTCCTTGAATGAGATATAAACCAAGGTTTATCGCGGTTTCATATCTGAGTTTGAATTTTATGTTGGCGTAACAAGGGAAAAAGATAGTGCTACATCATTACATATTTCTGTTTTCATAATAATAGAAAGAGAGTTTTGGTGAATGAAGTCACGTGGTCTTTTTCTGTGCGAATGCTTACTGTGGTTTTGTTGTGTGATCGAGTGGGTTTGGTGTAAACAGGAAAAGCCTTCTGGGTTTCTTAGCTTGAATAGAGTCATGTCCCTCGAAAGGTCTGTTTTCACCATTTCTTTCAATTGTTTACTTTTTGAGAAAATGAAAAATGTAAACTTGTTCTCAAACTTGACTGAATTGTGGGCATACAGTTTAGAAGTTGATTTGAGCAAAGAACTCACTGCCGCACCTGCCCAGCCCAAGTTAGAACAACCTGTTGAGGCTCCAGCCAAAGTATGATGAATTTCTTTGAATTTTAAACCTTGTACTTTATCCCAGGGTACTTTTTCATTTACGACTTCCATTTACCAAAATTTAATGATTGTCAGAGTGGCAGTAGCACTACTATCAAATGGAAATTGGCACCTACGCGGCGTGAACAAGATAAGTGGGATAGAGCAACTAAGGCTGCAACCGGAGGCAGTGTAAGTCAGATGTTTACCAAAAGTCCCTTAATATCCAGTCAGTTCATCTTTGCAAGGCCTTTCCAGCTTATATTGGCAAATAAGGCTTTGGCTCTTTCAAATTAGATCTTTCAGTGCCATTCAACTAGGTGCTACATTGAAGGATATATTCTTAGATTTTGTGCTTCTCACTTTTAACAAACCCGCAGGAAGTGATGTTTCGTGAATTAAGGCGCTCTCGGGAGGACCCAAAAGTAGTGGCTGAACAGTATAGGAAGCAGTATTTTAAGGTACTTCTCTGCTGCGCCCGTGTACTATATTATCTCTACCATCTTGCCTTGTTTAGATTCATGCTCCTTTGGAATTTCAAGAATATGAAAAGGAGTCATTTTTTTTCTCCTTTTGATTTCTCTATCACAGTTAAAGAAGAGGTTGCAAGTCCTTACACTGGGTTTAGGTGGTGTTGGATTATTCTCAGCTTATGTTTCATACTCCCCTGAAATTGCAGCTAGGTATAATTATTCGAGATTTATTTTTATCTTATGGCAGTACTGGGAATTTTTCTTATACGTAGACAACCAGTATTCTAAAAAGGTTTGCTGCTTGTATGAAGCTTCATACCCTTATTACATAAAAAGTAATATTTATATTTACTTATTTGGAGTAGAAATAAATTATAAGGAGGATACATTTTTGCGTGAATGTGATGGTACATATGGGTTTAGGGTGTCACATTCAATTGCATGTTGCATCATTGATTACAAAATAGTGTTAAATAAAATTAACTCCATGATTTCACCATTAGGATAAGTCATGACAATGACCATTAAGCTTCTGAGCATTTGTAAAGTAAAATATGTTAATAACTTCTCCTTTGTGAAACAAATGTCTCCTGACAGTTTTATTTGTGATCATGCAACTAGTAGAATATTTCCTGGCTATTTCATTTACAAGTATAAAACCAAAATGTGAGCCTTGCTAATGCTTATTTCCCCTATTAATTCTACGGCCTTTCACTAGTGAAAGGTACTTCTTTCCGAAATTACAGTATCTTGGGACTTCTGTATGTGTTTCATAGAATGATGTAGATTATAATTTATTCATGGAATTTGATTCTCATTTTTTCGCTTATACATTCAGCTATGGTGTTGGGTTTATTGGTTCTGTGGCTTACATTCGTATGCTGGGAAGTAGCGTGGATTCCATGGCAGAGGGAGCAAGGGGACTTCTCAAGTATGTGACAAATGACTATTGGCTGATATAAATGCATCAGCTGTTTGTTACTGAGCAACTTTTTTGCCAAAAACGGATTAGTTAATTGAAGTTTCTTTTTATATTTGAGTCTATATTTGATGAGTTGAATGTGCAATATAATTTTTTTCTTTATACACATGCATCAAAATGTTTGAGAAATTCACACTCCATGACAACTAGCTACTATCCGTGGTTTGTGTTCAATTTATTGAAGTTTCTCATTATAATGCATGCTAGCACCAGTATTGCCTTATGTTGCTAGTGCCACAGAACTTGGTTTATGTTTTCAGTTAGCTTCCAACTTACAAATCGTTTTTGTAAGCTTTCAGCGTTCACACTACCTGTTTATTGAGCGTACATATTCGTAAATATTGCTTGGATAAAGTGTGTTTCAGTTCATAGCAATTTTGTTAAAAGGATGTAGAATGTGGTAAGCTCATAACTCCACAAATTATTATATTATGTAGTGATAATAGTGTATGGGATTAAGTATGCCGTTTTGAAAGAAACAAAAAAGTATCAATGAATTTGATGTGAACTTTAATGCAGGGGAGCAATTGGGCAACCGAGGGTATTGGTTCCAGTTGTATTAGTCATGATCTTTAACAGGTGGAATGGGTAAGTATCTGCACTGGCATACTTCTACAGATGGTTCCTGCTAATTTCTATGAATGATTTTACAGTAATGTTTGGTAGCCAATAACGTTTCATGGCTGTGCTTATTTACAGTGGTGGAGTATTAACTTATGTGGATGTGGTAGGAGACAAAAAATTTTGTAGCAATGAATTTATTTCAGTAAATAACAATGTTGAGTTATGGTGCAGGATTGCCGTTCCACAATATGGGTTTATGCACCTGGAATTGATACCTATGTTGGTGGGATTCTTCACATACAAGATTGCTACTTTTATCCAAGCTATAGAGGAAGCAATTCCTGCAGTTGACAAAGTTGACACAAGTTCGAGATAAACCTTCTCGTCTTCATACATCAGCAAAATATTCCAGTGATGGTTCTGATGCAGCATTGAGAGGTTTGTTTTCAATTGCTTCTAGTTGGTCAGCATGCTTTCACTCTTTTGGCTGAAATTGAGAAAACAATATGGTCAACTTCACAAATTTGAGTCTAAAATAACAAATTTCCAACTTTCGTCCCAAACTTGCATCCCTCAAACTTACATGAATGAGCAATCCAGTCGTTTTTAGCCAATAGAAACCAGCTACAACTGAATTATTCTCAACGTCGGACCAAATTTATGAAAAAAGAATTACTATGTGTTTTGTGATAGTCACCATATTTTCACTTTATAACTTACAATATTCTGCTTAGCAATTACTTTGAATAATCATTGTATGTTTTCTTTTACTGATCGGTTTATTCATTTGTTTTCCGGAGTTAACAGATTGCTGTTGTGCTTGCTTACAAGCTGCTCGAAAGTGAAGATATGTGTAGCTTTAAGGGAAATGCATACTTGTTCATTCCATTAACCTTCTTTTTTACTGTATGAATGTTATAAAGAAGGAAAAGGAATATTCTTGTCTATGATTTTGCCTCGTACTATTTTGGTAATATATTAAGATAATTATGGCTCAATTTTAACAATTTGAGCCGTTGACCCAATAGCCCCCGAAGATGAGCTCTCTTTAATACCCATGTGAAAGGCAATTTTTGGAATTAGAGAGAAGCTGAGTTGCAGCCGACCTCTTTTGAGTGTGAGCAAGAGAGTTCTTGCTAAATTTGAGCAAACACTCATTCAAGGAGATTTTATACTACTTGAGTAATTTGTAGGTGAGAAAGTTTTTGTGGTGTATTCTCATTTTCTCCACATGTTTTTGAGTGTATGAGAGTTATTTGGGTGTAATGCGACTTTCGGTTGAGAAGTCGAAGTTGTCAAATACATTTATTGTACACTTTCTAATTTGTTGTTATTAGTGAATTTATTTGTTCCTACTGTCTTGAGGACGTACTCCAGTTACATCGACAGTGAGGAACCTCATTAAATTTGGTCTTCTTTACTTTGATGCTCCTCTTTGTGCAAAACACTAGCCACTTAGAGAGTTTTAGAGAGAGAGATTCTCCTTCTCTCTAACTCTTTTCCCCCTAATATCCTTCTTTTGATCGTCCTTCATACCTTCTCGCCGCCCTTTAGGGCGGCACAACCCCATTCTCTACATTTGTTGATCCACTCTTTGCGGTTTTTTTCTCTAATCCATCCATTGTGGTGGTTGCTCCATTTTTTGTGGTGGTTGCTTTGGCCTTATCTTTTTATGGTGGCTTTTTTGTTTTTCCAGTTTGCCCTTATCCTCATCCTTGCACCTAATTTGATGGCTCATATCTCCTCCATCTCCTCTATTCTTCCACATAGATCTCCTCACAATTCTTTCATCCCACACCTTCATCTCACTGCCATTTCCTTCCATAACTCCTCTACCATCCATATCCTTTCCTTTCACCCAAAATCCAAAACCTCCCTTCAACAACCCAATTCCACTTTTGGATGGGTTAGTTTTAAGGTTTTTATTGACCTTTTAGAATGCTCGAGTATACAGATTATTAGTGACTTTTTGTCCCAATATCATCCTCTATAGATGATTATCTTTTTTGCTGGTTTTTTATTGGTGGTGGCGGCGGCCTCTTTGTGGTGTTTAATGCTGCTAGGATTTCGATATTTTTGATTTTTGTTGTAATGGGGCTATATTTATTGTATGTTGTTTGAGCTTTTATTTTGTTTGTATTATTTTTCTTGGTTGATCCTTCTTTTATTCTTATTAAATCTTATATTGGACTCCCATTTTGCACTTGGATTAATGAGATTATCCATCCTTTGACCAAAAAAAAACTTTCATGTTTTGCTTTCGATTTGGTTTAGCTTGTGGATATATTTGGTGTTTCCTTAAGGTTTGGTGCTTCCGCACAGCAAGTGGTATCAAAACCAGATTTCTCGTGTATCGTTTTATCGTGATTAATTTATGTCCTAGTTTTAAAGGATAGAGAAGAATCCCTTTGGAAACAACACTAAAATGGCTACTGCTTTGTTTCATAATGCAAAGCTTGAAGTAGAGAAGTTTGATGGGACAAACAGCCTTGGCATGTGGATTTTGAGGTCAAAGACGTATTGACTCTGCAAAATTTTAATGTCGCAGTCAGAATGAGATAAGATAAATTTGTGAGGCATGTTCAATCCGACTGTTTATTATCAGAGCTCGAAAGTATTTTGTAATGCAAGAGTATGTTGTGGACGAGGGTGTTATGGCATAAATGGAAGAGCTCGAAAGCATTTTGTAATGCAAGAGTACGTTGTGGACGAGGTGTTATGGCATAAATGGAAGATAAGTACATGATAATTAAAGAGGGGAAGATAAGTACACGAAACTCTACCTCATCCATTAATATAACGAAGGTATATATACCAATGATTTGACACTTAGATACTTTTAACAAGTTGATGCCCAGTTTAATTTAGATAAAGATATTAAGGATGAAGATAAGGACTCACTATTGTTGAACTCCCTGCAAATTCTTATATATGATCATTTTGTCACTACCATTATGCGTGATAAAGAAACTGTGGAGTTTGAAAATGTGTCTAATGCTTCAATGAATTATGAGGTCAGGGTTGCAGATAATTAAGCACCATGAGATTACTTCTGAGACCTTGCTTGTTAGAAGATCCTCTGAGAGGAGAAGTTTTGCTAGTATGGAGAAATCAGAGTCTCAACTTAGACGAATGTGCATTCGGTTACAATAAAGACCATTGGATGAAAGATTGTCCAAAGTTGAAGTTCAAAGGTACGGAGAAGATGAAGCTGATGTCGTAGAAGTTGATCGATTATGCGGGTTTTGGGTTTTCTTCAAACACTTGGTCAGGATTTGATTATTTTACCATGTGAATTCTGGATGCGGGTTGTGGACATCGTAAGTGTACCAATCTAAATTATGATGACGAACGTAAGTTCCATAATCCCCTTTTACTTCACTCTCGAGTTGCTATCGAGGGTAAGAGTGATTGGATGTAGACATCGAAAATGTCTCCCTCTAAACTCCGATAACGAAGACAAGTTCTATAATCTCATTTTATTTCACTCTCAAGTTGCTATCTAGGATAAAAATCGAGTGGGAGAATTTTTAAATCAATTTTATTATAATTTAATATAAAATTTAAACCGATTAATAAATTTATTAACTCACATTATAAATCAACACAAGTCGGAATGTCGGATGGAGGGAAATTGAGTGGAACTGTGGAAGCGGATAAATGAGCCAGTCCATTTCCACTTAATTATTTGTATTACTTATGAGGTAGGGTCTCCCATGCACGTGGGTGGGCCCTTCGTCTCCTCCAATTGTACATTTGGCCTGAGGTCCTCCCTTAAATAAATAAAAAAGAAACTGGAATCACACTCAAACATTCACAATTTCAGGTTCATATATATGTAGGATTCCAATTCTGAATCATTTGCCTACTTTGCTTGTGTTTCACATCTTTTTCCAAATTTAGTATCTATCAAATCAGTCTTTAAATGCTTCCGTTTTTAATTTTTGTTTTTTGCTAAGTTGTTTGCCAAAATACGAACAATTAATTATTAATTTTAGCTTCGGTATAAATATTTGGATTTGCATATAATAATATTTTCATCGTTTGACAAAAATAATTAATTCTGTAATTAAAAATTTCAAACAAAAAAAAAAATACAAACCCGGCCAGTTTTTATCACACAAGCTCCCCAACCACGACCCAGCCCTACCTCCCTTTCCCGATCTATGTCCACCAAAACGATGTACATCTGAATCTGCCATTAACGGCGGTAAATCCAAAGCCTATAACCCCTTGGCACCCTCATCCCCGCCCTTTTTGCCCCACCTCCACCATCCTCGGCACACTTAAACCCGACACCCACCCTTCCCTATCCCGCCGGCACTCAAACCTCACACCAGCCCTGATCGAACCCATCAATTTCCTAATCAAGCAACCAAACGGTGATAGAAATATATAGTCCAAAAATCAAGATTTAACATGTACGTACGCACCTCACTTGATACGTGTTGGTATCTCAACAACTCAAGTCGAGGAGCTGCTCAGTTCAGTCAATGGCAAACCACAGAACAAGGTACCATTTCTCAACTCTAATCAAGTAGCTGAAAAACGATGAGCCTAAGATAGGAGAGATTCTTCTTCTCTGTTTATTGAATTGAGAAATTGGATTGAAAATCAAGATGGAATTTTAGTGATGAACACTGTAAAGTTCAATGCACAAATGTAATAGAGAATTTCTGAATAGTACTCTCAGCTATGACTGAGATTTCATTAATTGATTATGATTGAATGAGAACACACACGAATACACTCTCATTCCTCTCATCTTGAATTCAGTTAGAGTGATGACCCAATGATATCATCATCTCCAATCACGAGCCTTCACACGGCTTAACCAATCACAATCCTCCTTGCTATGCAAGTAAAGGTACTCACACACACTTTACACTTTAAATTCTGTTATCACTTATAGCTCATTCACACACACACACACACACTCATTTTACACCTCACTGCCTAGTAGACTACCAGCTGGACAACTTAGTCACCAAAACACCCTCCTAAACTGTTCACTAGTTTAACGTGAAGCAAAGTCCTCGGGTGTCCAAGTCTGTCTTTAGGAAGAGCTTTAGTGAAGATGTCAGGCAATTGATCCTCTGACTTGCAATACATCATAGTGATTTCTTCCTTTTGCAGTGCTTCCATGATGAAGTGATATTTGCGGTTTATGTGCTTTGTTTTCTTATGGAAAACAGGGTTCTTGTCCATTTCCATGGCTAACATATTGTCACATAGCAATGGTGTAGCTTCCCCTTGTTCTTCTCCAAAATCTTTCAACACAAACCTTAGCCAAATAGCTTGAGTAGTTGCTTCTGTTGCACTGACATATTCAGCTTCTGCAATAGAGAGTGCCACACTGTTTTGTTTTACTGAGGCCCAAGAGAAAACCCCACTACCAAAAGAAAATGCATATCCAGATGTACTCTTCATGTCATCTTCACTCCCTCCCTAGTCACTATCACAGTATCCTATTAAGGAACATACTCAATGTCATAGGATAGAGTTCCTTGAATGTACCTGAGAACTCTCTTAGCAGTTCCATAATGCTTGCTGGTAGGTCCATGCATGAATCTAGATAGCAGACTTGCAACATACATGATGTCTGGTCTTGTTGCTATCAAGTAAAGCAGGCTCCCAACAATCTTACTGTATAACTGCTCATCTATAGTTTCACTTCCTTCTTCCTTTCTTAGTTTATCACCTGGAACTAGTGGAGTACTAACTGGTTTACTGTCCTTGAGACCAAACTTCTCAAGTACAGTAGAAGCATACTTCCTTTGATGGATGAAAATGCTTCTGTCAGATTGCATGATTCCCATTCCTAGGAAGTGGTGTAGCAGACCTAGATCAGCCATCTCATACTTACTCATCATTACTTCCAGTGTACACTATGTCATCCACATAGATGGACACAATGATGATTTCACTTTTTTATATTAGACTTCATGTAGAGTGTAGCTTCACTAGGGCTTCTTTTAAAATCACAGCTGAGTAGATAGGAATCTATCTTACCATACCAAGCCCTTGGTGCTTGTTTTAGGCCCTACAAATCCTTCTTGAGTTTATAAACTCTTCCTTCCTCTACTTGTACTTCAAACCCCTCAGGTTGATCAATGTAAACTTCCTCCTCTAGTACACCATTTAGAAATTCAGATTTCACATCAAGCTGATTTAGCTTCCAATCTCTTTGAGCTGCTAGATCAATAAGAGTCCTGATAGTATCAAACCTTGCTACTAGAGCACATGTTTCAATGAAATCAATGCCAGGCTTCTGAGAGTAACCTTTGGCCACCAATCTGGGCTTGTGCTTCTAGATTGAACCATCTAGATTCAATTTTGTCTTGTAAATCCATTTAACCCCCATCACAAGTTTGTCCATAGGTCTGTCAACAAGCTCCCATGTCTCATTCTTTTGAATTATGTCAATCTCAGCTTCCATTGCCCTTTTCTAAGCCTGATCTTTAGCAGCTTCTAGGTAGGATTCGGGCTCAATGATGAACATGTGGCATCTTGCATAAATGTCACTTATGCTTATGAGCTTTACAGGTGTGCTACTAGGAGAGTCAACTTGAGGTTGTTCTTCTATAATCTGAAGTTCATTTTCTGGTGGAATAGGCACTGCATTCTCAATTTGAGAACCAGACTGTTCATCTCGATACTCAAACCATAGTTTAGAGTAATAGTGCCTCCTTCATTTGACTTAGACTCCTCCCAATTCCACCTTGCATTTTCATTGAACACAACACTTCTGGACATTACAATCTTACCAGTTTGCAGATTGTAAAGTCTGTAGCCCTTCTCTCAACTTTCATATTGCATGAATACACTCTTTGTTCCTTTCTCATCTAACTTCTGTCTTAGCTGATTAGGGATGTGAGAATAACAGATGGAACCAAAAATTCTTAGATGCTTTATTCCTAGTCTTCTTCCACTGAATTGCTCAAATGGTTTCTTACCATTTAGTGCTTTTGTAGGGCATCTGTTTAGTAAATAGACTGCAATATTCACTGCTTCACCCAGAACTTATAGGGTATTTCTTTCCCATGCATCATGGACTTTGCCATCTCAACAACAATTCTATTCATCCTCTCAGCAACCCCATTATGTTGAGGAGAATAAGCCACTATAAGTTGCCTCAAAAATACTAGTATCATCACGGTACTTGTGAAAGTCATTTGAGAGGTATTCACCCCCTCTGTCACTTCTTAGCTTCTTTACTTTGAATCCACTCTGAAGTTCAACCATGGTTTTGAACTTTTTAAAAACATTCAGTACTCCAGACTTGTGTTTAAGAAAATACAGCCAACACATTCTAGTGTAGTCGTCGTCTATGAAGGTAAGGAAATACTTGTTTCCTCATGCTGTTTCCACTTGCATTGGTCCACATACATCTGAGTGAATGAGCTCAAGTGGTGTGCTTGCCCTCCAAGCTGGTTCTTTGTCAAATTTCTCAACATGCTTCTTTCCTGCTACACAGCTTTCACACACATCACATTCTCCTTGCAGTTTAGGCAATCGAATAACCATATCCTTTTGTTGTAGTGATCTTGGACTAGTGTAGTTCAGGTGACCATATATCGTGCCATAGTTATGAATCCCCATTGATAGTTGCACTTCTTGCAACTGGAGTTACACAGTTGGAAAACCGCATTTGCCAACAAAGCCGGTATAAATTTCTGGTTTTTTGGAAAGATTATTATAAGGTATCGTCTCACAGTCGTATATATAGGGTCGTTTTCTTTAAGATTTGGGCGCGAAATTGTTCGACATATTCCCACGCGTTATGCATGTTCCCACCTCCTGGGCGAAACAAGCTACCTTAGGAGCCTCTTTTCCTTCTTCCCAGTCCCCTGAAAAACAACGTTTGACAAAATTCCTTGTTAGATTATTGGCCAGGAGAACTTAATGATCTAGAATGGAATTTCTCACATTTAGTCCAAATATTATTATATAAGTGGATATCAGTTGATAATATACCCTAAGAGCAGGGAATTTGAAATATGTAATTCACTTATGTCATAATACGCCCGTGGATTGGATTTCTCATGTGGCCGTGAGACGATATCGTTGAATAAATTTTTAATTTTTTTTTGGTATCTACGCACGCCTATAATGTCATTTGTTTATTTTTGAATGTTTAAAAATAACAAGAAATAAAAAATAAAAAATCCAAAAATGTATTGTTTAAACAGATATGAAGGGTGATGTAACTTGAGCTTCTATTTATACTCGATTTTAGACTCTTTTTATCCAGCAAACTTTCTAGACACAAAGAAATTTGAAAATTTTAATTATTTACTCATTCTACTCGACATTAATCCGTAAATACCTTTCATTGACTACTTCTTTCTTATACCGCAACTTTCTCTTTGCACCCAACAAAAAGAAAATCCTTGTGTATTACAAAACCACTCCTTTTTATTGACGAAATGGAATTATTGATTTTTTTTTTTTTTGAGAAATGGGATTATTTGGTATTACTAATTCCTAATTAGAAAAGAGCATGTCTTTAGTGCTGAGGATTGAGATGGGCTTCCTATCAAACCACCCGCGGTGGCTGAATAAAATACAAAGCCAACACCCGTTTCTTTTTGCAGCCAAAATTATCTTTGCTGCTGATCGAAGCTAGGGTTTGAGGAAGCACAAAGCCCAACAAATTTAAAGGAACCATTCAACCATTCAAACTATCACCTTCGTCGGTTTTGTAAAGAACTCTTTGCTGATGCATTCCTGTTATCATCCATTTGGAAAAACAAAAACTTTATTTTTTTATTGGAGTCAATACAAGATTGTAGATGATAATATAGAACTACTCCTATCAGTTGGCTTAATTTATAACTAGCCTCACCGATGCGCCTGCGAGAGGGCATTTTGACGAATTATATACGATTTTATAATATTTATTATTTATAATTCTCGAATATAAAATTATCAATCGTATAATTAAAGTAAATTATGTACAAATTTAAATTTACATCAAATCGTATAAGAATAAGAACTGAACCAAACTAAACCAAACCAAGAACTAAATGAATATGAAAATTTATGTTCAAACCCTGAATTGAGTCACTGCGCAAAACCTAACATTTCCATTTGTAATCAACCTAACAAAGAACTGAAGGCAAAGCACCAAAAAGAGAAGAAAAAAAAAAAAAAAACAAAACCAAGAATACAATGAATCCCCGAATTAGCAAACAGACATGTTTATAGGGACATCATAATTCAAGTCCAAATAAAAGAAAAATATATTTGATTTTGAAAAATATATATTGCATATATATAACTGACTTTGTGACGGATCTTCGAAAGGATTGTTGATATTATAACTACATCTCTAATAAATCTTAATTGGAATGAATTCTAGAAAAGCAATTTAAATACCAAATTATTGCAGGTGCTGATGAACAGAAAATATGATCGTTGGATGATGCGATTGAAAATTTTCAATTTGCTTTTGCTTCAATCACCTTCTTTGCAAAAATGGCCGACAGAAGGCAGCTGCATGAATCTAAGAAAAAAGGAATAATTGAATGAAACTGAGATTAAGAATAATATTTTGATGTTCTCACTCAAAAAGCAGTAAAATCACACACCTCAGAGTTGTCAAATTTCAAGGGTCCTTTCGACTTTTGAATGTTATTTGTGTCAATTGGATTTACAGGACGCTTAAAATCCACGGAGGGTTGCTCAGTAGAACAATGCATAAAACCAATCACCCCACTGAAACAGAACCAAAATAAATCCATTACTCGTGAAGCTTTCGTTGTTGCCAATTGTGATATGCAGGAGAGCAGCTTATAGAGAAAGCCTATTGGAGTTGTAATCTTCAAAATATTGTCCACCGGATCATTTATAGAGAAAGCCTATAATTGAAGATCCATGTTGTTTTGGATAATTTATTGTGTTACTTCTCAAATCTTAAATAAATTTCTATTCTATATATTCAAATTTGAAAAAATTAATATTCAAAGTTGGTTAAATATAGAGGGTCTGATTTTGATAGCATTAAAAACTGGATAACTATTAATAACTTTCGGGTAATTTCAAGTTAAATTTTATCAAAAATTTAGAGAATGAGAGAGTAAAGTTAATAATGGTATGGTGGAGGGAAACGAAGCGAAGGTCCTGTGAAGCTGTGTATTTAGGCTGTTTCATTGTTCATTTGGATTTTTTAAGAAGAGCCAAATGTTTGAAGATTTTAAAGGGGCAGGATGGTTTCTAATTTCTCTTTGTGGGCATCTGTTTCAGATGCTTTTAGGGGTGCAAGTCGTTTGTCCATTTTGTTGGATCTGAAGGCATCTGTTACTTCGATTTGTTGCTGTATTTTGTATGCATGTATGTAAAACTTTGAGTTGGCGTTCATAAAAGTTCCTTTCTTATCCTAAAAACCAAAAAAATACACTAGTTCAATCATGTTTGATTGCAAAAACCAAAAACTAATGGGGCCCAGATGGTTGACTTTGGTATTCAAGTTGATTTTCATTACTAATATCGGGGCCAATAAACTTAGAGAGTCCATAATATGGAATTTTTAGAATAATGCCCAAATATGATATAATATTTTGTTTGACCCATGCATCTCATCTCCCCCTATTTTTCTCAACACAACAATATAATGGTAACTATGGCTAAAGAGATTAAGGCTGTTTCATTGGCATCTCATCTACAAGAAACTCGAGCACCTGCACACAACACTGAAGAAGAAGCAAAATGAAGTAGAAGAAGAAGCAAAATGAAGTAGAAGTAGAAGTAGGAGTAGGAAGAAGATTCTCGAACCTTGCCAAACACTGATTTTGAGGGCCTCCTCGTTGAGCCCCCCTCACTTAGTTGCCGAGACCTGATCCTCCAACATCTTCGAGAAATTTGAAATATCGCTATCTCATTCCCGCGATTTCATCAAAATCTAAATCCGCAAGAAGCAACAAGAACTGGGAAAAAAATTTCAAATTGAAATCAGAGATTGTGAAGTCGGTGTTGGCGAAATGAGAAATAGTGCAACAAAAATTTTGGGGATTATTTTGATTTTTCATTTGAGGCTTTGATTTGGCGTTCATTTGCAAATTTTTAGAATCAATCAGTGGATTCATAGTTACCACGATCTTCCCCTTATGGTTAACCAGGTGTGATGCTTTTTCGAGTCAATTGCAGTGTTCTTTAATATCATTAGAGGCATTTGGGCATTAAAATTTGGTCTTTATCATGTCTCGTTTAATTCAGTGGGCGAATGTAACAAGACGGGAGATGCGGACAAAACCCTTTGTGAGGACTCTTGAATTTCTCTGGCAGGAGGGCCATACTGCTCATGCAACTCCAGAGGAGGCAGAGAAAGAGGTTTGCATCTGACCTAGTGATTATTGTTTGATTAGGTGCAAAATGAGTCTCATTTTGTTTAATGCACTAGTGCTGCTGAATTGCAGGCAAAACAGATGATTGACGTGTATACAAAATACTGCAATACCTGTTATTGCAGGTCGAAAGTCAAAAGTCGAAACATTTGCAGGTGGAGTGAGGACCTACACAATAGAGGACATGATGGGTGATCGGAAAGCATTACAGGCTGGAACTAGCCACAATCTCGGGCAGAATTTTTCTCGTGCCTTTGGAACACAGGTATTTTGATATGCTAGTGAGTTTCTTTCAGTTTTCTTCCAAATGCTTCAACAAATTTAAGCCTCATATATGTATATTTTTCTATCAAAGGCCTGCTGATCTCTGATCCTTCTAGACTCTTCAACTTTTATCAATTTTTGGCGTGATTGTTAATCTTTGAACCACTATTCTTTAATTATAAATGATCTATTTGACCAAAATGTGTGCTTGCGCAGTTTACTGAGGAAAGTGGGCAGAGGGAAAATGTGTGGCAGACTTGGTGGGCTGTCAGTACCCGTTTTGTTGGTGGAATTATCATTACGTCCCCTAATTAGATGTATCTTTTTATGTTTATTAATGAAATTCATTCATACCGTCAAATTTTTTCTACATTAAACGTCATGTAAATTTAATTCATTTAAAATTTAGATGCAGAACCGCCACTGACATTTCTTCATATAAGACCAAAACAACTATGTTTTGCGCTTCTAAGCACACTTTTGTTGGGATGTATAATAAAAGAACTTACATAAACCAAATTATAAGTATAAAGGTGGTGTTATTTATTATTTATTTTAGTCTTTGCGTCTTCAACTTCTAAGTTGTAAGCTTTAATCACCAATAAATAATTTAAGAACACATTTGGAGAATGAAAGATAATATTTGATTACGGAATCATGTTCTGCGCTTGCGAGTGTGTAGAGACTATAGTTTCAGAACTCGGGAGATCATGGGTTCTGCAATGACACTTGGGGGCTTTGCATACACATGCGATGCCAATACAGCCCTCATTTTTATTGCAGTAGTCAGGGTAAACTAGATTTTCTGCTCCAACTTCAAGTTGTACACCTACCATCAATGTTTCTTGATTATTAAGTACAGATATCACAAACTAATGCATGAGAAAAAATTGCACAAATAGAAAGAGAAGGCAAGGAATAAACTAGAAAGAGTAGGTGTATAAATATGCTGTTAATTGCTACTTTATACGTATCAATAATCTCACACAACGAGAAAAAACAAAGGAAAAATGTGGGTAAACAAGTCCAAAAGATGTTGACAAATTGAAAACCATTATTACAACTTTTGGTAATGAAATAAATAGAGGTACACATTTTTTTCATGGAAAGCTTAAGTGTCTTCCTTCTAATTAGGTAGTCAACTTTTGATAATTATATCTAATGGCTATCATGTTTATATTTTGGGGTGTATTCAATTGAGATTTTCATAGAGTTTAAATGTCTCTTAAAGTTCATATGTATTCAATTAGAATTTTAAAGAGTTGATAAAAATTTGGGGTATTCAATCTATAATTTTATAGAGACTTATAAAGTCATTAAAAGTTGAGGTGCATTCAATTATGACATTTCATAACTCCATAAAAATTAGGTGTATTAAAAGCCGCAATGAATGTTTTAGACTTCATTAAATGGTAGAGTTTTATGGAGTTTGACAAACATTTTAGTGTAAATTATGCTTTATCAAAGTTTATGATTTCTCAATGATAGAAAATTAAACTATCACAAAACTGGAACATCTCTCTAGAGCTCTGCCTTTAGGAGAGTCTAAACTATAGAACATAGGTAGCGACGCCGCCTCTTCGGTTGCGACAAGTGCATGATAAAGAAGGCATGGTACTCTGGCTGGAGGTGGGTCTTGCGTAGACTACAAATTGCTATGGAGGGACTTGGTCATATGTTGCTCCATATGGAAGACGTATCCTCCACCTTTGCAGGTGGTTTGCCATTACTGAGGCAGAGCGAGACGGATTGGTGGTGGAGGAGGCTACTGTTGAATCGCTTTGCACATCTTGTTTCCTTGTGGTGGGCAAGTCGTTGACAAGACAAGACTTTAACAAGGAAGCGTTCAAAAGAACAATGCAAAGTATTTGGCGATCTAGAGCTGCAGTGACTATTGTTGATCTTCCGAGCAACTTATTCTTGTTCTCATTTAATTCACGATCAGATCGAGATAAAAAGGGTTAGTTATGCATAAGAGTGGCAGTGGAAATCACAAAACCTTTGCAACGGTGCATGCCCGTTTATTTGCCAGAAAGAAACAGGGAAACAAACTGGATCCACATTCATTAGAACGTCTCCCCATGACATGTTACTTATCTGGAATGCTGGATCACACTGAGAAGGAACGTGAAAAGTTTGAGGAAGGGGTGACTGATGACAAATCAAAACCATACGACACCTAACTATTGGCGTACGAGGGGAAAGAGGTACGACTTGGATCCGTCCCCGCAGTGGTCGATGAAAGCTCCATCTGATATTGAAGAGGATGATGTTGAAATGGAGAAACAAGTGGAGCAACCTCTAGAGGTTCCAAGGGCGGTAACGACATATACAAATTTGGAAGGCTCGTCCGGCTCCTCTATTTTGGATGATTCTCCGCATACTCCTAATCTACAGCCATTATTGCAGGGTCAAAGTTCTCAGAATGGGTTGATTGATAATGCTATAATTCCTTATCAGGCTACCAATCCCTCTCCTTTGATTGAGCAATGCATAAATAACACTGAGGGGCATTTTCCTATGATGGGGGAAAGCGAGATGCCAACTGTCATGAAGGAAAGTCAAGAATATTCAGTTGATCTGTCACCTATTACTAGGCGAGAGAATTCAGGAAATTTCAATTTAGGGGCGCTGTTTTCCCTGAAGCGTTGGCCACCCTCGGGAAATTTAATTAACACGCCCCACCTTAATGTAACTAAATTGAACCACCTGTTTCGAGATAACAATGGACTTGCACGAAAGGGTATTGGGCCTACAAATGCTAATTCCAATTCTAGACTGGCACATATAGGAGGAATAAGGCACATATCCCACACGGATGGAAAATTTAATATTGGCCCGCACATGCTTCACGGAGCATTGACGAATAACGTGGTAGAGTCCAATTTGTCCTTGGGCTCTTACCCTCTAAACCTTATGCCACTTATCGAAAATATGACGGTTCAGCACAATCATCAAACATAACAGAAGAATGGTCTAGTGCCTTGTGGAAGTTGAAGTGTACAGAAGAAGGGGAGCAGGTATGTCTCTCGATTACCAGCGTCGGGAAAAAGATCAGTTAGGGGTTTTTTGTTAGAGGATGGCTTCAGGTCCAAACGGCGGGTGTTGGGGGAGGGTGCAACCACCCCTGGGTCGCCATCATCCATTCAGATATCGGTGGAGGTTGATTTGACTCAACCTCGCTGGAAGCCATGAGTTTTCCGGTATGGAACTACCGGGGGTTTGGAAACTTTCGAGTAGTTCAAGTGACACGTCGTCTAGTGCGCTAGAAAGACCTTGATGTTGTTTTCCTCTGTGAGACGCGTTGTTCTGATGCTCATATGAGTAGTTTTTGTTCTCAATTTAATTTTGATTCTGTCTTCGCAGTAGATAGTCATGGTTCATCTGGTGGTCTTTGCATTTTTTGGAAAATTACTTTGAATTTATTTGTTTTGTCATCATCGAATAATCACGTTGAATTGGAGGTTGGTGGTGTGGGTGATTTGCATCATTGGAGAATAATTTTTTTCGATGGGTTTCAAGACGTTAGAGATCATCACAAGTCAAGGGCTCTTCTCAAACAGTTGGGTGTGTCCTCTTCATTCTGTGGATAGTTGTACGAGATTTTAATGAAATTCTTAGAGTAGAAGAGTAAGAAGGGGGCAATGTCAGAAATGAACGGCAGATTCAGGGCTTTTGGGAAGTGGTGAGTCCATTTTCCCTGGAGGATTTGGGGTTCACTGGATCTATGTTTACTTGGCACACCACTAGAGGAGGAGGTATAAAGTTACGAGTTGACCGGGCTTTAGCAACGCCAGGCTGGCGAGATTTGTTTCCTAGGGGGCACGTTTCACTTCTCCCTTCATCAACTTTAGATCACATTCCAATTCTGCTTCAGTGGGTGAGAGAAGATGTATGTGTCTACAATAAAAAGCAGTTTCGTTTTGAGAAGCATTGGGTCCAAATTGAAGGCTGCATTGATCAGGTGCGAAGTGGCTGGTTGAAAGAAGTGAATGGTGTGCCGATGTTTCAGGTTACTGAGAAAATCAAAGAGACAAGGTGCCTTTTTTCCTTATGGGCGAGATCGCAAGTACGCTCACTGCTAGAGAGATTCCTAGAGTTCATGACCAGATTACGTCCATTATGGCTCGTCCCTTCATTGATGAGTCGATGGCTCAGAAAAAATAATTTCTTACTAGATTGAATGATTTGCTCCATTAGGAAGAGTCTTTTTGGCGTCATCGATCAAGGGATAACTTGTTGAAGTTGGGGGATCGTAATACCCGTTACTTCCACCAGAAAGCCACTTGTCGTCAGCGGCGAAATTTCCTATGTGGCCTCTTTGATGAAAACGGAGACTGACATGATAATGCACCTGGTATGAAATCTGTCATCCTAAATGATTTCACTAAACTATATAAGTCTCAGGGTGTAGGCAATATGGATGCTATTCTCGAAGTAGTGCAATAGAAGGTGACTTCAGAAATGAATGAAATTTTGATTTCTCCTTATACGAACTAAGAAATCAAATCTGCCTTAAGTCAGTTGCACCCTTCTAAAGCCCCTGGACCGGATGGTATGTCACCTTTCTTTTTTCAGCACTTCTGGGATGTTATGGGTACTGATGTGTGTAATAGTGTGAGGTCTCTATTGAACTCTGGCTGTATGCTGTGCAAGATCAACTATACGCATCTGGCACTCATCCACAAGATCAAACACCCAGCGGAGATGTCACATCTTTGGCCAATAAGACTTTGCAATGTGATATACAAGATTTGTTCTCAAGTTTTGACCAACAGACTTTAGTCGATTCTAGCTTCTATTATTTCTCCATGTCAGAGTGCCTTCATCCCTAGGCGGTTGATCTTAGACAATAGTTTGGTGGCATCTGAGGTAGCTCATTATATGCACAAAAGAAAAGAGGGTTGGAAAGGTGTGATGGCTCTAAAACTCGAGATGAGTAAGGCCTACGATAGGGTTGAATGGAGTTTCCTGGAGGCTAATGCGGAGATTGGGATTTTTGGAGTCCTGGATTCTGCTAGTAATGGTGTTTGTAATTATGGTGACGTATTCCTTTAAACTGAACGGAGAGCCAGCTGGCCATCTTACTCCTGGTCGATGGATCAGAAAAGGAGACCCTCTGTCTCCGTTATTTTTTGTACTTTACACAGAAGGCTTGTCCGCATTAATGGATTCGTGGGACACTAGTGGGAGGTTTCCGGGAGTTCAGATTTTTCGAAGAGCACCAAGTCTATATCATTTACTCTTTGCGGATGATAGTTTCGTCTTTTCCCGTAGCACTCTTCATGATTGTATACATATAAAGGAGATCTTACGTCTTTATGAGGCTGCCTCAGGACAAGTTGTTAATTTTTCCAAGAGTTGTGTTGTGTTTAGTGAAAATCTCACCATGGTGGATCGTCAGTTACTTGCAGATTGTTAGGGAGTGACTCGTGTTGAATTCCATGATCGTTATCTGGGACTTCCTGTTTATGCTGGGCGCTCAAAGAAGGAGACTTTTTCCTTCCTTAAAGAGATATTGTGGAAAAAGCTTAATAGCTGGTGGGGAAGTCTTTTAAGCAGTGCAGGAAAGGAATTGCTGATCAAGACGTGGCACAACCCATCCCTCTGTATTCCATGCCTTGCTACCTATTACCGAAAACCTTGTGTGATGATCTTCATCAATTAATCGCCCAATTCTGGTGGGGGATGGTACTAGAAAGAAGACTCAGTGGTTGTGTTGGAAGAAACTGTGTTTGCCAAAGAATGAGGGCGGCTTTGGTTATCGGGATTTACATGCGTTTAATTTGGCATTACTATATCCAAACATGCTTGGGACCTTATGAATAATCCGGAGTCTCTTGCTTATCGGATTCTCAAAAGCCCGCTATTTTCCTTCCTTGGACTTCATAGATGCCCTGGTGCTCGTGAACTCATCCTATCCCCAACAGAGTATTGCCGTGGCGCGTTCTATTATCATTCAGGGCAACATGTGGTAATTAAGTTGGCACTAGAGATGGGGTGCGGGTTTGGGGTGACAATTGGTTACCCCGAATGGGTGCCTTTAAAATTTACTCTCCACCGCCGTTGGGTTGGGTTGTCAATACTAGAGTAAGTCAGCTACTTGTACCTGGAGAGCGCTGTTGGGATGTGCAGCTTCTGATGACTCTCTTTGCAAGTGGTGATGTAAAGATTATTAGAAAAATTCCTCTAGGTGTTATCGAAAATTCAGATTACCGAGTATGGCCTTATGAGCACAATAGAAAATTCTGAATCCGCAGTGCTTATCATGCAACACGGACTTTGGAGGCAAATCAGTCATCTTCTGGGGCTACTACCACCTCGGGAACTGCATTCTCTTTGTTATGGCGTTCTCTTTGGCAGGCTTTCGTTCCAGGTAAAGTCAAGGTGTGTGTATGGAGAATGTGTCACAATGCTTTGCCCACCCAATTCAACATGTTCAAACATAAGGCAACACGTGATGCTTCCTTTTTATTTCGTTATGCTAATACTGAATTTTGGAACATGTTGTGCTTGATTGAGTTCATTGAAGATTCAACTGCGTGAGTTGTGTGGTCAAGACATGCGTAGTTGGCTTTCGGGTCTTGTTCAAAATCTTTTTAAGGAGGATTTTGAGCTGGCCCTTATGTTTCTTTGGATTATGTGGTTGGAACGCAATTCTCTGCTTTGGAAAGGGATGCATTTAGTTCCTTTTGGTGTGCTCCAAACTGCACAGGTTCGACTAGACAACTATCGCCGCTGCCATGCCAAACTGAAGCTGCCAAAAAATTCTGAGCTGCAACCATGGTCAAGACCAGCAGTTGGCCGCCTGAAGTGCAATTTTGATGGCGCATGGTCGCGGCAATATGATTGTGGGGGATTTGGATTCATTATCAGAGACCATGCTGGTAATTTTGTTCAGGCAGGTGCTGGGAATTGCACCGTTGCATAGTCGCCCCTTAATGTTGATTTTTTTGCTGCAAGATGTGCTACCCAAGCACTGGTGGACATGGGAGTAACAGAGGTGGACGTTGTGGGTGATGCACTTCTGGTGCTTGCTGCGATGAGGCACCAAGACAGGGATACCTCCCCGTTAGCGGCCATTATTAATCATGTAAAATCCTTGCTCAATTTGGAGCCTGGATTGTGTTTGCTACATGTTAAGAGAAGTGAAAATTCTGCTACAGACTGGCTAGCAAAGCTTGGTTTTCCTTGGATTGTGAGGTCTTATGGTTAGAAAAGGCTCCTGTTATAATTGTGGATATCCTATGTAAGGATAGTTTATATAAGTTTTGTTTGTAAGTGGTGTGTGGCACTCTTTTTTCTTCGACCAAGTTGAAAGCCCCGGTAAGGTTTTAATGAGGCCATATTTTATGCACCATATTCTCTTTGTTCAAGTTCTTTGATCCTTTAAACTGAGTTATTGCATATGTTTTCTAAGTGGATAATCGTTGAACAAGTCTTCGAGGGATCAACTCTTGCATTTATGCTATATTCTTTATTGTGTCCTTTAATTTAACCAACATCCATCCTATATGAAGCTAGGAATCTAAATCCGAAAATGATTTTCACACTCTTGTCACTTTCTTCCTATTCGCCTTTTATCTTATTTCTATTTTCTAATTTCGTTTAATTAATTTACTCAATCCTAAAGCATATAGTAAAACAAAAAAAGTATTTAAGGAGAAAATGGGCGTTCAAAATCGATTACTTCCCTTCTCTCTATTCCATTCCAGTTCTCAACAAAGGACAGTGGTGTGAAGTTTGACTTTCGTTTTTCACCAAAAAATAAAGAGTCATTGTAGAAAGTAAACTATAGGGTTTTGGTATTATAAATATATATATATATATATATATATATATATATATGAGTTTGTATCAATGGACACATATTTCTACAATTATTTTTACGCGATTTTTGGAGTTTTTGATCTATTATCATCTGAGGGTCATAAATAAAGTTAATGTAGAGTTGACCCACTTAGTGTTTGAATATATATATATATATATATATATATATATATATATATATATATATGTTTGCTTTAATATGGCACTATAACCACTCAGTTAGAGTTGACCCATTCATATACGCGAGTACTCAAGCACTAACAAGTTAGCACCTTATTGTGGCATCATCATTTCAATCCACTCCAGAAAATAAAATTACACTTTGATAGCTCATTTTGTAATTGTTTAAAAATCATCACCAACAAAATTCATCCAAATAGTCAATTGTTTAGCCACTTAATTGTTATCAAAATATATATTTTTTTTACTTAAAAAGAGATATCATTGATGATGAAGTAGTACATCAATTAGAGGGCTGATAAATAGTTCGATGTCTTATTAAAATTTCACCTTAAAACCTAACTAGTCCGAGATAAATATAGTTTCGAAAAAGAGTGCCCCACCGCCAAAACAAATGACAGCAAATATTAAGGTTCTATGTCTTTCTCCATCAACGAGTTCAGCCAAGGAGAGACCTCGCTCAGCCATTCTTTCCCGGTTTGTGAGTGCACACCGTCTCTTGCCATACCATGAGCCAGTTTGTTGGCCAATCTAGGCGTGTGCACAAGGTAAGCAATTGGGATCCTCATACCTCGCAGCAGCTCCTGAACTTCCAACGCCAAAAGCCTCAGTTGATTCCACAGCAAGCCGGCTTGTTTTACAGCTGCAATAGCTTCCATAGAGTCTGTTTCAACAACCAAGTTCTGCAGCCTCTGTGCTGAGCGATGAGCAGGCCTTCTTTGATGGTAGCCAGCTCCGTCGCCAGGATTGAGCCTCTTGCCGGACCAGGTCCCGCAAAACCAACAATCAGCGTCCCCTGGTGGTCACGCAGTAGCCCTCCCTGCTCATTCCGCCTGGGTCGACAGCTTCGTCAACGTTGAGCTTGAGCAGATGCACCAGCGGTTTGCACCACCTAGCCTGCATACCTGTCACAGGGCCTACCCCTGACCTGGGTTCTCTGCAGTTTACAGTATTGAAGCCTGCTTGGCTCTCCATGGCACGTTCGACTGCCTCACGGGCAGACAACATTGGCAACCCGTGGAGGGCTTTGTTTATGCAATTCCAGTTCTGCCAACATATGTAAATGAAACGATCTAAATCATGAGAGTCAAGTACGCTTACAGCTGCTTCAAATAAATCCATGAATTGTCCTTGCTCCGGGAACTTCTCCAAAGGGAATTGGGCTTCTCTCCACAACTTCTAACTATGCTTGCAGCTCCACAACGCATGGAAAGCATCTTCCATCTTCTTCCCACATCGAACATAGAGCCCAGAGGGGATAACATGATTTTGGAACAAATTAAAGGACGTGGGGAGAATTTCGTGGCTCGCCCTCCACCCAAAAATTTTCAGCTTACTAGGTACCTTCAACTTCCACAAGCACTTCCAATAATTTTCCATTCTGCCCATTGAGGACCCTTCTTGACCCTTACGCCACGAACGATCAATTTGGCCTAAAGTAATGTAATATCCAGATTTCACAGTATACTTGCCATTCTTTGTAAAATACCAAAACCTCCCATCCATAAATCTGAGATAAGAGCTTAGGTTAATGCTATATGGCCTTCACATCATCCAGACAAAAGACATGGTTAAGCAGCTCCATATTCCAATGCCCATCTAAACCTATGAGCTCCGAGACCCGGGTTTCCAACGGCAACCCCATGTTGAGAATGGGTTCGAATGTACATGGTCTAGGCAACCATTTATCATAAAAAAACTAAGATAGACTCTCCATTCCACACACGGTGTATCAAGCCCTCTTGAATCACTTCTCGGCCCCGAAGAATAGTACGCCACACCAAGGATGGCGCAGCTCCTAATTCTGCCTTCATGAAATCCCCATGGGGTAAATACCTCGCCCTCATCATTCTAAATACCAGTGAGTTGGGATATTCAAGAAGCCTCCAAGCCTGCTTAGCAGCCATGACCTTATTAAAGCCTTCAAAATTCTTGAAACCTAGTCCTCCATGAGATTTAGGGCTGCATAACTTCTGCATTGGAGCCAATGCAACACTTCTTTTACCTGCCTTCCCCAACCAGAATCGAGCAATCAGAGCCGACAACTCCTGCCACAAACTTCTGGGCAATTGGAACACACTCATGGAATAGGTGGGTAGTTCCTGCACTAAGGCCTTCACCAAGACTTCTTTGCCGGCTACAGAGAGGAGTTTAGCATTCCATTTTGTCAATCGATTCTTGAGAGCATCTCTAGCTTTTTCAAACATGCGCCGCTTATTCCGTTGAGTCACCGTAGGGAGACCAAGATAGCTTTCATGGAAATTCACAACTCGAATCCCCATCATATTAGATATGAGTCTCACCATGACTGGATCAGATTTAGTGCTAAAACAGGTTGCTGATTTTTTAAAATTAATAAGTTGTCCGGATGCTTGCTCATAATCCCGAAGCACTAATAATAATTGTTGACATTCCGGAAGGTGAACGTTACAGAACAACAAGCTATCATCTGCAAACATAAATGAGAAATGTCAGGAGTTGCAGAACCAACCGAGACGCCATGTAATAACTTACGCCGTTGTGCCTGTGACATTAGAGCAGAAAAACCTTCAGCACAAATCAAAAAGAGATAGGGTGAAAGTGGATCTCCTTGTCTATGTCCACGGGTTGGCACAATGTGTCCTGTAGCTTGACCTCTTACCTGAATTGAGTAACTAACTGTAGTCACACAATCCATAATGAGTTTAACCATCGGGGCAACAAACCCAAGTCTATACATCATTCCTTCTAAATAGTTCCATTCCACACGGTCATAGGCTTTAGACATGTCAAGTTTAAGAATCATTTTCTTCAAATCACTATTACCTCGTCGACGGATGGCATGGATGCTCTCAAATGCAGCAATAACGTTATTTGTGATTAGCCTAGAGGAGAGGAATGCACTTTGATATTCTGAGATCACTGAAGGCATTATAGGCTTCAACATGTTGACAATAGCCTTAGAAACAATCTTATAAATAACCTGGCATAAAGCAATAGGCCGGTATTCAGTAATCCTAGTTGGAGCTGAAACTTTTGGAATCAGGGATATTAATGTATAATTCACATCCCGAATGCATCGTTAACCACTACTCTATCCAGCCTAACCCTAACTATCACATCCCCAATCCAACTATTTGACCAGGTAAATTTATCTCCCTGAAAAGGGACGGACCTCAAACTGCAGTCATCTAACACCTTGCAAAACTCCTGCATTGGGCCAATGGACGCATCTTCCTACCCATTTGTTCCTCTTCAATCTCAATCTCATTGAAATCCCCACCGACCATCCAGGGGCTATCAACATCATTGTCAAGCCGCTGGAGGAGATTCCACGAATCATCCCTCAAACGAGCCTCTGGATTTCCATAGAACCCAGTAAACCGGAAGGCCTCACACCAACTCCTATAACAAACACATCAATATGTCCGACTGAATAAGACCGTAGATCAACCTCAACTTCGTGATTCCATAACAACGCAAGCCCGATTGAGAGACCTACACGGCTTACACAAAAGCTGCCAGCAACCCCCAACTGAGCCTTCACCATGTCAATCTGTTTGACAGTCTTTTTCGTTTCCATCAAGAACACCAAATTAGGACTTTTAGCTTTGACAAAATACTTCAAAGCTCGTTGTATCCGGTGGCATCCCAGCCCACAGACGTTCCAACGAAGAACACTCATTGGTCGTGATGGGTCCTGGCCTCGGACCCCATCACGGTTGTGGTATTCCCCACTGGTGTATTCCCATGCACTAAACCACTCTTGTACAAAGAGACAGAGCGCAATCCATATGGCTTCTTCTTTTGTGGGCTTAGCTTCAACCGGGGTGTCCCCACCACAAAACCCCGACATCTCCCATTTCCCTCCCTACTTGTACCAGCACCAGCACCAGCATCCTGACTAGTAGTCCCACTCACTGCTTCAGTAATGCCCTCGTGATTTTCACACAGTGCCACCACCGCACACACCGTGGAAGTCCCTCCGAGCTCAATCACCCTCTAAACACCGCCCTCAGTAGTCTCTTGATTCCCCATGCCCAGCAGTTGCTTGTCCCGCAGCGGACCCTCACCTTCCACCTTTCTACGCTTGTGGACTGAGCCCCTAGGACTAAGTTCTCCATCCACCGCCATCTCCTCGATATTTCCCCCTTCCTCAAAGGCCCTCTAAAACAATCTAACTGTACCTGTGACACTCTCCATATCTTCCCTATCTCCATTCAACTCACAAGCATGGTGCCCAAGGCCAAAGACATGCCCCTTCAGGCCATTTGATGGATTAACACTGTATACATCCTTAATCAGAGTTTCCCACCTCCCAAATTTTTCCTGTATGTCGGGGTGGTATATTGCAGGCCAATAGATTATGGTCGAGGCAACCACAACGTAGGAAGAAAAAAGGAAGGCGTTCATATTCAATGTCATACCTTTTCGCTGGTTCCTCCCTATGTAGCTTCAACGTTATAAATTGATGGAGAGGCGCAGACACCGATATAGCCACTCCGATTCGAAGGAAGCATCCCAAACAATCACTGTTCAACCCCTTGTCCACGCCAACAAAGGTCCCTACGTGATTTCCTATTTTTTTCCCCAAAGCCGGAGTAAGAAAGATGGGGGGAATCTTCCGAACCCTAATCCAGAATTCTTGGGCATCAAGATTCACATCTCATGGGTCCGTTTGCCCATCAGTGCTCTTAAGAGCCAAGAGAGCACTATCTAACGACCATGGTGCCCCCTTCATCACCTTTCGCCGGTCAAACTCACTACTGAACGAAAAGAGAATTCTCTTCGAACCCTCCAGATGAATCTCTGAAAAGTCCTCTTGCAAAAGCCAAATAGACTTGAGCGTCCCAATGAGGGCATCCTTGTGGTAATTCTTGGACGTCATCTACTGCCCCACCACTAAGCACCGTGAAGGCTGTGCCGCCGCCAACTCCTCATCAAACACAATCTCCTCCGACTCCTTGCATTTAGGTTACCCGTAATAGCCTCTATTATCCTTGCAAAAAACGCCATTGAGACAGCCCAACACCACCATATAAAGCCAAGCACGAAGTGGCTTGGACTGCACATATGTCGTTGACAACAACCTTGTGCTAAACCCTAGCAGAACCGTCACCAATATTTTCGGAAGGGACTTTTTGGGCCTGCATAAGTATTTTGTACATGTATAGCTCAAGTATTATATGGCTAAACAATTACATATCAATTTGAAATATTTTTAAAAGAATATATTATCGTCGAATGAGTATCTATCCAATGAAGATTATATATACGTATATATATACACATACATTAAAAAAACATACTTAATTTCACCCAAATGATGAAGGTGGGAGGGGAAATGCATTTACATAACATAAAATGTATTTGAGAGAAGTATTATTTTACCATAAAATGAAGCAAACAAAAGAACAAAGAGGAAACCTAACTTGAATCCTTTCTGCATATTTGTTCAAGTTGTTGATAGCAGGGTGAAAGAAGTATATCGATTGTAGACTTGCAGTGTGTTAAATTTCTAAATTGATTGTTTTCTCTAAATTTACAATTATAAATTGCTGAAGCTGAAAATTATTTTCTATAGCTGCATGCCTCAATATATCAGTGTTTTTTGCTTTCTAAAATTGTCTCGTTAAGGATTCGATGAATCTGTTCAATCGTTAATAAATAAACAAACGTTTATCTGATATGGTAATAAACATGTTAAGAAAGTCAGATTGTAAACTATATTAGTTTGATTTCTTGCCCAACATAATCTGGTTTGCAATTAAAGTGACAATTTGATTCATCCCATATCTAAAATTTGTTAAGTCCGATAACTCGTAAAGTAAAAGGACGATTGTAACCCTAAAAGATTTAGTGGGAATGTAGATGGCGGTTCGATGCCGAGAAACCTTAAGGTTTTCGGCAATTTTTTGTATAATCTAGCCACTTCCGTCCAAAATTGGACCTCGACCTAGTTGGAACGCTTGTTGTACTAGTTGGTAACTTTTCAGGTTTCACCCAAGATTTTCCCCCGAAAACTCGAGAAAGCCCTGAAAGGGGGTTCGTCACAAACCATATATATGTCAAATCCACGCAATAGATAATACTGAAATTTGTTGTAAACTATAATCATATAAGTGATTGCTGATATATATATATATATTGAAAGCTGTGCACAAGTCATACGTTAAGTATTGCTGAAATAACCATAAAGTGAAAATTATCATATCATAACGTACTATATAGTAAAAATCACACCAATTGTACTTGGGAAACTGAGCTATCCAACATACACACATGTACTAGTATGTTGAGGGAGTGGGAATGCAGCTATCCAACATAAAAGTGCATGCTTCGAATAGGGAGTGGGAAGTAGCTATCCAACATACGCTTGCATAGTAGATGATAGGACCCCTCCCGAATTTCCCCTTGAAACCCGTGAGAAGCTCTGCTCCCGTCTGACAGCCCCTGAAAATTCAGAACCTTCCTGAAACGCCCTCACAAAACCACCTAAACCTTACTAGAATTCTACCAAAAATTCGGCAGAAACTCCCCTGTAACCGGTCAACCCGTCTTCCACCTGTCAGACGAAGGATGCAATAACAAATACAAAATCAAACAGTCCAATTAAATCCACAAGCTACCACAAATCTGAACTCAAACTACCAAGCCCTCGAAATAATTAGAGTATCCAGACATGGATCAGAGCATTAACAAAGACTAACGAAACTCCTACGTGATGATAACACAGCAAAAGATGATGCCTCCTCCTAGTCTCTTTGCCTCGTCCTCCTACGGCCTGGAGGGCACAAAACCAAAACAACTGGGAGTTGACAATTGAACCATATCACACCGTACACACGCTAATAAAGCGATAATAATAATAATAATAATCATCATGACAACCCACCTCGTGGTAATCATATTTACATTAAGACCTTCCATAAGAATATATATATATATATATATATACATACAACTTACCGGAGCGCCATTCAATTACCTAGGTAGAACCCTCGCCATATCCAACTTTACCTACCATGGTAATAACCCGGTCGAAGCCGATATCCTGGGTCGTAGCCCCAAATCCCGGCCATAGCTGTCATCCTAAGCCGTAGCTCAACATCCCGATCGTAACCGTCATCCTGAGTCGTAGCTCAATATCCCGACCGTGGTCGTCATCCCGAGCTGTAACACAACATCCGGGCCGTAGCCATCATCCGAAGCTGTAGCTTAACATCCCGGCTGTAGCCCTCATCCCGAGCCATAGCTCAACATCCGGGACAGTCCAACTCGGGGACAAGCCCTCTTAACCACTACCGAAAATACCTCAAAGAAATGGCTAGAAACCGAGAGGTGTAACCCGGGGACCTCCTCTCCACATATCCGAAAATACCTCAAAGATATGTGGGGGAATTCATGTACTACGCGCGTAGGTAACTCAATGAGCACATGACCAAAAATACCTCAAAGTCATGCGGTAACAAGACCGAAAATACCTCAAAGTCATGTAACGGAAACGAACACGCATGATTGAAAATACCTCAAAATCTGCAGTCGGAGAAATCATATAACCTTTAACGAGGACATGACGGAAAATACTTCGACGTCATGTGTCGGAGAAATAATCCAACCCTCAACGAACACATAATGGAAAACACCTCAACATCATGTGTCGGAGAAATCCCCTGCCTCACAAGTTCAACAATACCTCAAAGACATGTGGCGAAATTCCATAATACCTGGCCGAAGCCAAAACCACCAAAACCCAGGCCTAGGCCCAACATCCATGACTCTGGGCCGAGGTCTAATATCCATATATGGGACAAGCCCTAAACCATATTCAAAATCGTTAACAAAAACCAAAATATATAACAAATCCACAAAACTGGCCTAAACCAAAACGCTTCCAAATCATTAACCTTTGTTATCAAATATATCAATTCATAGTCCATAATCCATAATCGTCCTTACTTCCAAGAATGCATAATTAGTAAGCAAATCAATAAATCCATAATTCCCGGGTCTTAGAACAAAACAAACACTTTATAATTATTTTCCTTAATTCTCGAGACACCCGAAAATAATCAATTATTCCATTTGATTCCTGACATTCGAAATCGATAATAAAATACTTAAAATATCCCAATATGCGTGCATTATAATTTAGGAAAACAAGTTCACTCACCGTATCGTCCAATAGAGTCTAATCTCCAAGCTATTCGGTCCACCGTGACCCTCGGAGCCACCATGCCTGTCAAAATGTCACTTGGCATTACTAAATGATAATTATCAATCTAAAATCCGACCCCCTAAACCCTAGAAGTACCCATAGCCCCTAAACGAACTCTAATTGACTCGAAACCTGCCTCTAAATGATCCGGAACGTTAAAAACAAGAAATAACATGTTGTTGGAGCCCGAGGGAAGACCCCATGGGCCGCCACGCGCCAGTAGGGTGGCAATGGCTCTTCCCCCACGCGCCTGATCGTCCCTGACCTTGGCTCGTCAGCCAAATTCAACCATTGTTGGTCGATTTTCAAACCTCGATATCTCACTCATTTTTCCAGCAAATTCGATGTTCTAATAGTCAAAATCTATCTACTCGAGCCAAGGATTCCAAAACTAAAGTAAAAAAAAATGAGATCCCATACCTATGGTGGCCAAAAATTGGACGAGAAGCTTTGGGAAAACTTTCGAGCTTCACTGCATCGTCTACGGCTGTCCCCATACTTCAAGGATAACATGGTTGAGTTAGTGGGGAAGAGAGGAAGCCTGTAGTGTGTTTAGTTTAGGCACAAATGGCCAAAATCAAAATCAAAATTTTGGGGGGAATTTTTTGGTTTCTCACGGGGACAGACAAAGAGAGGTCGCGAAAGAGGGAAGAGTAATTTGGGAAAATTCTGGAGAAAGAAACAAAAATATCTTCCTAAAACATATGTCTTTCATAATTATCAAAATACCCCTCATAATTCTAGACCCATAACTCTCTCAACCGAGCTCCGATTTCCGCATGCCGCCTATTTACGAACTCATGAGTTCGAGACCTACGCAACGGTCCAAGAAAAACCTTCAAACGGATTTCCCAACAAAAATGGCTCTCGAAGCCCTCATAAAATCCGAGGGTAAAATCGTCCATTTCTAAAATAATTTACGAAAATTACCAATTACACGAACGGGTCGCTACAGCAGATGGACACACGTGCATGTTGTGGGATATGCTAGCTTATCAGTGTCACACTTGCATTGATTGTCCCGAAAGGGCGAAACACCTGACACACAACCCAAAGCTGTGTTTGGAAGCCCAACACCAAATTGGATTGGATTATTTGAAATCTAGTCAACCTAAAAGTCAATGGATATTATTATTCTTATAGTATTTCATTGCAAAATTATTATTATTATTATAATATTATTTCATTGCAAAATAATAATTCTTATTATAATATTGATTGAAGACATTTTACTTTTAATGTAAAAGGTTGAGATTTTATTCAATTGAAACCAAAAAGAAGTCAAAACAATATATTTAACTTATTTTAATCAAGTTACTAAATATTGAGTATCACCAAAAACACGACTGGATTGGTGTAATTTTACCCAATTCAATCTAAAGCTAATCCAATCCAATCAAATCAAGTCAATTCTCATTATTCAATGGGAAATTGGCAAAGATATCCCCTTATCATAAAATTTAGGATAAACTGCATAAAAGTACCCAAACTATAGAGGTAATTTCAAGTTCATACCCCCAACTATGAAAATTTTCATCTAAGTACCTAAACTATCAAAACATAACCTACCGTTAACAATATTTAAAAAAATCTGTTAACTGCCCAAGTGGCACTTGTGGGGTCATTTTTTATGCTGACATGGACGCCATGTAGACAAAAAAATAATAAAAAATTTATACATTAAAAATAATTAATAAAATTTTTAAATAAATTATAAAACAAACTTATTAAAAAAAAAAAAACCCCTCACACTATTCATCTCGGTCTCTCCCAACTCAATCTCAGCCCCTCAACCCCTCACACCGTTCACAAATGCCACCGTCCTTCTCGTCGCCCAAATATTGCAGAAAAACCCATTAATTAAACTAGAAACAAAGAATCTGAGAGAGAGAGATGTGAAGCTATGGATTAGCAATCTTAGGAAGCGATTCTTGCTTCTGTATCCCAACAATCCAGAGAACCATGTCTATCAAAATACACATACCCGACCCGAAACCCAACTTCCTCTTCCCCAAACCCGTTTTCTCATTCCCCAACCCATGTGGGTCGTTTAATCTCAAAGTCAAGGCCACAAAATCAACGATGGGCTCGTCGTCGAGGCCAAGGAGCCTACCTTCTATGAGCTTTTCGACATACCCGAGTCCGGATCCGTGACCCAAATCAAGCAGGCGTATAAGCAGCTGGCCCGGAGGCGAGAAGGACGGTGGCGTCTGTGGTGGTGACCTTGAAGAAGTTGCGAGGCGGCGAATGACTGAGTCATCTGTGGTGGTGTCACTGAACAAATTGCAATTGCTGAATTGCTCGAGCCAACGCACGTTCTTGGGTGTGATTCGACCAATCGAGAGATTGTAGAATTTGAGACCATCGAAGACGAGCAAGTCCTCTGGTTCTGAGATTGAAAACGAGAGCTTTGAGAATGTGAATAAGGGGACATGGTCCAGCATACTCCGCTCGGGTTGGATATCCACCGATGTTTTGAAAACAGCGACTTCTCGGTGTAGGATGTTCACATTGGACAGGTTCATTGTATTGCCGGTCCAAATTAGGTGGTGGCTTTTCAATTTTGTCTATTGGGTGGGATCGATAAGGTAAGGAGGAGAGGGAAAACGTTATCGGGGAAGAAGAACAGGAAGTTGGGCTTTGTTTTGGTTTTTTTTAGTTCTTTTTATTTATTTTAAGATTTTATTAATTATTTTTAATAATATTCAAATTTTATTATGTTTTTTTGTCTACATGGCGTCCATGTCAGTATAAAAAAGGCCCCACAAATGCCACTTGGGCACTGAACATATTTTTTTAACAGATTGCTAACGATGGGTACCTAGATCCTAGATGTTGTATTTTGATAGTTTGGCTATCTAGATGCCAATTTTCATAGTTGGGGTACGAATTTGAAATGACCACTATAATTTGGGTACTTTTATGTAGTTTATCCTAAAATTTAACCACAAATGTCCACTTCTATATACCCAACCACATGTGGTAATTATTTCTTGCTATTTACACTTTTTGCCCAACCTATATATACTATCCAAGGACTAAACTGCAAATTCTCACTTCTCTCTCTCTCTCACCTCTTCTCTCTCTCTTATCTCTTTTCTCTTTTTTTTTTCTCTGATGAAGATGAATCTCTAGATATGAAGATGAAGATCTCCATATGAAGATGAAGGAGGAGGCTACGTCCTCTTCTTCTTCGTCTTGTCTCTTCTGGGTTTAAGAAAAAGAACCTAAACAAGGAAAAAATAACCCAACAATTTATAGGTTTAAATTTAATTTTCATATTAGTTTCCCCTTAGATCCTAATTACTTTCCACTTAGTTAACCTTTAGATACCGTTTATTTTGCAACAACAAATGCCAGAAACTGGGTTTTCATCTTCATCTTCATCTTCATCTTGATCTTCATCGTCATCTTCATCTTCATCGTCATCTTCATCTTCATCTTCATCGTCATCTTCATCTTCATCTAGAAAACCCCAAAATTTTAATGATCCGGACTTAAATTAAGAGTGAATTTGTTAAATTATTTAGTAAAGGAGGATTTTAACCTCGGGTTTAGGAGGGGTATGAAAGCCAATTTTAGTTTGGAAGTATTTTTGGGGATTTTGCTTGGACCGTTGCGTAGGTCTCGAACTCACGAGTTCGTGGACAGGCGGCATGCAGAAAACGGAGTCCGTATGAGAGAGTTCTTGGTCTAGAAGTTCGAGGGGCATTTTGGTAATTTTGGGAGGGAAGATATTTTGGGAAGATTATTTCTTCCTTTTTCCAGGTTTTTCCCTCAGTCTCACTTTCTCTCTCTCTCCCACGAACACTCCTCTATCTCGTTTTCCTGTTAAGGCACAAAAACCCCAAAATGGGTGATTCCATTGGAGGCCATTTCGAGCCAAGCTGAGGCCGTGGATCGATTCCCCATGACTCCACGAGCTAGATGTTGGTGATTTCTAGGCGTCGACATGACTAGAAATGGTGAATCGAATAGGCGGTTTGGTTCGAGTCTTCCCAATGGTTTTCCGATCGAACAAGGTTAGTTTTCTAGATTTTAAGCTCGAAATTGAGTTCCTCACGTGGAGTAGACGATTCTACATGTGTAGATCGTGAAATTTGGCAAAGGAATGAGTAAGCTAGGTTCTCGTTAGAGATGGCGGATTTCGGTTATCTTCTCCGGTGAGTTCCAGCATGCTGGTTCGATACAAAGGCTGACGTGGCAGCCTGGTCAGAAGCTGACTCAACTGACACGTGGTGCCACGTGGAGCCATGTGGTAGCCTTGTCAGCAGTTGACTCAGTTAACACATAGTGCCACGTGTAGCCACCTGGTTCCATTAGGCAGCCACGTGGTAGAACAATCAGCTGCCAGTCAACCGTTAAGTCAATAGTTGACGGAATATGCTAAAGCCAAAATTAATGGAGTCATGACGGAACATTAACTCCGCCAACTGGACATAATATTCTGATTCTGTCAGGATATTCTATCAGAGTTGACGGAATATTTCGTTAGAGTGACAGAATATTCCGCTGGTATTGTGTAGGTGCGAGAGACGCGGGTGGGGCGTGGGGGTACGTGGTAGCTCTTGGAGGCACGTGGGGTGGCCGCGGGTCTTACGCCGACGCGTGGCGGAGCGTGGGGCCGACCCTCGGTCCATGGCGGCTCGTGGTGAAATGCTTTCGACATTTCAGATCTGTTTTTGGTGGTTTCGAGGCTATTTGAGTCCGTTTAGAGCCCGGGTTGAGTAAGATCAGGTTGTGTTGAGTTGTTACGGGGCAATTTTTGAGTTGAGGGACAAGGGAGCCGGGTTAGTTGCGTATTTAAAGGTTTATTAGTACTAATACTTCCTTGATTGATAATTGGATGTACTTTGATTGGGCTTTGGACTTTCACCAGGGTTTTTATTAGGTATATTGTCCCTGGATGTCAGGGTATTTCTCCGACACATGACGTTGAGGTGCTCTCCATCATGGGATCGTTGAGGTTTCTCCGATGTTGGTGTCGAGGTGTTCTCCTCTACATCGTTGAGGCTGTCTGCACGTAGTACAGGGTTCCGCATATCTTGAGGTATATTAAGATATGTGGAGGGGTTTCTCCAAGGATGGCATCGAGGTTTTCTCCACCAGATCGTTGAGTTTGTCTACTCGTAGTATAGGGATCTGCACTCCTTTAGAGGTAATATCGGGTGGGCGGGGAGTAGGTCCCCGGGTTGGACCTCTCAGACTCTAGCCACTGCTTTAGAGGTAGTATCGGTGGTGGTTAGGAGGGCTTGTCCCCATGTTGGACGGCCCGGATATTGAGTCGTGGCTCGGGATTATATTGAGGGGACGGTAGGACGTCGTTGGTAGAATAGTCGAGGATCTTGATAGCTGATGTGATGCATTTGTTGAGGATTTTGCCTATTTGCATATGATGTGTCGATGATGGTGCTAGATGATGGGGTACGATGTTCGGGTTGATGAGACGTTTTAGCCGAAGGTTATGTCGGCTGAGATTGATTGACGGAGGTCATCTTGAGCTATATCTCGGAATGAGCCGGGGCATTAAGCTATAGTTTGCAAAGGGCTAGGATATCGGGTTACGATTCAGGGCGAAGTCAGCGAGTCTCAATTCAACCAAGTCTTGAACATTGAATTGAATGAAATAATTGAGGCATGTATGGACTTCTATGTAAGTTCAGTGAAACTGAAGCCGAACTAGATTATCAAATTTAGGGGGAAGTAATTTTACGATTGGAATATGTTGGCTCATGTTATGTAATTTAATGATATGATAGCCGAGGGACTTACCAGCTTGTATGATACGATGATTATTGTCATGGGTGGTGACCAGTGCCTGAGCCATCTAACGACGATATATCGTCATCAAGGTTAGGGGGTGGTGTGGGCGGTGACCCGGATTGACGAGTTGTGGTTGGTTCACATGAGGGCAACATTTCAGTTGTTTTGTATTCCTTGCTGAGGAAGTCATCAGGGGTAGTTTCATGAACTACTTTTGTATCCTTCGTCTGACAGGTAGATGATGGTCAACCAGGTACGGGGGAAGTTTCTACCGGGTTTTCAGTACAATTTCGTACAATGTTTTTGAAGCAATAAGGGTAGTTATGGTATTTAAACTGAGGTGTCAGAGGTTTTCAGACGGGAGCAGGGCCTTTTCCAGGTTACGAGGGGAAATTTAGGAGGGGGACATATAAAAAATAGTTAGGTAACTAAGTGGTTACCAACTGGTATGTAAGTGGAAACTAATCAGTAACTAACAGTGAAACCATGGTAACCCGAAAACCCAGAGAGAAAACCGAGAAAACCTAGAAACCCATAAATAGTTTGGTAACTAAAAGGTAACCAATTCGTATGTAAGTTGTAACTAACTGGGAAAAAATAGAAAACTCAGTTTCTCTTCAGTTACCTTTCTTCAATTCTACCAACTTTCTCACTACTCCCTCTCCATCTCCATCCTTCTAACCCCTAGTCACTGAAATTGAACATGAAATATTTTTCCTTCTCCCAAGTTCTTGAACCGAAACAGTTGGTAAAATTAGAGAACAAGAAATATGCAATCTAATTCTAACAGTTTTAAAATCCTTGCCACTTCAGTAGTACAATAAGAATAGTATAGTAGTACAGCAAGAGTCAATCCCTCGAGGACTTGTATCAATGCTATGTCCACTTCAGTATTTAGACTCAACTAACTCAGATTAAGACTCACAGCAATAAGTAAAAAATGGGGGGGGGGGGGGGGGGGGGGGGGGGGGGGGGGTTTGATGTGTTTGAAACAAGATATTAAAACAGAAACTTAAAGTGCAAGAACAAGTTGAAACATAATTAAAGGTGATGATTGAATGAATTAACTAATTCGAATCAAGGTTAACTATCCACCCTAACCAATTCAAGTTCCTAACATGATTTCCAAGATCTTCTTACTATGAATTCTCTGAATAAGATGCCCATGCAAAGGTCCTGTTACAGCTCACTCCACACATATTATTCTCTTCTTACTTAGCATGTCCTAGCCGTTTCCTCTGCTTAGAACGTCTATCAATCTTAGAAAATGATTTGTAATCTAAGATGATGCATGAAATACAAAAGGAATTAATGACATCACACTACCCCTAGTTTGGTTTAATGTTCTAGGTTGTTATGAATTCTGATTACAAGATTGTTTATTAACCTCAACCTATCGATGCAATCTCATCAATAATTTATTTAAACAAGGTAGCTAATCATGTAAACATAAAAGTGGAGGAATTCAAATAGTAATCAGAGTCTATTCAGCATTCATAATAACATAAAATAAGGGCCAAAATCATGTCAAGAAACTACATGGCTAGGGCTTCAAGCATCCCTAATTCTTAAAGAACTACTCACGCATATTATTGAATAAAAACATAAACGAATCCATAATTACAAAATAACAAAAGAAGAAAGAAGAAAAACTCTTGGAAGAATGGTGTTGCGCTGAAGACGTCAAAGGCAGCAGCTTCCAGCCTCCTTACGTTCAACCTCCTCTTCAAAAACAGAAAAACTAAATTAAACTAAGTTATGCGGTTCGGGGGTTCGGAACCCTAGTTTCACGTTAAAAACTCGTTTAAATACTCCTAGGGCTTCCCCTAAAAACTTGGAATTGAAAACAGAAAACTTAATGAAACGCTAAAACATGTTTCCTAGTCTGGCAAGGACACGTCTTGGCATGAACCTTGACTCTCTTTGAACTTGATCTGCTGGTCCTCAAACATAGATTTAGGACCCGCATGGCTTAATTCGAGGTTCTTAGTCCTGGCCCTAAATAGGGTGCATGGCTTCAGATCAGGACATGATTTTGGGCTCGATATCGCAATGAAGACAACTTCCTCATTATAACTCCAAATTGAGCCATTATTTTTGCATTCCCCTCAAAGTATCCATATGTTTCCAATTCTGCACAAGTCTCAACAATGCGTCACTTTCTTCTATGGTTGGCACTCAATCATTCAAAAGACATGTAAAAGGGCACAAAGTGACATCAAAATGATGTCTAAATAATGACTGAACACGAACGCACCCATCTTCATCAAACCCACCCAAGTTCTTCGACCCAAACCACATATCTTCATTATCATCATCATCTGGAAAAAAAAAGGAGAAGACGAAGAGGAACAGGAAGAGGAGGACGAAGAAAGAAGAGAAAGAGAAGTGGAAGACGAAGAGTAGAGAGAAGAGGAAGAAAAAGAGAAGATAGAAGAGAGAGAGAAGTGAGAATTTGCACGAAGAGGAAAACGAAATCTGAAACCCATCTTCATCATCATCATCATGAAACCCTTATGAAATCTGATTTTCGTCTCTACACGAAGAGGAAGACGAAGAGAAGAGAGAAGAAAGAGAGAAGAGATAAGAGAGAGAGAGAGAGAGAGAGAGAGAGAGAGAGAGAGAGAGAGAGAGAGAGAGAAGTGAGAATTTGTAGTTTTGTCCTTGGAGAGCATATATAGGTTGGGAAAAAAGTGTAAATAGAAAGAAATAATTACCACGTATGGTTGGGTATATAGAAGTGGATATTTGTGGTTAAATTTTATGATCAGGGGATATCTTTGCCAATTTCCCTTATTCAATTCATTCATAATAACCAAACATGGCCTTAGAATAGCAAAGTTTCATTTTATGTGCAAACTCCTCTAATCAATGAGAACACGTCATTTTTACTTTCAAGTTTCATTAAATTTGATGGACAGTCTAATCTAATCCAATGTCATCCACTAAACGTGGCATATTATCTTCACTAGCGGCATCATCACATAGAACGCTAATCGGTAGACCACCATATATCTTCTTCCTCCTCTCTCATTTGCAACAACTTCTTTGAATACTAGTATTGGCAGTCACTTAGTACTACAATCTATCTGTATTCTTCTGCACATGTTAAGCGGGAAGTTAAAGGTACGACTCTCGTAAAGGACGAAGTCGATACACAATGTATATAATATAACCATAACGCTAAGGGCACCAACTACAGTTCCAACTTTCTCTGTCCCAACATATGTGGCGCACGACGTAGCAATCAATGTCACTTTTTTTTTAATTAACAATCACAAAATAAAAATTAAAAAAATAAAACTCTAGCTAACAACTCAACTATTGTTTTCTCTCTTAAGGATTCTAAACCCTTGTCGCACATTGACTCCACCACCAAAACAACTCTAACGAAGTAACATGACTCGAACTCTGATACTAGAGGCTACCATGAGTGAACAAGAAAAGCAGGGGGATTGTCCCTGGATTCGACAATCATATTATGGACTACTAAAACATATTATGGACTATTAAAACACATTATGTACTAAGTACTGATGTAAACAATATTTCATTCAAATTCTAATACATTCTCTTATTGAAACACATTATGTACTAAGTACTAATGTAAACAATAATTCATTCAAATTCTAATACATTCTCTTATCGTTTTGAAAAAAAAAAAAACTATGTGTCCATCGTGCGTTGGCCATCGAAATTGGGGATGACGCTATTGAATATCAGTAAGGCTAATCAAATTCAACGACACAGTCATAGTGAAGTCGCCGACGAAGTCTTGGTGGTGAAGCCAACGACGAAGTCTATCTTGGTGGTGGAGTCAACATCCATCACAATCTTGGTGGTAGGGTCGACGACTCTGTGCAATCCTAGCTTGTCTTCGAAAGAATAATTGAGGTCTTAGGGTTTTATTTTTCTTAATTTTCATTTATTATTTTCACTCTTTTAAATTTGATTTTCTATTGAGATAGTTAATTGAAAAAAGAAGAAGATATCATTGATTACCACGTCGTGCGCCACATTGATTACCACGTCGTGCGCCACATTGATTACCACGTCGTGCGCCACATATGTTGGGATAGAAAAATTGGGAAGAGATGATCTCCAGCAT